>CM034297.1:20245419-20992961 GCA_019925795.1 Dendrobium chrysotoxum
GAAGCTTGCAAAAGATGTGCAAAGCGTGCTAATCAACTGAAAATAAAATAGGCACAAAATGGAGCCCAACTGAAAAGATGCACAATGTTCGCTAATAAAATTGAAAAGATACAAAATCAAAAGATGTGAAAAGTGCACCAAATAATTAAAAAGAGGCACAAAATGAGCCCACAAAGAAATAAGCTTCCTCCTCTTTCAAATCATTAAAACAATCTTAGAAGAATTCATGTATCCTTAATATATTCAAATACTTGAGATGAAAATTATGATTGCTGGTTCTTTAACTTACAATACTATTTTATCAGATATTTTTTTTTTTGGGAATGAAGTTTGAAAGGATTACTTTTCTTATCTAATTTCTTTTCTTTTGAATTAGATTTTTATTTGAAAGGAATTTGAACCTGTAAGGTGTCCAAGGTAGGAGTTACAAAAATTGATTTTCCAACTTTTCTAAATTTCAGCATGGTCAATTTTCTTCTTATCAGCTGTTGAATGAAAAATTATGGAAAAATTCTGATTTAATGGAGCAGATTGATTCAAAAAAAAAGTGTTGTTTTCTCATTTTTATTTTTTCTTTTGTTTGATTTTGATTTATTTTTTAAATTTTTAGTGATGTTTCTTTTTCTATTTTTATGTTTCTCTATGTTATTTTCCTCTTTTTGAGATGTCAAAAGGGGGAGTAGTTTGTGTTCTGGGTTATTGTACTGTTTGAGTTATCAGCATTTAGTGTTCTTGTACTGTTTGCCTGACTAATAGAATTTGCATTACTTAGTTCTCCTTGCTCTGTGCTTTACTCGTTGAATTGGAAATTATCTAACAAATGTTTACCATCATCAAAAAGGGGGAGATTATTGCAAATCTGGATTCAAAGATTATGTTTTTGATAAAAACAAACATTTCTGTTTCTATTTGAGTGCCTAACCTTTCAAGTTCACAAGATCAATTGCAATTCAAGCCAGCTCAAGATCGAGTCAATTTATCTTTGTGTCAAGTTCAATGTAATTTTTCATCTTTCTTGAGTCAAATATAATGCAATAGATTCCCAAGCTAAGTAACCTTGCACACACATACACTTCGGGGGAGATTTTTAGTGAGTTGGAGTTTCTATTCTGATTTTGTTCATATCATCCTGGTTGATAGTAATATCATCCTAGATGATCCATTAAAAATAGAAACCCTAATTAGGGCATCCATGTTAAGTCGATTTGATTAAGCAGATCGTCATGGATGATACTCCTATCGTACAAGACGATATGCTTAAATCAAAAAATCTTAGCCGCCAGACTAAGTTAGGGAAGTTTTTATTTTTAGTATTTTGTCTAATCATCCCGGATGATACGTGTATCATCCTGAATAATTCATTATAATCATGCCTAAATTAGTCAGGTGATTAAGAAAAATAATTAAGGATTGATTGATCGATCACATCATCTTGGATGATCATAAGATTATCTTGGATGATTAATTAAAAATCCTCATCATCCAGTGCATCTCACCTGGATGACCCGAACTGTCTTCTGGATGATATTGCTATTTTTAAACTAATCATATAGGATGATAGAGATATCATCCTGGATGATCAAGTTATTTTGAAATCATCTAGCATAGTTATCCTAGATGACCCGAACTCTGTGCCAGATAATATTAGGCATTTTTGAACTAATCGTATAGAACGATATATATATCATCCTGAATGATCAAGTCATTTCTTAGATCATCCATACTTTTCTCCTTTGACGTCCTGAAATGTCTACTAGATGATATTTTTTATTTAAACTAATCATCCTGGACGATCACATAATCATCCTAGAGAATTAGAACAAACTATGCCTTCTAATCATCCAGAAGAACCAGATCATTCAGGACAAAAGGGTCCTGATTTACACTGATTATACAGGATGATCTAATCATCATCCTGGATGATCTTTGATGGTAAGTTAAAATTTAGGGTAATTTTTTAGCCCTTCTATTTAAGATCTCTTGTTGCTACAATTGAGATCTTTTGCCACTATCCTCACCTGAGAGATTCTTGATTGGGAGAGGGAAAGCTTAGGAGAGAGAGACAGAGAGAGAGGATATTGTGAGGGGAAGTTTGTGAGGTGTTCATAAAGGTTACTCCAAGTAAGGATTTGAGTCATTGTCTCCAGTCGTCGTCCCTTGCCCCTTGGTGTCTTTGTGGGAAGGAACATCATCAAAAAGATCAAGGTTCTCTGCCTACTTCAAGAGGAAGTAAAAGGAGGTATGGTTCTCTGCCTACTTCAGGAGGAAGCAAAAGGAGGTAAGGTTCTCTGCCTGCTTCAGAAGGAAGCAGAAGGAGTCTGGGTTCTTTGCCTCATCGGGTCATTGAAAAGGAGTTTTGTAAAGGCTTCTCCGCCTTGCAGTGGAAGTAGAAGGAGAGTCACTGAGTTTTAGTGCAATACCTGGAGGGGAGGCTCCGGGGAGTGGATGTAGGTCAAGTTGACCGAACCACTATAAAATCTAGTGTGTTCGTTCTTTTACTATTCTATTTTTTAATTTCTGCACTTTACTTTTTTGTGATGATTATGTGGTAAAGTTGTTGTTTTGTTTAATTAAACATCTCCATATCAATGTGTTTTTGTGATTATTTAAAAACAACCGAAAAAGGTTTTCAAAATTTGTTTTGCTCAAGAATTTTTAAAACAACTAATTCACCCCCCCCCCCACCCCCCCCCCCCCCCCCCCCGCCCTCTTGGTTAGCCTTGGGTAAGTTCACAAGGGCTTAACATCCCTAACGAACTTTCATATGGAACGTCTAGCGCTATGGCACAAACACCTACTTTTTAACTAGAGAAACACTATGACATTTTACACATGAGAGCTTTATGGTGCTAATATATACCACCACTAATCGCTACAATGAATAGAATTATGATTTTGACTCAACGCTACAATACTAAGAATAATGTTGTAATGCTTAATAAAGCTTCATAATGAAATGTTATGAAAGAATAAATCATTTACTTCATGATTATTAGTATTGTAGAAATAATTAACTCAACATTGAAGTGCTTGATAGGGTAGCACTAGGGTTCTTAATAAGGTATCTTAGTGCTATGGTGTTTAAATGTACAATGCTATGGTGGTACAATTTAAAAAATTCTCCTGAGTTCTTAGCACTATAATTTTACTTTTGAATACTATGGTGCTTTATAATTAATTGTTAAGGTGCTTCAAACCCTAACATTGTGCCTCTAGCTTAATTTTTAGCACAATAATTTTTTGCTAAAAAAATTATCACATCTTTGTCAACATCATAATTATTAACTTTCATAAGAAAAACTAAACACATAAATAAAATATAAGCTATAAATACAAAAAAACATATGTTTAATTGGGTTTCCGTCCAAGAAACGTTAAGATTATAGTCTTCAGTTAGACTTAACTAGATATGTCATTTTAGCTGTGAAGAATCACTACCACTCACAAAGTGGTCCATATTTTCCTCTTTTCCTTTGTCCTTTGGATTTCATTTTGTATTGCTAGGTAATATTCCATGAGGTCTACTACTAATAAAATTTGTAAACTATCCTAATGAATTTTCTATGTTTTTAATGGAAGCAACCTAACTTTGTAATCGAGTTCCTAATTGAATCACTACCTCTTCCAAAGATGTTTTCTTATCTCTCAATTGACTATTTTTATTCAAACCATAGGAACAAGAAGTTAAAGGGATTACTACAGGTTGATGAGGATTATTCTAATTTTCTCCATTATTTAGTTAACTTGCATTCAACTGATTATTACCACCAATATTGTTATTCGACCAATTAAAATTAGGGTAGTTCCTCTAACTTGGATTACAAGTATTGGAATAGGGATTGCATTTCCTTCTAATCAAATTCACATTTTCAATCTTTTGATCACTATTCTGAATAATAAAATTCAAATCATATTCTTCCAATTGCATAGCTGATCATGATCCCAAACTAACTCCAATAGTATCCAACATTTTAGAAATAGTAGCTACCTGAGTAGTTAGATTTGACGAAGCATCTAATTCATCAACTCCAACTGCTCTCTCAGGATTCCTCCTATGAGAAGTCCACTGGAAATTATTTGTAACCATTTCCTTAGATGGCTTAGACATTAAAGACCCTATAGCAATTTCATCAATAATTAACCAATGGATCCTACCAATCCATTGTAAAAGGTCTAAATAAACAACTAATCGGGTAAAGTATGGTGAGGGTATTTCCTAAGCATTTTCTTAAATCTCTCCCAACTTTTATAAATTGATACTCCACCAAACTTGGCAAAAGGATTAATACCATTCCAAAGCTTGGCTATTTCGGAGGGTGGAAATAATTTAGCTAGGAATTTGTGTCACAGCTTATATCGAGTGGTTATAAAGCCATGGACAAAGAATTCAACCAAAACTTAATATTGTCCCTTAGCAAAAAAGGAAATAATTAAAACCTAATAGCATCATTACTAACACTATACATAAATGTTATATAGATTTCTAAGAAGCTTGCTACTCATCTCATCCTTCTCTCATCTATTGTTATTTGTTTAAGGTTGTGTTCGTGATTTGGGGTATATTAATTAAGGTTTTAACAATTTTGATTAGTAGGAATTATGCTTTTCTAGTTTTTGTGATTAATTTTTGGAACACTAATGTGGGTGGTATCAATTATTAGTTTTCTTTTGAGTCTTACTCATGGAAGTTTTTTCTCTGATATTAACTGTGGGGTCGCCAAGTGCATTATTTGTGGGTTTCTTGTTTATTCAAATATGACATGGGCGATCCGAAGATGTTGTATGGTTGGGCTGGTTAACAGCTTTGCATGCCTATTTTGTTAGCTTTTGGAGTGTCATGAAGCCTTTTCTTTATTTAAGGGATGAATCTAGGGATTTTTCATATGTTGTTTTTGGTTTCAACTGGTCTCTGCTTTTCCATTTCGGGTGTTGTTAGATTTTAGTTTTCTCTTGGGCTTTGACTTATCGTACTTGCTCTATTGATGAATTGATACTTTTGGATTTGTTGAATCCTCTAAGTGATGAATTGGTACTTTTGGATTTGGTGAATCCTCTTATAGATAATTACTACTTCCTTTTATCTTGATTAATTTTTTTAACCTGTTTTATTGCTTTGAGTAATTTTTGGATTGCATTTATATGTATTTCTTGACTGAGATGAGCATTCTGGGCTTAATGTTACAACAACAACAACAACATCAAGCCTTTATCCCACTACTCTGGGCTTAATGTTCATTCTACTAATTTTATTATGTGGCTCAGCAATTAGATTTATGAGATGGATGATTGCATACCTTTGTATGCCTATTGGTTTACCTGGGGATTATTTTTATGCTTAGGGGAACCAACAGTCGTACATGGGTACCTTCATCATTTTATATGTTTCTTGGTACACATTCAGCTATTTTCTTATTTAATATAATCTCTTTTCTATGCCTCATCATTTTTCTTTGCAGCTCTTCTATTATAAAGGTTGTCTGGTCAGGTTTATTACTTTGTAGGGTTGTCAACTTTGGTAGAATGATTGGGCTAACTGCTTACCATTGGATCTTTCTTTTTTGAGTTCGAGCTCCTGGCCAACCTAGCATGTACTTAGGCTATTTTTACTGGTTCTTAGAGTGGACCATAGGCTCATAAGTTTTATTTTGACTTTTTTTTAGCTCTTTAGAGTTGTAGTGAGGTTAAGGTCCCCATTAAGAACTTTGTAATCCCTTTTTATATTAACATGTAAGCCCTTCAGTGGGTTTTAACCAACAAAAGGATCTTTGATAAATCATAATTACTTTAAAATAAATTAGAATGTATAAAGTAAAGCGTAATAAATAATAAATGCAATAAATTATCAAAGAAAAATTAAAGCCGTCATAAAGTTTAAAAATAAAAGTAATTTAAATTTGAATGAAAATTGCTAAATAACTAATTAAGATAAGTAAAAATATAAATAAATTCCAAAATGAATTCAAATATGTGTAATCCTAATTAGAGGTTATTCATGACCTCTGATGATGATTTCAGGTTGTTTAGAATTGATTCAGTTCAAAAATCAAAACTAGTCTAGTTACTTGAATTATTAATTTAATTAATTGGGCTGCTTTTGTGAAGATCATAGATAAATAACTAAAGAACCTAAAAATGCAAAATAAATTGAATTCAACTTCAAATTAAATCTAAAATTTATTAAAAAACATGAACATATAGAATTTTAAATAAAAATAAAAATCAATGTTTGGTCGAACTTTATTAATAAGGGACAAAGATGCATTAAAGATAAACTTTTAAAGCAAGATAAATAGATCAATAATAAACATAATAATAATAATAAATTTAAAAATAAAACTAGTAACATTAACATATAAAAACATAAATAAAATAAATTATATTAAATTAAATTAATCAAACCTGAATTATTTAAATAATATAAATGTAAATAACTAAAAGAAACTCAATGAAACTTTAATAAAAATTTAAAATAATGATTAAATAAATAAAGTCTAAGAATAAATGATAAAATTAAACTAGTTCTAAAATTCAAAAATATAAGTAACAACTTAAATTAAATAAATTCAATAAAAGGAAATAATTTAAATTAAAAACATAAATAAAATGAAGTGCTCTATGCATTGCATTTGATCCTTTAGGGGGAATCAAATGCATTATAATTATGAGCTCAGGATCTTTTAATTAAGAGCTTCAAGTTTTTTAAGTTATTGATTAACAGGATTCTTTAAAATCTAAATTATTTAAACACTGAAATTAAATAAAGGAATCTTGAAAATTGATTTAATACTTAATGTGGAATCAAATGCTTTATAAATATGAGTCTAGGACATGCTAATTAATGACTTGATATTTACAAGTTATTGAGGTGCCATGCTTTTGAAAACAAAAACATAAACAATTCCAATCCCTAAACTATATTCATTAAAGAAACCATAAAATTTTAAAATTTTAAAACTTAAATTAAATAAAATCCCCTTGACCTTAAACAAATTAAAAAAATGGTAGATAATACTGAACAAACTGAACTTAAGACCTATCAAAACCATAGCTTTTTACGCACACTTTAGATGGTTTGATAGGTCAACTGACTCTAGCTTAGGCTATGATGGTGGCTTGTTTTGGATTATTTTGAGCACCTTGTTTAGGGATTATTCAAGTTTATTATGTTTACTTTTTATACTATAGATGTCACGTTTATTATTTCTATTGGTGCTCCTTAGGCTCTCTAAGTCGAATTTGGCTTTTAAGCCATGTTATACATTATACACCTGCGTTGAACTTCTATATTCTTTATATATTGTACCTAGGTGTATATATAAATTTATATTTATAAATGTAAATTTTGTAGACTTATTATATAGAAAGATTTAGTTGTACATTATAAAGAGTTATAAATGGATTTAAATGTAGTTGCATAAATCCATTTAAAAGTTCTAATGTAAATGAGACACCTTCTTTTGAAGATCATTATCTTTTGGAATTTTATAAAAGAACTAGGATCTAGAAGATTTAAAGAATAAAGTTAAAAAATTATAATTAAATTTATATTGTATAGGAGTAGAAATCCAACCTTATTGTGATGAAGCCTACCCATCTTTACTTTATTGCAGACCTCGGGCTGCACTTTGCTTACATTATAAGGGATTAAAGTTTTATTTACACATTACTTTAATAAATCCTTGCATTGTGCTACTTAGATGCATTTACATGTTATGGAGTCCTGATTAAAGTTTTTGAGCAAAAACTCCTTGATTCCTAGGGTATAGAGTTATCTTCTCTTACATTCATAAGATGTTGGTTGGTACTTAGGATGTTAGCTCGCGGTTCACTCTAGGAAGACATCAGTCAAGATTATAAAACCCTCGAGTTTTCTAGTACCTATGAGGGTTATCTAATCATCTAAATTCTAAAGTTAAAAAAACACTAAATCAAATTTCTAAATCTTTTCTTTGATCCTTTTAAACTAAAACTTTTCCTTAAAACTTTGTAAAATTAAAAAGTATGGCCTTTGCTTTAATCAAAAGTTGTCTCAAGATTTATCTTGAGATGTAATTAATTATAAAGGCCTTCCTCTATAGGGAGTCTTGAACCCAAAAAAAATATAAACATTATCTTTATTCTCTAAGGTAAGGGAAGAATCTTGTGGATATAGACTTTTCTTTTTATAATAATTAGTTTTAAACTCAAAATGTTAGTTGGATGTTTCTTGTATCTTTTAGGATGAATTTAAGATTGATGATGTTGTGTTTGATTATGAAAGTAAATGTTTTTAAAATGAATAGTGAAGCCTTATTCTATTTCTTGAGGTAGTATAATGTTAGCTATACAAATTTGACTAAAGAAACATAATGTGAATCAGTGGCACATTTATTTGACCATAATATTTTTCTAGCATCTACACGGGGGATAAACTCCTCACTTCATCTTTAGTATGGACACAACTTTGTAAATACCTAATGATTTAATCAAAAGTTTGAGTTTACTATATCTTTCATTTATATATACCCCAACAATAATTATTGATGTCCAATATACTGATTTGGTCCAAGTAAAAGTAGGAACCCTTGTTGGTATCACTGCATGTAAATTCTAAGTTTTTCTCTTCATTTACAAACCAAACAATAACTATAGATGTTTAATGTATTGATTTGGTCATAGGATAGGTAGGACCCTTGTTGGTATCACTGCATGTAAAGTCTAAGTTTTTCTCTTCATTTACAAACCAAACAATAACTATAGATGTTTAATGTATTGATTTGGTCATAGGATAGGTAGGACCCTTGTTAGTGTCATTACATGTAAAGTCTAAATTCTTGTTTCATTCATAAACCAAACAAGAACTATAGATGTCCAACATACTAATTTGGTCCAAGGTTAGGTAGGAACCCTTATCGAATTCATGACATTTAATGTTAAATTTTAATTTCATTCATAAACCCATTAATAACTATATATGTCCAACATATTGATTTGGTCCTAGGTCAGGTAGGAACTTTTGTCGGTGTCATTACCTGTAAAATTTAAATTTTAATTTCTTCATAGACCCAACAACAACAATAAATTTCCAATGTATTGATTTGCTCCTAGGTCATGTAGAAAGCCTTTTCAGTGTCATTGCATGTAATGTCTAAATTCTACTTTCATTTATAAACCCAACAACAACTATACTTGTCCAACATACTTATTTGGTCTTATGTTAGGTAGGAACCCTTATCGGTACTGTAGAATGTAAAGTCTAAATTCTAATTTTATTTGTAAACCCAACAACAATCATAGATGTCCAACCTATAATTTTATTCTAATTCAGGTAAGAACCCTTGTCTATGTCATTGCAAGAAATGTTTAAATTCTACTTTCATTTGTAAATCCTATAACAACTACAGATGTACAATGTACTAACTTTTTCCTAAGTCAGCTAGGAAACCTTAATAAGTTCTTATTGAAAGTTGTGTCTAAACTTTATCTAAAAATTAAAACTCTCTCCTAATTTGAAGTCTTTAGATCAGGTCCTAGTATAAATATAAGTTTTATTCTCCCTACTTTTAAGTGTTTAGATCGGGTCCTGGTCTAAACCTATGTCTAATTCCTTTCAAAATTAATTATCCCTGGTATGAATTCTTTAGACTTGGTTTTGGTCTTAATCTAAATCTAAACCTCATCAAAATTAATTCTCCCTATTTTGATGTCTTTTGATAGGGTCCTAATTCAAATCCAAGTTTAAAATCCTATCTAAATTGTTGCTTTAGTTGGAGATCATTCTGACCAGATTTAAATATAAACTCCATAAAGTTAAAGAAAAAAAAAATTTGACTGCATTTTATTTTAAACTCAATTTTGGTATTCAGTACATTCATCTCTGTACTTCTCCCATATCTAAAATTCATATCTAAAATATTGAGTTTAAAAATTGATTTAATTTTTTGGTATATTAGGAAAGTTGATTTTTTATTTTCCAAGTGACATGAATGTTACCATTAATCAGGATTAATCTATTGAGGGCCTCAGAATCAAAGTTTAGTTCTGGGATCGACAATATTTAGTTCACTACTACTAAACCATAGATTGAAGTTTTTAAATCTACAAAAATGCCTGCTAAACCAACCCCCTTTATGGTCATTATGAAGGATAGGTATGCAACAGATCCACTGATTATTAAGCCTCCAGTCTTCTCACATCACACATTCCTAAAATAAGCTAGTGGCCATGTTGCAAACCTAGTTCAAGCACTGTGATTTTGATGATAATAAACATTATTGTGTCTGTTACTACTTTATCTTATTTCTATGATATTTTATTTTGTGCTGTGTGTACTAACATTTCAAGATTACAGCCCACCATTCATTTGTAATTTAGATCAGCTCAAGAATGGGTGGACTAAGGTTAAAGTTGGTTTTCATTTTATTCTATATTTTTCCCTTTCTTGAGTCATATCCTGTAAATGGGAAGATATCTTTGCTGAGTAACCTTGCACACACACAGGGGGAGAGAGAAAAAAGTTTTTGAGAGAGTTTTTTTTTAAGTAATTCATATTATATGATTTGACTTTGTACTGTATGATACACATATCATCCTGTACGGTTTTAATTTGTACTGTATGATATGTACAACTCTGTTAAAACCCTAGCACCCAAAGGTCTAAACATGCTAATCATACCGTACAACTTTGTTCATATTGTACGCCTTAATTAAATTATTTCCTAATTAACTCCATGATATTCAGCAATCAAATCAAGGACAATTATTGTTCTTGATATTACCGTATAATTTATATCGTACCGTATGATTGACGGTGTATAAAATTGGTCGCCCTAGAGATCGTACCATATGAAAATCCTAAATTTTGCACTAATCATACAACATAATTTTAATCATATTGTATGACTAACAGAGCATGAAGTTTGTCGTCCCAAGCATCATCCCGAATAAATAGAAGAAAATTTTGAATATCATACAGTATGATATTTTTATTGTACCGTGCGATTTGTCTAAAAGTTATATAGTTCATCTGCACAAACTTACTGGACGATTCTAATTTACATTAATCATATGGTACGATACGTGTATCATACTGTACAAATAGAAGATGGATTTCTTAAATATTAGGGTTTATTTTTAAGCCCACTACTTAAGAATTTCTAATACTCCTGTCAGAAATGTTTTACTGTTGAATCAACCTGAGGGAGAGCTAGAGAAGAAAGCAAGAGAGCTTTGGAGAGAGAGAAATCCTTGTGAGAGGGAGTTGTGAGGGATTCACAAAGGTTGCTCCAAGTAAGGTTTCCATCATCTTTGTCAAGCTGCTTGTTTGGTTCCTCGGTGGCTCTGGGAAGATCTTCATCAGCATCAGATCTAAGTTCTCTACTTATTCTATAAGGGAATAAAAGGATTCTAAGGTTCTTTTCCTACTACTAGAGGGAGTAAAAGGATTTGTAGGTTTTCTGCCTACTCAAGGAGGGAGTAAAAGGATTCAAGGTACTCAGCCTCACCGGGTTAGTGGAAATATTTTGTAAGGACTTCCCTGCCTTACTGTGGGGGGGGGGGGGGGGGGGGGGAACGAGATATACTACTTTTAGTGTAATACCTTGAAAGGAAGTTTCTGGGGAGTGGATGTAGGTCAACTTGACCAAACCACTATAAATATGGTGTATTCTTTCTATTTATTTTTTCCACTTTTAATTTCTGCATTTTTATGTGTGTTGATTTGTCTTTGAAATCTCTAAAATTTATGTTGTTGTGAAACTGATCTACTATCGCATCAAGGGTTTTTAATTTCTCATTTTTGTTAAAGATTTTTTAAAATAACCAATTCATTCCCCTCTTAGTTAACCTCGGGACTAGTTCTTTAAGGTTTAACAACCCTCATGAACTTTCAAGTGGTATCAGAGCTGAATTCATAAGATCAAGTCTTAGCAAAATTTTGAATTAAGATCCATGGCTAACTTTAGTAATCATAACACTCCGAAAGGCTATTCAATTACTTGACCACCTCTATTTGATAATATTCCTTTTGATTTTTGGAAAACTTATATATCCACCATTTTATAATCAATTGATTGTCGCATGTGGATGCTAGTTAAGGAAGGTTATTCTGCATCATCTCATTTTAATAATGGCATAAAAATTGAACTTCCTTTTTTTTAATGGAGTTTAGAAGATAGGGATTTAGCCCAACTGAATGCTAAGTGTTTGAACTATTTTTTTCTGTGCCTTAAAATCTGAAGATTATATGCGTGTTTCCACTTATTCTACTGGTAAGGAAATTTGGGACAAACTATGCATAATATATGAAGGTACAAATGAAGTAAACCAATCTATACTGAACATTTTACTCCATGATTATGAATTTTTTTGCATGAAACCTAGTGAATCTATTTCTAAAATGTATACTAGGTTTACACAAATTGTTAAATCCCTACATGCCTTAAGAAGAGAAATCACAAATTATGAAAAAGTTAATAACATTCTGTGATGTTTACCTTCTTCCTTTGAGACAAAAATTATTTCCATTATTAAATCTAAGGATCTAAATGTTTATTCAATTGATAACTTACTTGGATCACTCATTGCATACAAGTAAGGAGTGAACTAAAGGAAGCTTGATGATGGTAAGAAGAAAATGGAGAAAAATGTAGCCTTAAAGGTGAATGATTCTGACACTGATTCTTCTGGTTCTAAAAATGATGACATTACTTTAATAACTAGGCAATTCAAGAGCTTCATAAGAAAAAAAGTAAAAATATCATCAGAAATGGAACAAGGGTAATAATAATAAAAATTCTAAAGTTTCTTCTGATGTTATTTGTTTTGAATGTAGGAAACCAGGGCACCTGAAGTCTGATTGCCCAACTCTTAAATCTCACCCAAATAAGGAGAAGGGTGAAAAAAAACTAAAGTTCAAGAAGGGCAAGCAAAGGACCCAAAAGGCTTTTTGGGTGGACTCAGCATCAGACTATTCTGAAACTAAATCAGAAGAGGAGGTAACTAACCTATGCTTAATGGCAGATAATCATCTTAATCATTTTAATCAAGAGGAGGTATGTGAGCTTATCTATGAATAATTATTTAAAGTTTCTAAAAAAATTCATTCTTCATATAGGAAGCTTAAAAAGTAACAGGCAAGCCTCAAATCTAATATTTTAATTATGTAGAAAGAGCATGAATGCTTAAGGAAAGATCACTCCACTCTAGATATCAATCACATGGCTTTGTTAGATGAATTTGATATTTTAAACAAGAAGCATTCTGATTTAACTATTAAATATGAGTCATTGAAATCTTACCATATTGAATTAGAAAAAGAATTTAGGGAATTAGAAACTCTTGCATCTCAATTAGATATTAGGGAGCATATATTAAAACTTGATAATTCAAATCTTGAAAATGCAAATAAATTTCTGCAAGAAAAGTAAACTAATTTTAAAGAAAATAAAACACCAATTTCACTTACAGAATTTTATAAACCATCAACACAGTATGCATTCAAACTTAGGAGGAGGCACCATCACCGACATAGATTAAGTTAACTCTTTTCTTGGTGTTAGCTATTTTTCTTATGGTGTGCTAGGACACATCTCCTACACTTACACTATTCATAATAGAACACATTTGGTGTGGAGACCAAAATTGCATAATTCATATCATAGCATGCAAGTAATTCATCCCATATTCCATAAGGTGGAACCCAAACTTCTTTGGGTTCCCAAATCCAAGATCTGATGATTTTGTAGGGGTGCTCTCACAAAAGGCCTCGTGAGAGCATATGGTACCTGGACAGTGGATGTTTAAGGCATATGACTGGAGATACAAATTAATTCATTTCACTAGAGGCCAGGGTAGGAGGCAAGGTAACACTTGGAGATAACACCACCAAGAAAGTGGTGGGATCAAGTATAATTGGCAATTCAAAAATTTTCATCATTAAAAATTTATTACTTGTGCATGGCTTGAAACACAATCTGCTTAGCATTAGCCAGCTCTGTGATAAAGCCTTCAGCATTAAATTCCAATCTACCAGCTGCATCATAAGCTTAAATGATAACATTATTTTATAGAGAAAAAGGATCAACAACGTCTATATGCTTGATTTAAATAACATTAAATGTGCTGCTTCATTTTGCTTAAAAATAATTGCTCATGAATCTTGGTTGTGGCATAGAAGATTGTGCCACACAAGCATGAAAAGCCATAGAAAAATCGCCCAAAAAGACTTAGTGAAAGGTATTTCGAAATAAGTGTTCACTGAAGACCACCTGTATGATGCCTGTCAGTTAGGAAAGCAAGTGAAATCCTCCTTTCCCTCAATTAAAGACATCATCACTAACAAACCCTTAGAAGTCCTTCATTTGGATCTCTTTGGACTTGTTAGTACTGCAAGCCTAGGAGGGAAAGTCTTTGGGTAAGTGATTATTGTTGATTATTCGAGGTTCACCTGGGTTAGATTTCTATCATATAAAAGTAAATCATTTGAGGAGTTTAAGTCTTTTTTCACTTGGATTTAGAGGAAGCTAGGTTATAAAATTGTAACCATTCATAATAACCATGGTGGAAAATTTGAAAATGAAAAATTTGAATCTTTCTATACAAAGCAAGGGATAGATCATAATTTTTTAGCTCCTAGGACCCCTTAGTAGAACGGGATAGCTGAAAGAAAGAATAAGACCCTAGTAGAAGCTGCTAGAGCCATATTTGATGAATACTCACTTCCTAAATACTTCTAGATTAAGCGATGAATATAGCCTGTTATGTTCTAAATAGGGTTAATCTTAGATCCAAGCTACAAAAGACACCCTATAAAATCCTTAAGGGTAGGACACCCAACCTCTCTCACCTTCATGTCTCTGGATGTAAAGTGTTCATTCTGAATAATGAAAAGTCTCAACTAGAAAAGTTTGATCCAAAATCTGATGAAGGAGTGTTCCTAGGTTACTCAAATGTTATAAAATCTTATAGAGTCTTCAATAAAAGGACACTAGTAACAGAGGAGACCACTCATATTATTTTTGATGAATTTGATAATTCTGGAGGGTCTAGGGTGGAAGAAGAAGAAATAGTAGAAGTCACCCAATGAGTAGAATTTGCAAATCTGGAGGAAATGGTAGAACCTAAAATAATCAATTTTTTAATCTTTTAATTAAATCATTAAAATTAAATAATATTTAATTAAACATTAATGGGATATTATTTAAAATATTTAGATAAAATGTTTAAAATTAATTAATTTTCAAAATGATAAAATTTTAAAATAATTCTTTAATTATAAAATATTTTGTAATAAATTTTTAATTTAAAATATAGATTTATACTTAATTAATCAATTATTTAATTATTTAAATAACTTTAATTATTTAATTGATATTAAATATTAAAATTAACTTTTAATTTTAAAATGTTTAAAATTTATCTTATAATTTAAAAAAAATACTTAAAATAATTATTAATTAATACTTAATATTTAATATTTAATATTTAATAATTAATATTTAAATAAAATATTTAATATTTAATCATTAAATATTGATTTAAAATAATTAGTAATTAACATTTAAATAATTTCAAAAATATATTTAAGAATTTAAATTAATAATAATTTTAAATTAAATTATAT
Organism: Dendrobium chrysotoxum; assembly: GCA_019925795.1. Taxonomy (NCBI): domain Eukaryota; kingdom Viridiplantae; phylum Streptophyta; class Magnoliopsida; order Asparagales; family Orchidaceae; genus Dendrobium; species Dendrobium chrysotoxum. The sequence continues at coordinate 20,261,021 of CM034297.1, forward strand.
AATTTTTTGAGATTTATAATATATAATAAATTAATTTTAGGTTTAAACTTAATTTTTAGTTAATTTTTCAAATTCTGTTAATTAAAATCTGTTTTTAAAAAAATAAAAAATTTAAAATCGGGAGCCACGTGGCGGCTCCGGAATGGTTGGATCAATATGCAGTAGTGATTGCCCGTAGTGGCGCAATCATTGCGCCACCAATAATCATTGCCCAATCAAACTGCATTCCGCGATTCCACTGATCCACATTGAAGAAGGCTCCCGACCGTTGGATGATCCACTGTTCAAAATGGATGGCTCTGATTGAGCCGAAAAGAGCTTCAATCCAACAAACCCAGACACGCAACGAGGCGGAGCGCAGTATGGTTAGATCACAGCCATTGATCAGATGATCAATGGGTGATAATTCATACGTCTGGGCCAGACTACGAATAAGCCCTAGAACTAGTTTTTTTAGGTTTTCTCAGAATCGGATTGATAATTTTAAATGAAATTTTAAACATATTAAGCATACATGAACAAAAGCAATATGGTGATGTTTGAATTGTGAAATAAGTACTTAATAAAATGCTAATTAAACCTAGGTGATCCTAGCTAGGGTTTGGCATTTCGAGTGAACTAACCAACGAATTTGGGATTTTTTTGATTCTCTGAATTTATAGTTTGTCCTCGTATCTTTTCCTTATTGAATTCACGGTGTGATAAGCTCCTGATCTCCAACTATTGCCCCTGGACGAATTTGACTTAAGTTCACCGAAAAGCTCATCGCTGGCAAAGTTTTAACGATGGATTTTGAGTGGGGAAGGTAGTGTAGTCTGTGGGGATCTCAAGGAACAGAGACTTGGGGTTTAGGACATGAAAATGGATAGAGAGTGATAGGGTGATGAATGAGCTTGATTTTGGTATTTTACCCTATTCAAATGACCCCCAGCCGATTTGGACGGCTAAGATGGCTTGAGTACATCCCTAGAAGAATGTCATGTATCCTGGAGTTGGTGGGAGGCAGAGTATTAAAAGGACAAAAGGACATATGAGGTGGAAAGCCTCCTTTGTCCTATATTCCATGTGGAAATGAGTGAGAGCCATTAGATCTTAATCAGAGGGCTGTGAGAGATCCTAAGAAGGTTTTAGAGTAAATTAGAGCTGCTGGAGGGGATTAGAGAGGAGTGGGTTAAGTTTAAGATGGGTTTTGACCATCTTTGACCACTATAAAACCAATGTTTGACACTTTGACTGGTCCCCAAGCAATGTGGCGGCTGAGGTGGCATGAAAGGGGCTTGGATAGCTGTTTAGATGCATTAATCCCAAATGGCTAAGGAGAGGGATCAAGTGTTTAATGAGGTTTGACAAGTTTAATCTCATTTTGAAGGCTTATGTTAACTGTTTGACCAGTCAAACATAAGTGAGGTGGCAATCAAGTGGCCTCAAGAGCTGAATTAGAAGTGATTGAAGAGGGTTTAAAGAAATCCATTTGAAGTTTGAGTGGATTAACATGTGTATGTGAAGGGTTGACCATAGGTCAACATTTGACTAAGTCATATCAAAGTGGTTTTTGACTCAAAATATGCTCAAGTATATTTGAATCATATATTGGAATAATATTGAAGGCATGAAGGCATTAATTTGGTCATGTGACTTGATTTGACCCAAATAGGTCAAGTTGAGCAAGATTTGGGTTCTGGTTGACTTGGTCAACTAATGACTGGGTCAATGGGCTTAATCAAATCCAAATCACTGAGGAAGATGTTTAAATGAGATTTGATGGGTTTTTGAATGAATACATATGGAGTTTGATTCAAAATAAAATAGCTTAAGGGTTGAACTGGTCAACCGAGGTTGACTTGATCAACTAGTTTGACTCAAGGTTTGAAAATAGGTTCAACATATTTGATTTGAAGTTTTGATTCTATTGGTGGTGATCCCACAGTCTGGGGAGGTCATTTGGTCAAAATGACCATTTTTAAACCCTTAAAGGCCTTCTTGGTCAACCTAGGTTGACTTGGTCAACCAGGTTGACGCAGGGGCTGGTTTTGGGTCCAATAAGTTAGGTTTGATATTTGAAACTTGCTAGAAGTGGTTGCATTTGATTTGGAGCTCATTTGATTAAAGGTGACTATTCATACCCCGAAGAGGTATTTTAGTCATTTTGATCTATGGTCAACTAATGGTCAAAGTGAGTCCAACAAAATGCAGTTTAGTTTTCAATGAATCATAATCAAGGGTCTGGAAGTGATTGGAGGTTTTGGAGAAAGCTCTAATGTCAAAATTCATAGGGTGGTAGGTCAAGTGGCATAAGCCATAAATATTTGAAGGTTTTATAGCCTTTGGATTTCAATCCAATTTTTAGGGTTAGAGACCTCAGAATGAGCTCAAATTTGGAGGGTTACCTCTAGAGACATGTCCCATTAGTATGCAATTGATAGACTCTAAATAAGTGGTCATTTGACTAGGTTTTGAAAGGTTTGAAAATGCACTGGAAAAAGTTTTCAAGAATCATACCTTTGGCCTTGGATTTGAATCTAGATTTCTGGATTTGAACTGAACTTTGGGTTTCAAAGTTTAAATTTGAATTATCCTCATCATTTATAATTATTTAAATGATTATTAAGGATTTGATATGTATTAGGGTTTGACAGCAGGTTGAATAGACTAGAGCCTGGGCTAGAGTCTAGTTAGGTTTGAGGCTTGAATTGGTTTAAGGTGTATGAAAGTTCGTGAGGGATGTTAAGCCCTTGTGAACTAGTCCCGAAGCTAACCAAGAGGAGGGTGAATTAGTTATTTTAAAAAATCCATGAGCAAAAATGATTTAGAAAAATCTTTTTGAATGTTTTAACACAATTACAGTTTCACGATGATGTGCAGATGTTCACGATAACGAAATAATAATCACAATCACACAATCATCAACAAAAAAATAAGTGTAGAAATTTATCAGAAAGAACACACCAAATTTTATAGTGGTTTGGTCAACTTGACCTACATCCACTCCCCAGAGCCCCCCCTCTGGGTATTGCACTAACACTAAGTGACTCTCCTTCTGCTCCCACAGCAAGGCGAAGAAGCCTGTACAAAAACTCCTTTCCACCAACTTGGTGAGGTAGAGAACCTGAACACCTTTTGCTTCCTCCTGAAGTAGACAGAGAACCTGGATCTTCTTATGGACGATCCTCCCACAGAGACACCAACAAGACATGAGACGACGACCGGAGAAGATGACTCAGATCCTTGCTTGGAGCAACCTTTGTGAATCCCTCACAAACTCTCCCTCACAAGATCCTCTCTCTCCCAAGCTCTCTCTCTCTCTCTCTCTCTCAAGGTTTTCTCTGGAAAGAAAAGTGGCAAAAGATTTTTCTTGTTGAAAGAAAAAATCTTAAATAGGAGGGCTCAAAAATTTCCCTAAATCTCACTTAGTCATCAAAGATCGTCCAGGATGATTAGTCGATCGTCCTATATGATCAGTACAAAATCACTTGAATCAGCCTAGACGATCTGGTTTCTCTGGACAATTAGTAGACAAAATTTGTTCTGATCTTCCCGTATGATTCTACGATCGTCCGAGATAATAAGTGTAAATCATGAATTTCATCTAGAAGACAGCTCAGGTCGTCCAGCGAAACCTATGCTGGATGATCTCAAAATGAGTTGATCGTCTAGGATGATATGTATATCATCCTGTAGAATTAGTTTAAAAATGACAAAATTATCCTGCACATATCTCGGGTCGTACAGCCAAAAATATCATGGACGATCTTAAAATGACTTGATCATCCAAGACGAATATTGCGATCGTCCCGTATGATTAGTTCAAAATCGGGAATATCGTCCAGCATATTTCTCAGGTCATCCAGGTGAAGTGTTCTAGATGATCTGAATTTTACATGTATCATCTGGGATGATCTTTAGATCATCTAGGACGATATGATCGTATCAATCAAAAATTAATTACTTTCCTTAATCACCAGACTAATTTAGGCATGAGTATAATGGATCATCCAGGTTGATACATGTATCATCTGGGACGATCAGACTAAATCTATAAAAAAAAAACTTACCTAACTTAATCTGGCGGCTGAGAATTTTTTATTTGAGCCTATAATCATGTACGATGGGTATATCATCCTGGACGATCTACTTAATCAAACCGACTTAATATGGTCACCCTAATTAGGGTTTCTATTTTCACTGGATCATCTAGGATGATAGGAATATCGTCCAGAATGATATGAATAAAATTTAAAATAGAAACTCTAACTCACTAAAACTCACCCCCTGACTGTATGTGTGCAAGGCTACTTAGCTAGGGGATCAATTACATTACATTTGACTCAAAAAAGGGAAAAATTATAATTTAAACACACGGGGACCCGATCTTGAGTTAGCTTGAATTGCATTTGATCTTTTGTACCTGAAATATTAGTCAATCAAAATAGAACATAGAAATATTTGTTATCATCAAAATTGTAATTCTTAAATCCAGGTTTACAATAATCTCCCCCTTTTTGATGATGGCAAATATTTATTTAGTAGTTTCAAATCAACCAGATTGCAGTAATTAAAGCACAGCCGAGAGAAGATAAATTTTAATAATCATTGATAACCAGTGACATTCAATACAATGAAATGAAACTACTATAACATAAAAGTAACAAAAGAAACTACTAGTAACACAAAAATAACTCCCCTTTTTGACATTACAAAAAGGAGGAATAGAAAAGACCAAATAATAGCAAACTAAAACAAACAACCTAATAGAGAGGCGGATCCTGATTAGATGGAGGACGTGGGGGGGTGAAAGTAGCTGTGAATGGTGGCAAACTACTCACCAAACAAGGCCATGTCTCGGTCATGCTGCTATTATTGGTGAGTCACGTAGGAGTTAAAGCGAGCCTCCCACTGGTCAAAGCGGTGCACCAGGTTATCTAGAGGAGACTCTATCCGAAGAGGATCAGGTGTAGGAACAGAAGCAACTTCTTCCTCTTCTCCCTCTACATCTGAGGTAGGCTCCGAATGAAGGTGAGTACTGTATAGAACATGAAAGGAATTATTGGAGAAGAAGAAAGGGGGGACATCGGGTGGTACCAGATATTACAGATTGTATTTGGTCTTGAGAGCATATACAATGAGGTGTCCTAGAGCTAGATTTGGGCATCATCTGTGGCCTAGATCCCTAATTCTAATCAGGTGTTCGATGTATCGAAAGAGGATATTAGTAGCATTGAATTCACGGCGGGCCATGATGTAGTAGGTAGTCACTAAGAGTAAGGGGGTGATATGGATGCAGTCTCCAGCTTTTGGAATAATAGAGGTACGAAGGACATTCTGGATTGTCTGAGAATCCTTAAGTAAGGAGGAGCATGCTTTATCATAATAGGGGACATTGGTGCCCCTAAGAAATTGATTTGCAACACTCCAGTCAAAATCAAGGTCAAAGGAGATGAGATGGAGTTTGTCGCCAGAAGTTGAGAGTTGAAGAATATCATGGAAGTCTTGGGTGGTAAGCTTGACAGGGCGGCGATTGACAAAGGATCGAAGGGCGGAGTAAGAGGAGTCGACATGAAGGTTTACAAAGAAAACTCGTAAAAGCTCAGAACTAAAAGGAAAGGCTAAAGTCAAGATGAATGTGAGAGAATTATGGGCAAAAAGATCTAAGATAGGATAAGTCAGAATGCGGGGATTGATAATTTTAGATTGGGTGATCCCCACCTCCAGGAATCGCTGGAAGGCAACTTGGCCGGTTGCTTCAGGAAATCAGGGATCAACATTTCCCCTGGACGAACTAGCACCCAGATGTCGAGAAAGTTTGCCACCAGCCATTAGAAAAGGATTGGAAGAGAATGTGTTAAAAATTTTGAAGAAAATGGCTATTTAAATAGAATTCAGTCGGATCATCCAGGACGATCACAATATTATTCAGGACGATAGGGGTAATAATAACATCCAGGCCGATTGGTCAAAAAGGCAGTCTGATCGTCCAGGATGATTAGACACAGGCGATCATCCCGAGGAGTCCAGTCGAACAACCTTTGACAAAAAGTATCATCCCGAATGATTTGGTGGATCATCCAAGATGATATGCAATAAATGAATCAGATGGGCTGAATTTAAAAAGTCCAACTGCTGCCACGTGGATCATCCAGGACGATGAGGTGTATCATCCAAGACGATCACCAATAATTGGTGCATACCAACTGTTGGATCATGGTGGGGATGATTTGAATTTATCATCCAGGATAATGTATGGATCATCCAGGATGATGTATGATCATCCAGGATAATGTATGATCGACAAGGATGATGTGGGGATCATCCAGGATGATGTGAAGAAAAAAGTGAAGAAGGTGAAGGATGGAGAGAAAAGATCAGGGATCCCAAAAATACACAAAAAAGAAAAATCCAAAATCAAATCAAATAAAAAAATAGAAATGAGAAAAATAATAGTGAAAATAATGATTTTTTTTCAGCTCTAGTAAAGCAGAATTTTTCCTGATTTTCAATTCAAAAGCCAATAAGAAGAAAATCGATAACGCTGAAATCTAAAAAAAGTTGAAAAATCAACTTTCGTAACTCCTACCTTGTACACCTTACAGGTTAAAATTTCTTTCAAACAAAAGTCAAATTCAGAATAAAAGAAGTTAGATTCGAAAAGAGATCCTTTCAAGCCTCGTTCCAGAAAAATATCTGATATAATAGTATTACAAAGTAAGGAATCAAAAATCATGATTTTTCGTCTCAAGCTTTTGAAAAAATATTAAGTGGTGCATGGATTTTTCTAAGACATTTAAAGATCTGAAAGGGAAGAAAGCTTAATTTTTTGTGGGCTCATTTTGTGCCTCTTTTTCAATTTATTTGGTGCTCTTTGCGCATCTTTTGATTTTTGATACACTTTATGTATTTTTTCAATTTGGCGACATTGCACATCTTTTCAGCTTTGGGCTCATTTTGTTACTCTTTTCATTTTGGCGCTCTTTGGCATCTTTTACAAGCTTACTTCCTTTCATAACCATTAAAGAATCTTAGTTATGAAATTACCTTCCAGATATAAGATAGGAAAAAACTCACTCTCTATAATGAGGAGTAATTCAGAGAACAAAAAACCATACATCATATGATAAGTGCAATCATCTGATTAAGAAAACTATAACAATGATCCAAAACTTTGAAAATAGTATTCATATGAGGTAGATTACTGTAGGAAGGTAAAATAAATCTCTATTTCAAAAACTAACTTTTTAAGTTTTGAAGAAGATTTTTTATTCAAAAGAAACAATACAACATTAAAGGAGTTAGAGGAAGAAAAGCAATCATCAATGTTTCTTCCCTTTAATAGATTCAGTGGAGTCAATCACTATTTATAAGCTTCCAAACAAAAACAAGGCAAAACTCTCAATCAGAAATCCAATTTATCAGCAGTAGTGAGCAGTGATCTGATTTTTTTAAAAAATAGTAAATCAAGAACAAGTAGGAAATCACATTAAAATAAATACTCAAATCAGAAAAACAACAACACTAAAATGAAAATCAGCAAAAAATACAAACCAACAGGAAACAGATAATCAAATCAAACAAATAACTAATAGAAATAAAATGAAAAATAGAAAATTAAAAAATCAACAGTCATCAGATTCACGCATTTATGTCAATCACACCCAATCTAGTCCTCAAATTATTGAATGAGTCAAAGGCCAGTGGTTTAGTAAAGATGCCAGCCAGTTGATTTTCAGTTGCTACATGATGTAGTTCAATGTCCCCTTTTGTAACATTGTCCCTAATGAAGTGATGCCTTATGTCAATATGTTTGGTTCTAGAATATTGGATTGCATTCTTAGAAATACAGATGGCACCAGTGTTATCACATAGAAATGAAATTGTGCCAACATGTAATCCTAAATCCAAAACTTGTTGCTTCAACCAAAGGACTTGGGCCACACAACTTCCTAAGGCAATGTACTCAGCTTCAGTTGTGGAAAGTGCAACTGAGTTCTATTTTCTACTGGACTAAGAGACTAAAGACTATCCTATGAATTGACAAGTTCCATAAGTGCTCTTTCTATCCACCCTACATCCTGCAAAATAAGAATCAGAATATCCAATAATCCCAAAAGAAGTGCTATGCCTAGGATACCAGATCCCTAAGTTTGGGGTCCCTAAGAGATATCTAAGAATTCTGTTAACTGCAGTTAGGTGGGATTCCTTAGGATCAGCTTAAAATCTAGCACAAAGATAAACACTATACATAATTTCAGGTCGGCTAGCAGTCGGGTAAAGAAGTGATCCAACTATTCCTCTAAACTTCTTCTGATCAATAGATTTTCTATTTGAATCCTTATCTAACTGAACAGTGGAACTCATGGGAGTGTTGATTGGCTTAGCTTTATCCATTTTATATTTCTTCAAGATGTCCTTAGTGTATTTTGATTGATTTAGAAAGATTCCATCATCCATTTGCCTTATGCTAAACCCCAAAAAGTATGACAATTCTCCTATCATTCCTATCTCAAACTCTTTACTCATTATCTTAGAAAAACCATCACATAAATTTTTATCAGAAGATCCAAAAAGTATATCATTAACATAGATCTGGACAATGAGTAGATCATCTCCTACTTTTCTAAGAAAAAGGGTGGTGTCTACGCTCCCCTTAACAACCTCTCTTTCTAGTAGGAATGTGCTAAGCCTCTCATATCAAGCTCTGGGTGCCTGTTTCAATCCATACAATGCCTTTTTTAATTTTTAAACATGATTTGGATATTGAAAACTCTCAAAACCTGGGGGTTGCTTTACAAAGACATCTGCTTTTATTATCTCATTTAAAAAGGCACTCTTGACATCCATTTGAAATATCTTAAATCCCTTATAACAGGCAAAGGCTAGTAGCACCCTAATGAATTCCAATCTAGCTACAGGGGCAAAGGTCTCCTCAAAATCAATCTCTTCAATTTGATTGTACCCCTTAGCCACCAGTCTTGCCTTACAGCCAAAGATATGGAGGTGGGATTGGTTTGGAGTTCTACCCTTAATGATCTCATAAGGTGTTTTATTCAGATTGGATATAACATTCACCCTATTCAACACATAACAGGCAGCGTTCACCGCTTCAGCCCAAAAGTATTTTGGAAGTGAATACTCAGCAAGTATGGCTCTAGCGGCTTTCACTAAGGTCATATTCTTCCTTTTAGCTACCCCATTCTGCTGAAGAGTCCTAGGAGCTGAAAGTTGTGGCTAATCCCTTACTCCTTACAGAATATTTCAAATCTCACATTTTCAAACTCTCCACCGTGATCACTATGAATAGTCAAGATCTCACAACCTAACTTCCTCTCAATCTAAGTGGAGAAAGATTTAAATTTATCAAATAACTCTGATTTATGTGACAGAATTCTAATACAAGTGAACCTCGAGTAATCATCAACAATCACAAATCTATAGAGTTTCACCCCCTAAGCTGGCAGTGCTAATAGATCTAAAGAGATCTATGTGAAGGACTTCTAAAGGTCTAGAGGTGTTGATGTCCTTAATGGAGTGGAAAGAGGATTGGACTTACTTCCCTAATTGACAAGCATCACACAGGTGGTCCTTAGTGAACTTAAGCTGGGAGACACCTCTAACTAAGTCCTTTTGGGTGACTCTTCTAAGGGTTTTCATACTGGCATGACATAATCTCCTGTGCTACAACCAAGACTCATCAGCAATAATTTTTAAGCAAAATGAAGCAGTACATTCAATAATATTTAAATCAAGCATGTAAATATTATTGATCCTATTATCCTGCAAAATAGTGTTATTATTTAAGCTTATGATGCAAGTATTTACCAGGAACTTGATGCTGAAACCCTTGTCACAGAGTTGACTGATGCTAAGCAAGTTGTTCTTTAATCCATCTACAAGTAAAATATTTTCAAACAAAAGGTTCTTAGAGTTTTTGATTATACCTGCACCTACCACTTTCTTGGTGATATTGTCTCCAAGAGAGACCTTGCCTATAGCCTTGGCCTCCAGGGAAATGAATTGATTTGCATCTCTAGTCATATGTCTTTAGCATCTGTTGTCCAGGTACTACATGCTCTCATGAGTTCTTGTGTGAGAGCAACCCTACCAAATCATCAAATGTTAGATTTAGGAACCCAAACAAGTTTGGGTTCCTTCTTATAAAAAGAAGAATGCAATGCATGTGTGCTGTGTTGTGAAGCATGTAATTTGGGCCTCCACACCCAATGTGTACTACGGTGAATAATGCAGGTGTGGGAGATGTGTCCTAACATGCCACAAGAAAAATATCTAACACTAGAAAAAGGGTTAACTAATCTACGTGGGTGATAGTGCCTCTTCCTAGGTTTGAATGAAACATGCTTTGATGAATTTGAATTAGATTCTTCAAATGGTGGAGGTGCATAAAATTGTGCAAAAGTAGGAGGTATTTCATTTTTTTCAAAAGCGCTAATTTTTACACTTAGAAATTCATTCTCCTTTTTAAAACTTGCAATTTCAACTTTTAATGCTCCCTTATTACTCTCTAAGTCAAATGCCATGGTGTTTAATTCTTTAAATGCTCTTTCTAAATCAATATGCGATGTTTTCAATGAATTATGCTCAATAATTAGTTCCGAATGCTTTTTGTTTAATTCATCAAATTCATCAAGTCAGGACACGTGATTATTATCAAGTGTAGAATGATCTTTAACCAAAACATCATGCTCTTTTTGCAAATTTCAGAAATCTAATTTCAGGTTGGCATGGGTTTTCTTAAGTTTCCTATATGATGAATGAATTTTCTCAGAAACTTTAAGTAATTGATCATAGGTTAGCTCACATGCCTCTTCTTGGTCAGACTGACCAAGATAATCATCTGCCATCAAACACAAGTTTGTAGTCTCCTCTTCAGCTTCAGTCTCAGAGGAGTTGGATGCTGAATCCGCCTAGAAATCCTTTTAAATCTTTTTCTTATCCTTTCTGAACTTGGGTTTCTCCTCACCCTTCTCCTTGCTTGAGTGAGCCTTAAGGGTAGGATAATTAGCCTTTATATGTCCAGGTTTCTTACACTCAAAATAAATAGTATCAGATGAACCTTTAAAATTTCTGCTACTCTTACCTTTGTTCCATTTCTAAAAGTTTTTGTGTTTCTTCCTTAGAAAGCTTTTTTTAATTGCCTAGTGATTAAGGTAACATCATCGCTATCAGACCTAGAAGGCTTAGTGTCAGTATCGTTGGCCTTCAGCGCCACAGTTTTCTCCTTCTTCTTCTCAACTGCATCAATTTATCATTGGTTTACTCCTTGCTTGTAAGCAATAAGTGACCCAAGTAAGTTATCAATAGAATAATTATTCAAATCTTTGAATTCAATAATTGCAGTTATCTTGGCATCATAAGAAGAAGGCAAACATCTCAGAATTTTATTAATTTTCTCATAATTAGTAAGCTCTCTTCCTAAGGTATGCAGGGAGGTGATAATTTGAGTGTACCTAGTATACATTTTAGAAATTGATTCAGTAGGTTTCATGTGAAAGAGTTCGTAGTCATGAAGCAAGATGTTCAATCTAGATTGCTTAACTTCAGATATACATTTATAGGTAATGTATAATATATCCTAAATTTCTTTATCAGTAGTGAAAGTAGAGACACACATGTAATCCTCAGATTTTAGTGCATAAAAAAAATAGTTCAAGTATTTTGCATTATGCTAAATCACGATCATCAAATGTCCATTCAGTAAAAGGAAGTTCAGTTTTAACGCCATTAATAAGTCTAAACAGTATTTCATAACCATCCTTAATAAGCATCCACATGCGATAATCAATTGATTGTAAAAAGGTGGATATGTGAGTTTTCCTAAAATCAAAAGGTATGTTATCAAACAAAGGTGGACGTGTGATGGAATAACCTTCAGCAGTATTACGATTACCAAAGTTAGCTATTGATCAAAATTCAAAAGTTTTTAAACTTAATTTTTGAATCCCGCTCTGATACCACTTAAAAGTTTGTGAGGGATGTTAAGCCCTTGTTAACTAGTCCCGAGGCTAACCAAGAGGGGGGTGAATTGGTTATTTTAAAAAATTTATGAGCAAAAATGATTTAAAAAAATCTTTTTGAATGTTTTAACATAATTACTATTTCACGATGATATGCAGATGTTCACGATAACGAAATAATAATCACAATCACATAATCATTAACAAAAAATAAGTGCAGAAAATAATCAGAAAGAACACATCAAATTTTATAGTGGTTCGGTCAACTTGACCTACGTTCACTCCCCGGAGCCTCCCCTCTAGGTATTGCACTAACACTAAGTGACTCTCCTTCTGCTCCCACAATAAGGTGGAGAAGCCTGTACAAAAACTCCCTTCCACCAACCTGGTGAGGTAGAGAACCTGAACTCCTTTCGCTTCCTCCTGAAGCAGATAGAGAACCTGGATCTTCTTGCGGATGATCCTCGATAGAGAGACCAACAAGAAAGAGATGACGGCCAGAGAAGATGACTTAGATCCTCACTTGGAGCAACCTTTGTGAATCCCTCATAAACTCTCCCTCACAAGATCCTCTCTCTCTCTCTCCCAAGCTCTCTCTCTCTCTCTCTCTCTCTCTCTCCCTCAAAGTTTTCTCTGGAAAGGAAAGTGGCAAAAGATTTTTCTTGTTGAAAGAAAAAGATCTTAAATAGGAGGGCTCAAAATTACCCTAAATCTCAACTGGTCGTCAAAGATCATCCAAGAGGATCAATCGATCATCCTGTATGATTAATATAAAATCACATAAATCAGCCGGACGATCTAGTTTCTGAAAGTTCGATAGGGATGTTAAGCCCTGATGGACTAGTCCCGAGGCTAACTAAGAGGGGGGGTGAATTGGTTATTTAAAAATTCATGAGCAACAGGGAAAATCTTTTTGATAATTTGAGCGGAAATAAGTAAACACAGAAATGAAAAGATCAACCATAGATTTCACCCAAGCAGATAATAACAGAAAAATAAAGTGTAGAAAATAATCAGAAAGAACACACCAGAATTTATAGTGGTTCGATCAACTTGACCTGCGTCCACTCCCCGGAGCCTCTCCTCTGGGTATTGCACTAACACAAAAGTGACTCTCCTTCTGCTCCAACAGCAAGGAGGAGAAGCCTGTACAAAACACTTTTCCACCAACCCGATGAGGTAGAGATCCTGAACTCCTTTTGCTTCCTCCTGAAGTAGGAAAAGAACCCGGACTCTTTTCACTCCCTCCTGAAGCAGGCAAAGAACCTAAACTCCTTTCGCTTCCTCCTGAAGCGGGCAGAGAACCCAGATCTTCTTTTGAACAATCCTCCCACAGAAAATATCGACAAGATGAGAGATGACGAACGAAGAAGATGACTCTGATCCTTGCTTGGAGCAACCTTTGTGAATCCCTCACAAACTGCCCCTCACAAGATCCTCTCTCTCTCTCTCAAGGTTTCTCTAGAAAGGAAAGTGGCAAAAGATTTTTCTTGTTGGTATCAGTAGAATCCAAGTTGGATGGTTGAAGTGGAGGAATGCATCGGGCTTATTGTGTGATAGAAAAGTACCCCTCAAACTTAAGGGAAAATTCTATAAGATGGTGGTGAGACCTGCAATGCTTTATGGTGCTGAATGTTGGCCATTAAAAGAGAAGAATAATTCTAAGTTAAGTGTTGCAGAGATGAGGATGCTCAGGTGGATGAGTGGCTTTACCCTTAGAGATAGGATACGAAATGAGCATATTCGTGAAAAGGTTGGAGTAGCTCCAGTGGAAGATAAGATTAGAGAGAGTCACCTTAGATGGTTTGGTCACGTAAAACGGCGGCCTCCCGATGACACGGTTAGGAAAGTAGAGGTCTTAGATTTGACTTATGTTAAGAAAGGTAGAGGTAGACCTAAAAAGACTTGGTTAGAAAATATTAGAAATGATCTTTCTTTATTAGATTTAAACGAGAATTTGACTTTAATAGGACATAATGGAGAAAAAGGATTCATGTAGCCGAGCCCACGTAGTGGGATAAAGGCTTGATGTTGTTGTTGTTGTTGTTGTGAAGAATAAGATCTTTTATAGGAGGGCTTAAAATTTCCCCTAAATCTCAACTGGTTGGTCAATATCATCTAGATCATCCTGTACGATCAGTTCAAAATCACCTGTTTCAGCCTGGACGATCTGGCTCTTTTGGATGATTAGTAGAAAAAGTTGTTCAGATCATCCCGTACGATTCTGCAATCGTCTGGGACGATTAGTGTAAATTCAGGAATTTCATCCAGAAGACCGCTCTGGTCGTCTAGAGGAACTTATGCTGGATGACCTAAAAATGACTTGATCGTCCAGGATGATATTGCTATCATCCTGTACGATTAGTTCAAAAGTGTCAAAATCATCCTAAGCACCGCTCTAGACGTACAGGTGAAACATGCAAGACAATTTCAAAATGACTTGATCGTTTGGGACAATATGGGTAGCATCCCATATGATTAGTTCAAAATTGAGATTATCATCCTGCACATAGCTCTGACGTACAGCTGAAAGGCACTGAACGGTCAAGATTTTTAACACATCATCCCGTACGATCCTGTGATCGTCTGGGATGATATGATCGAATCAATCAGACCTTAATTACTTTCCTTAATCACCAGACTATTTTAGGCATGATTACAATGGATCTTCCAGGATAATACACGTATCGTCCGGAACGATCAGATCAAATCTCTAAAAATAAAACTTGCGTAACTTGATCTGACGGCTAAAATTTTTGATTTTAGCCTATCGTCCCATATGATAAATGGATCGTCCAGGATGATATGCTTAATCAGACATACTTAACTTGGTCACCATAATTAGGGTTTTTATTTTCACTGGATCGTCCAGGATAATGTGGATATTATCCGGGACGATCAGAATAAAATTTAAATAGAAACTCTAATTCACTAAACTCTCCCCTTGAGTGTGTGTGTGCAAGGTTACTAAGCTAGGAGATGAGTTACATTACATTTGACTCATGAAAGGTAAAACATTACATTTAGACACACTTGGACCCGATCTTGAGTTGGCTTGAGTTGCTTTTGATCTTTTGTACCTGAAATGGGTTAGCCAAGCAAAATAGAATACAAACATGTTTATCATCATCAAAACTATACTTGTTGAATCCAGATTTACAATAATCTCCCTCGTTTTGATGATGGCAAACATTGATGCAGTAGTTTCAAAAAAATCAAGCAGGAGTTAACCAAAGCACATATGAAAAATAAATATCTTTTCAAATTTCACTAAACAACTAGAAAGTACAGGAAAATAACTACAAAATAAGAGCAATACATGAAATAAAAAAACTACTAGTCACTCAACTAACTCCCCCTTTTAACATCACAAAAAGGAGGAGGAGCAGACACAACAATACAAATAGAAAATAGCACAAAACATAAAACTAAAAAGGAGGCGGATCCTTATCAGAAGGAGGAGGAGGTAGTGGCTGAATGTAGCTGTGAATGGCGGTGAAGTGGGCTCCAAACCAGGCCATGTCCTAGTCGTGCTGCTGTTGTTGTTGAGCAGCATAGTCATTGAAGCGCTGTAGATCTGGAGTTAGCTGCTCCTTCTGGGCAGTCACATAAGAATCAAACCGGGCCTCCCACTGCTGAACCACTGCACCAGATGATCAAAGGGAGATGCAATGTGAATGGGACCAGGGGCATCAGGTGCAGCAGGAACAGGAACATCTTCTTCCGCTTCCTCCTCAACATCCGTTGCGGGCTCCGGATGAAGTCGGGTGCTATGGAGGACATGGAAGGAGTTGTTTGTGAAGAAGGAAGGAGGAACATCGGCAGGGACTCGATATTATAGATTATATTTGGTCTCTAAAGCATATATAATGATGTGGCCTAGAGCTAGATTTAGGCGTTGTCTATGGCCCAGATCCCTAATGCTAGTAAGGTGCTCGAAAGAGAAGGTCAGTAGCATTGAAATCACGGTGGGCCATGATATAGTAGGTGGACATAGAAAGTAAGGGTGTGATGTGGTTGTGTTCCCCAGCCTTGGGGATGACTGAGCAGTGAAAGACATATTGGATAGTGCGGGTATCCTTAAGAAGGGAGGAGCTGGCATTATCGTGGTAGTTAATATTAGTGTTTCAAAGGAAACTGTTGACAACACTCCAATCATAATCTGGATCAATAATAAGGGTGTGGATCTTATCACCAGTGATGGAGAGTTGAAGGATATGGTGAAAATCCTGGGCAGTGAGTTTTACAGGACGCTGATTAACGAAGGAATGAAGAGTGGAGTAGTCAGCAGTAATGCAAAGATTTGTGAAGAAGACCCTAAGGAGCTCAGAACTAAAAGGGAAGGCCAAAGTGAGAATGAAGGTCAGGAAGGTATAGGCAAACAGATCAAGGACTAGGTAGGTAAGGTTGCAGGGGTTGACTATCCTGGAGTGGGTGATTCCAACCTCGCGGTAGCGTTGGAAGGCAGCCCGATCGGCAGCGTTAGAGAAGCGGGGATCGACATTTCCCCGTGAGGAGCTCGCACCCTGATACCTAGATCTCTTCCCACCAGCTATTAGAATCATAAGAGAGGAAGTATGGAAGGAGAGGTGTGAAGAAAACTGAAGAAAATGGCTGTTTAAATAGAAATCAGCCATATCATCCCGTACTATCGCAGGATCGTCCGGGATGATATGAGTAATTATGACGGCCAGGACGATTGGTCAAAAAGGCTGTCAAATTGTCCGGGATGATCAGAGATCATCCAGGATAATTAGAGACAGGCGATCGTCCTGAGGAGTCAAGCTGGACGACCTTTGACATAAAGTATCGTTAAGGATAATTTAGTGGATCATCCGGGATGATATATAACAAATGTATAGGACGGGCCGAATTTGAATCGTCTAACTTCTAACACGTGCATCAATCGGGACGATGAGGTGTATCATCCAGGACGATGACCAATAATTTATGCATTCTCAGCCATTTGATCAGAATCAAGAAAACTGGATCATATCATCCAGGACGATGTAAGGATCGTCCAGGACGATGTAAGGATCGTCCAGGACGATCACCAATAATTGATGCAACTCAACTGTTTAATCAGATAAGGGATGATTTGAATGAATCATCCAAGAAAATATATGGATCATCCAGGACTATGAAGATCATCCAGGATGATGAAGATTATCCAGGATGATGTAGGAATCGTCCAGGATGATGTGAAGAAAAAATAAAAAAGATGAAGGAAGAAGAGGAAAGATCAGGGATCCCAAAAACACATACAATAAAATGAAAAACAAAAGCAGAGTAAATAAAACTAGAAATGAGAAACACACAAAAAACAACAATTTTTTTTTAATCGATCTGCTCTAGTAAATCAGAATTTTTTCTTGATTTTGAATCCAAAAACCAATAAGAAGACGATTGACAGTGCTAAAATCCAAAAAAGTTGGAAAATTAACTTTCATAACTCCCACCTTGGACACCTTATAGGTGCAAATTCCTTTCAAAATAAAAATCCAATTCAGAAGAAAAAAAATTAGATTCGAAAAGAGATTCTTTCAAGCCTCGTTCTAGAAAAATATCTGATATAATAGTATTACAAAGTAAGAAATCAGAAATCATAATTTTCGTCTTAAGCTTTTGAAAATATTAAGTGGTGCATGAATTTTTCTAAGACATTTAAAGATCCGAAAGGGAAGAAAGCCTATTTCTTTGTGGGCTCATTTTGTGCCTCTTTTTCAATTTGTTTGGCGCTTTGCGCATCTTTTGATTTTGATGCACTTTGTGTATCTTTTTAATTTTTGGCAATATTGTGCATCTTTTTAGTTTGTGCTAATTTTGTGCCTCTTTTTATTGTGGCGCCCTTTGCGCATCTTTTGTATGCTTTCTCCCTTCCAAAATCGTTAAAGAATCTCAACTGTGAAATTACCTTCCAGACATAAGTGATGACAAAACTCACTCTCTACAATAAGGAAGATTTATTCATATGATAAGTGCAATTATTTGGTTCAGAAAATCATAACAATGACTTAAAACTTTGAAAATACTAATCATATGAGGTAGATTACTGTAGGAAGATAAAATAGATCTCTATTTCAAAAATCAACTTTTTAATTTTGAAGAAGATTTTTACCCAAAACAAATAATATATTATTAAAGGCGTTAGAGGAAGAGAAATAATCATCAATGTTTCTTCCCTTAAATAGACCCAGTGGAATCAATCACTGCTTACAAACTTCCAAATAAAAATAAGGTAAAACTCTCAGTTAGAAATCCAGTTTATCAGCAGTAGAGAGCAGTGATCTGATTTTGAAAGAGATAAAATAGTAACTAAAAATAAGTAGGAAATCACATCAAAATAAATACTCAAATCAAACAAACAATAAGGCTAAAATAGAAATCAACAGAAAAATAAAAACAACAGAAGATTGATAATCAAATCAAATAAATAACTCACAGAAACATAATGAAAAATAAACAAATCAAAAATCAGTAGTCATCAGAATCAAGCATTTATGTCAATCACACCTAATCTGGTCCTCAAAATGCTGAATGAGTCAAAGGCTAGTGGTTTAGTAAATATGTCAGCCAGTTGATTTTCAGTTGCTACATGATGTAGCTCAATGTCCCCTTTTATAACATGGACCCTAATGAAGTGATGCCTTATATCAATATGTTTGGTTCTAGAATGTTGGATTGGATTCTTAGAAATGCATATGGCACTAGATTTATCACACATAACAGAAATTGTGCCTACAGGTAATCCTAAATCCAAGACTTGTTGCTTCAACTAAAGAACTTGGGCCACACAACTTCCTAAGGCAATGTACTCAGCTTCAGTAGTGAAAAGTGCAACTGAGTTCTATTTTCTACTAGACCAGGAGACTAAAGACTGTCCTATGAATTGATAAGTTCCAGACGTGCTCTTTCTATTCACCCTACACCCTACAAAGTCAGAATTAGAATATCAAATAATCTCAAAAGAGGTGTTGTGCCTATGGTACCAGATTCCTAGGTTTGGGGTCCCTAAAAGATATATAAGAATTCTCTTAACATCAGTCAGGTGGGACTCTTTAGGATCAGCTTGAAACCTTGAACAAAGAAAAAGACTAAACATAATATCAGATTGGCTAGCAGTTAGGTAAAGCAGTGATCCAATTATTCCTCATGGGAGTGTTGATTGGCTTGGCTTTGTCCATTTTATAATTCTTTAAAATGTTCTTAGTGTATTTAGATTGATTGAGAAATGTTCCATCACCTATTTGCCTTATGCTAAACCTCAAAAAGTAGGATAACTCTCCCATCATACTCATCTCAAACTCCTTACTCATTATTTTAGAAAACTCATCACATAAATGTTTATCAAAAGATCCAAAAATTATATCATCAACATAGATATGGACAATGAGTAAATCATCCCCTACTCTCCTCAAAAAAAGGGTCGTGTCTACGCTCCCCTTAACAAATTCTCTTTCTAACAGGAATGTGCTAAGCCTCTCATACCAAGCTCTGGGTACCTATTTCAATCCATATAAGGCCTTTTTTAATTTGTAAACATGATTTGGATATTGGAAACTCTCAAAACCTGGGGGTTATTCTACAAAAATATCCTCTTTTCTTACCCAATTTAAAAAGGCACTCTTGACATCCATCTGAAACAGCTTAAATTCATTATAACAGGCAAAGGCTAGTAGCACCCTAATGGCTTCCAATCTAGCTACAGGGGCAAAGGTCTCCTTAAAATCAATCCCTTCAATCTGATTATACCCCTTAGCGACCAAGCTTTTCTTATTCCTAACCACCACATCAGAATCATTCATCTTATTCTTAAAGACCGACTTGGTTCCCACTATACTTTAATTCCTAGGTCTTTCTACTAGCTCCCAAACATCGTTCCTTACAAATTGATTCAGTTCCTCTTGCATAGCTAAGATCCAAAATTCATTAGAAAGGGCTTGATTGATGTTGGTGGGTTCATTCATTGAAATTAAGGCAGAATGGTTTACTTCCTTTCTAAGTCCATGCCTAGTCCTAACACCTTCAGAAGGGTCTCCTAAGATCAATTCTTTAGGATGACTCGAAGAATGTCTTCAATCTCTAGGCAAAGTGTTTTGAGGATCTACCCTTTCCTCCAGATTTGTATTTTCAATCCCTTGGATAATCTCCCTTACCTTTTCTTCTTCCTCAACTCTAGTCACCTTAGGATCAGATTCATCAAACACCACATGAGTTGTCTCTTCCACCACCAATGTCCTCTTATTAAATACCCTAAAGGATTTCCCCACACTAGAATAGCCTAAGAACACTCCTTCATCAGATTTGGGGTCAAACATTCCTAAGGATGATTTCCCGCTGTTTAGAATGAAAACATTACATTCAAAGACATGGAGGTGGGATAGGTTTGGAGTTCTACCCTTAATTATCTCATAAGGTGTCTTGTTCAGATTGGATCTAACATTCACCGTATTCAGCACATAACAGGCAGTGTTCACCGCTTCAGCCCAAAAGAATTTTGGAAGTGAATACTCAGCAAGCATGGCTCTACTGGCTTCCACTAAGGTCCTGTTCTTCATTTCAGCTACCCCGTTCTGCTGAGGGGTCCTAGGAGCTGAAAAATTATGACTAATCCCTTACTCCTAATAGAAAGTTCTAAACTTTACATTTTTAAACTCTCCACCATGATCACTATGAATAGTCAAGATCTCACAACCTAACTTCCTCTGAATCCAAGTGGAGAAGGACTTAAATTCATCAAATGACTCAGATTTATGTGATAGAAATTTAATCCAAGTGAACCTCAAGTAATCATCAACAATCACAAAACTATAGACTTTCCCCCCTAAATTGGCAGTGCTAATGGCTCCAAAGAGATCCATGTGAAGGACTTCTAGAGGTCTAGAGGTGCTAATGTCCTTAAAAGAGTGAAAGGAGGACTGGACTTGCTTCCCTAATTGACAGGCATCATACAGGTGGTCCTTAGTGAACTTAAGCTTAGGGAGACCTCTAACTAAGTCCTTTTGGGTGACTCTCATAAGGCTTTTCTTACTGGCATGATATAATCTCTTGTGCCACAATCACGACTCATTAGCAGCAGTTTTTAAGCAAATGAAACATCAGTTTTAAAGCAACTTACATCCAGCATATAGACATTATTGATCCTTTGTCCCTGCAAAATAATTATCATTTAAGCTTAAAATATAGCAAGTGGGCAGAAATTTGATGTTGTATCCCTTGTCATAGAGTTGATTGATGCTCAGCAGGTTGTGTTTCAGTCCATCTACAAGCAGAACATTGTCAATCATAAAATTCTCTGAATCACCAATTATACCTGAACCTACCACCCTCCTAGTGGTGTTATCTCCAAGTGTAACCTTGCCTCCAGCGATATGAACTGATTTGCATCTCCAGTCATTGTCTAGAACATCTGCTGTCCAGGTACCACATACTCTCATGTGGTCTTGTGTGAGAGCACACCAACAAAATCATCAAATGTCATATTTAGGAACCCAAATAGGTTTGGGTTCCTTCTTATGAAAAGAAGAATGCAATGCATGTGTGCTGTGCTGTGAAATAGACAATTTGGGCCTCCACACCCAATATGTACTACGGTGAACAGTGCAGCTATGAGAGATGTGTCCTAACATGTCACAAGAAAAATATCTAACACCAGGAAAAGGGTTAACTAATCTATGTGAGTGATAGTGCCTCTTCCTAGATTTGAATAAAACATGCTTTGATGATTTTGAAATAGATTCTTCAAAAGGTGGAGGTGCATAAAACTATGCAAAAGTAAGAGGTGTTTCATTTTTCTCAAAAGCACTAATTTTTACTCTTAAAAATTCATTCTCCTTGTTAAGGCTTGCAATTTCAAATTTTAATGCTCCATTACTACTCTCCACTTCACATGCCATATTGTCTAATTCTTTAAAAGCTCTTTCTAAATCAACATGCGAGGTTTTTAATGAATCATGCTCAGTAATCAGATCAGAATATTTTTTGTTCAGTTCATCAAATTCATCAAGTAAAGACATGTGATTGATGTCAAGTGTGGAATGATCTTTAACTACAGAATCATGCTCTTTTTATAAATTCTAGTTTCAGGCTAGCATGAATTTTTTTAAGCTTCCTATACGAAACATGAATTCTTTCAGACACTTCAAATAATTGATCGGAAGTAAGCTCACATACCTCTTCCTGGTCAGACTGACCAGGATGATCATCTGCCATCAAACACAAGTTGGTCTCCTCCTCTTCAGCTTCAGTCTCAGAAGAGTCGGATGCAAAATCTGCCCAAAATACCTTTTGAATCTGCTTCTTATCCTTTCTGAATTTGGGTTTCTCCTCACCCTTTTCCTTTCTTGGGTGAGCTTTAAGTGTAGGATAATCAGCTTTAATGTGTCTAGGCTTCTTGCATTCAAAATAAACAGTATCAGATGAACCTTTAAATTTTTTACTGGACTTACACTTGTTTCACTTCTAAAAGTTCTTATGTTTCTTCCTTATAAAGCTTTTGAATTGCCTAGTGATTAAGGCAACATCATCACTATCAGACCCGGAAGAACCAGTGTCAGTATCATTGTCCTTCAGCGCCACAGTTTTCTCCTTCTTCTTCTCACCTGCATCAAGCTGTCTTTGGTTCACCCCTTGCTCGTCAGCAATGAGTGACCCAAGTAAGTTGTTAATAGAATAATTGTTCAAATCTTTCGATTCAGTAATTACAATTATCTTAACATCAAACAAAGAAGGCAAATATCTCAAAATCTTATTCACTTTTTCATAATTTGTAAGTTCTTTTCCTAAAGCATGTAAAGAAGTGACAATTTGAGTGAACCTCGTATACATTTCAGAAATAAACTCAGTAGGTTTCATGTGAAAAAGTTTGTAATCATGCAGCAATATGTTTAATCTAGATTGTTTGACTTCAATTGTACCTTCAGAAGTGATGCACAATCTATCCCAAATTTCTTTACCTGTTGTACAAGTAAAAACACTCATGTAATCCTCAGATTTTAAGGCACAGAAAAAATAATTCAAATATTTGGCATTCAGTTGGGCTAAGTTAAGATCATCAAAAGTCCAATTAGTGAAAGGCAGTTCAGTTTTAACATTGTTAATCATTCTGAAAGGTGGTTCATAGCCATCCTTAACAAGCATCCACATGTGATAATCTATAGATTGAAGAAAAATAAACATGCGAGTTTTCTAAAAGTCAAAAGGTATGTGATTAAATAATGGTGGTCATGTAATTGAATAACCTTCAGCAGTATTACGATTACCAAAGTTAGTCATCAATCAAATTTAAAAGTTTTAAACTTAATTTTTGAATCCCACTTTGATACCACTTAAAAGTTCGATAGAGATGTTAAGCCCTGATGAACTAGTCCCGAGGCTAACCAAGAGGGGGGGTGAATTATTTATTTAAAAATTCGTGAGCAATAGGAAAAATTTTTTCAATAATTTGCAACAAAAATAAGTAAACACAGAAATGAAAAGATCAACCATAAATTTCACCCAAGCAGAAAATAACAGAAAAATAAAGTACAGAAAATAATCAGAAAGAACACACCAAATTTTATAGTGGTTTGGTCAACTTGACCATCGTCCACTCCACGGAGCCTCTCCTCCGAGTATTGCACTAACACAAAAGTGACTCTCCTTCTGCTCCCACAGCAAGGCGGAGAAGCCTGTACAAAACTCCTTTCCACCAACCCGGTGAGGCAGAGAACCTGAACTCCTTTCGCTTCCTCCTGAAGCAGGCAGAGAACCCGGACTCTTTTCGCTTCCTCCTGAAGTAGGCAGAGAACCTGAACTCCTTTCGCTTCCTCCTAAAGCAGGTAGAGAACCCAGATCTTCTTGCGAATGATACTCCAACAGAAAATACCGACAAGATGAGAGATGAAAAATGGAGAAGATGACTCTGATCCTTCCTTGGAGCAACCTTTGTGAATCCCTTACAAACTCCCCCTCATAAGATCCTCTCTCACTCCCAAGCTCTCTCTCTCTCTCTCTCTCAAGGTTTCTCTAGAAAGGAAAGTGGCAAAAGATTTTTTTTGTTGGAAGAATAAGATCTTTTATAGGAGGGCTCAAAATTTACCCTAAATCTCAACTAGTCAGCCAATATCATCTAGGAGATTGTCCTGTACGATCAGTTTAAAATCACCTATTTCAGCCTGGACGATCTGGCTCTTCTGGATGATTAGTAGAAAAAGTTGTTCAGATCATCACGTACGATTCTGCGATCGTACGGGACGATTAGTGTAAATTCAGGAATTTCATCCAGAAGATCGCTCTGGTTGTTGAGAGGAACTTATACTGCACGACCTAAAAATGACTTGATTGTCTAGGACAATATTACTATCGTCCTGTACGATTAGTTCAAAAAGTGCCAAAATCATCTTGAGCACTGCTCTGGACGTACAGGTGAAACATTCAAGACGATTTTAAAATGACTTGATCATCCTGGATGATATGGGTATCATCCCATATGATTAGTTCAAAATCAAGATTATCGTCCTGCACATAGATCTAGACGTACAGGTGAAAGGCACTGGATGGTCAGGATTTTTAACACATCATCCAGTACGATCCTGTGATCATCCGGGACGATATGATCGAATCAATAAGACCTTAATTACTTTTCTTAATCACCAGACTATTTTAGGCATGATTGTAATGGATCATCCAGAACGATACATGTATCGTTTGGGACGATCAGATCAAATCTCTAAAAATAAAACTTGCCTAACTTGATCTGGCGGCTAAGAATTTCTGATTTTAGCATATCGTCTCGTACAATAAATGGATCGTCCAGGATGATTTGCTTAATCAAATAGACTTAACTTGGTAGCCCTAATTAGGGTTTCTATTTTCACTAGATCGTCCAGGATGATGTGGATATCATCCGGGACGATCAGAACAAAATTTGAACAGAAACTCTAATTCACTAAACTCTCCCCCTGAGTATGTGTGTGTGTGCAAGGTTACTTAGCTGGGAGATCAGTTATATTACATTTGACTCAAGAAAAGAAAAATATCACATTTAGACACACTTGGACTCGATCTTGAGGCGGCTTGAGTTGCTTTAGATCTTTTGTACCTGAAATGGGTTAGCCAAGTAAAATAGAATACAAACATGTTTGTCATCATCAAAACTATACTTATTGAATCCAGATTTGCCACAGTTTCTCTGGACGATTAGTAGACAAAATTTATTCTGATCGTCATGTATGATTCTGTGATCGTTCGAAACAATTAGTATAAATCAGGAATTTTGTCTAGAAGACAGCTCGGGTCATCCAGAAAAACATGTGTTGGACGATCTCAAAATGACTTGATCGTCCAAGATGATATGTATATCGTCCTGTACGATTAGTTCAAAAACAAGAAAATTGTCCTACACACAGCTCGAGTCATACAGCCAAAAATATCATGGACGATCTTAAAATGACTTGATCGTCCGGGACTATATTGCGATCATCCAGTACGATTAGTTCAAAATTGGGAATATCGTCCAGCACATTTCTCGGGTCATCTAGGTGAAGTGTTCTGGACAGTCAGGATTTTACATGTATCGTCCGGGATGATCTTTAGATTGTCCAGGATGATATGATTGTATCAATCAAAAATTAATTACTTTTCTTAATCACAGACTAATTTACGCATGATTGTAATTGATTGTCCAAGATGGTACATGTATCATCCGAGACGATGAGACCAAATCTCTAAAAATAAAAACTTGGCTAACTTAATCTGGCAGCTGAGAATTTCTGATTTGAGCCTATCGTCCTATACGATGGGTATATCGTCCAGAACGATCTGCTTAATCAAACCGACTTAACATGGTCGCCCTAATTAGGGTTTCTATTTTCACTGGATCATCCGAGATGATAGGAATATCATCCAGGATGATATGAATAAAATTTGAAATAAAAACTCTAACTAGCAAAAACTCTCCCCCTAAGTGTGTGTGTGCAATGTTACTTAGCTAGGGGATCAATTACATTATATTTGACTCAAGAAAGGGGAAAATTATAATTTAAACACACACAGACTCGATCTTGAGTTGGCTTGAATTGTATTTGATCTTTTGTACCTGAAATGTTAGTCAATCAAAATAGAACACAGAAATGTTTGTTATCATCAAAATTGTAATCCTTAAATCCAGGTTTACAACAGTGTAGGCTAATTTGAGGTTTGAATTGATCTAACATTTAAATTAATCTGGAGTTTAGATAGATCTAGGGTCTTGTTAGATCTAGGGCCTAGGTAGATCCTAAGATCTGAATAGGTCCTAGGGTTTAAATTCATTTATAGTCTAGGTAGATCCTAGGGTTTGAAATCTATGAAGATCCAAGAATCTAGAAGTCCTAGGGTATGGAGTCTAGAAGGATCCTAAGATCTAAGTAGATCATAAGATCTCGATTTTAGAAAGATGCTAGTGTTTAGAATAGGTCCTAAGGACTTGGTTAAGTTTAGAGATTGAATCTAGATTGAACTAAGATCTAGATTGATTTTTTGTTTTTTTTTTTTATAAAGAAGTAAAAGCTTTCATTAATCAAAAGAACAAAGGAAACTACAAAGATGATTCCTCCTTTAACAGACTTACGAAAGAAGGAGGAATCTTATTCAAGCTTAGGTCTTCCCAAACAAAATTGGAAATAATAGCAAAGTTAACACACATGTCTGCTAACTTATTACTACTTCTATCTATACATTTGAATATAACAAATTGGAATCCATTGAAGTAGTCGAAATCTTCTTCTCCCTTGAACCCATCCGCCAATGCATGTTGTAGAACCGTAAAGATATTTGAATTATCACTTTCAACAATAATACCTTTGAATTTGAACATCCAGTCTTTAATCACCTCTTTCAGTGATTTGATAGCCAATATTTCTAATTGAGAAATGTCCCAATGTATGCAAGATCTTCCATAAGCCAACAAAAACCTGCCTTTATGATCTCAGAAAACACCTCGTACTCCAGCTCTATAAGACGATCCAAGTGAAGCATCAACATTGATCTTCAACCAATCGGGTGGAGGGGGATGCCAAGTATTAGACCGTCTTAACAACCAATTAGCATCCTGACTCACCGAGTTAAAATTATAGACCAACTTGGATGTTGAAGTGTAGCTCACAGCATTTGCAGCAAGAAGAGAGGCATTCTCTTCCACTCTATCATGAATAAATCTATTTCTAGCCTTCCACAATAAAAAAACCACATTGCAAAAGAGGTTAAGGAGAAAACGGTTATGAAGAACAATGTACTCCATCTATGTATAACTGCTCTTTATATTATCAAACAGAGGTATACCAAATCCCCATTTGTTTAAAAGTAAGAAAACTTCTCTCACTTTAACACATCTTAATGCAACGTGCTCCACACTTTCAACTTCAATACATCATCTAGGACAGAAATCATTGCTCTGTAACCTTCTATAAGCTAAAAACTGATATGTAGGGATTGCATTCTTAAGAAGCCTCCACCAGAAAATTCAACCCGAGATGTCAGCTTTGTTTCCTTTATCCACTTGCAAAATCATGGTTCAGGTTGATGGTGTTGCATACCTTCATACGCTAATGATGATAGTGTCCTCCCTGAATTCTGGAATAATAGGTCGAAGGAGTCTTCATGAGCATCTTGATTTATTTTGACTTGGACAATCAACTCTACCAATTCTCTCCCAAAAGATTTGAGGAGTTCATCCACATTCCAAGTTCTATTGATGATAAATTTGTCCAAAAAAATAACTTCATCTCTTGAGGCACCACAAAAGTAGACCATTTGTTAATGCATTTATCCAAGATCCAAATGTCCCTGTAAACATCAATTGAAGAACCATTTGGAATGCACCATCTCACCATCGAGTTGAGAAGTTTTCCTCCATCAATTATAAGTTTCCAAGCAGCTGAACAGTTGGTCTTTTTTTCGTACAGTAGCCTTCTTTCCATATTTGGAAGCAAGTGTTTTGTGTAACAAAGAGTTCTCATCCTGTAAATACCTCCAAGCAAGCTTGGTCCTAAGAGCAACTGCCTTATCACTTAAAAAACATAGACCCCATCCTCCCCATTTAAGAGGTTTACGCAACTCGCTCCAGTTAACATAATGGATACCCATCCTTCCATTTGATTTATTCCAAAGAAAGCTTCTACAGAGCTTGTCTATTTCATGTAGCACACGTATAGGAATTAGTGAAAGAGTACTATGATATAACGGGTAAGATTGTAAAACATATTTCACTAAAGTTAGTTTTCCAGCAAGAGATATGAACTTGGTTCCCCAGACATTTAGCATCCTCAAAGCTTTTTCTACAATAAACTGAAAATCTGCAGCTACAAGTCTTCTAAGAGCAATCTTAATACCAAGATAAAAAAATTCTTTCACAACTTTGAAACCCATAATACGCGAGATCGACTTCTTACATCTTTTATTAACAAACTTGCCAAATAACATGACAGATTTGTTAACAGTAATGCATTGCCCTGTCCACTTATAGAAATCAATAAAAACACCCTTGATCTCCTTTGTCGCCTTCTTAGCCGCTTATGAGAATATCATCACATCATCAGCATATAATAAATGTGATATTGTTGGGCTACCCAAACTGATTTTGATCCCAATATCACTTTGATTAAGAGCAATTGAAAGTAATTGTGAACAAAGAATGAATAATAAAGGAGATAATGGACAACCTCGACTGAATCCACTTTTTACAACTATCCACTCCGATAAATCCCCATTAATAATCAAAGAAAACCGAGGATCTTCTACACACTCCAAAATGAGCTTTATGAACTTGGAAGGAAAGAAAAAATACTCCAAAACTTTCCTAAGAGTTTTCCAACTCATAGAATCATATGCTTGTTCCATGTCTATTTTAAACAAAATGAGACCTTTGGAATGTTTAGAATACCTGAATTTATGGAAGATCTCCTTCAAAGAGCGAATAGGTTGTTAAACCTATTAATTATGCCCCTAGGCTAACCAAGAGGGGGGTGAATTGGGTACTTTTAAAAATCTCTTGGAATTTTGGAAAATATTTTAACGCAATACAAAGCAAATCCTATTGTATGAAAATGATTCGTACTGTACAAACATAGTAAATTTTAAATGCTTTTCAACCACAAATAAATAAAATGCCGTGTAGTAGATAGAATAGAGAACAACAAAATTTATAGTGGTTCGGTCAAATAAGACTTACATCCACTCCCTAGAGACTCCTTCTCTAGGTACTGCACTATATCAAAGTGACTCTCTTTTAACCCCCACGGCAAGGTGGAGAAGTCTTTACAAACTCTCTTCCACTAAATCCCGGTGCGACAGAGAACCGACGTCCTTTTTCACCCTCCTGGTGAAGGCAGAGAACCAACGTCCTTTTTCACCCTCCTGGTGAAGGCAGAGTACTGACATCCTTTTTCACCCTCCAAGTGATGGCAGAGAACTAGACACCTCTCAAATAATTCACTTACAAGAGTCTCTAAGGAGACTAGGAAGATGCTTAAAGTACAAACATTGAGATCCTCACTATTGGATAACCTTGTGAATCCCCTGACAATTTTTTTTTCAAAAATCTCTCAATGTTTTCTCTCAAACACTCTCTCAATCACTCTCCCTCTCACTCTCAAGAAAAATTTTCACAGAGGATATTCTTTAAAGTCAGATTTAAGATCCATATATACTTAGGACAAGAAAAACCATCCAAAATTGAAAATTTCAAGTTTCACACGTCCTGATCGTCCCGTACGATCGATCTTCGTACTGTACGAATAGTTCAAATCACTGAATAATTCATCCCGTACGATCCCATACAAACCAAAGTCAGAGCCGTTCGTACCTCAAAACCTTTTGTACGAATTATATTTCGTATTGTATGAATAGTTAAAAACTGAACAATTCATCCCGTACGATCCAGTACGAACTCAAGTCAGAGCCATTCGTATCTCAAAACCTTCTGTACGAAATATTTTGTACTATATGAATAGTTCAATAATTGAATAATTTATCTAGTACGAACCCAACTTAGAGCATTTCGTACCTCAAAATCTCATGTACGAACTCCATTTCGTACTGTATGAATAGTTCAAAAATTGAACGATTCGTCTTGTACGATGCGGGATGAACACAATTCAGAGCATTTCGTACCTCAAAATTTCATGTACGAACTCCATTTCATACTGTATGAAATGAACTTAGAAAAAATTTCAAGATAAATAGGTTTGTTGAGGGGACATATAATACAGATCGTCCCGTACAATCAAATATCGTACTGTACAATCAGTTTAAAAAATTAAGTTTTTCACTCCCCCATTGTGTGTGTGTGGATAGTTATCCAACTTACAATCACACTCTCTCAGACACAAGAAAAGAAAAAAAAATACAGACTTCACTTACAGTAAACATTAACAAATGAACTTGAAGTATTCAAAAATCTGGAGTGTGAATTTCCTGAAAAACATGTTAGTACACAGAAAAGAAAGAAACTCCAATATTTGTTAGGAGAAGAATAAAACAAATAATAGACTTTTGTTATCATCAAAAAAAACTTGTATCAGAATTCAATTGAACGAACAGATTTGCACAAATCATAATAATAATCTCCCCATTTTTTATGATGGCAAAATATTTATTATTTGATTTAACAAGTAAATTCACGTTTCTCTTAAGCTTCCATTAAATGTATGCTCCCCCTAGATAAATGATCTTCTAAGCTCCTCCTAAAGAAATGACCTATCCAAAACAAGAGATAAGAGGAGATTAGATGATCTACCATGGAATAAGCAAAGGGAAGAGAAGGAAAAATAAATAAGAGTAGGAAAAACAAGCACATACACAAGCACACAAGCACATATACAAGCACACAGGCACATACACAAGAATAAGCACACAAGCACAAGCACATAAGCACATACACAAGCACATACAACACAAACACACACAAATCTTAAATGCTAAGCCAAATGCACCAAGTCAAATAACTAAAACTAAATCAAACAATACAACACTCCCCCTTTTGATAACAATAAAAAGGAAGATACTCAAAAGAGTTGAGGATTTGAAGAATGTTAAAAAAAGGTTATTTATAATATTAAAATTAAATGCAAAAAGTAAAGACTCAAAAAGGTCTAGATTGCAAACTATAATAAGGAGAAGAAAAATTGATCTATAACAGTAATGTATTAGACAGATTAAATAACCACTATTTTTGCACAAAAGATGAAATAAAATTACCAAAATTTCTAAGTCAAAAGTGACAATCATTGATTAGTGGACTTGGAGAAAAATGTTAAAGGAAAGAACAATTGGCGACATTGCGCATCTTTTAAAATGAAGGGGCACATTTTGTATACTTAGTCAATATTTACACTAATTTTGTGCCTCTTTATAATTTTTGGAGACATTGCGCATCTTTTTAAGCTTTATTATTTGGCACACTTTGTGCATCTTTTAAGCTTTGCTCTTTTGATTTTTATTTCATAAAATTCTTTCCAACAAAAATATTCCTTGGTCACAATCACAATAATGAACACTTTGATATAGATTTTAAGAGTAATATAAAGACATCAAATATACAATAATTTAGGCTAAGTAACACATGTCTAAAATAAGATAAGTAAGATCTTCGAATCTACCCCAAATCATAATGAAATCTAAATATTTTGAGAATTTAAAGTTATGCACATAATTTTTTATTATAATATAAACTCAATTAATATTTTAGAAATCTAATCAACTACAGTCGAGTGTTTTAAGATTAATAAATTTCCACTCATAATCATTATCATAGAATAATATGCACTTAAACACTGAACTTCTTCATTTCATGATATTAATTCAAACAACTAACATAGCAAGCTTTCACATTTTAATCATAATCACATAAGATTAAGCTTGCTACACCCCATACAACAATCAAAGAAAAAACTAACAATAACAAGCACAATCAACTATAACTCAAAGAACACCAAATTAATAATCAAGCCAACTACCAAGAAGAATAACAAAAATAATCACAACCATAGCCAAGCCAAGCCAACACAAATCCTGCTAGTACTCCGAGGGACCCTGATCTGGAGGAGGTGGAGGAGCACCAAACATAGCAAAATAGCTATTGAGTGTCGTAATATTGGTGTTCATAGAATCAAACTGTCCTCTAATCCACCCTCTATCCTCATTATATTGATCATCCTACTTCTTCAAATGCACCTCCACATTATCAAATCTTCGATCAAGCCTATTAAACTGCTAGACCATATCCTGATAGAAGTCTTGGTTGGGTCCAGGTATAGGAGCAGGTGCAGGTTCATCATCAGAACTGTTTACATTTTTATCTCTCTCAAAAAGTACCCGAAAAGAAGTATCAGTAAAATAGAGTAGGAGTTCAGAAGGTCTGTCAGGATGGATTATATTGTACTTCTTTTCAAGGATAAAATAGATTACATAACCAAGAGCAATATTCTTCTTTCTCTTCATATTGGGATGGCCAATATCAGTAAGGTAAAATATATAGTCCAAAATTAGTTGGGCTTCATCAATAGGTTGACCAGATATAATCAAGTAAGTGATAGAAGAGAGAAGAGGGGTCATGTTTACTCTATTTCTGGCCTTGGAATAATGGAGGTCATAAGAACATGTTGAATTATTTGGGCATTTTGGTTCAAGGTGTCAACTCGAGGAATGTGAGTAGCTTGGCTTACACCTCTAATAACTTGATTGATTTCGGACCAATCATAGTCAGATCGAGCAGTTAGAGTATGTGCCCGTATGCCTAGAGTTCTTAGATAAAAATATTCTCCAAGATCCTCCTTGGTAATTTCTACTCTTTGTTTCAAGACATAGGATGAGATCCGAGTATGATCCTGACTAAAAGTCATATTGGCTAGAAATATATGGAAAAGGTCTTTATTGAATGAATAGATCAGTGTGAGAAGGAAAGAGAACTGGGTATAATCAAATAGAGGCATTACTATAAAATGGAGATTTTCTTGCAGTAGAATGCGGGAAGGAGTGATTTTAGATGCGGCATACCTATAGTATGCCTCTTCATTTTGTCCACTCAAAAAGTTATCATCCCAGTCCCTCCTAGAAGATGTGCCTCTGGATTGACGCACTCTCTTGCCACTTCCTGACATCTCTATACTATGCTCTGAAGGGTTTGAAGTGAAGGTGAAACGAAAGAAAATGACCCTCCTTTATATAGAAAATCAATTCGATCATACTGTACGAACCCATTTCATACAAGATGAAATTAATTTCATCTAGGACGAATCAAATTTCATCCGGGATGAACGAAAGCAGTCAAAATGAAACTATTTTTCATAAATTGCTCATCCCGAGGCATCCTTTCATACAGGCTTTTAGACTTCATGATCGTATAGACGATCGTCTGAGACGATTAGGATATTAAAGGATCATTCAGGAGACGGTTAAATTCATCCTTATCCAAATTGACACATGGATCATACAGACGCAAACATGTTTTTCCGGGATGATCAATACTAATAACTGACACTAACCGTAGATCCTCCCCATTCGTATAGATGAAAGTCCTACATTCGTACAGTACGATAACGTCATCGTACAGTACAAACAGACAAAGAAAATAAAGTTTTGTCACTCAAACTCTACAGGTTTTTAGCACCCAATTAAAGACTAACACAAGACAAGATATATATATATATATATATATATATATATATATATATTAAAATTTTTAAAGAAGACACACAAGATAACCACAAAAATACAATAGACTAGAAACAAACTAATGAACACTTACAAAACAAAATTTATAGAATTTTCAATCAAGTATTAAGATCAATTACACCTAGCCTTATCCTTAGAATGCTAAAAGTGTCAAAAGCTAAGGGTTTTGTGAAAATATCTGCAAGTTGATCTTTAGTAACGACATGATGCAGTTCAATTTCCCCTTTCGCTACATGATCTCTTATGAAATGATGCCTTATATCAATATACTTTGTTCTAGAATGTTGAATAGGATTCTTTGAAATGAAAGTGGCACTTATATTATCATAAAAGATTGGAATTATATCAATAGAAAATCCTAAATCAATAATTTGTTGTTTCAACCAAAGCACCTGTGCAACACAACTCCCTAAGGCAATATATTCTGCTTTAGCTGTAAAAAGTGCTACCGAATTTTATTTCATACTGGACCAAGATACTAAAGAATTTCCAATGAATTAACAAGTCCCAGAAAATACTCTTCCTATCAACCCTACAGCCTGTAAAATCAGAATCTGAGTATCCAATTATTTCAAATGAAGAACTATTCTAAGGATACCAAATCCCTAAATTTTGAGTTCCCAAAAGATATCTTAATATTCTTTTCACTGGTGTCAAATGTGATTCTTTTGGTTCAGATTGAACTCTAGCACATAAACAAACACTAAACATAATGTCTGGTCGGCTAGCTGTCAAATAAAGCAACGATCCAATTATTCCTCTAAATTTCTTTTGATCAACAAATTTTCCCTTATGATCCTTATCTAATAATACTGAGGAACTCATGGGTGTAGTTATAGGTTTCGCATTATTCATTTCATACTTCTTGAGGATGTCATTAACATACTTAGATTGATAAAGAAAAGTTCCTTCCTCATTTTTCTTTATACTAAAACCAAGAAAATAACTCAAGTCACCCATCAAACTCATCTCAAATTCACTACTCATTATTTTTGAAAATTCATCACATAAACTTTCATCAGTTGATCCAAAAATGATGTCATCAACATATATTTGTACAATGAGTATTTCATTTCTAACTTTTTTAAAAAATAGAGTGGTGTCAACACTTCCTTTAATAAATGATCCTTTTATTAAGAAAGTGCTTAACCTCTCATACCACGCTCGAGGTGCCTATTTTAGTCCACATAATGTATTTTTTAATTTAAAAATATGATTTAGGAATTTAGAATTTTCGAAACCTGGAGGTTGCTCAACATAAATATCCTCTTGTATCACCCCATTTAGAAAGGCACTTTTAACATCCATTTGGTATAATTTAAAATCTTTAAAACAGGCAAAGGTTAACAAAACTCTAATTGCTTCAAGTCTTGCTACAGGGGCAAATGTCTCCTTAAAATCAATCCCTTCTATTTGATTATACCCCTTAGCTACCAATCTAGCCTTATTCCTTATCGCAACTCCTGAATCATTCATTTTATTTTTGAACACCCACTTAGTCCCAACTACACTTTGATCTTTTAGCCTTTCAATTAGCTCCCAAACATCATTTCTTTTAAATTGATTCAATTCTTCTTGCATGGCCAAAATCCAAAATTTATCTAAAAGTGCTTAATCTATATTTGTGGGTTCAATCATTGAAATAAAAGCTGAATGATTTACTTCTTTCCTCAAACCATGCCTAGTCCTAACTCCTTCACTTGGTTCTCCTAAAATCAATTCTTTAGGATGACTTCTGACAAATTTCCATTCTTTAGGCAATTGTTTTTCTTCTTCCTTTTCAACCCTTTCTTCAACCTTTTGATTTTCAAGTTTTTAGGTTACTACTTCAACCTCATCTTCATCCACCTTAGACCCTTCACTATTATAAGATTCATCAAAAACTATATGAGTGGTCTCCTCAACTACAAATATTCTTTTATTAAAAACTCTATAGAATTTTTCAATACTTGAATAACCTAGAAAGATTCCTTCATCAGATTTGGGATCAAATTTTTCTAAGAGAGTTTTGTCATTATTATAAATGAACACTTTACATCCAAAAATATGTAGATGTGAGTGGTTGGGACTTCTACCTTTAAGAAGTTCTTAGGGTGTCTTATTTAATTTAGATCTTATGTATACCCTATTTAACACAAAGTACGTTGTGTTAATTGGTTCAGCCTAAAAATATTTTGGAAGTGAATACTCTGCCAACATGGCTCTAGCAGTTTCAATTAATGTCCTATTTTTTTTCTTTCTATAACTCCATTCTATTGAGGTGTCATAGAAGATGAGAAGTTATGTTCAATCCCATGAGATTTGCATAAATCATTAAACAATTCATTTTCAAATTCTCCCCCATAATCACTTTGGATAGTTATTATTTTAAACCTAATTTTCTCTGAATCAAAGTGGAAAAATCTCTAAACTCTTCAAATGATTCACTCTTATAATTCAAAAATCTAATCCAAGTGAATCTAGAATAATCATCCATAATTACATACCTAAATCTTTTTCCTCCTAGACTTAAGGTACTAACAGGTCCAAATAGATCCATGTGAAGAATTTCTAAGGGCTTGCGAGTCCTGATTTCCATGATTAAATTGAAGGGAGACCTAACTTATTTTCCTAATTGACATGCATCACACAAATGGTCTTTAGTAAAGTTTAATTTGGGTACACCTCTAACTAGCTCCTTTTGGGTGATTTTCCTAAGATTTCTCATACTAGCATGACAAAGCCTTCTATGCCATAACCATGATTCATCAGATACAATTTTCAAACAAAGAGCAGTAGAAGGATTTACAGAATTCAAATCTAGCATGTAAACATTATTCACTCTATAACCATTTAACACAACATTTCCATTTTGACTAATAACATAACTAGTAGACAAAAATTTTATATGATAACCCTTGTCACATAATTGACTTATACTCAATAGATTATGTTTTAAACCTTCAACTAACAGTACATTTTCAATCACAAAATATCTAGAATTTCTAATTATACCTGTACCTACCACTCTCTTGGTAGTATTATCTCCAAGTGTAACCTTGCCTCGATTTCTGGCTTCCAGCGTTATAAACTATTTTGCATCTCCAGTTATATTCTTTGAGCAGCCGCTGTCCAGGTACCAAATACTCTCATGAGGTCTTGTGTGAGAGCATTCTTATAAAAATATCAAATGTTAGACTTGGGAACCCAAATAAGTTTGGGTTCACCTCTAGACAATTTTAAAAAAGATGCATGTGTGATATGCTGTGATTTATGCATCTTAGGTATCCACACTAGATGTGTTCTATGATGAATAGTACATGTGTGTGAAATATGTCCTAACATACCATAAAAAAAACACTTTATTCGAGGAAAAGCATTCACCAATCTATTCATCCTGAAAAATTTCTTCTTAGATTTTGAACCAGTGGTCTTGTAGTAGGATATATGAAAATCTTCAAGTTTGGGTGGTTTTCTATTTTCTTTAAGTGCTTTTAACTAAACTTCAAGATAAGCATTAGCACTTTCTAGAATCAAATTATCAATCTTCAAACTATGCTCTCTAGTATCCAATTCATCGATATAAGTTTTAAAATCATTTTCAAGTTCTATATGTGATGATTTTAAAAGTTCATGCTATTTGTTTAAATCATCATATTCATCAAATAGAGTCATGTGGTTGCTATCAATTAAAGCATGATCTTTCCTAAGAATTTCATACTCTTTTTACAGCTCTAGATAATCTAAATTTAACTTAGCATGCAACTTTTTCAGTTTCATATATATAGAATATATGCATTCAGAAACTTCAAATAATTCTTCATAACTTAAATCACATACCTCATCTTGATCCGAATGATCAAGATTGTCAGCCATTAAGCACAAATTTGTAACTGCCTCTTTAGGTGTTGTTTCTGAAGAATCTGAAGCTGAGTCAGCCCAAAAAGCTCGTTGAAGTCTCTACCCTTTCTTTCCTTTGGTTTCTCCTCGGCCTTCTCTTTGCTAGGATTTCCTTTGAGATTGGGGCAATCTGTCTTTATGTGTCCTGGCTTCCTACATTCATAGCAAATAACTTCACTAGAAGCCTTAACATTCTTTTGGAACTTACCTTTGTTCCACTGTTGGCATCTTCTCTGCTTCATTTTTAGAAAACTTCTAAATTGCCTTATCATCAAGGTAATATCCTCTTCATCCTCAGGTAGTGACTGATCACTTTCTGAATAGTCCACCTTCAAAGCTATATTCTTCTCCTTTCGCTTCTCACCTGCATCAATCTATCTTTAAGTCACAGATTACTCGTAAGCAATTAGTGATCCAAGAAGATTGTCAATAAAATAGACATTTAAATCTTTAGATTCTGTTATTGCAGTTATCTTTGCATCATATGCAGTAGGTAAACAACGAAGTATCTTATTTACTTTTTCTGCATTAATTAACTCTCTACCTAAGGCATGCAATGAAGTGATTATATGTGTAAATTGAGTATACATGTCTGAGATAGATTCATTTGGTTTCATGCGAAAAAGTTCATAATCATGCAAAAGAATGTTTAACCTAGTTTGTTTCACTTCATTTGTACCTTCGTAAGTAATGCAAAGCCTATCCCAAATTTCTTTTTCAGACTTACAAGTTGAAACACGTATGTAGTCTTCTGATTTTAAAACAAAAAAAACTGTTATAAAAATTTTGCATTTAATTGACCTAGCTCATGTTCTTCTATAGTCCATTCAGTAAAAGGTGTTTGAACTCTAAATCCTTCTACAATTCTAGTAGGTTCAGTATAGCCTTCCTGAACTAACATCCACATGCGATAGTCAAGATATTGTAGAAATGTAGACATGTGAGTTTTCCAAAAATCAAATAAAATATTATCAAATAAAGGTGGTCTAGTGATCGAGTAACCTTCCAAAGTGTTTCGATTTCCAAAATTAGCCATGATCGAGTTTCAAAAAGTAATTTAAACAGTGATTTTTGAAATAGGCTCTGATATCACTTGAAAGTGCGAATAGGTTGTTAGACCTATTAATTACGTCCCTAGGCTAACTAAGAGGGGGGGTGAATTGGGTACTTTTAAAAATCTCTTGGAATTTTGGAAAATATTTTAACACAATGCGAAGCAAATCATACTGTACAAAAATGATTCAAACTATACGAACAGAGTAAATTTTAAATGCTTTTCAATTACAGATAAATAAAATGCAGTGTAGTAAATAAAAAGAAAAATAGAATAGAGAACATCAGAATTTATAGTGGTTCGGTCAAATAAGACCTACATTCACTCCCTAGAAACTCCTTCTCTAGGTATTGTACTATATCAAAGTGACTCTCCTTTAGCCCCCACAGCAAGGCAGAGAAGCCTTCATAAACTCTCTTCCACCAAATCCCGGTGCGGCAGAGAACCGACGTCCTTTTTCACCCTCCTGATGAAGGCAGAGAACCAACGTCCTTTTTTACCCTCCTAGTGAAGGTAGAGAACCAATGTCCTTTTTCACCCTCCTGGTGAAGGGAGAGAACCAACGTCCTTTTTCACCCTCCAAGTGACGGCAGAGAACCGGACACCTCTTAAACAATTCACTTGCAAGAGTCTCTAAGGAGATTAGGAAGATGCTTAAAGTGCAAACACTGAGATTTGCACTATTGGATAACCTTGTGAATCCGCTCACAATTTTTTTTTCAAAAATCTCTCAATATTTTCTCTCAAACACTCTCCCAATCACTCTCTCTCTCACTCTTAAGAAAAATTTTCGTAGAGGATCTTCTTTAAAGTCATATTTAAGATCCTTATATAGTTAGGACAAGAAAAACCATCCCAAAATTAAAAATTTCAAGTTTCACGCGTCCCGATCGTCCCGTATGATTGATCTTCGTACTATACGAATAGTTCAAATCACTGAACAATTCGTCCTGTACGATCCCATACGAACCAAAGTCAGAGTCGTTCGTACCTCAAAATCTTCTATATGAATTATATTTCGTACTATACGAATAGTTAAAAAACTGAACAATTCATCCCGTACGATCCAGTACGAACCCAAGTCAGAGCCGTTAGTACCTCAAAACCTTCTATACGAATTATATTTCATACTGTATGAATAGTTCAAAAACTGAAAAATTCATCCCGTACGATCCAGTATGAACCCAATTCAGAGCATTTCATACCTTAAAATCTCATGTACGAACTCCATTTCGTACTGTACGAATAGTTCAAAAATTGAACGATTCGTCCCGTATGATGCTGTACGAACCCAATTCAGAGCATTTTGTACCTCAAAATCTCATATACGAACTCCATTTTGTACTGTATGAAATGAACTTAGAAAAAATTTCAAGATAAATAGGTTCGTTGAGGGGACATAATACAGATCGTCCCGTATGATCAAATATCGTACTATACGATCAGTTTAAAAAATTAAGTTTTTCACTCCCCCATTATGTGTGTGTGTACAGTTATCCAACTTATAAT
The DNA here is from genome assembly GCA_019925795.1 of Dendrobium chrysotoxum. NCBI lineage: Eukaryota > Viridiplantae > Streptophyta > Magnoliopsida > Asparagales > Orchidaceae > Dendrobium > Dendrobium chrysotoxum. The sequence continues at coordinate 20,301,116 of CM034297.1, forward strand.
TACACTCTCTTAGACTCAAGAAAAGAAAAAAAATAAAAAAAATATAGACTTCACTTACAGTAAACATTAACAAATGAACTTGAAGTATTCAGAAATCTGGAGTGTAAATTTCTTGAAAAGTATGTTAGTACACACAAAAGAAAGAAACTCCAATATTTTTTAGGAGAAGAATAAAACAAACAATATATTTTTTTATCATTAAAAATAACTTGTATCAGAATTCAATTGAACGAACATTTTTGCACAAATCATAACACTTCTGAGCAACCAGCACATGATCTGAGAGAGATCTCCCATTGATGAATGCCACCTACTCCATAGAGATTAGTTTGGGGATTTCCATTATCAACCTGTTTAATATCACTTTAGCTGCCACCTTATAAACTGCATTACACAGGCTTATTGGTCAATAATTAGAGAGAAATAATGGGTTGCTCACTTTGGGAATAAGAATAATTAATTTGTTTTTCCAGCTTTTATCTAACTCACCTTGACACAGGAAATATTTTATAGCATTCAAAAAAATCTATTTTGATAATGTTCCAGTAACCCTTGATAAAAGAATAAGAGATCCCATCAAGACCAGGAGCAATGTTGCCTTCAATATGCTCAATGACCCACTCGATTTCAGCCACAGAGAAGTCATTATCAAGCAGATTTATGTCATCATCACTCAATGTAATATGCTGCTAAGGCCACCTGTGAGAAATACAATCTCTATACTTCCATTTTTGGTTGAAGAACCGAAGTAGAATCTCCTCAATTTGTTTCTGTTCCTCCAATACAATGCCATTTTCATCTTTAATTTTAAGAATGCTATTAGAATTCCTTCTAGCACTAGCATATGAATGGAAGAACTTGGTATTACTATCACCATCAACAAGCCATTTCACTTTTTCTCTCTACTTCCACCAATCATTCAGCCGAGCCATAGTAGAATTGAATTCATTAACTTTATTTTTCAACACCCAGCACTCATCCTCCGACAGAAATCCAGAAATTGACTCCTTAGATTGAAGTTTCATGATCTCCTCAAGCAAGCAATTTTTTTAAGAGAGTAAGATCTTTATGTTTCACCTTGCTCCAAAAAAATAAGGCTTTAAGAGTTTTCCTGAATTTGATATTAAGAACTTGAGTATGGCTGCCTTGATACTTCTTATTCCATTCCTTTTTTACCAAAGAAGGAGATGCTGGATTTGATATCCAAACATCCTCAAAACGAATGATTTTCTTAGCAGCAGATTTGGTATCCATGAAATTAAGTAAAATAGGGCTATGATCTGAGGAGATTCTAGCTAAATGTCTAACAACCATTTGATGAGATGAGTTTAATGCCATTGAATTAAGAAAGCATCTATCCAGTCTCTCTAGAATACGGCCTCCTCCAACTTTGTTGTTGCACCATGTAAATCTTGGACCTATGAAACCAATTCCATGATAATCATTATTAGTGAAAAAAGAACTCATCTTCTTAGGTCGTTGGGAGAACTGAAATCTTCTCCCACCTCTTTTATCTTCTCTTGAAGTAAGATAGTTAAAGTCACCTCCCACCACCATTGGAACATTGGCCGAAGAATGCATTTCCAACATTTCCCAAAGCTCCCTCCTTTTATACATATCTTTACTTCCATACACATAAGCAATCCTCCAAATGCCCTTGTTAATTTTCAAATCACTAATAACACATTGAGAAGAAGAACCAACAATTTGGAAATCAACAAAAAATGAATTCCATAGAAGATGAAATTATCTTGAGATATGGATTAAGTTAAGCTTTGAATAGGTTGATTTAAGGTCTAGGTTGATCTAGAATTTGAATAGATCTAGGGTCAGGATTTATTTGAATCTAAATTGATCTAGGGCCTAGATTGATTTAGGATCTATATAGATCTAAGGGCTAGGTAGATCAAGGGTCTAGGTAGATCCTAGGGTCTGGGAAAGTCCTAGGGTTTGAAATCTAGGATCTAGGTTGATCTTAAAATTTAAAATATAAGAGAATTCTAGAGTCTAGAATTCCTAGGATTTGGGGTTTAAAATGGTCCTAAGATCTAGATAGATCTAAGGGTCTGGATTAAGTTGATCCTAGGGCCTGGATTCATCTGAAGTCTGGGTTGGGTCCTAATGACCTCATACAAAAATGAGGTCAACAAGAGCTAGAGAAGGAAGAGAGAGAGCTTGGGAGATAGAGACAAATCTTTGTGAGGCAGAGTTGTGAGGGATTCACAAAGGTTGCTCCAAGTAAGGTTTCCATCATCTTCATTAAGCTGTATATCTGGTTCCATGGTGGCTTTGGGAAGATCTTCATTAGCATCAGATCCAGATTCTCTGCCTACTCCAGGAGAGAGTAAAAGGATTCCAAGGTTCTCTGCCTACTTCAGGAGGGAGTAAAAGAATTTCCAGGTTATCGGCCTACTCTAGGAGGGAGTAAAAGGAATCAAGGTACTCTGCCTCACCAAGTTGGTGGAAAGATTTTGTAAGGGCTTCTTCACCTTGCTGTGGGGGCAAAAGAAGAGACACTACTTTTAGGGCAATACGTAGAAAGGAGGTTTTCAAGGAGTGGACGTAGGTCAAGTTGACCAAACCACTATAAATATGGTGTGTTCTTTCTATTTATTTTTTCCACATTTAATTTCCGCATTTTCCTATGTATTGATCTGTGCTTGAAATCTCTGAAATTTGCATTGTTGTGAAGCTGATCTTCTTCCACATCAAGGGATTTTTAATTTCTCATTTTTGTTAAAGAATTTTTAAAATAACAAATTCACCCCCCCCCCCTCTTGGTTTGCCTCGGGACTAGTTCATTAGGGTTTAACAACCCTCACAAACTTTCAGACCAGAATGACATGGCCATTCCAAATTCTGAGCTTCTTATTTACACAAAATTTGAACTTTGGTCATCCTTAACTATCCATGAGATAACCAACTTGGTGAGGCAGAACTTCCCTGAACATGCTCATACAATCAAGATCAAGCATATAAATATTATTCATATGTATACCTTCTAAGATATTTTTTTTCCATTTTAAGCAAGCAAACATTTGTTAGAAAGAAATTTTATATCATATTTCTTATCACATAACTAATTAATGCTCAATTGATCATGTTTTAACCTGTTTACTAATAGGATTATTTCAATAATAAAATAATTTACCTCGACAAAAGTACATAATCCAATTCATTTCAAAGTGGTATTCTCCCCAAAGGTCACCTTTCTTCTGCTCTTGAACTCGAGTGCAATAAATTTGCTCGTATATCTAGTCATGTGATGTGAGTACCTATTGAGTAGGTATCACACACCTTCTTAGGTTCCATTGTGATGGCATACCTAGACAAACATGCTAAGGTGTGATCTTAGGAATCCAAACTAGCTTGGGTCCCCCAATGTTATATGATGAATGAATGATGTAATGAATTCTAATTACTTTTCCTTATCTTTATTCATAAGTACTCATGTGATCTATGTGTGCATAGTGGTGCAATGTGTCCTACCTTCCCACATGAGTAAAAAATAATGTTATAGAATAATAAAGTAGCCTATTTGATCTATACTTCTTATTCCTAATAAAATATGGTGCATATGGAATAACTCTAAGTGTTGTATGACCATGTGTATAAGTGGGTTCATATGGAACATCTCTAAGTGTTGTATGTCCATGTGTATAAGTGGGTGCAATCTGTCTTAGTTTCAAAACCTTTTTTCTTAAATATTTATTTACACTTTCAGTTATTCTAATCTTGACCCGAAGGTCATGTTTAACTTTATTAAAATGTGAGACCTCTCCTTATAGTATATTGTATGCATGCTCAAGCTTAGTATACATGAAAGTTTTTTCTTTTACTCATTTTTCATAACTTTAGATTCATGTATCAAAGTAGTATGATCTTTTTGTTGGGAAGAAAAATATTTCTTTAATGCAAAGCATTTTTTTTTTCATTAACAACTAAAAATTGGCATGCAATTTTTAGAAAATAAAAGGAACTCATCATAAAAAAGTCATATACATCTTTACTTCCCAAATCATCTAATCTTTTATTTGCCAATAAATAAAGAATAGTTACTTCTTCCTCAATTCTAGTTTCTAAGGAGTCTGAATTAAAATTGATACCAAAGTAAGCAATATTTTGCTTGTGTTTTTTCTATCTTCTTTCTCCTAATGTTTTTCCTTTTGTTGTTAATTCTTGAGTCTTGGATAGTCCCATTTAATATGCCTTAGTTTTTTTACATTCAAAGCAAATGACATCAAAAGAAGATTTAATTTTTTTTTAACCTTTTTCCTTGCCCTTCCACCAATCATTATAGTTTTTCTTTATATTTTTTAGAAATGTATTTAATTTTCTAATCATGATGAAAAATTCATCATCTTTCGCTTATTCTAACTCACTACAATGCATCTCTTATATTTTAGTGCAATGCTTTTATCCTTTTTTAATTGGCTACATCTACTTCTCTATCTACTTTTTTATTTATAAGCTAGTAAAGAGCCAAGTAGATGGTCGATATAATAAGAAGATAAATCTTTAGAATAAAAAAATTACTATCTCCTTGGCATCCCAAGACATAAACAAATATCTCAAAATTTTATTTACTTATTCATCATTTGAAATTTTCATCCCTAAAGCATGCAAAGACATAATAATTTTTATAAAGTGTGTGCACATGTAAGAGATGCTTTCATTTGATTGTTTATGATTATGCAATAGTATATTCATGCAAGTTTGTTTAACTTTATTACTGCATTCATAAGTAATACACAATCTATCCCAAATTCTCTTATCTATTTTGCAAGTAGAGACACATATGCAGTCTTATAATTTTAATGCACAAAGTATATACTTTAGATAGTTAGAAATTAGTTGTGCAAATTCTCTTTCATTGATTGTCCACTCACTAAAGGAGATTTCAATATTCTTTTCATTTTAAAATCTTTGAAATGGAGTATACCCTATTTGAATTAAATTTTACATTAAGGATTATATAAATATAGTAATAAGAACTTTATAGAAATCAAACAGTGGTAGCCAGGTACTGAAAAACCCTTCTAAGGTATATGATTAATCAAGTCCAATAATCAGGATTTGCATTGTGTAGTATGATATATATTATACAATATGATTAGTTCGCTTTTTAAATTTGCCTAATACAAGAAAAAAGTGTATGATGGTTCTATAATTTCATTATAATGGATCATTGGACCTGATTAGCACCGTACAATATGATTAATCAAGGTTTTCTATTTGAAATTTTGTCATAATTAGTAACCCTTGATTATTTGGGCATTCAAAGCTGTAATGCACATCACATCGTATAATGCTTCATTGTACTATACAATTTGCCCAAGTTAACTTGCCTTGGTTTACTATTTTAAAGCAGTTTTTCAAAATATTTTTATTCCAATTTTACTCTTTTTTATATTTGTGCTTGCTTATTTATCATAAATTATATACCCAGTTCATAAGAAAATATGTAACTCAAGAAAATAAAAGTACATGATTTGGATTCTTTGACAATCTTCCTTTGGCTTGATAGCTTTATAGTTCACAAAGATTTTTATTTTGATTGAGCTTAGGTTGAGTGCGCCTTTTTCAACATGTAATTGCCATCATATTTGTATGTCCACTTATCAGTAGGTTTTCTTCTAATGTATACCTATAATTATTAGTATATCCAGAAAGCAAGAAAACATAACATTAATAGATAAAAATTAACAACCAATAATATTTGTGATCATCAAAATTTAAGATATGCTTTTAGGTTTGTATGATTTAACATTCGATGTAAGCTTAAGATTTAATTCATTTATTAAATCATAATCGCTTGTAGCCTACACATTCATAGTATCACCAATTTTTGCATGTGAAATGTCCATATCATCACATGCGCTAGTAGATAGTAAACATACTAAATTTGCATCGGCATATTTTATGCATCGAATTGTAATTAAAACCTTCATTGGAGTAGTAGTGACACTTAATGTTTAATGCATAAAGAATTCTCATCAAAGAAAAATTAAGATCATCATTCATAAGTAGCTTAATTGGTGGAAATAACAGTGCTTCATATAATGTTTGAATATTATTCTAATAAAGATTGAAAAACATAGTGCTTGTCATCTTGAACCCAATCAATGTTCAAATAAAACTGAATATTATTTGTAGGGATGTTTTACAAGTATGCATATATACTTTTTGATATTCTATCTAGCTCTGCTTTACATCTTCATTAAAAGGACCTAATCTATGCTACACGATGGAAACTCAAAAAAATATTACCCATATATATTTAAGTAGCTGATGAACGTAGAGATTTCCAACTTCACTGATATAATCTTCTGTGAGCAAAGAAACTTGAACGAAATTTTGATGTAATGATGACTACAATAAATGAAGAAAGTTGATGCGAAAAGGGCAATATGTATTCCCTCATTTATAACAGAATATGAATATAGTACAAATATCTTTAATTTTTAGATAATTTTAAATATATTAAAAAAATGAAATAAAGGGTATATCTATCTTATTTTAAATATTATGGAGAACGTAAATCCAAAAATCCCAATTAGTGCACCATGACTAGTTTATTATGAGGGACAAAAATTAGAATTTAAAGGTTGTTAGGTATCAGATTTACGCTGGGATTTACGATAAATCCTGCCAAATGATTTTCAAGCGCGCCATAAATCCCGATCCTCGGTATCTGGATTTACAAATTTACGGCGTAAATCCAGGATTTAGTAAATCCCTCAATTCGACATATTTAACGGGATTTACGCTCGCGAGAACTCTCTCCCACTGCGCCCATTGTTAACGCCCTTATCTGTCGCCCACGGTTATTTACGCTTGTTCGCCGCCGCAGCCTCTCTGATTCATCTTCCTTTGTGATTGCTGGGCACCTTCCTCCAGCAGGCGTCTTCCTCAACGATTTGTCTTCATCCATTGATGTAGGCAAGGGGGGGGGGGGGGTCAATTCAAAATGATAATTTTGGGTCCCTTTTGGTGGCTGCTGGCTCTCAGTTTGGCTTGGGCTATTTGGGTTTAAGCTTACTTAAGTTGTCCTACTTGAGGTTGTAGCTCATTAATGATGGAGACTCATTAATACATAAAGGTGTGTATTTAATTCCTAAAGGTATGTGGAGTGGACTTGTGTCTCTTTCCCTTCCTTCTTGGTTTTCTCCTTGCCTCTTCGGTTTCTCTCTTGCCTTCTCAGTTTTGGTGGCTTTTTGCTCTTCCCATGTATGGCTGGTTGGTTTCCCCTTGTTGCCTCTTCGAGTCCCTCATTTGGTGGGTTTTCTCGTGAGGTGCTGGCTGGTTTCTATGTGGCTCTTTGGGTCTTGGCTGGGTGGTTTTCCCGTGGCTGCTTGGGGGAGGTTTTTTCCATGGCTTTGCATTAAGTTTTCTCTGGTTCCTGTACCAATTAATGGGGGCTGCTGTTGGAGACTTTTGGCCTTCATCTCCCCCTCTTTTCATTGGTTTAATTAGAGGTGCTTTGGCTGTTTGGATTCCTCTCTCTTGCCTATAAATATGAGATGTTTTGGAGAGGAAAAAGAGTGTGTGATGATGGTATTTTTGGAACCAAAAACCTGAGGGTTTCTCTTCCTTCTTTGGAAAAGCTTGCGAGCTTGTTCCGTGCTTCTCTTCTCCTCTAGGAAAGCTTGCGAGCTTGTCCTCCATTCGTCTCGAACTTCTTACCTCTTTCTTCTTCCCGCAAGTGTCCACCCCATATGTATCCTTCTTCTAAAGTGAATGAAAAGCTTCTTTAGGTCTTTTAAATTATGTTTGTCAAGTAAAGTGTTGTTATTTCATTTTATCTAAAGTTGTAAGTTGTTTTAAGTGTCATTTCAAGTAATGGAAAGTGTCTTTATGTATCTTTTGTATCTTTTATGGTCTCCAAAATGTTGGGGAAATCTAGTATAGTTGTATTTACTTTTGTAAGAAAAAATTGAGGCTTTCTCCTAATTTTTGCTTACATCATCCACGGACACGATCTAATAACAAAAGAAACTGGAATAGTCAAAAGGATACATGACAAGCTATTTTTATCACCTGTGTTTGTTAGTATATTTTGAAAAATGTGGTTTGATTCTGATTAGAGCATAACAATAACATATATTAATCAAGAAAGTAAAAAATTGGGCAAACTATCTTATTGATGTAATTCAACACTGTTTCTTCACATTTAAATCCCTATATGCCATAAATCTTGAAATATGTTATCAAATATTTTTTTTTCAAGATTTAATAGGATTTAATATTTGTCATACCAAATAATTTTCAAGATTTAATATCCTCATGATTTACTAAATTTGAATTTATAGGATTTACTAAATCCCACTAAAATTAAATCCTACTTTGCCAAACAACCTCTTAATTTGCTGGATAATTTACTCAGCAACGACTTTTTCATGGGTGATGCCCGCTGATATATATATATACCACTTTATTTCATGCTATTTATATATCTAATATCAAAAACTTTAATATTACATTGTGATCACGCATTTAAAATTTTAATATTAAATATATCACTCATATTTTATTCTTATCATCCAAATTATTCTATAAATTTTAATATTTCATTCTATTTATTCATATTTATTCAATGGATGATAGACATGTAATATTAAAATTTTAAATATTAGATGCGTAAATAATATGAAATAAAATAATATGTATGTAAATCCCCTTAATTTAATTATTCTCTTCTTGTTCGATCTTTTCGTCCATGGACGCGCGGCCGTATCTGCGGTTTTCTTCTATACAGAGCTCGGTGTTGGCTGCAAATAATCAAGACCATCCTCCCTCCTTCCGTTCCCTTCGCTTCACTTCCCTGCTTCCCATCCCTTTCACCAACAAATGGAAGTCCTATCCATAGCCCTTTCTCTAAAATATTGCCCTAATTGCCGGTACTACCTTCCTTCCTTCCTTTCCCGCTTCCCTTAGTGTCTAGGTTCCGCCGCTCCGAACCCAGGGAACCTATCTTCATCACTGCTGGGTTCCTGATGCTCGCCCTTCCTTTTGATTTCGCTGTTCGGATTGAAGATGGCGCTTGTTCCGGTGAGGACGGAAAGTTCCTTTCTGGAATCGGAGATGGATGGCTCCGTCGAGTCGCTAGGCCGTCTTCTCGATGCGCAGAAGAAGATCTTCCACAGCCAGATAGACCAACTGAAGAGGCTGGTTGTCAACCAGTGCAAGCTCACGGGGGTCAATCCCCTCTCACAAGAGATGGTACGCCTTGCCTGGATTCTATTTTTAACAGATTGTATAAATGGATTTCATTTAATGGTAGATGTCTTTTTGATAATGCGGATTAGAAACGGGCATGTGTGCTCTTTATGATCAATGATTTAGTTTTTCTTGAGTACTTGTGGACTTGAACAATAACTCTGCTTCACAATATGCAGTATCCAATTTGAAATTTGCCGTCAAAGAGCTGCAGAAAGATGTTATTGTGTTATGCTGTCGATTTGCTGTTGTGTAAATGTCTAATTAGCCCCGTCCCTAAAATTATTCTTTGATTCAATGATGGGATGCCAGGACTTGTTGTTGGTCAATGTTTTAAAAATTTTGGTAGGAGTGAGATGCTAATGATCTCTTTTTCTAGGGAATGCAAGCTGATACATAAGTTTCTCTCAGAAATATGCTTTTACACATAGCAGTGCACAGATTAAAGGGAGTTTCACATTTTTTTTTTTTGCTCCTTCTATGTCTTTCTTGTGTATGTAAGCAGTTTGTTCATCATAGAATTAGCTTGAGAAATCACGGTGTCAAGTTTTTGCTCATCATGGAGAAAGAATTATCAACTCCGCTTGTGATCTAACATTATGAGAAAAGCGTGATCATACTAATTTTTATTTGTGCGGTACATGATCTAGCTGTATTCTATCACTTGTTCGAAGTGGCTGCTGCAAACTATAATGCATTTTACTTTTTTTTTTTAAATGATAGTAACTAACTTTATAGTGTTTTAACTTCTTTTTTTTTTAAATGATAGTAACTAACTTTATAGTGTTTTAACTTCTGAATAGCATTTTGAGTAGTTGCTTGGTTTGGTATTTCATTTTCAAATAAAATATTTCATGTGAGTCATTTAAAAAATGCTTGGGTAGCCATGTTAATTCTTCCCTCCAGCATATCTGGTGAATATTTATTTATTTCAAAAACTGGTTTGTATTTGATGGTTCTAAGTTACTTTTTTTTGGGTTTCATCTCCATTTAGGAGTTTATTGTTCATTGTTGGTATTCTTGTGCTATGTTATCATGGTGGTCTTTACTTTTACAGTTCTAATTATTCCATCCTTTTTTTTTTGTTCAGGCTGCTGGTGCACTATCAATAAAAATCGGTGAGTTTAGGTCTTAACACAGATAATGCACTTGCATTGAATCATCTTGAAAGTTCATAACCATCCACTTCAATTTACTTTGAGACTTTCTTGGCTTTTTTTCTCATTTTTTTGGCACTAAATAATTGAAGAGTAGGCTCTTCCATATACTGAAATAGATGAATCTAAATTGGAATACTTGACTACTTGCATTTTTCTTCACCTGCTCACTTGAACTCCTGAACAATAATATTGAAGAAACTTTTAACCATTCTGTTTTATGTGACATTTCTTGAGTTTCATTTAGTATGTTTTTAATAGGTATTCACTCCCTGCTTTTATCACAATGTGCCAATTGCATGCTTGTGTTCTTTCTCAGCTTTTTTATTCTTTTCATGGAACATCATCACTTTTATTAGTGTTGACCTGTTTTGCTTATGCTAGCATCACTTTCTTAATGATTGTTTCTTTTAACGTTTATGAGGTGTAGATAGATGGGGGCTTTTAGGCCATGTTTGATACAACTACTGTTGTTTGAAAAGTCTGTTTAAAAGCTGTGGCTAGAAAAAATATGGTGCAATGCTTTTACTGAAATGCTATTGTCTGTTGATTTATATGCTTGGAAGGCTTGCAGTTGAGCTGCTGTTTATAATCCAAAATCTATTTTTACTTGTTTGATTATAATATTTTATATTTGCTGCACAACAAAAAGACTGCAGTACCCAGAAAATGTAAATCTCATAAAATTTATGCATTGGGTTAATGGTGCATTTGGGATGGTTGTAGTTGTCTATAAAATTAGTTATGAGAAAAATAAAATTTATGAAAGCTGTTGTGGGTATTATAGATTTTTTTTTGGTGCTAGAAAAGACTTGATGACTTTTTTACAACAAAGCATAGTTTAGCATATTTGGTTGTGAAATATCACATAAATTTGTGAAAAAGAAAGTTATAGCCAAATAAAAATGTGGCAATGGTCTATAAAGTAAAGATGTGAATATCCCAAATGCACCTTAAGACCCTCAAATCTATTATTTAGCCGATGAAAAAAAAACATGAATTGTATGATTCATCAAGCTAATCATTATAACTATATGAATCAATAGGTGCAATTCATTATGGTGCGCTTGCATGGAGTTCTAGAATTCATTGTGTCAGACAAAGACAAGGTGTTTCTTAGCCACTTTTGAAGGGAGTGTTTCGTTTACATGGGACAGTCCTGAAGAGAAGTATCGCCTATCATTCCCAGATAGATGGCCAGACAGAAGTGGTCAACAGAAGTGTAGAGATCTTTTTGAGATGCTTTGTATCAGACACGCCGAAGATTTAGGCTAGGTGGATTGCTTGGGCCAAATATTAGTAAAACACCTCATACCATTCATTAGCAAAGACTACCCCCTTTAGGATTCTCTATGGGAGAGACCCACCGCATTTGATTCATTACGAACAGAGCATTACACGAGTGTCTAGGATAGAACAATACTTAGAGGAGAGGGACAGGGTATTATCTGAGCTCTAGGGACATTTGTTGAGAGCCCTGCAGATCATGAGAATGAAGTTGATGAGCACAGGAGAGAAGTAAACTTTGAGCCAGGAGACATGATTTATTTAAAATTGAGGCCCTACAGACAGAAGACACTAGTCAAGAGGAGAAATGAGAAATTGTTCCCACGATACTTTGGGGCTTATGAGATTTTGGATCACATTGGAGCAGTGGTCTATCTATTGAGACTACCACCTTCATCAGCCATGCACCTAGTCTTTCTTGTCTCACAACTGAGGAAGGTGATAGGAGAGTATGCACCATCTTCACTTCCCTCGACTTTGATAAAGGACATGGAGGTCATTTTGAAACCCCTAAAAGTAGCAAGTATGCGTGGAGGAGAGACAGGGGCTATGATGCATCGACACTTCTCCTCAAAGAGGCGTGCAGTGTCCGACACGTATCCGACACGATACGCGTCCGACACTCCTCCGACACGTGTCGGACACGGCAAAAACGTGTCCAATTAAAAAAATATTAAATACAAGTTGGGCACGCGTGTCTGACACGCGTATCTTAAATATTTTATGAATTTTTTTTTAAATATAACTTTTTGTATTTAAATTTTTACTAATTTAAAATATAAAAACTAAATTTCTTACTTCCTATCCACAACATCAAATCAATCACCCGCACTTAATACGCCACAACAATAACAACATCAAGCCTTTGTCCCACTACGTAGGGTCGACAAAATTTAATACCGCACTTAATACCCCATTCATCGAATATTCTCATTTTCATTTCTCTTTGGTGGGTTACAACTTTGGTTTCATAACAATGCCCGATGTCATCTCAACATCGACGTCTAACATCGTTACAACATCAACATTTCAAAACGATCTCCTTATCAAAGTATGACGTTTTTACATTGATGCTCGATGCTAGCAATTTCTACGCCCACAACTTGATATCTTATCTTTGTCGAACACCTTCTCAATATCGACGACCAACACCCTCTCAATATCGACGATAAATGCCCTCTCAATATTGATGCCCAATATTTATTGCATAACATCAATGCCCGACTCTCGACAATATTATCATCTCCTCTTTCGATGACTGATAAACGACATCGACGCCTGACTCTCGACATCCTAATATTAATGATTTTAAGCACAAAATCTAGTTAAATGACTTATTATTTCTAAATTATTTTTAAAATTATACTTATTTAATTTTTATACTTATTTTTAAAATATAAAAACTATAATACCGTGTCCAACCCGTATTCGTGTCTTATATTTTTAATAATTGACGTGTCCCGTGTCCGTGTCGTATCCGTGTCGCCGTGTCCGTGTCTGTGCATCATAGGATAGGGGCATAAGAGGTGCTAATCAAGTGAAAGGATCTGCTAAAGCGCGATGCCACATGGGAGTCATATGAGACGATCAGTTGACAGTTCTAACCTTCCACCTTGAGGACAAGGTGACTTTTGGGGGGAGTATTGTTACGCGCGGTAAGCCTAAAGACGAGAGTCACCTGCTCAGCTCAGAAGAACCGAACCCAACCAAGGCTGGGCGGGAGCCAGCAGAGCAAGAGGGGGGTTCGGCCCCATTGTGGGGCCCAGGAAGGATTTAATTCAATATGTAAGAAAGAGAAATATAGGGAGAGAGATTTAGGAAGGTTTTAATTATAATTGGGGGATGATTGGTTTAGGAAAAAGATCTAAATCAAATTCAAATTGGGATGAGAATCAATTAAGAAAAGGGCTGGTTTAGGAGGGAATTTGAGAAGCCTATTTATTATATTGTATTTTCAATATATGCAATTTATTTTCTGCTGTAGCTTTTCTCTTGGTGAGTTTCATTGCGGCGTCTAGGATTTCTTGGAGAGCCGATCTATCTCTTGAATTTTAGATCAATTATATCTTTCATTATTGTTGAAGTATTAATCAAAATCAGCCCCCTATCTTCTAATTCTTATAGTTTTCTACTTGTTACCTTGCTGTTATTACTTCCAAAATGCATCAGAAATCAATTCAAAGCCATAGTGGTGCTCATCTTGCTCAACCTTTTTGGTTGAATCTATAATTGATATGGCCTCTACTATGACATCCCCAGAAGATTGCGAACTCTTACTTGGTGGGGCCACGGTGGTCATGTAGTTTTGAAATCAATTAGTTTGTCAAGTTTACGTAAGATCTTCTTTGGAACACCCATCTTATTCTTCTTGTTCACCTTTTTCCTACAAGCTCATTGAAACTGCTAGAATTACCTAATTATTCATCAGATATATTCGGATGTTGATTAGGAAAACTGCCATCATCAACATTGTCTGAAAACTATGTTAGCGCACATCATCTCAAGCTTATTGTCAATTGCATGACAAATGCTGTTAAATCTGAATTTTCAGTAGTGCAGGATAATCTAAAAATCAAATGTCATTAGTTAATCAAATTCATTATGTTTCGACTACTAATATATAAAGTACATCACATAAAACTTTTCTGTCCACCATACGTCGAAGGCAGTAATTATTTACTTTGGATCCCAAGCTAATTCTGTTGAACCACGATTTAAAACATGCCATAACTACCACCCCTTTGTTGAACACATTTATTTTTAAATTGTGTTTTATTATACCCCTACTAGCTTTTTTAAATGAATTTCTAATTAGGATTGCTGTAACTCTCCTTATTGAAGTGAGAAGCCAGTATTGCCCTTTTAAATCTGGAATACAAAGCACTTAAAATGTCAAAGGTCCAGCTTTGGCAGCTTTACCTATTTGTAATCTATGACATAGCTCAAATAAAAATCAAATGTATTAACTAGCATATTTTGAAATAAAAAATAATGATAACATCGAATAACTATATAAACCTGTCATGAACTCGGAGGTTAATATTTAAGAAAAAAAATGCTAAAATGAAGCTAAAATAATTAGGACTATCTTGCATATAGGAGACATTGAGGCAACACATTTTCACATGTGAGTTTTGGCCAAGAGAACCATATTAATGATGTTGTATGGCTGTTCTGATCTTCATGATTGAACAAATTGAAGAATAAAAAAGGCTACTGATTATTTTAATCAGCATTGTATTTTTATAGCGGACACTACACTAAACAAACAACTATTGTTGTTGACATTAACACTTTTAGATGAGGTTGATAAGTTAGTAGTGTGGTTTGAATTACAAGAAATTAAGCACCCCTCAATATCTCCCTCCTATCTAGATGACAGTATTAAGGTGCCATTAGTGATATTTAATTGAGTGATTTTTTGTACTACTAAGGCGTTAGGGATATACTAGTAGTGTGCCATTACGTGCAATTTTGTTTATAACAAGTTCTAATCAATCAAAAGGCAAGCTGATCGCCTAAAAGAAACTTTATAGTGCTTTATATAGCACCAGAAGAAAAAAGCTTTCTTGAGTAAAATAAATCTAAAAATGAACAAATAAAATGTTAGAAAACTTGTTTACCATTCTAATTGCTTTTGAAGTTCCTTTTACTAGGAAATATCTTCTTGCAGACTAAAGTACCGAACAAGATTTTCATGCATTAAAACCTTTGCCTCGACAAAGCATGATCACAGTTCATGGATCTCACACAAAACACACAAAAAACAATTTATCTGTTTTGTTTGGATTCAGGGATTTAAATCAAAGTAGAGAAATTTTAAAGAATTAAATATCTCATAGTTATAAGGCGGAAACCCCTTATTTTACCTGTAATTATTGGGAATCCAGAAAAGTTGTGAGTAATTGATAGAATTCTCATATGAACGGAAATTCACGTTATTTTTGTTGAGCCCTTCAATGAAGTAGAAAGAAATTTCTGTGCAATAAAAAGAGCAAGAAAAATGAGAAAATTCATAGAAACAAATGGTCAAGGTGGATCGATTAAAGTTTCAGTAGAGCTTTGATTGTAGAATAGAAAAAAGAGCATGATCAATCAAACAAGAGTGTGGACCTTGAAATCATCCTTAGGGAAGCAGGTCAAATCGAGGGGAAGTTTTGGCATTTGATTTGTGAAGGAGTCCACTCTACTTGTGTCACAACCCATGATGACCCCTTTTGGTCGGCGTGCGGCAAACATGAAAAATTTACTGAGGAACCCTACTTATTGACCTCTAGTTATGCAGGATTTTTAATGTTGACCATTCCATAGAGCGCATTGTAATATTTTATAACACGGAAGCAAATTATAATCCTTACTTATCAATACATATATAGAGCTACTAAAATAATTTCACGATCATTCATTTAAATTATAAATGAACATGCCTGCCAAAACTCTATCATACAACAAAGTTATAAACAAAAATTGTACACCCAAAAATACCAAAGTCGCTTCTTACGTACGTTTTATCTTGTCCATTCTTTTTTTTTATTTTTTTTTATTTTTTATCTTGTCCATTCCTTTATCTGAAATATTTAGCATAATAGGGTTTAAGTAAAACATAGTAAGATGAATAATTTAAGGACAATAAGTAATTAATATGCAATTTTTTTAGGTTTATATGTCTCATAAGTTACGTATATTCTTCGTATAAGGAATGCCTAAATTAATACTTGATTTCTTTGTAAGAAAAATCTCTAATTAAAATGACTTTAGAGAAACATTAGAATTAAGTATAGATCACAATTATCTATCATTAGTAACTTCTAAGGAAATTTATTTTGTAATTTACATTTATTATATATAATTCATGTTCTCAGCTTCAGAATGGATCACGCATATGAAAGCTGTGCTGAGGACCCACTGGCCTACCCACGAGCCTGCCTTTTTTGCCCTTGTGCAGGTGAAATTACATTTGTTACCGGAAGGATCCTTTAGCCTCTCACTGGCACGCCTTTATCACTCGGCTTTTACAATTTATTATCTTACCATTTAATCCACATACATGATTTTTTTGAATCTACTTTCATGATATTTCATTGTTCGAATATTTCAATGTATCCATTGCATTTTTATTTTATGACATAAATGTGCATTTTTAAATTAAAACATACATTCCCATTTTCACGAAAGCTAAAAATAGATGGCAGTTTTTTTATCATAACTAGGGTAGGTAGTGTCATGAATGTGCAATAAATGCATCTCTATAAATTATATTTGCTTATCTCGCTTGAGGGGTAAACGATCTTTTCTTAGGTAAGTTGCCTCCTCATTAATACCCAGACGCTTCTTTCATGTATACACA
The DNA here is from genome assembly GCA_019925795.1 of Dendrobium chrysotoxum. Taxonomy (NCBI): domain Eukaryota; kingdom Viridiplantae; phylum Streptophyta; class Magnoliopsida; order Asparagales; family Orchidaceae; genus Dendrobium; species Dendrobium chrysotoxum. The sequence goes on from CM034297.1 coordinate 20,318,126, forward strand.
ACCTAAGTAATTGATTTTTTCTGTTAAAATATGTTTCTCCATTCTGACTCAAATAAATCTTCAATCTCTTCTCAAAATAATTTTTTTACCTAAAACTGATCCTTCCTCATACAAATCCCATGTTCCCCCAACTCCTACTCATGGTTATTTCAACAAATAGAATTACAAAAAATGGGAATTTGTACCTTAGAACCCAGGTTTTCCCTTAATTTCCTCTCCTTTCCCTTTGCTCGTCTGGTTCCCCCTCATCATTTGCCGCCCCAGGCTGAGCGCTCCCGAATGTAGAAAACATGAATATGGGGTTCGATTTGGTAGGAAATGAGATAAAAGAAATTTTCCAAATGCAATTATCTAACTACCCTTAATATTAACACCACTAATTCAATGACCATTGTTTTGTATTTTTGGTGGATTTACAAATTAAATGCCCCTGTCATGGTACATTAAGGGTATACATTACATTTTAATTCTTAGAAAAATTTTATATAAAATTCATTTAATTCATATATATTTATATACAAAAAAATATGTGTATATATATAATATGTAAAATCTGTTAGGATTTTATAGGATTACAACAACAACAACAAGTCTTTATCCTACTATGTGGGGTCGGCTACATGAATCCTTTTTCTCTATTGTGTCTTGTTAACAGTCAAATTCTCATCTAAATCTAATAAAGAAAGGTCATTTTTAATATTTTCTAACCAAGTCTTTTTAGGTCTACCTCTATCTTTCTTAACATATGTCAAATCTAATTCATCTATTTTCCTGACCGGGTCACCGGAAGGTCGCCGTTTTATGTGACCAAGCCATCTAAGGTGACTCTCTCTAATCTTATCTTCCACTGGAGCTACTCCAACTTTTTCACATATAAGGTCATTTCGTATCATGTCTCTAAGAGTAAAGCCACTCATCTACTTGATCATGCACATCTCTGAAACACTTAACTTAATATTATGCTTCTCTTTTAATGGCCAACATTCTGCACTATAAAGCATTGCAGGTCTCACTACCATCTTATAGAATTTTCCCTTAATTTGAGAGGAACTTTTCTATCATACAGCAAGTTTGATGCATTTCTCCACTTCAACCATGCAACTTGAATTCTACTAATAATATCTCCATCTATTTTGCCATCACTCTGAACAATTGACCCAAGATATCTAAAACGTGTACTCTTATTAATGACTTGATCACCCAAAGTCACAATTCTCCACTAGATCTATTATTACTAAAATTTCTCTCCATATATTCAGTTTTAGATCTTCTCAAATGAAAGCCTTTAGACTCTAAGGTTGACCTCCATAATTCAAGTTTATCTTCAACTCATTCTCTAGTCTTATCAACAAGAAGAATATCATCAGCAAAAAGCATACACCATGGTACAACCTCTTGCAAATGTTTTGTGAGAACATCCATGACTAAAGCAGTGGGCTTAAGGCTAATCCTTGGTGTAATCCAACTGAAATAGGAAAAAACTTGTGTTCATACTTGGTCAAACCATCTTGTGTTTGAACACAAGTTATAGCTCCTGCATACATATCCTTAATGACTTGAATATAAGCATTATTAACCCTTTCTTATGTAGAACTCTCCATAGCACTTCTCTTGGAACTTTATCATAAGCTATCTTTAAATCAATAAAAATCATATGTATATCCTCCTTATTCTCTCTATACTTCTCCATCAAACCTCTCAATAATAGCTTCCATAGTAGACCTACCTTGCATGAATCCAAATTGATTTTGAGAAACATTAGTATCACACTGCAACCTGTGCTCTTTAACTTTCTCCCATAGTTTTAAAGTATGACACATTAACTTAATTTCTCTATAATTCGCACAATCTTGTGCATAACCTTTATTCTTAAAAATAGGAATCAATACACTCATTCTCTATTCATCTGACATCTTTTTAGTCTTCAAAATAATATTAAAAGGTTTAGTAAGCCAAGAAATTCCTTTATCTCCTAAGCATTTCCACACCTCTATTGGAATATCATTAGGTCCAACAGCTTTTCCACACTTCATTTTTATTAAAGCCTCTTTAACTTCGGTTTTATAAATACACCAATAAAAACAAAAATCTTTATTATCATTTAGGGTCCTAAGGTCATCAAAGTCAATCGCATTCTCATAATCTTCATTGAAAAGTTTAGCAAAATATCTCATCTACTTTTATTGAATATTCTCTTCTAATAAAAGCACATTTTGATCTTCATCCTTTATACACTTCACTTGAACTAAATTCTTACTACTCCTATATCTTTATTTAGCTAACTTATACATATATCTTTCATCTTTCTTAGCATCTAATCTATTATATAAATCATTAAAAGCTAAAATCTTTGTATCACATATTGCTTTCTTAGACTCCTTACGGGTCTCTTTATATTTTTCCCAATTATTTGAATTTTTACAGCTAAACTAATTTTTATAACAAATCTTCTTATTTTTAATCTTTCTTACACACTTTGATTCCATCACCAACTATTTTTACTATTAGTAGCTTTTCCCTTTGATAATCCAAGCACATTTTTTGTAACATTCTTAATATCACTAGCTATTTTTTTTTCATATAACATCAGCTTCCTTATGCACAGACAAAATTTTAATATCTAGAATCTTACTCTCAAAAATATTTTTGTTAATATTCTTTAAATGTCCCCATCTAATCCTAGAATAACGACTCACTTTATTTTTAGGATTTTATAAGATTATTATTTATAAATTCTGAGGTGTGTGAAAATGGGGTATATCAAAATTGGGACTTCTACCTCTTAAATTGTGAAATATTACAATTTGGGACAAAATCCTCTTGTTGGAGAGGTAGACTGATATTCTCTCTCAAGGAGAAAGTTGCTCAATGGAGTGAGAGATTACCTTTTGCAAAGCGGGTTGGTTTAAGGGACAAGATCTTGCTTGCGACAATTGAGTAGTTTGTGCTTGAAACTCATATGACTTTGAAGTTGCTTTCTGGAGAAGAGAATGTCACATGCTGGAGAAGAGAATGTTGCTTGCTGGAGATTGGGGAGGTGAATGAGAAAAGCATGTGCTCTTTCAAAGAACCCTTGATTTGGTACATTTAACTTCATAAATACCAAGTAATATTTGAAAATAACAGGAAGTGGTCTCTTTGACCTGATTCCAAAGGCAGGCAGCTAAAGAATTAATAAAAATTTTAAATTTCTTTTATTTAAGCAAAAGCTGGCAAAACATATGATCTAAATAAAGCGTTAGTCTATTTGGAAGCTGTTATTTTTGATATCCTTGTGCCCTTAATGTAGTTCATTTTGATGGATTTCCTTTTAATTAAAATTTTCTAAATGGCTTATTTTCTGCAGGAAAAAAGCCTCGGGATCTGCTCAATCCCAAAGCCGTCAAGTACATGCAGTCAATTTTTGCTATTAAGGATACTATTGGCAAGAAAGAAACCCGTGAGATTAGTGCTCTTTGTGGAGTTACAGTCACGCAGGTTTGGCCTTTGCATGCTGTTGTTTCTAGAGTCTGCTTTTTTTTTTCTTACAACGTACACCATTTTTTGGGATTTTTCCGAGGAAATGAGTTACATTTTTATTGAAATACTTTATTATCTTGTATGTCAGCTAATAATCATGTTTCTTCCTACAGTTCATGCTGTCTTTTGTCTGTTTTGGTCATTCACTTTTTTAATTTCATGATTCTGGCTAGCTATTTAGACCACAGTCTTACCTTTATACAACTTATATTGTTAATACTATGCTGTGTAAGACTCAGCTTGGGTTTCAATTATGATTTCATAGATTAAATTTGTATTCTCTTATCCATCGAATTGTGTTTTTTAACTGTAGAGTTTATGAACGGGAACTTTTTATATCCATGCAATTTGTGCAGGTAAGGGAATTTTTTTCCGGGCAACGATCAAAAGTTAGAAAGCTTGTTAGTCTTGTGAGGGAAAAGGCTGTTAAATCAGATGCATCTGATGCAGCTAATGAGGGATACTCTTCTAATCCCGAGGAAACCCTTTTATCAAGCATTGACGCACCTTCGAGTGCTGTTGATGTCAAGAATTTTGGGGACTTGGCAGATGTTCCAGATAGCAATGGTAATTCACATGCCATTCAGTATTATCAAAATGTTCCTGTGAGCTCCGTTGATTCTAAACCCATTCAAGTAGTTGTCCCTTCGTCCTCATCACAGGAGGAAAGTATACCTGGTATTTATGAGGATGATAAAAAGTTTCTAGAGAATATTTTCAGCTTAATGAGGAAGGAAGGGACATTTTCTGGACAGGTGAAATTGATGGAATGGATTCTTCAAATCCACAATTCAGCAGTATTAGTTTGGTACTTGACTATGACTTTGATGAATTTCTATATGCTGTCCTTAGAAAATTGATCATTGGCCTGATTAATGTACTCATTATTAGGTTTTTAACTAAAGGTAGCATCACGATTTTAGCTACATGGCTGAGTCAAGCAGCAATTGAAGAACAGACAACTTTGCTTAATGTCATTCTTAAGGTCACCATCTTAATTTGTCATAGGTTTCGTGCTCTGTTCATATTGAGGCAATTCTTATTGACATTACTAGGTATTGTCAGGTTCTTTGTCATCTACCACTACATAAGGCTCTTCCAGCACAAATGTCTAGTATATTGCAGACAGTCAACAAGCTTCGGTTTTACAGGACACCAGGTTTGTACTTATTTATGCTATATTTGCATTAACATTCGGAAATCTGATCTTGTTTATTGTTAAATTCTGAACATACGAGAGTTTCAGTATTACTAGTTTGATTCCAATCTAACTTAATAAACCAACACATTGCCCTCTTTGTTCTATTTTGCTACCTTTATTCCCTTGTTTATGGACATGAATTGAACTCTCCTCTCTGATCACTTGAAGATTGGTATGGATTCTTTCATACTCTTTTGTCGCTTATTGTTTACTACCATGCAGCTTGTCTTGATACTATGGATGTCATGGTCTCTCCCCTGTCATGTAAAAGTTCAATGTTATATGGGATGTAAGTTTGATGGCTTAGTTATTTTATTTATCAGTTTCCAAGACCAACAAAGTTCATGATGTTGATAGAAACTTGAATTTCGACACAGGTTTATTATGAGTAGTTGATTCCTTACAATCTAGTATTCTGCTGATTATTCTGTGTTGTTTTTCCAAATTTGCTTGTGGGCAACATCTTGACTCATAAGACTAGCTAAGATATTTTAGAGCAAAAAAAGAGGACTTGGGCAAGTACGAAGAAGAATCTTTGAAGCAATGTTTCCTTTTTATGAACAGTTTTGATATGGAGTCTAAAAAATGCCTTCACACCATATTTATAGAGTTGGGAAGGTTATAGGAGAAGCTACGTACAAGAAATAATAAAAATACATGATTTGATTATTATAGACATGTTGACAGGACTTTAGTTATTACACGTGGACAATCATTTTTGATGTGGCCTTGGAGTGGCTTTGGCGAGTACCTTTGATGAGTGCCTTTGACAAGTCATCTAGATGAGCAGTTGGTTGAATTGGTAAATTCGTTATTGTTGAGTGAGTGATTGTTTCTTGCTTATTGGATGAGTGGTCATTTTGTTCAAGATGAGTTCCTTTGGTGTAAATCATCTCTAGGGCGAGTGGCCTTATTGGTTGAATGATTCTAATGTTAGTGCCACTCTCGGATGTTTTCTCCTAGGACGAGCACCCCTCGTGCAAGTGCGCCTGACCTTTTATTCTTTAGCAAACTCATTTGGTCTCTATGACTTGTTCAGATCTGCAGATTAGAGTATACATTTAGTTTCCTGATATTTTTGTATCCTCAGAGAGTGATTTGAAAAAAGAAAAGATAATTAAATAAGAGGATTTATTATTTTCAACTACTACTAAAGAGAGGTGGTAAGATTTATTGTTCTGAAAGATTCCATAATTGGGAAAGGTGACTTTATGATTTCAATAATGATATTTTATTTGTTTACTTTGTACCAAGGTGGCTTATAAGTAGGGGTGATACCTTCTTTGAAATTTCTCTCTCTTTCTTTGCTCTACTCACTCAATTTCGCCTATGAACTTGCTTGAAAATGGCCAAGTCCGCTTCGAAGGTGGTAAATGTGGACTACCACATTGCATTGGGCATTCTCTGCAAACGTAAGGCAATTCTTTGGAAGTGAAGGACAAAAATCAAGTCAGCCCGTCATGGAGAAGAAAAAGTTGAGAACAAGGGGTTTGAGCCTGGATACGAGGGATCCCTATCTTGAATTCCAAAAAGCGGTCCCTATGTGAGGTACACTAGACTTGCCGTGCGTTCCCATGGCAGAAAAGGCTGTTGGTTTGGTCGCTCCATCCCTAGAGTGGCGCATAGATGCTCGAACTCGAGTAACTCTTTAGAATATTAATTTGCTTATTCGTTTCACCTTTCTTTTAGGAGAAACAAACGAGTGTCCCAGATCCCTTGTTAAAGTAGGCTGGGTTGTGGTTGATCGCCTCTAGAGGTAAAAGTGTTCATTTCATGCAGTAGAAAGGGTTTTCCTAGAGTGTCTTGTGTTGCCCCTTCCTAGTGATACTAGAGTTCATTTGACTATGAGTGAGTTTTTATATCATTTGTTGAGTGAGTTGAAGGGAGTAGTTCGTACTACTTGGGTCTTTAGTTCTGACCCTTAGGTGAATTTGTGTACATAGCTCATCGATATCTCTCTTAGCACTTTGGACAAAGACTTTTTGTTTGCTAACTTTTCTCTAAATACAATAGGCGCAATTCCCACCAGATAGACTTTGGATGCAGGGGAGCAAGTTATGCCGATTTTGAGAGAGGTCATTATTGTTGCTAAGCTGAATATCCCCAGTGAGTCTGAGGGTCGAACGAAACCTCTCTTAGAGACACCAGTTTATGAGATTCATGATAATTTGGTGATTCCTAGCACCTGCATGTTTGCCCCTTCTTGTGGGTCTAGGGACCTGGATGTTGTACTCACTGAGTTGAATTCATCTCTAGCTATCATGTTGGATTGAGTGTGTGTTGTTGAGGATCAGTGCAGAGGAGATAAAACATGTTATTTTTTAATTGAAAGCAAGTTCTTCTGCTACCTTTGATAAAGTTATTGATTCTATTCACAAGGTGTGGAATTTGAAATCTAAGATAGTAAGTTCTTGGAGTTGTACAAATCAAGCTTTTTCTTAGCTGGGGCGAGTTTATATATATATATATATATATATATATATATATATATATATATATATATATACTTATTAAAAAGAGAGTGCATTTTTGATATTTTGGGTCTATTGTTCAAAGTGATGGTGAAATAGATGTGATATTATTAGTAGAATTCAAGCTGGATGACTGAAGTAGAGGAAGGCTTGTGTGATAGATTAGTATCCTCAAACTTAAGAGAAAATTATGTGAAATTGTGGTGAGTCTATAATGTTTTATGGCACAAAATGTTGGCAATTAAAAGAGAAGTATACAATTAAGTTAATTGTTGCAGAGATGAGGAAGCTCAAGTGGATGAGTGGATTTACATCTAGAAACAATATGTGAAATGAGTATGTACATGAAAAGATTGGAGTAGCTCTAGTGACCGATAAGATTTGAGAGAGTCACCTTACATGGTTTGGTCATAGAAAATGTCGGCCATTAGATGACCCTATTAGAGAGTAGATGTATTAGATGTGGGAAAGGTAGAGGTAGACATAAAAAGACTTGGTTAGAAAGTATTAATTTTTTTTATTAGATTTAATGAGAATTTGACTCTTAATAGGACATAATGGAAAAAGATTCATACAACCGATCCCAGGTAGTCGGATAAAGGCTTATATATATATATATATATATATATATATATATATATATATATATATACATACACTATTTGTGGTGAGCTTATATTCTATCATGCCGAGTTTGTGTAATTCACATGTTAGTATATTTTTATTCTTAAAATTTTTGAATGCTTAATTCTTACATATGCAACCAAATTACTTGGTTATACCATATTTTGAAGTCTTTGCCTTAGCCATTTTTTGGGAATGTAAATGGGTTCCTGTAATAATAATAAAAGATTTGCTTTGAGATTTGATCATTTATAGTGGATGTGATGTTTAACTCGAACCTCCTTTGTTTTGAGTAGTTGACAGTCAAGACTTTGAAGCAGCAGATGAGCAGAGTTCTAGAGGTACTACGATTCATAGTACTATAGAAATAGTAGCACTGGATTCAATTATGAAATTTATTGGGCTGATAGCAGAATTTACAATCCTAGCTAGGCATACTCTTTGGTTAGTTAGTACTTTAGAAAATGTTATTACTTTCTGACATGATTAAGAGAGTCTGAGGCATCCATTGGTGTTGTATCATATTTGGGATTTCTCTAAGTTGGTGGAGCGATCTAGATTAGTTGACAATGATCTGATAGTCAGAGATGGGATGCAAGCAGGAAAAGATTTGGAGCGGAGCCCTTTAAGAGTGGAGTTAGTGGAAAGAAGCCTAGGTTTGGTCATGGTGGAGATGAAGGAAGGATATATAGTTTCTGTAAATGCTGGTGGGTTTATGCTTGTTAGCAATATACCGATGTGTTGATATTGTGATAGGAGGCATTCTGGTAGGTGTTATCGTTATATAGATTAGTGTTATCATTATGGCCAGTTTGGTTATAAGATGACTTAGTGTCCCTAGAATGCACTAGAGGGTAGATTTGAGGCTGGAGAAGGTTAGAGGTGGCTGTCAATAGTAGTCCTGTCTAGAGCTGTTGGTGAGGGATCAATGACACCAAGCGAGAGTAGATTTAGTGGAAGGTCATTAGGAGCATAAAGGGAGTGTATGATAGTTGGCAGTGCTCCTCCAGTATAGACCAGGGTTTATAGCCTAACCCAGCTAGAACTCAAGGAGGTTCCGAATGTGGTGATAGGTATGATACATATTTCTAAGCAATCTTTTCGTATTCTTTTTGATTTTGGTGCTAGTCATTCCTTCATGTATGACTATATTCTGAATGATTTAAGTTTAGTACTTTGTTATCTCCTGAATTATTTGTTATGTTACCAATAAGGGATTTGATGCTTGTTAATAAGGTTTGTATGTCTGAGCTTGAGATTTCTGGTAGGAAGTTGACGTCATAATTGATTTTATTGCCTTTGAAAAAATTTAATGTTATAGTTGGAATTGATTGATTGAGCAAGTATCAGGCTCAAATCGATTGTTGTAAGAAGTAGGTGAATTTGTGGGTAGATGGAGAAGTGTGTACTTTCAAGGTGTCACTGCGCCATAAGTGTTTTCTCTTCCCTGATTTCTATAATGCAAGTAGATGGATTAGAAGAAAGGGAATTCTATATTTTTGGCCTATGTAAGAGATTTAAACAAGTTTGTTTAGAGCATTGAAGATGTTATGGCAGTAAAAGATTTCTCAGATGTCTTTCCTGAAGAGCTATCTAGTTTGCCTCTAGAAAGTTGAAGGTAAAGTTCTATATTGAAGTGGCACCAGGCACGACTCTGATAGCTAAGATCTCTTATAGAATAACACTACGAGAATTGTAGTAATTGAAAACTCAATTGCAGGAGCTGTTGGATAGGAGGATTTATTAGGCTTAGTGAATTGCCTTGGGGAGCTCCTGTATTGTTTGTAAAGAAGAATGTTGGATCTCTAAGGATATGTATTGATTATCATGAGCTGAATAAGGTGATTGTGAAGAATAAAATCCACTACCCCTAATAGATGATCTGTTTGACCAGTTGGAGGGTGCAACTGTATTCTGTAAGATTGATCTGCAATCTGGGTACCATCAGTTGTGGGTGAAGGCTGAAGATGTGGCAAAGACAGCCTTCAGTATCAAATATAGATAGAATGGATTTCTGGTGATGCCGTTTGGAGTGAAGAATGAATCATCAATGTTTATGGATTTGATGTATTGGGTGTTCAGATAGTATTTGAATCATTTTATTATTATATTTATTAATGATATTTTGGTATACTCAAAATCTGAAGGGGATCCTGCAGTTCAGCTGAGATTGACTTCGGAGACTTTGAGGCAGTAGAAGCTATATGCTAAGTTTATGAAATGTGAGTTTTGGTTAACTTATGTGGATTTTTTTGGGTATGTGGTAAGTGAAGAAGGAATTGCTGTCGATCCTCAGAAGGTGCAAGCAGTTGTGGATTGGCTGAAGGCCAACGTTTATAACTGAGGTCCATAGTTTTCTGGGCATGACATTGTATTACAAGAAGTTTGTCAGAAGTTTTTCGCATATTGCAATTCCTCTAACTAGATCGACTTAAAAGGCCATGCCGTTTATTTGGACACTAGTGTAAAGAAAATTTTCAAAAATTGAAGGAGTCTCTAGTAGTGACCCCTATGTTGACCATCCCGTCGGGGACGGAAGGATTCCAAGTGTATAACAGTGCTTATTTGAAGGGATTGAGATGTTTGCTTCAATAGAATGAAAAAGTGGTAGCTTATGCTTCTAGGAAATTGAAGCCACATGGGAAGAATTGCCCGATGCATGACAATTATTGTCTTTGCATTGAAGATCTATTGTCATTATCTGTATGATATTTGGTGTGAGATTTATATTGACCACTAAAGTCTGAAGTATATTTTCACCCAAAAAGAGTTGAATTTGAGATATAAAAGATGATTGGAGCTGATCAAAGGTTATGATTTGGATATCATTTATCAGCCAGGTAGAGCAAACATAGTTGCTGATGTTTTGAGTGGAAAATTTGTGAGAATGATAGCTAGTTTAATTACTTATGAGAAGCATTGATTCGAGGGATGGAGAGACTGGAATTAAAACTTATGTGCTCATCAAATATGCCAGTTGGAGTTATTCTTAGATGATAATTCGGCCTTCTTTGTCAGATAGGATTAAAGAAGCTCAGAAAGTAGATAAGGAAAAATATCTAAAGTTGATTGATCATATTGAATTTGGGAGGAAATCTGAATTGCAAGTAGATGGATCTGAGTGTGATCTTCTATGATAGTAGGTTGTGGGTTCCGGACAATAGGGATATGAGGAAAGACATTTTGTACGAAGCTCATTATTCTGGATATACTATCCATCTAAGTAGTAATAAAGTGTATCGAGATCTGAAGTTAATATTATAGTGGCCTAGGATGGAGCGAAGTGTGATTGAATTTATATCTAAGTGCAAGGTATGTCGAATAATGAAAGCTGAGACCCAGCCGATTATTATAGCCATTGTTTATTTCTGAGTGGAAATGGGAGGAGATTACGATGGATTTTGCTTTGGTTTTTCTAAGGTCGAGGCAGGGTCATGATACTGTGTGGGTAATTGTTGACTGCTTAATGAAGTATGCTCATTTTCTACCTATGAAATTGATTGATCCTAGAGATAAGTTGACTTATGTGTATGTGAAAGGAAATTATGAATCTGCATGGTATCCATAAGGTAATTTCCAATCGAGATGGTAGGTTTACTTCTAGACTGTGAAAAAGAATTCAAGAGAGTTTAGGGACATAGTTGAGCTTCAGTACAACCTTTTATCCTCAAACCGATGGTCAATCGAAGTGAGTTATTCAAACCTTAGAGGATTTATTTAGATTATATGGATTTTGGGAGAAGTTGGGAGGATCACATTCCGCTGATCGAATTTGCTTATAATAATAGCTATCAATCAAGTATTGGAATGACTCTATATGATGTTTTGTGTGGCAGAAGATATAAGACACCTTTGGCTGGACTAAAGTAGGAGAGAAGATTAATTAGGCCTAAATTAGTTGATAATACCATAGAGAAATATAGTTTGATCAAGAATAGATTGAAAGCAGCTCATGATCGACAAAAGAGTATTATGATCTAAAGCATAATGCTGTTGAATTTCAAGTTGGTGATTTTATTTTCTTGAAAGTTAGTCCATTGAAAGAAGTAGTTTTAGAAGAACCAATAAGCTGAGTCCAAGATTTATTGGTCCCTTTGAAATAATTGAGAAAATAGGAAAATCTACTTATCGATTGATGTTGCTTTCTCAAATGTCTATATTCACAATGTATTTCATATTTCTATTTTAAGGAAGTGGGCGTTCAATTTTGAGCTGAGAATTCTAGAAGGAGTGCAAGTTCAACAAAATGTGACATATAAAGAAGAACTAGAATGCATATTTGTTTTTGATGTCAAGCAATTGAGAAATAAGTAAATCCCTATGATCAAGGTTAAATGGAGACATAGGACTGAATGAGAAGCCACCTGGGAAAAAAATCAAAGATGAGGGAGTTGTATCTGGCTCTGTTATGAGGATTCAGGGTTTGAAAATATCAAGGACATTTTTGTGAGGGGAGAATGTAACATATGTCATCTCAGAATTTTGGTAATTGACTTAATGTTCGATTCGTTATATTTTACAAGTCATATGGTGTTAAATTAAGTTTGAGGAAAATTTAGAATTTTATGAGAAAGAGATGAATCAAGTCACCAAAATGAACTTGGGAGTGCTGCGGTGTTGGGGAAATTGGAGTTGTGAAATTAAGCTCTCAGTTGTGAGTTGAATTTTGGGTGGCGCTGCGACATTGGGTTGCATCGTCGCGATTCTAAGTTTATTGTTCATGAGATTCTGGGAGGATCTAGAAGATTCTCAAGTAATGCTGCAGTGCTGGGGATGTAGGCGCCATGACAATAGGTCGAAATGAGTGTTTTTTAAAGTAATATCTCAATCTATTTGTTAAGCACCATTCCCTCGGCCATTCTTGCCGGAGAAGAGAAGGATAGGAGGAAAAGAGGAAAGAGAGAGAGAGAGAGAGAGAGAGAGAGAGAGGTTTGGAGGCTGGAACTCGAGAATCATTTATTCAGCTAGTAAAGGAATGTGTTTGGCTCGAGGTAGGCAACCTATGCTCTATTTTTGATTTCATTTCCAGTGCTTCTATGAAAGTATATGTCTGAAAATATGTTTTTCTTAAGTTTGGAAAAAATTTTACTCCATCTTTAAGTATATTATTATACACTGTTCTAGATAATTTGACAATGAGAATATAAATTTTCATCAGTTGGTTTGTTCTATATGAATTTCTAAAAATTCAGGATAAATATTCCATTTTTGAACTTCAATACAATTGATAAAATGTGTTAAATTGGTATTGTACACAATCTTTGTGAATTTTATAATATTCTAAAAAATTTGAGTAGACATCTAAAAGTTGGGGTAGTTCCAGTGGAAGATAAGATTAGAGAGAGTTGCCTTAGATGGTTTGGTCACATAAAACAACGGCCCTCCGATGACTCAGTTAGGAAAGTAGAGGTATTAGATTTGACCTATATTAAGAATGGTAGCGATAGATCTAAGAAGTCTTGGTTAGAAAATATTAGAAATGATCTTTCTTTATTAGATTTAAACAAGATTTTGACTTTCAACAGGACACAATGGAGAAAAAGGATTCATGTAGCCGACCCCACATAGTGGGACAAAGGCTTGATGTTGTTGTTGTTGTTGTTGTTGTTGTAGATATCTAAAAGTTGGGACAAACTCTGGTAAACCTAAATGATTTAGATGTACGTGCTTTAATTTCTTAGTTGTACATTGCATATATATTATTGTGCATTTTATGGCATTTTGGAGTTCTGTTATGAATTGAAAAGTGTACTCTGGATTTTATGCTTGGGCCAAATGGGAACATACATTTATTTTACACTATTTTGTTCTATTCTGACCTCTGAATTAGCCATGCTGAAAGTATTCTACTATGCCCTAGCTCTGCGCTACATCTATCCAAAGCAGATGGGAGGTTGTAAAACAAAATGGGAGTTATAAGTTGGCATTGATACATGTGCATTTTTGCATTTATGTCGGCATATAATCTCGTTTGTTATAATTATACAATAAAGAAGTAAATTTTTCGGTTACCCTGTTTATTTCAATTATAAAATGTGAATTAAACTTTGACATGGCGAAAGGTTGACATACTGACTTATACACTCATTCTATTGTTAAAAATATTTCAAGCAAACTGAAAGGCCCCGATGATGAGGTTGGTTTAGAGAGAAAAAGAATTTTGAGTCTATAAGGTACTATTGCTTTGTTAGTTCAGAATTTATTTAGATATTTTGTTGAATTATTGTATTCTAAACTATTATTTTTTGATCTTTGGAAGAAAGAAAGTTTGAGAAAGAATTTTGTGTATATTCTGGATTTTTATTTTATTTTAAAATTTTTGGATGATTAGATGACTCTTGTAATATATAATATATTTAATGTTTGAGTAATCTGCAAGAAAGGTAGGTTAAATTCTTCCCTTAGATCTTGGGCGTTATAGCTCTTTCCCTCATGGGTTTAGTTCGCTTGATGAACTTCTTGGTTTGAATGTCCTTTGCCAACTCGGCCATTGATACTCAAGGCAGGGTCTTGCTAGGGTAATGATGACCTGGGAGTGCTCTCCTCTTAGTATTGGCGAGTTGGGGTGGTGCTCTGTTGCTTCACACAGTAGGTGGGCTCATATGCCTCAACTATCTCATCGATAGTGATGCTCCTTTGTGGCGATTTTGGAGGAGGTGCGGCCTTCTTTTAGTTCTGTGCATCCTTGGGCAACACCTGTCATGGCCATGGATTCATGGGTGATTACGCTTACGAGAATATCTTTGGGATAATGGGTGGAGAAAGATTCGACCATGCTGTTATGTTTGTGTTGATGAGTTCTAATAACTTTGCCAATGTTCCTAGTCACTGCAAACTGAGTGCATACTTGAACGGTCTTTCCGTTAGGCCTTTGGTGAAAGATACTTGGGCGACTGTCAGCTCCCAGTCCTTCACTTCAAATATCTCTCTATGAAATTTCATGATTAAGGTTTTAAGAGACTCATTTGGCTCATGCCTCATCCTCAAAAGAGTTTTCAAGTTCTTTAGAGGTTCTTTGGGCATTGTCAAATTACGTGATGAATATTTTCTTGAATTCGACAAAGGATGCGATAAACTCCAGCGGAAGGCACGAGAATCACTGGAGGGGTGACTCCTTGAAGGTGATAAAGAACAATTGACACTTTAGCTTGTCATTGATGCCGAGCAGTGAGGTGGCTTTCAAAGTAGGCTACATGGTCAAAGGGGTCTATCCTTCCCTTTCATAGTTCCATTTTGTGCATTTTGACCTTTGCCAATAGCCTAGTTTTTTCAATATCCTTAGAGAACATGTTCATCATTAAGTTCTCTCTCCCCCTCACATCCTTGGGTGGAGGAGAGCATTTTTGTTAGCGCTTGCTGGGCATTGAGGTAAAGCGCTAGATCGTGCATTTGGTGTGCTTGCTCTTGGAGCCATTGGGGTCGCTTTAAAGCACCTTAGGTGATTCATGTGATCTTCTATTCCATCTCTACAAGTTGCTAGTGAGTTGTAAAATCTCAATTTTTCATATTGACTAATCTCTCTTTATTTTGTTGCTTCGCTTCTGCCGTGCTTGATTTTTCGTCAATGACATCAATCCACGCTCATATCCTCGTGAGAATGAGTTTCTCTAGGGAGAATTCTTTAAATGGCGAGTGATCCCTTTGGATGATGGTGAGAATTGTGATGTTTTATGATGCAGAATGTTGGTCATTGAAAGAGAAACATAAAATTAATTTCAATCTTACAGCGATGAGGATGCTCAGGTGGATGAGTGGCTTTACGCTTAGAGATAGAATGTTAAATGAGTATACATGTGAAAAGGTTGGAGTAGCTCTAATGGTAGATAACATTAGATAGAATGCAAAACGAGTATGCACCTTAGATGGTTTGATCACATAAAACTTTAGTTTTCCAATGACTCTGTTAGGAGAGTACATGTATTAAATATGGCTTATATTAAGAAAGTTAGAGTTAGACCTAAAAAGATTTGATTAGAAAGTATTAAGAGTGATTTTTTTATTAGATTTAAATGATAATTTAACTCTTAATAGGGCATAATGATGAAAAATGATTCATGTAGCCAATCCTATGTAGTGGGATAAAGACTTGTTGTATTTCTTTTTTGTTTAATTGTGTGTTGTACACAACATTTTCTTCTTTTTTCTTATACCGACTACTAGGTTAGTTTGTAACCATACACCTGCAGTTTTTATCCGTTACAAAAGTAGAGGATATGTATTGCTATTTCCGTTAATATATGTTTGTTTCAAGCATTTATTCTCTACTGAACGTGTGCGTTATTAGCTCTCTTTTGTGATTTTTTTTTCCACGAAACCTTTTCCATGACTCATTGAACTCACGCATCTGATTGGAAGATCAGACATATCAAACAGGGCAAAGGTTCTCCTCTCTAGGTGGAGCAAAATTCTTGTAAGAAATCAGGCTGTGAAAAATCCTTCAATATTGAATTCTTCGAATGGCGTTCAGAAGGACATCATTAGGAAACAGAGGCATGTGATTTATTCTGACCATTTCTTCTATCGCTGTTGTTGTCAAATCCATCATAGAATTAACTTCTCCTTTTCAATCTTTGAATCATTAGGATAAGTGAAATTCTCAGTGAAGAGTTTTGGCGGACCAAAATTGGCATTACTGTAAGTATTTGTGAAATGGAGTAAATTTTAAAACTTCATAATGGGGACTTATTTTCTCCGTCTTGTTAGGATGAACTTCTTGCTCTGACAGAAAGTAGCGGGAATGAAAGGTACTTATAATTTAATGCCTTACTTCGTCAGTGGTTATTTTATTTTACTTTTTAAGGCTTATAACTAATAATTATAAGACATTAATGAATACTTCGTACTCTTTTGTTCAGTAAATCAGATCCTAAACAAGCATTGAAGCTGCTTACAGCATCATGCAATCGCTCGAGTGGAAAGCAAGGCCAAAGTGCTTTATCAATTAGTATCCTTCAGCTCAGTCTATAACTTGGTACACTAGTTCTGCCGAATACTGTTGCTAGCTTATTATTTAGCTCCAAATATCACTACTTTATGGCTTACTGTTTCTTATTTCATCGTTCAGTCTGCTCGTTACTTTAATAACCTTCTCTTTGCTTAGCTATTGAACAAATGGCTGGAATGGTGTTCGAAGATGTGCTCGAGAACTCTTTAATGAACAGCATTCATTCATGATTTTGTTCATAAAATAGTAGGGCGCACTACATGTGGAGTTTGTTTTGTTCGGTATTGTTTGAATGTTTTTCGATGTGAAGGATTGCTTGGTTATTATGATTGTGCTTAATTTTCTATGAGATTTAGTTCTGTTTAAGATTTAGCTTCATCAGCAAATATCAACATTAAGCTTTATCCTCCTATGTGTGGTCGGCAACATAAATCTTTTTTCTCCATTTTTTACTGTTGATAGTCAAATTCTCATTTTAATCTAAACCAAATTTTTTAGGTCTGCTTATACTTTTTTTAATATAGGTCAAATTTAATATAGCTAATCTCGCAATCGGGTTAAGAATTAGACTGTTGAAGACAAAATATGGAAAGAGGTACAGTTGCATCCTCTTTTCTCCATTTATAATTATATGAAAAAATTTAATTAAAAAATAACTCTTTCTAAACACCCAAGAAATAATGAAAAGCTAGTGAGTTGAAAAATGGTAATGATTTTGAAAAAAGGTAGCCTTGATTGGCTTTAGCCATACAATTTTCCTTGGCAATTTCAAGGGCAGGTTGTAACGCTTAATTTATGCAAGATAAAAAATATATAATAAGTTAAAAGGATATTTTACTGTTCATTTGATCAGACGGAAAGAGTTTGGTTTTTCTCTTACAGCCTGAATTCACCTATGATGTGCCTCAACCCTTAGTAAAGCTGTCAGTCACATAATTGTTTTCAATGTATCTTTGTAGCGTGGCAAGCTTATCATTGTTTTTTTTTTACCAAATTTTCGAGCATGCTTGGCCTTTTTCTTAGCCAGTTAATAGAGATAAAAGAACGCAGAAAAGTTCGGCTAGTTGAGCAGCTTGATCAGAAAGCTGCAGGAAGAATTGCACAAGTAGGAAGAGCACCACCGTCAAATCTTGGCCGTCCAATCTCTGCTGATGATATTCAGAAGGCAAAGATGCGTGCAATGTTCATGCAGCATAAGTATGGAAAGGCAGATGCATCTTCTAGCGAGAATAAGATAATAGAAGATAGCAAAGACCTACCAGCACCTCAGTCAAAAAAGATTTTACCACCACCCAGAATAATGCAGCTGGAACAAATAAATAGAGAAGAAAAGAAGCTAGCTGACGTTTTACGTGGAGATTCTGAAGCTCCAATTGGCACTATATCTACTGGAGCTCTCCAGGAAGAGTCGTTGGAGAGGCTCAAGAGGAGTCAGTTCCAGTGGCAGATCCCACCAGGTATCTTTGTTTTTTTATTGTTTTTCTGTTGTTTCTTTGTTTGTTTACTCAATTATCTCTTTCAGTGGTTTCAGCGTGGGAGAAAACCTGGTGTTGGTACGGTACAATGTGCTTTTTTGTGGAATCTGGTCAATTAATTCCTCCATTTAATCGGATCACATAGCTTTTCTTGTGTTCTAGTTTCAAATTTGATTAATACTGTTTACAGGCATTGGACAGTTGACCAACCATTTGCTTCAATTGTGCTGAGAAACTTCTTATATAATTATTATGCCTAAGCTGTGATCGCATCCTCTGTAAGAGTAAAAAGCAGTCTAATGTGATTACCCAGCTTCTACAGTTTAACGGTCGTCTAGTTTGTTACATGATTGCTTGATTTTGATCAATCGTTTTAGCAATCATATTTTGAGCTGAAAAGTTTGATACGCCTCCTGCTGCAACTGCATTGAACTGCAACCTTACGCCACATATACTGGTGATTTAGCAAGTCAGATGGCGTTTTACTGAAGGTGAAAGGGCTGTGCCGGAGTAATTCAATACACCCACAGCATGAATTTTTGGAATCACTCAATTGTGATGGAAGTTGAGCCCCTTGTCTCATATTTTATAAGATGGGGGCAATGCTACTCAGATGCACATGCATTATCAAGCTATTCGTGTTGTTTCATAATAAGTGAATAACCAGAACCTATAACATCATAATTTTCTTAATAGCCTAACTTAATGAGAAATACTACATTAAGAGTTGACTCTTAATTTTAAAAATTGGTTAAGAATAAAAACTGTAACTCCGAAAGATTTTATACATGGATTAATTAGGTTGGTTGATTGTGCAGCATCTATGAAGTTTTCACATCTCCAGATATCAGGGAAAGATTGACCATTATATTTATTTATATATTTTAATGTTATTCAGCCTTTTTGGACCATTGGTAGGAAAGGCCTAAATGGAGAAAACTCAAAGGTGCGGCTTGAACCTAGGGATTCCGAACCTTCAGGTGGGATTTAGATCCTGAAGGAAATTGTTTGCTATGATCAATCTTGGTCATCAATCCATTTTTCGATGATTATGAATAATTTTAAAAATATTTTGAAAATTATTCTGGCTTTAAACAAGTAAATCCTGACCATTCAGGCCAGTATATTATAACTGCACAACAATGATAAATGGAGAGCATCCGAATGCCTAGAAGTTGTTCGGGGAAGTTAAGTTGTAAAATTTTCACTTTCAGAATGTTCACATCCGCACCGTAAAATTTCACTTTCACTGGTAAGCGTGAACTGGCATGGTGCATTTTCCATGCTTGAAAATAAAGTAGATTATATTAGTTTAATGACGTATTTAGCCCATAGAAGTTTGCGGGTTTAATTTCAGATCTCAACTTTATGTAGGTTTTGGAACGCATAATACACTTCACCTTTACCTGTTGCGTTCAACGGTATCTGGATTTCCAATCATTTTTACTGTTATGGTGATTGCTATTTTAGCGAACGAACTGGAAGATTTTTTAAATCTCTGAAACATTTCCAGTTGCTTATGTGAAACATGACGTGCAGTTGTATCTATCTTCACCTTCCTAAATGACAGTTTCTTCAACTACCGGTTGTGCTGAAATCTTGCTCTCTTTCTAATGAAGTGGCCGACTCTTTTTGGATTAATTATTCTGTGCGAACGCCGAATGCTGTCCAGAGATCAAGCAGAATGCGACACGTCACCCCTTTGCTCGGTACCACGGCTCGGTACTGCTGACGTGGTTATACCTAATTCGCCTCCGGATGTAGAGCTACGTCTGGCCTCCGCACAGAATAATTTCTCCTTTTTTTGACATCAATGGAGAAAGTAAAACTTTAATTTGAAAAGTTAACCCTTTCATTAGTCAATGAGCTGTAATGAAGAAATAAAATTAGCATGTATATTACCCGTTGTTTCATTCTATAATTGGCATAGTTTATTTGTGAGGCATTTGGAAACTTGCTTGGAAGAAAGATTTCGTCTGACATTTCTTCTTAAATTGGGCTGCCTGTTGTTGCATGCAGAGATGAAGATTGATAGCTCTTGGAGGGTTGGTGAGGCTGAGAGCAGCAAGGAGGTCGATGTTCAAGCCCAACGAATTAGAAGGGAGAAGGAGACGTTCTATTCATCTAAATTTGACATCCCACCCGATCCTAAAGAGCCATGGGACATTGAAATGGACTTTGATGATAGCCTTACTCCAGAAATCCCAATTGATCAGCCTCCAGATGCTGATGCTGTTGAAGACCCACTTGATCCTTCTGGTGATGAACAAACCATTCCTGATGACATGCCAGCAGCTATGGTAGCTTTGCCCCCTATGACCTCTTATGGCAATGCAGCTGAACCTGACCTTGAGCTACTTGCTGTTCTTCTGAAGAACCCGGAGCTAGTCTTCGCCCTCACCTCTGGGCAGGGAAAGAACCTTACCAGCGATGAGAGGGTGGCACTTCTTGATATGATCAAGCACAGCAGTGTTGCACCGAGTGCTAGTTTGACTGGGATAGGTAGTAGTACATCTCAGGAGAAGCTCAAGGATCCGGTGCCGATGTCTCTTCCATCTCCGACTCCTCCATCAGATGTGGAAAGAGCGGTGCGTTTCTAGAATATTTGGTCTCTTCTGCATGTTTTAGTTCCTGCAAATGCTTATTCAAAATTTTATTTTTTGCAGGCTGGTTGGAGGTCAGTATTTCCCACCGTGTCCAAAGCTCAGTTGCCACAGTCCCAATTCTCTTGTGCTGTTCGTCATTCAGTCCCTACTCTAACCCCTGCTCCACTCTCGACAGTGATGGTGTTGCCTGCTCAAGCTGAGCTGCAATCTGCCATTGTACCAACGTCTCATGTGCTTATCACTGCAAACACTGCACCTCAAACCTTTGCATTAACTAGTTTAACTTCTCAAAGGCCATATCCTCTCCTATCCCAGCATATGCTGCCCTCAGGCTATGCAGAGCCGCAAAGACTGAATACTGAATGTTCCTTGCTATTGAAAAGAAATGCTTTAAGCAGCCCAGCAAGTGCTGTCCCTTCCCCCACGCCAGCAGCCTTTCATCAAGATACTTACTGTCGCAACTCTCTCCCAACGTCCACTGTCTCCTCTCTGCCCTCCCTTCCTCCACACCAGAGGAGGTCACAATCGCTAATGATCTCTGACCCTTCCGTAGCAGCGATTCCTGCCAACCCTACGTCATTGTCACGTGGTGATGCCAGTACAGAGTGGTCTGAGTGGCGAGACATGATGCCAGAATGGCGAGACACAATGCCGGAATCTTCAACTCGGCGACAAAATGCAAAGGAATTTACATTGCAGGGGAGCCCACGCTTTAATGCTAGTATTAGAGATATTTATCCTACACATCAAGGTCGATCAACAGGAAGAGTAGAGATTGTTGGAAGATCCAGGGATTCGGAAACTTGGAGTCCTGAAAGAACCCCTTTGAGATCCTCGGAGTCTCGGCATGGACACAGTCGGAGCCATGCTGAGTCGAGGAGGGAGCAGGGGTGGAATCAGAGACACGAGTGGTCAAGGCAGCGGAGTTCTGGACATCATGATCAAAATCGCTCGAGCAATGGAAGTGGCGGAAGGTGGCGGGATCGAGATCGAAGAAGGTAGCTGTTGGCTGTCTTTCCCTTGTTTAATGAGATTATAAGATCTCAGATAGTGTAGATGATTTGTATAGGCTTTCCGGAGTCTCCAAGTGATTCTGGCAAATATGGGGATATGAGAGATTAACGTTTTTAATAGGAATTCATCTTCCTTCGACAGGCTTGAGAGCCTCATCTAGCCTGGTCTTTCAATTAATATTTTAATCGAATTTTAGCGTTACCTAAGAATAGCCCAATCAAGTTGAAAAATGACGTGAGACGCGCCTGCCTTATTGACTTATAGACGAATGAGGGAAAGGTGAACTGTGAATTATATTGAAATTCTAGAAACGAAATTAAATTTGGCCAAGTCTGCCTTTTTGTCGCTATATGACTGCCATGGTCTTGTGCTGAACCTTTTTTTTTTCAGGAATAATAATGATAATGAATTATAGACTTGATACACATGTTGATAAATATGTATTTTTTTCAAGTTATTCCATTTGTTAACTAATTAAAAAATTTTCTTAATTTTTGTTACATAAAATGTCAGCCTTCTAATGAAATGATTAGAAGAACATATTTCTTAGATTTGGCTTATTTAAGAAAGGGTTGAGAGGTAGATTTAAAAAGATTTTATTAGAAAATATTAAAAATGGCCTTTTGTCATTAGATTTAAATGATAATTTGACTCTTAAAAATCAATGGAGAAAAATGATTCATGTAGTCAATCTCATGTAGTGGGATAAAAGTTCGACGTTGTTGTTATAAATAGAATTGCCTTCTTTAACATATGTAAGAATGAGAAATTCATTGTTTAGAAGAGTGGAATAAGTATTTTTTATAATGTTCTCAAGACGTCTAGGGTTTAATAGGATGAAGCTCTTTCTACTGAGTTTGGTATTTAGTTGATGCTCATTATTGAATAATGACTTTCTCTCACTCTCGAGGGATTGAGAGTTTTAGAAGTTTAGATGCTTTTGTTTTTAAATGAGCGAGAGACAAAAAATATTAAGGAAATTTTCTCATTTCTCATTTTCAACTAGATTTGAAAGATTTGTCTTAAGATTACAAAATGATTTAGCAATCAATTGGAACTCAAATTGACTCAAGCATATATGGATTATATCTGCTTGAAATTTGATAAAAAGGTGTATTATATATGCTTATTCGATGTGTATGATTGTATGCGATCGTGATTTTGATTATATAAGAAAATTACTTGATTTTTTATAATTAGGGCTTCTGACATGGATTTTAGATAAATTTATTGGTTATTGATGATATTAAGAATGCTTTTACTGATGTTGATTGATGTTATTGGTTAAAACTATATTTCTTTCGTGAGTTCTTCTCATTTGATTATTTTTATTTTTCACATATTTAATGAATGCTTAAGTTATTCCAAAAATTGACAATTGTATTAAGTAATTTTGAAATTTTAGATTAAAATCAAAGGTGTAATGCTGGATATAAAATACAAAATGTAATATATTTTCAAGACCTTTATTCGAACACTTGAATTCAGGTCAATTTTAGATTTTGCCATATCTAGTGCAAGTCACTATCATATACTAGCTAGTTCTAACTTAGCTAAAGCTAGAAAAGGATAAACATTAAATTTAAATTTCTATGAGAATTATTTCAGCTCCCGATATTGATCTTGCAAGGATTTTGCAAGGCTACTGTGAGTGAGAATGTGTCTTTAATGTATACTCATATATGGCTATATTTATAACTCACATGTATCAAAACATGTTCCTATTCATGAGACTCAATGAGGTCAAAGTAGTGCTTGCCCAAAAGAAGCCTCACCTTGTAAGCAGTTCCAGCACCAACCTACGAATAAGCAGCTAATTACCCATTAGAGCTAGTGATGTATGGGACCAAAGATATACTCATTCTCAATGGGCTCGTCTCAAGGGCTCACCCAGATTGATCTGTCCTAAGGGGTGCAATGAAGATGAAAATTATAAAATTTTATGTTTTGAAATGTGTGTGAAAAATGTGCTCTAGTTGTCATTTTGTACATAAAATCTTTAGAAAGGAGGCGTATAGAAGAAAATTGGTGTACATTACACTGCAACACCACAGTGTTAAGGTCAAGATCTTGAGGTCAAACAAAGAGCTTAATGTCAGAGTGCTTTTTTTGAGCACTGCACCACTCATAGAGAGAAAGATAAAAGTCAAGGTAAATAGCTTAGTGTAGCAGCATTGTGATTATTGAACACTGCAGTGCCGGTCTTAGCGCCCCAATGCCCTAGAGAATATTAAGAGAAAGAGAGCTTGGGGTTACAACACCGAATCAACCCAGGCCATAACACTAAATCACAATCTAGAGCACCACAGTACAAAATTTCCATAGCACCACAGCGATGCAATTAATGTAGTTATTGGCTAAAGATGCATGTTGATTCACCTTCAATGCCACGACGTTTGTCTTTTTTAGTGTTGCAATGTTATTTCATATAGGAGCATCGCAATACTACGATAAGTTATGGGGATATGAGTTTAAATAAAAGGTAGAATTTTTTAGTGTGATTATTGATATTTTGTGTAATTTTCTTCTATTCTTGCAATAGCCAAGGTGTGGAAGTGGAATAACATTTTTTTTGAGCGGCAGGGAACTTTTATTCAATGTAAGATTATTCTTGGGTTTTTCTTTCCTGTTTTATCGATGGAAATTTTAATTTATTACTAATAAAATTTATGTTTCGATGAATTTTAGTGGGTAAAAATTGTTCATTCTAAATTTATGATGTGATGTAGTGAAGTGTAATATAAATTAGGTCTAAGTTATAAATATTGTAGGCAAAAATATTTGCGGTACTATAGTGAATAAATTTTTTGACTTAGTGATGCTCAGATATCTAGCATACAAACTGGTGATTTATGAGAGAGAGTAGTAAAACACCAGATCCTTTTTACATGGAAAACCTAAAGAGGGAAAAACCATATGGCCTCACCTACATGAAAAGATTCCACTAAATTTGAGTGAATTACAAAGGATGACCTTGATAGTTCGATAGGGATGTTAAGCCATGATGAACTAGTCCCGAGGCTAGCCAAGAGGGGGGGGTTAAAAATTTGAGAGCAACAATGAAAATCTTTTCGATGATTTACAGTGGAAACAAACAAAACAATCAAACGAAAAGATGGAACATAACTTCACCCAAGCAGTTAATCACAGAAAAATAAAAGTGCAGAAAGTAATTAGAATGAACACACTGAATTTTATAGTGGTTCGGTCAACTTGACCTACATCCACTCCCCGGAGCCTCCCCTTCGGGTATTGCACTAACTCAAAGTGTCTCTCCTTTTGCTCCCACAGCAAGGCGGAGAAGCCTGTACAAGAACCTCCTTTCCACCACACGGTGAGGCAGAGAACCCAACGTCCTTTTGCTTCCTCCTAAAGCAGGCAGAGAACCTACGATCATCTTGCCGATGATCCTCTCCCAAAGAACACCGACACGACGAAAGACGACGAGCGGAGAAGAAGACTCTGATCCTTGCTTGGAGCAACCTTCGTGAACCCCTCATGAACTCCCCCTCACAAGATCCTCTCTCTCTCTCTCTCTAGGGTTTCTCTGGAAAGGAAACTGGCAAAAGATTTTTCTTGTTGAAAGAAAAAAGATCTTTTATAGGAGGGCTTAAATTTTGCCCTAAATCTCAACTGGTCGGCCAAGATCGTCTAGGACGATCGATAGATCGTCCTGTACGATCAGTTCAAAATCAGCTGCATCAGCCTGGACGATCTGGCTCTTCTGGACGATCAGTAGAAAAATTTGTTCATATCGTCCCATATGATCCTGCGATCGTCCGGGATGATTAGTGTAAATTGAGGAATATCGTCCAAAGGACAGCTCAGGTCGTCCAGAGAAAGTTGTGTTGGACGACCAAAAAATGGCTTGATCATCCAGGACGATAAGGAGATCGTCCTGTACGATTAGTTCAAAAAGTGCCCAAATCATCCTGTACACAATTCGGGTCGTACAACTGAAATGCACTAGACGATCCTGATCGTCCTGGACGATCCTGCGATCGTCCAAGACAATATGATCGTATCAATTAAATATAAATTACTTTCCTTAATTACCAGATTAATTTAGGCATGATTGTACTGAATCATCCCGGATGATACATGTATCGTCCGGGACGATCAGACCAAATATCTTAAAATAAAAACTTGCCTAACTTGATCTCAGCTGAGAATTTCTGATTTGAGCATATCCTTACGATCCAAAGATCGTCCAAGACGATCTGCTTAATCAGACCCTCTTAACTTGGTCGCCCTAATTAGGGTTTCTATTTTTACTTGATCGTTCAGGACGATGTAACTATCGTCCAGGACGATCTGAACAAAAATTTGAACAGAAACTCTAATTCACTCAAGCTCTTCCCTTGAGTGTGTGTGTGCAAGGTTACTTAGCTAGGGCATCAATTATATTATAATTGACTCAAGAAAAAGAAAATAGTACACTTAGACACACTTGGACCCGATCTTGAGTTGGCTTGAGTTGCTCGTAATATTTTGTGCCTGAAACGGGTTAGCCAAGCAAAACATAATAGAGACATGTTTGTCATCATCAAAACCAGATTTGCAACAATCTCCCCCTTTTTTATGATGAAAAACATATGTACAGTAGTTTAAAAAATAATTTTTTTTTCAAATTTTCATTTTACAACCAAACTAATACAGGAAACATAACACATAACAAACACAGAAATGACTACAACTGACTCCCCCTTTTGACATCACAAAAAGGAGGAGGGAAAACAGAAACACTAAAACATCAGTACAAAACAGAAAAGAAAATAACTACAAAACAGAACACTAGAAATGGAAACACAGAAAAAGCAACACATATTTTTTTTTGATCAAGCTGCTCAAGTAAATTAGAATTTTCCTTAATTTTAGATCCAAAAACCAATAAGAAGACGATTGACAGCTCTGAAATCCAAAAATGTTAGAAAAATCGACTTTCGTAACTCCCACCTCGGGCACCTTATCGATGCAAATCTCTTCCAAACCAAAAATCCAATTCAGAAGAAAAGAAATTAGATTCGAAAAGAGATCCTTTCAAGCCTCGTTCCAGAAAAATATCTGATATAATAGTGTTACAAAGTAAAAAATTAGAAATCAGAATTTTCAAACACAAGCTTTTGAAAGTATTAAGTGACGCACATATTTTTCTAAGACCTTTAACGATCTGAAGGAAAGAAAGCTTGATTGGGCTCATTTTGTGCCCCTTTTTCAATTTATTTGGCACTTTGCATATCTTTTCATTTTTGATACACTTTGTGTATCTTTTAGTTGGCGACATTTCGCATCTTTTCAGCTTTGGGCATATTTTGTGCCTCTTTTTCAATTGATTTGGCGCACTGCGCATCTTTTGTAAGCTTTCTTCTTTTCATAATCGTTAAAGAGTCTCAACTATGAAATTATCTTCAAGACATAGGAGACTCTCTCCACAATAAGGAAGAGTAATTCACAAAATAAAAACTATACGTCATATGATAAGTGCAATCACTTGGTTTAGAAAATCAAAATAATGACTCAAGACTTTGAAAACACTATTGATATGAGGTAGATTACTGTATGAAGATAAAATAAATCTCTATTTTAAAAACTAAAATTTCAATTTTGAAGAGGATATTTATCCAAAAGAAATAATACACCAGCAAAGGAGTTAGAGGAAGAGAAATAATCATCAATATTTCTTCCCTTTAACAGATCCAGTGGTATCAATCACTGCTTATCAGCTTCCAAATAAAAACAAAGTAAAACTCCCAGTCAGAAATTCAAATTATCAGAAGTAGTGAGCAGTAATCAGATTTTGAAAAGCATAAAATAGTAAGTGCAAGAGATGAACCAGTGAATAAAAACAGGTAGAAAGTCACATCAAAGTAAATGCTCAAATCAAACTAACAACAAGGCTAAAATAGAAATTAGCAGAAGAAATAAAACCAACTGAAAGCAAATAATCAAATCAAAAACTAACTAACAGAAAATAGAATAATAATCAGAATAATCAGAAATCAGCAGTCATCAGAATCAAGCATTAAATCAATCACTCCTAATCTAGTTCTCAAAATGCTGAATGAGTCAAAGGCCAGTGGTTTAGTGAATATTTCAACCAGCTAATTTTCAGTTGCTACATGATGTAGCTCAATGTCCCATTTTGTAACATGGTCCCTAATGAAGTGATGCCTTATATCAATGTGTTTGGTCCTAGAATGTTGGATTGGATTCTTAGAGATGCAGATGGCACTAGTATTATCACAGAGAACAGAAATTATGCCAACAGGTAAACCTAAATCCAAAACTTGTTGCTTTAACCAAAGAACTTGGGCCACACAACTTCCTAAGGGAATGTACTGAGCTTCAGCAGTGGAAAGTGCAACTGAGTTCTGTTTTCTACTAGACCAGGAGACTAGAGACTATCCTATGAATTGACATGTTCCAGAAGTGCTCTTTCTATCCACCCTACACCCTGCAAAGTCAGAATCAGAATATCCAATGATCTCAAAAGAGGTGCTGTGCCTAGGGTACCAGATTCCTAGGTTTGGGGTCCCTAAAAGATATCTAAGAATTCTCTTAACAGCAGTCAGGTGAGACTCTTTAGGATCAGCCTGAAAGCTAGCACAAAGACAGACACTAAACATGATATCAGGTCGGCTAGCAGTCAAGTACAGCAGTGATCCAATTATTCCTCTATATTTCTTCTGATCAACTGATTTCCCACTTGAATCCTTATCTAACTGAAGACAGGAGCTGATGGGAGTATTGATTGGCTTGGCTTTGTCCATTTCATATTTCTTCAAAATGTCCTTAGTGTATTTAGATTGATTGAGAAAGGTTCCATCATCCAATTGCCTTATGCTAAACCCCAAAAAGTAGGACAATTCTCCCATCATACTCATCTCAAACTCCTTACTCATTATCTTAGAAAACTCATCACATAAATACTTATCAGAAGATCCAAAAATTATATCATCAACATAGATATGGACAATGAGTAAGTCATCCCCTATTCTCCTCAGAAAAAGGGTGGTGTCTACGCTCCCCTTAACAAACTCTCTTTCTAATAGGAATGTGCTAAGCCTCTCATACCAAGCTCTGGGTGCCTGTTTCAATCCATATAAGGCCTTTTTTAATTTGTAAACATAATTCAGATATTGGGAACTCTCAAAACCTAGGGGTTGTTCTACAAAAATATCCTCTTTTATTACCCCTTTTAAAAAGGCACTCTTGACATCCATTTGAAGCAACTTAAATCCCTTATAACAGGCAAAGGCTAGTAGCACTCTAATGGCTTCCAATCTAGCTACAGGGGCAAAAGTCTCTTCAAAATCAATCCCTTCTATCTGATTATACCCCTTAGCCACCAATCTTGTCTTATTTCTCACCACCACACCAGAATTATTCATCTTATTCTTAAAGACCCACTTAGTTCCCACAATACTTTAATTTCTAGGTCTTTCTACTAACTCTCAAATATCATTCCTTACAAACTGATTCAATTCTTCTTGTATAGCTAAGATCCAAAACTCATCTGAAAGGGCTTGATTGATGTTGGTGGGTTCAGTCATTGAGATAAAGGCAGAATGGTTTACTTCCTTCCTAAGTTCATGCCTAGTCCTAACACCTTCAGAAGGGTTTCCTAAGATTAGTTCTTTAGGATGACTCGAAGAATATCTCCAATCTCTAGGCAGTGTGGTTTGAGGTTCTACCCTCTCCTCCAGATTTGCATTTCCAACCCCTTGGGTAATTTCCTCTACCTCTTCTTCTTCCTTAATTCTATTCACCTTAGGATCAGATTCATCAAACACCACATGAGTTGTCTCTTCCACCACCAAAGTTCTTTTATTAAACACCCTAAAGGATTTTCCCACACTAGAATAGCCTAAGAACACTCCTTCATCAGATTTGGGGTCAAACTTTTCTAAGGGTGATTTCTCGTTGTTCAGAATAAAAACCTTACAGCCAAAGACATGGAGGTGGGACAGGTTTGGAGTTCTACCCTTAATGATCTCATAAGGTGTCTTGTTCAATTTTGATCTCACATTCACTCTATTCAGCACATAACAGACAGTGTTCACCACTTTAGCCCAAAAGTATTTTGGAAGTGAATACTCAGCAAGCATGGCTCTAGCGGCTTCCACTAAGGTCCTATTCTTCCTTTCAGCTACCCCGTTCTGCTGAGGGGTCCTAGGAGCTAAAAAATTATGACTAATCCCTTGCTCCTCACAGAAACTTCCAAACTTCGCATTTTCAAACTCTCCACCATGATCACTATGAATAGTCAAGATCTCACAGCCTAACTTCCTCTGAATCCAAGTAGAGAAGGACTTAAACTCATCAAATGACTCAGATTTGTGTGATAGAAATTTAATCCAAGTGAACCTCGAGTAGTCATCTATAATCACAAATCCATAAACTTTTCCCCCTAAGCTGGCAGTGCTAATGGGTCCAAAGAGGTCCATATGAAGAACTTCTAAAGGTCTAGAGGTGCTAATATCCTTAACAGAGTGAAAAGAGGACTGGACTTGCTTTCCTAACTAACAGGCATCACACAGGTGATCCTTAGTGAACTTAAGCGTGGGCACACCTCTAACTAAGTCCTTTTGGGTGACTCTCCTAAGGGTTTTCATACTGGCATGACACAATCTCCTATGCCACAACCAAGACTCATCACCAGCAGTTTTTAAGCAAATTGAATTCTCAGATTTAATGCAACTTATATCCAACTTGTAGACGTTGTTGATCCTTTACCCCTGCAAAATAACTTTATCATTTAAGCTTAAAATGCAGCCAGTGGGCAGGAATTTGATGCTGTATCCCTTGTCACAAAGTTGACTGATGCTCAGCAAGTTGTGTTTCAGTCCATCTACAAGCAAAATATTATCGATCATAAAATTCTTTGAATCACTAATTATACCTGAACCTACCACCCTCCTGGTGGTGTTATCTCCAAGTGTGACCTTGCCTTTAGCCCTGACCTCCAGCGAAATGAACTAATTTGCATCTCCAGTCATGTGTCTAGAACATCCGCTGTCCAGGTACCACATGCTCTCATGAGGTTTTGTGTGAGAGCACCCCTACAAAAATATCAAACGTCAGTCTTAGGAACCCAAACAGGTTTGGGTTCCTTCTTATGAAAAGAAGAATGTCATGCATGCGTGCTGTGCTGTGAAATAGGCAATTTGGGCCTCCATACCCAATGTGTACTACGGTGAATAGTGTAAGTGTGGGAAATGTGTCCTAACATGCCACATGAAAAACATCTAACACCAGGAAAAGGGTTAACTAATCTACGTGGGTGATAATGCCTCTTCCTAGATGTATATGAAACATGCTTTGATGAACTTATAACAGATTTTTCAAAAGGTGGCGGTGCATAAAACTTTTCAAAAGTGGGTGTTTTTTGGTTTTTCTCAAAAGTACTGATTTTCACTTTCAAAAATTCATTCTCTTTATTTAAACTTACGATTTTAAATTTTAAAGCACCGTTGCTACTCTCCACTTTACATGCCATGGTATCTAATTCTTTAAAAGCTCTCTCCAAATCAACATGAGTGGTTTTCAATGAATCATGCATAGTAACTAAATTAGAATATTTTTTGTTCAATTCATCAAACTCATCAAGTAAAGACATGTGATTGCTATCAACAGTGGAATGATCCTTAATCAACACATCATGCTCTTTTTGTAAAGTTAAATAATCCAGTTTCAAGTTAGCATGGGTTTTCTTAAGCTTCCTATACGATGCATGAATTTTTTTAGATATTTCAAGTAATTGATTGTAAGTAAGCTCACATACCTCTTCCTGGTTCGACTGACCAGGGTGATCATCAGCCATTAGACATAAATTTATTTCCTCCTCTTCAGCTTCAGTCTCTGAGGAGTCGGATGCAGAGTCTACCCAGAAAGCCTTCTGAATCCACTTATTATCCTTTCTAAATTTGTGTTTCTCCTCACCCTTCTCCTTGCTTGGATGAGCTTTAAGTGTAGGACAATCAGCCTTAATGTGTCCAGACTTCCTGCATTCAAAACAGAAAGTATCAGAAGAACCCTTAAAATTTTTGTTGGACTTACCCTTGTTCCACTTCTGAAAGTTCTTGTGTTTCTTCCTTAGAAAGCTTTTGAATTGCCTTATGATCAAGGCCATGTCATCGCTATCAGACCCGGAAGAGCAAGAATCACTATCATTGGCCTTCAGTGCCACCATTTTCTCCTTCTTCTTCTCATCTGCATCAAGCTGTCTTTGGTTCACCCCTTGCTCGTAAGCAATGAGTGATCCAAGTAAGCTATCAATAGAGTAAGTATTTAAATCTTTAGATTCAGTGATCACAGTTATCTTAGCATCATACGAAGGAGGCAAACATCTTAGAATTTTGTTCACTCTTTCATAATTGGTAAGTTCTCTTCC
The DNA here is from genome assembly GCA_019925795.1 of Dendrobium chrysotoxum. Lineage (NCBI taxonomy): Eukaryota > Viridiplantae > Streptophyta > Magnoliopsida > Asparagales > Orchidaceae > Dendrobium > Dendrobium chrysotoxum. The sequence continues at coordinate 20,350,373 of CM034297.1, forward strand.
TAAGGCATGCAAGGAAGTAACAATTTGAGCGAACCTAGTGTACATTTCAGAAATGGTTTCAGTAGGTTTCATGCGAAAAAGTTCATAGTCATACAACAGAATGTTTAACCTAGACTGTTTGACTTCAGTTGTACCCTCATACGTGATGCACAATCTATCCCAGATTTTCTTACCAGTTGTACATGTAGAGACACGCATGTAATCTTCAGATTTTAAAGCACAGAAAAAACAATTCAAACATTTGGCATTTAATTGTGCTAAATCACGATCATCAAAAGTCCAGTCAGCAAAGGGCAGTTCAGTTTTCATATTGTTAATCAATCTAAAAGGTGGTTCGTATCCATCCTTAACTAATATCCACATGCGATAATCAATCGATTGAAGAAAAGTGGACATGCGAGTTTTCCAAAAATCAAAAGGAATATTATCAAACAATGGTGGTCGTGTGATTGAATAACCTTCAGCAGTATTACGATTACCAAAGTTAGCCATGGATCAAATTCAAAAGTTTTTAAACTTAAATTTTGAATCCCGCTCTGATACCACTTAATAGTTCGATAGGGATGTTAAGTTCTGATGAACTAGTCCCAAGGCTAGCCAAGAGGGGGGGTGAATTGGTTATTTAAAAATTTGAGACCAGCAATAAAAATATTTTCGATGATTTACAGTGAAAATAAACAAAACCATCAAACGAAAAGATCGAACACAATTTCACTCAAGAAGTTAATCATAGAAAAATAAAAGTGCAGAAAGTAATTAGAATGAACACACCAAATTTTATAGTGGTTCGATCAACTTGACCTACGTCCACTCCCCGGAGCCTCGCCTCCGGGTATTGCACTAACTCAAAGTGTCTCTCCTTTTGCTCCCACAACAAGGCGGAGAAGCCTGTACAAGAACCTCCTTTCCACCATATGATGAGGCAGAGAACCCAACGTCCTTTTGCTTCCTCCTGAACCAGGCAGAGAACCTAGGATCTTCTTGCCGACGATCCTCTCCCAAAGAACACTGACACGACGAAAGACGACGAGCGGAGAAGAAGACTCTGATCCTTGCTTGGAGCAACCTTCGTGAACCCCTCATGAACTCCCCCTCAAAAGATCCTCTCTCTCTCTCCCAAACTCTCTCTCTCTAGGGTTTCTCTGGAAAGAAAAGTGGCAAAAGATTTTTCTTGTTGAAAGAAAAAAGATCTTTTATAGGAGGGCTTAAAATTTGCCCTAAATCTCAACTGGTCGGCCAAGATCGTCTAGGATGATCGATAGATCATCCTGTATGATCAGTTCAAAATTAGCTACATCAACCTGGACGATCTGGCTCTTCTAGACGATCAGTAGAAAAAATTATTCATATCATACCGTACGATCCTGCGATCGTCCGGGACAATTAGTGTAAATCGAGGAATATCGTCCAGAGGACAGCTTGGGTCATCCAGAGAAAGTTGTGTTGGATGTCCAAAAAATGGCTTGATCATCCAGGATGATAAGGAGATCATCCTGTACGATTAGTTCAAAAAGTTGCCAAATCATCCTGTACATAGTTCGGGTCGTACAGCTCAAATGCACTAGACGATCCTGATCGTCCGGGACGATCCTGCGATCGTCCAAGACGATATGATCGTATCAATTAAATATAAATTGCTTTTCTTAATTACCAGATTAATTTAGGCATGATTATACTGAATCGTCAAGGATGATACACATATCGTCCGGGACGATCAGACCAAATATCTTAAAATAAAAACTTGCCTAACTTCATCTAGCGGCTGAGAATTTTTGATTTAAGCATATCGTCCCGTACGATCCAAAGATCATCCAGGATGATCTGCTTAATCAGACCCTCTTAACTTGGTCGCCCTAATTAGGGTTTCTATTTTTACTTGATCATCCAGAACGATGTAGCTATCGTCTAGGACGATCTGAACAAAAATTTGAACAGAAACTCTAATTCACTCAAGCTCTCCCCCTGAGTGTGTGTGTGCAAGGTTACTTAGCTAGGGCATCAGTTACATTATAATTGACTCAAGAAAAAGAAAATAGTATACTTAGACACACTTGGACCCGATCTTGAGTTGGCTTGAGTTGCTCGTGATCTTTTGTGCCTGAAATGGGTTAGCCAAGCAAAACACAATAGAGACATGTTTGTCATCATCAAAACCAGATTTGTAACAGACCTATCCCTTAACTTAGAGGCAGAGAAATTATAATAGTTTGGAGAGTTGAGTGAAGGTCCGACGATGGTCGGGCTGAGGTCTGATGACGTCTAGGTGGAAGTTTGATGGACATGTAGTGATCCGATGATGGTTGAGGGGGAGTCCAACAGTGTTCGGTGGCCAGACAGAGATCCGAATATGGTCAGGAGGAAGTTTTACCATGGTTGATAGCTAGGTGGTAGTCCAGCAGCGATCGACGGTCGTGTGATGGTTTGACAATGGTCGTACAGAAGTTTGGATATGGTCGGTGGCCGGGTGGAATTCCGTTGGCCGTCAGCCGCTAGACGATAGTAGTTAGTTTTCCCACAATGGTCAGGCGGGTCTGACGGCCGTCGGCAGTCGGGTGGGGATCTGGCGATGATCAGTGGCCGAGCGATGGCCTGAAAATGGTTGGGAAAAAGTTTGACGGTGGTCGGCGGCCGGGTAGTTGTCCGATGATAGTCAAGTGAAAGTCTGGCAGTGGTTGGTGGCCAAGTGGAAGTCCGGCGACACTAGATAGAGGTTAATCGATGGTGGTGCTGGAGCTCTTGAAGTCTCATAGCTCTCACCAATCTCCAGCAAAAGGTCCCCCTCACGTAGAGAGTGGGGGTCTATTTATAGATTTTCATGAGTGACACTTCTCATAAATATGGAGAATATCCATGATAGATTAGGAGTTCTCCATCAAATGGTCCTTATTGATTTCCCTGATTATAAAGCATTTTTTAAGTTTTTAAGTGCTTTCACAATATCAAATTTTAACATTCTTAAGTTTATTTGATTCGTCTCTCCAAGCCACTTGATTTGACTATAAGCATGCCATATTTTGATATCAATTTGTTATCCAATTAATACTTTGAACCTTCTAAATATGCTTCAGACTCGTTATTTGAACCCATTCAGGCTCGGATCAAGCCGATTTAGGTATCATTGGATTTATATCTTAGAGATATTCATTTTGATTATAAGTTTGCTGCAATTAGAGTTCAGATGGATGTTAATTTAATTTTGGATGTTTTTAACTTTTATATGCCTCAAGATTCATGTTAGATCAAGTCAACTTTTGGTGATATATCATTTGCCCCCTATTTCTAGACGTCGAATCTTGCATAGTCCAAAAATATGCATATAATTTCAGCATTTTGCAAAGTTGGAGTAAAAACATTTGGAAAATTATGCTAAAAAATATTTGAACTTGCTTGAAATTGATTGTAAAGGCTCCAATGGACTCCAAAAGTAACAAAAAAGACAACCAATAGTTAACACTACACATGCTTTCATATGAATGATAAAAGGCATATAAAACATGTGATAACATAAGATTTTTAACAAAACACAGGTTATAACATAACTAGTGCCCTAAGTACCATGCATAGCATATCCAGTGGGTTGCCTCCCAAAAGGGCTAAGTTTTAAGTCTTCAGCCAAACCATCAAATTAGTTTACTTTCGGATGAACCAATTTAGTTATATTTTGCACTCGATTAATGTCCCCGCCTATATAAAGTTTTAGTATGTGGCCATTCACTTAAAAGTATTTAGACTTTTCTTATCCTTAATTTCTATAATTTCATAAGGAAATATTTTACCATAGTGAATAGTTAAGACCATCTAGATTCTGAATAGTTAAGTCTGGAATTAAATAGCAAAACTTCCTATCTGGGAGTGAATTCTTTCCTAAGAAGCTTTTTGTCATGCCATTTTTTTAACCTTTTCTTTATAAATCCTTGCATTTTCATAAGCTTCATTTTTTGTCTCTTCCGATTCACTCACTACACTAATCTTTTTTCTTTTGCCATTTTAAAATTATAATTCAATTCTTTAACTATCCAGAAAGCTTTGTGTTCTAATTCCACAAGAATGTGGCAAGCCTTACCATAAAACAATTTATTATGAGTCATACCAATTGGAGTCTTTTTTATAAGCCCATAATGCATCGTCTAACTTAAACACCCAATCTTTTCTATTTAAATTAAACATTTTTTCTAGAATTCTTTTAATTTTCCTATTACTAATCTCAACTTCATCACTAGTTTGAGGATGATAAGCAGCTTCTACTCTATGATAAACTCCATATTTCTTTAAGAATGCTTCTATATTTTTATTACAAAATGATATCCTCCATCAATGATTAAAACTCTAGGCATTCCAAATCTTTAGAAATTATTTTTCCTTAAAAACTTATTCACCGTTTTAGCATCAATTTTAGAAGATGTCACACCTGCAATCTACTTTGTAACATTGTCCATAATAATAAAAATATATTGGTTTTCAGAGGATGGCACAAAAGGTCTCATAAAATCCAATCTCTAAATATTAAAATTTTCTATTTCTAGAACATAAATCAAAAGCATTTCATTTCTTTTTGCAATATTTCCTATTCTTTGGCATGGATTGCATTTCCTAATATATTTATTTACATCCTTAAATAAAGTAGGCCAAAAGAATCCTGCTTGAAGGATTTTAGAAGTTGTTCTAAATCCTCCAAAATATCCTACATAATGTGAATTACGACACTCCTTAATAATTGATTCTATTTTTTCTTCAAGAACACATCTTTTCATAATTTGATCTTTCCAGGATTTAAATAATTTAGGTTCATTCCATAAGTAATGTTTTGATTCATGAAAAAAATTTCTCTTTTGACTAGGAGTTAAATCAAAGGAAAGTTTACCACTAACAATAAAATTAATTATGTCTGCATACCAGGGTGAGTTATTTTCATTAAGTGTAAATAATTATTTATTAGGAAAATTTTCACTAATCTCATCTTCATTTAATAAATATTTTTTAATAGAAAGTCTTGAAAGATGATCAACAATTGATTTTCAGTGCCCTTTCTATCAAAAATTTCAACATCAAATTCTTGTAACAGAATAATCTATCTTACCAAAACTAGTTTAATATATTTCTTTGTCATAAGATATTTGATAACAACACAATCAATGTAAATAATTACTTTAGTGTTGATCAAATATAATCTAAATTTATCAAAGGCAAACACAACAACTAATAGTTCTTTTTCAATTGTTGTATAATTATGTTATGCAGAATTTAAAGTTTTGTTAGCATAAAAAATGACATGAAATTTCTTATCTTACTTTCATCCTAGAATAGTACCCACAGTAATATCACTAGTATCACACATTAATATAACAGGTAAGAATCAATTAGGATAATTAAATGTTATTTTAATGTATTAAAAGCTTCAAGACAAGCATAATTAAATATAAAAGGAACATTGTTCTCGAAAAGTTGATAAAAAGGTTTAGAAATTTTAGAGGAGTCTTTAATAAATCTTCTATAAAATCCTACTGACCTAAAAAACTTGTAATGCCTTAACTGAATTAGGAGGGGGTAATTTTTCTATAACTTGAATCTATGCAATATCTACTTCTAATCCCTTCTTAGAAACTTTATCCCCTAAGTTGATGCCATCAGTTACCATAAATTAACACTTCTCCCAGTTTAACAATACATTTATTTCTATACATCCTTTCAAAATAGTAGTTAAATGTTCAAGATAAGAATTAAATCTAGTACCCAATAATGAGAAATCATCCATGGAACTTTTAATACCCCGCACAATTAAGTTTAAAAAACTAGTCATCATGCATCTTTGTAAAGTAGCAGGAGCATTGCACCAATCTTGCATATGATTGAGAAAAGGCAAGGGAAAATGATCTTTTCTAGTGGCTTTATTTAATTTCTTATAATCTATGCAAATCCTCCATCCTGAAGTAGTTCTTGTGGGTATAAGATCATTGTGTTAATTCATTATAATAGTTAATTCTTCTTTCTTAGGAACACAATGAATAGGACAAACACAAGAATTATCTAAAACAGAATAAATAATCTCAACATCTATCCATTTAAGAATCTCTTTTTTAATAACATCTTTCATAGATAGGTTAAGTCTGCTTTAAGGGTCAGCTTTATATTGAATTAGCTTCACTTAAAATTTTATGCATGCAAATTGAAGGACTAATCCCCTTAATGTTAGCAATTTTATGCCCAAAAGCACTTTTAAAATTACTCAAGACCTTAATCAACTCACTTTCTTGATGTTGTTCTAAATTTGCTGAAATAATTACAGGATGAGTATAATTATTTCAAAAAAGTATATTTGAGATGACAAGGTAAAGCCTTAAGTTCTAACATAGAAGCTTCCTCAATGGATGGTTTTAAAGTTTATTTGAAAGAGAATGTTTCCATTAATGCAAAATTTATATTGGTTAAGTTTTCATTCTTTATTACATAATCTCCTGACATTGCTTTATTCTCATTAATTTCTTCCTCTTTAGATGAGCCCCTTATAGAAATTCTTCCTTAAGATGCTCTATAACCATATCTTCTGAATCCACCCTGAAATAATCTTCATTCTTCTCTTGAGGGAATTTTACAGTTTTAAGTACATCAATTTTTACTACTTGATTTTGAACTCTCATAGTCAATTCACCTTTATATACGTCAATCATTTCTTTCCCAGTGGATAAAAATGGACTTCCTAAAATGAGAGGTATTTCCTTATCTTTTTCCATATCTAAAATAATTAAATCAATGGGAAAAATAAATTTATCAACTTTAATCAACACATCTATTTCTCTTATTGGGTAAGTAAAAGATCTATAAGCTAATAAAGAGTAACAGAGGTAGGTTGAACCTCTCCAATATCTAGTCATTTAAAAATAGAAAGCGGCATGAGGTCAATACTAGATCCCAAATCACATAAAGCCTGCCACAAAATCTATCTCCTAGTTAAGGGAATAAAAAACTCCCTTGGTCTTTAAGTTTTCTAAGAAGTTCCATTTGGATTATAACACTGCAATCTTTAGTTAATGCCATAGTTTTAAATTCTTCTAGCTTCAATTTCTTGTTTAAAATATCCTTCAAGAATTTTGCGTAAGTGAGCATCTATTCTAATGCTTCAGAAAAGGGTATATTAATAGTTATATTTTTAAGCACTTCTAAAAATTTTAAGAATTGTTTACCAAGATTTTGTTTGTTCAATCTCCAAGGGAAAGGTGGAAGTGGTCTCTCTTCAACTCTCCTAATTACTCGTTCATGTTCATTTATAAGTTCAAGTTATTCTATTGAAGATTTAGTTATTTCAAGCTTAACTTCACCATCATCCTTTGTGTACATCTCTATCTTTGTAAGGATCTCCCAAATCTTTCCCACTTCTAATTTGGATATTATGACATTATTCTTCAATTTTTTGGTATTTAGTCAACCTAGCAAGTTTCCCTATTTGATCCTTAATTTTTTAAGAGCATAAGATTAATTTAGTGATTGCATTTCTAATTATAAAATAATGCTTTCTAAGGGTATTTTCTCATTCCTTTTTTGATAAAGTTGTTCAAACTTTGAAGGATAACTCTATGGTGCCACATTTCTAGAATTGATGTTGAAGTTATGATATCCATCAGCCCTATTTTAAATCTTCAGGTGATCTATATTTTTAAAAATTATTATAACTTGTGCAGTGAAAATTGATGAAGCATCTGATTCATAAATTCCCGTTACTTTTTAGAATTTACCCTATTAGTAGGTCACTAAAAATTATTAGTTGTCATTTCCTATATTAATTCATAGGCTCCCTCAAATGGCTTAGGCATTAATAATCCTCTAGCTACAATATTAATTATGGCTCTACGAATCCTACTAGTTCATTATAAAATGTTTGAATAATTAACCAATCATATAATGCATGATGTGGGCATTATTTTATGCATTTCCTTAAATCTTTCACAATTCTTAGAAATGGATTCTCCTTCAAATAAGGTAAAAGAAGTTATGTCATTTCTAAGTTTGGCAGTTAATAACCAATATTAAAGTGTAAGTTGATAACTCTTCATATTTGTCACATACCTAGTAGCCACAGAGACTTCAGGTTAGTCCACCAACTTCCCTATATCAATAACATCCTTATTTGACTTTAGAGGAAATAAAGGAGTATAGAGAGAAATTTGCAACCATGATTAGCAAGACTTTTCCATTTAAGGAACTATCAAGAATATTTTTAAGAGTATCCTTAAAAAGCTAGATTTTAGTCTCCTTGAAACTAAAAGATTAGAATAAATAGTTATGTTAGAGAAACCAAACTATCATCCTTTCCACAAGATATTGGGTCATAACTTGAAGACGGTATTAATTTTAAGGAAAGGCTTAATAAGAATATCAAATATGGAGTGGTGGTGATCCGCAAGGAGAATTTAGGTTATACGAGCAAAAATCTATTAAACACATTTTTGGTGAGCCCCCTTTTCTCATATCTTTTATTAATATCAATAATGCATGGGAAGTAGCTTTATCCCATCCATCAAAAAAATTTCCAAACAAATTTATCATTCCTCTCTTTATGTATGTTCAGAAGCTTAAAAGCTTTTCAAGGTTGATCTATCCACTTTAGAGGATAACCAAAAGATGACTCTAACTTTAAAGCTTAAGGAAACCTGATGGGGGCTGTGGAGTAAACTTTTGAATTGTATAAAGATCTTGGGACCTGATGGGGGCTGTGGAGTAAACTTTTGAATTGTATAAAGATCTTGGGCTCTATCATCCCTAACAAATGCTTAGGTTTTCTTTGATATAAAAATAATAAAACCCCATTTAATATACAAAAATATACTTATCAAATCAAGTAATAAAGTGATAGAGTTGAGTGTTGAACCCACGAAGAAGTATACTTACTTGCAATAAATAACTACAATTTACTATAATTGAAATAATTATCTGACTTAAATTAAAATTGATATTTATAGAGATTCTATCACTAAATAAAATAGTAAAAGTATTGGATACAATATTTAAATAAAGTTTTTTTTCTATTGATGAGTTTCATATCTTTCTTAATGAGACTCTTAATTCTTGATGTGATTCAGAGCTTATAAGGGTGAAAATGATATCTACTTACCTCCTACAGTTATAGTATCTCCTTAAGAACCTAAAACATTTTACATCCTATGTTAAGGCATGTAAACATCCTATCTCTATATTCTTGGTTGTTCTTGCATTCCTCCATCAAGGCTATACATCACACTATATTTTGACAACAAATTTGGCCACTATGTGCATTAAAATAAGAATGAGATAATATTGAAAACTTTATTTAACATTTCTAGAGTAAGAGTTCTCATTAGTACATAACATGCACATTACATCATCAATCCAAAATAATAGAATTAGCCAGACATAGAATAAATAACAAGCAAACTCATTTTCATTAAACTCATGGAAGAATGAAAATATAAGAGAGTGATATCACCAGAAAGGATCAAAGTATCTCATCTACACTCTTTCTCTTTTAAATTATAGAGTTTCTTGAAGGAAAATAAGTTAAAATCTCCAAATGATTGTATCTTGTACTTCCTTAGCCTCACTTAGATTTTACTTTAAGAGGGAACAAGAGAAGTACTCTAAGAATACTAAATTTTTTACAAGTGACTGAACTCTCCTACAAATATAACATCACACTTATTTATAAGACAACACAAAAAGGCATCTAACACTATAACACTTGAAAGAGTCACGCCATGGTGCCATTAAAATGAACTAACGCCTCGGTGTTAAAATATTTGCATCACCATGGCTCTTGCAAATGTGGATCAATTACTTAGTGAATAGTCCAATCTCTTCATTAATTAAACATGGCACTTAGAAGTTACAACTATAACACTATTGTGCTATTAACATTTGAGCACTATGGTGCCCAAGGTTCAGAAATTATGGACTATGGCATTTGAAAATAGAGAATTTGGTGTTGCTAAGAAAACTTCTTAAAGCCACAGTGCTGGTAATAGTATGATGCTAGCTGTGTTGCCACCACAACACTGGCAAATAGAGAACTTGATGCCATAACATCAAGTTTGTGGTGCCTCGGTGGTATTAAAGGTGGCACTACATAGTTGTTTCATCGGATGTTGCGGTGCTGTATACTCAGAATTTTTGTCATTTTTCGGTCTTTCTTGCACAAAAATAATTAAAGAACACATTTTTATTAAAAATAAAATATGTAAAATACTACGTAAGTTATACTAATCAAATTCTCCCCATCTTAAACTCTTATTTATCCTCAACCAAATAAAGAAATTTATAATTTTGATAAATTAAAAAAAATAAAAATTGATAATTAAAATTACTAAAATATATGATAATACATCATAGTCTAGAAGTAGTGGAAATGAACAAAGGTATATTTCTAGTTTAAAAAGAACAATAACAATTATTCTAACCAATCACCCTTAATATTGCTTAATTTGAATTTGCATGCTATAAATATATTCATTGACTTTTGAATTTTAAATTGAATAATGTAGCTTAAAGATTAGATGTGTTTGTAGTTAAAATTGAAATTTTATTAGTTAACCATCATTTATACTAGTTCTCTTATCTTATACTTTGTGAATTTAAGTATAAGATTGTAGTAAGACTTTAAGCTTTTATTTGATACTAATTTTTGAATGCACTCTCTTTCTTTTTCTTTTCTTCTTTTCTTTTCTTTTAGAACTCTTTTCATATTTCTTTTCCATTTTAATTGTTATGGAGTACATAGTTAAAAATTTTGAATATATGTTTTGCTTAAAATCTTCTTACAATCTTATTGAATTTAATGTAAGAATTTAATAAGATTACTTATTCCAAATTCTTGTTGCTATGATTTTTATTTTTAATTTACCCATATCTATTCTTTAACCTTAATTATTCATATTCAATTCATAGGTCAATGAATAAAAGTTTAACTTATAAATTCAAGTTATGTTAATAACGCAAATGATTTTAGTTAGTTAATTATTAGTTTTTCCAATCTATGAATTATTAAGCAATGTTTTCTGGAAGTATAATCTAGGATTTTATTGTTATCCTAATTTTACTTAATTTTTAAGTATTATTTTTATTATAGTTAATTAAATAATTAGAATTCAAAGATATTAATGGAAGAAAATATAGAAATGTAAGTATAAGGAAAATTTAATCAAAAGTAAATAAAAATATAGCTGAATATCAATAAATACACATATTTCTGTATGAATGATAGCAAGCTACAAAACATATGATAGAAATAAAACTAAAATATAAGGTATAAGATAACTCGTGCTTAAAGCACCACTCTTATTATCACAAACAAGATTACTAAAGACACAAGTGGGTTGCCTCCCATTAGTGCTAAGTTTATAGCCTTCAGCCAGATTATACCAATCATTTTATTTCAGGATAAACCAATTCAATTATATATCATAATCGTTTAATGCCTCCACATAAATAAGGTGTAAATTTGTGGCCATTCACTTTAAAAATATGCAGGCTTTTCTTTTCTTGAATTTTTGCAGTTCTATAGGGAAATGATCTTATGACAGTGAACAGTCCTTACCATCTGTATTTTCATTTTCTTGGAAATAGCTTAAGTTTAGAATTAAAAAGTAAAACATCCTTTCTAGGAGTGAATTCTTTCCTAAGAAGCTTACGATTATACCCTTTTTTAACTTTATCCTTATAAATCCTTCTATTTTCATAAGCTTCATTTCAGATGTCTTCTAATTCATTCAAATGCATTGATCTTTTCTCTTTTATACCTTCAAAATTAGAATTCAATTCCCTAATTATCTAGAATGCTTTGTGCTCTAATTTCATAAAAAGGTGACAAACTTTCCAAAAATTAATTTATAGGGAGTCATACCAGTAAGAGTCTTAAAAGTAATTTTATAGGCCAAAACTATATCATCTAACTTAACTCCCAAATCCTTCCTATTATAACTGGCTATTTTTTCCATGATTCACTTAATCTCCCTATTACTAATTTTAGCCTAACTACTAGTTTGGGGATGATAAATAGTTACTACCCTATGATAAATCCTATATTTCTTTAAGACTATTTCTATTCTTTTGTTATAGAAATGACTTCCTCCACACTGATTAAAACTCTTGGCATTCCAAATCTAGAGAAAATATTTTTCTTTAAAAACTTGATTACAATTTGAGCATCAACTTTAGAAGTTTCCCCACCTTCAATCCACTTTGAAACATAATCCACATCAATACAAATATATTGATTTCCATGGGATAGCACAAAAGGTCCCAAAAAATTAAATTCCCAAACAATAAATATTTCTATTTCCAAAATATACTTTTAAGGCATTTCATTTCATTTTGAAAGATTTCCTACCCTTTGGAATTGATCACATTTCTTAATGTATTCAATTATATCATTAAATAAAGTAGGAAAAAATCCAAATTAAAGGATTTTAGAAGTAATTCTAAAACCTCCAAAATATCCCCGATAATAAGAATCATGACACCCCCTGATGATTGGTTCTATTTCTTCTTCAGGGATGCATCTTCTCATAATTTGATTATTATAAGATTTAAAGAAATGGGGTTCATCTAAAAAATAAGACTTGGTATCATGTGAAAACTTTTTCTTTTGAATTGGCGATAAATTATAAGGAAGTATACCACTAACAATGAAATCAACAATGTCAGCATACCAAGATAATTTGTTAAAATTTAGAGCAAATAATTGTTCATCAGGAAAATTTGTATTAATCTCACTCTTCTTTGATGTATGCTTTTTAATAGAAAGTCTAGAAAGATGACCAATAATTTTATTTTCAGTACCCTTTCTATCAAAAATTTTTACATCATATTCATGTAACAGAAGAATCCTTCTAACCAATCTTGGTTTAGTGTCTTTCTTTGTCATAAGATATTTGATAGTAGAATGATTAGTATAAATAATTACTTTGGTGCCAATCAAGTATGATCTAAATTTATCAAAAGCAAAAATAATGGCTAGAAATTATTTTTTAGTAGTTGTATAATTACACAGTGCAGAATTTAAAAATTTTCTAACATAAAAAATGACATGGAATTTCTTATCTCTCTTTTATCCCAAAACCACACCCTTAGCAACATCGCTGGCCTCACACATCACGATAAAAGGTACAAACCCATCAAGTGCAATAATAATTGGAGCAGTAATCAAATGTTGTTTTAAAGTATTAAAAACTTCAAGACATGCAAAATTAAATACAAAAGGAACATTCTTCTCCAATAATTGACATAATAGTTTAGAAATTTTAGAGAAGACCTTAATAAATCTCCTATAAAATCCTGCATTATTGAAAAAACTTTTAATACCTTTAATAAAATTGGGAGGAGGTAGTTTTTCTATCACCGAACTTTTTGTAATCTCTACCTCCAATCCTTTCTTTGAAATCTTATGTCCTAAGACAATGCCTTTAGTTACCATGGATTTACACTTCTCCCAATTTAACACTAAATTTATTTCTACACATCTTTTCAAAATAGAGGTTAAATGCTAAAGACAAGAATTAAATAGAGTGCCAAATATTGAGAAGTCATCCATGAAAATTTAATTTACTGCTCAATTAAGTTTAAAAAGATTGGCGTCATACATCTTTGAAAAGTAACAAGAGCATTACAAAGACTAAAAGGCATTCCCATAAAAGCAAAAGTTCCATAAGGACTAATGAAAGTAATCTTATCTTAATCTTTAGGTGTTGTAGGGATTTGATGATATCCAAAATGTCCATCTAAAAAATAATAAAATGGATGTCGTACCAACCTATCTAGCATCTGATTAAGAAAAGACAAGGGAAAATGATATTTTAGTGGCTTTATTTAATTTCCTATAATCTATGCAAATCCTCCAACTTGTGATAGTTTTTATGGGTATAAGTTCACTATGTTCATTTATTATGATAGTCAATCCTCCTTTTTTAGGAACATGATGAGTAGGGCTAACTCATTAACTATCAAAAATAGGATAAACAATTCCAACATCAAGCCATTTAAGAATCTCCTTATTAATATCTTTCATGGAAGGTTTAAGTCTTCTTTGAGAGTTAGCTTTTTGTATTGAATTATTTGAAAGTTCGTGTAGGTTTTAAAAAACTCTTGGATTATTGAAAATCGTTATTAGAAAATCTAATCAATAATTCTCCTAATATGTAGTTGATTAGATTTACACAAAATATTTTTCAACATATAAATCTAAAATATAGAAAAATAAAATACAATAAAAAGTAAAGGAATAGAAGACACCTAATTTTATAGTGGTTCGGTCAACCTAGACCTACATCCACTCCCTGGAGAATCTTTCTCCAGGTATTGCACTAAACAATATTATCTTTCCTTTTGCCCCCACAGCAAGGCTGAAAAGCCTTTAAAAAATCTCTTCCACCAACCCAATGCGGCAGAGAACTAATGCCTTTTACACCCTCCAAGTGATGGTAGCGTACCAACTCATCCTTTTACACCCTCCTGGTGAAGGTAGAGAACCCAACATTCATTTTCACCCACCTGGTGATGGCAGAGAACCAAACATCCTTTTTTACCAGCCTGGTGAAGGCAGAGAACCTGATCTCCTTTGAAAAACTTCTCTCTAGAATCTTCAAGGAAGTAGGGTAGAGTTTTGAAGGAGCAAACAAGAGATCCTCACCTTTGGGTAACCTTGTGAATCCCCTCACAATTTCATCTTACAAGATCTCTCACTCTCAACTCCCAGAACACTCTCCTAAACACTCTCCTTTTCCACTCTCAAGAGAAATTCAAAGAAAGATCACTCAGTGTCAGTTTTTAAGACACCTATAAATGAAAGATAAGAAAAATCATCCAAAAAAAAGAAATTTCAACTTAAACATTGTCCAATTGTACAGTACAATCACACTTCATCTATACGATCAGTTCAAAATCCATGCACAATCTTATATAAACTTGATTTTGTACTTTATCAGTTATCTCTACGAACTGACATTGTACTGTACGAACAGTTCAAAACTAAACACGTTCATCTGATATGATTGTGTATGAACCCATTTCATACATTGTGAATCATATGTACGAACCATACATCTTACAGTATGAATAGTTAAAACAAATCATTTTTTTTGGTACGAAGGTGGACGACCCCATTTCATACTTTGTGAAGCATCTAAATGAACATACATTACCGTACGAATATACATCGTACAATATGAATATATAAAAAAATGATAAGTTTGCCTGGGACAATCTGGAATCCACCCATTTCGTACTGTACGCCGTTTATATGAACCAAGGATCGTACAGTACAAACAGTACAAAAATGTTTTTTTTCAAACATGATTTGATTAACTTCGATTTGGGAGGAACTACCATGATAAACCATCTAGTACGATTAGTTTTAAAATCTAAGTTTTGACTCACTCCCCCAGTGTGTGTGTGGACGGTTATCTAATTACAATCACGCACTTTCAGACTTAAGAAAAATAAAAAAATTATAGACTTTATTACAAGAAACCTTAATCTAATCTATCTTGAAGTCTTCAATAGTTTGGAGTATAATTTTCCTGAAATGTTAGTACACACAAACAACATAAAGAAAATATATCCAATATATGTTAGGAGAAGTAGTAATCATAATAATAATATTTTGGTATCATCATAAAATCACATGATATAAAACTTAATCTTGAAATTTAAGTTGCAACATTAGCTTCTATTAAAATTCTATATATTCAAATTGATGGTCTAATCCCCTTAATATCAGTAATGTTTCACCCAAAAGCTCTTTTTAAATCACTCAAAACCCTAATCAATTCACATTTTGATGTGGTTCTAAATTTTTTGAAATAATTATAGGAAGAGTAGAGTTATTACCCAATGAAGCATACTTGAGATGACAAGGTAAAGCCTTAAGCTATAATTTAGGGGCCTCTTAAATGGATGGTTTTAAAGTTTTCTCAAAAGAGAAAGTTTCAAACAATTCAAAATTTCCATTGATTAAGTTTTCATTCCCTTCATTTGTTACATCAAATTTTCCTAACATCTCTTTATTCTTTTCAACTTCTTTGTCTTCCAATAATTCCCCTTCCAATAGTTATTCCTTTAAACACTCTACTACAACATCTTCCAAATTCACCCTAAAGCAATCTTTATTCTTTTTTAGAGGGAATTTTAGAGATTTAAGCATATCAATTGTAACTTCCTGATCTTGCACCCTCATAGTCAATTCACCCTTTTGTACATCAATCATGGATTTTTTCCAATAGCTAAGGAAGGTCTTCCTAAAATGAGAGGTATTTTACTACCTTCTTCCATATCTAGAATAATAAAATCAATAATGAAAATGAATTTATCAACCTTAATCAAAACATCTTCTATTACCCCTCTTGGGTAAGTGAAAACCTATCAGCCAACTGAAGAGTAATATAGGTAGGTTGAACCTCTCTTATATCTAATCTTTTTAAGATAGAAAGTGGCATGAGGTTGACACTAGATCCTAAATCACATAAGGCTCTCCTATAGAATTTGTCACCAATAGTTTTTTTTTTGAAGAAAGTTCAAATTACATTCATTACTAAAAAAAATAACAATATAAAGTATGTGATAGCTATTCTATCACATTCATCCTTCAAAAAAGACAAAAAAGATGAAGGAAGATTATTATCTAGAACGTTTTAAAATAATTTTTTTAATAAAGCATAAGTTGCACAATAATCCCAAGGAGCATGATTAAAAATGACTTTTTTAAAGTCATACAAAAAGGAAAAGTCTAAAAGATCCTTATTCATATTATTCTTAAAAGGAGAAGCAATAATTTTTGAAGCAGGTTCATAATATTGATTTTATCTCCTTCAATCAAAATGCTATTAAATTCCATCCAATCTTCTAATACTTATTTAAGGACAAGAACAACAAGTACTTCAACTTGAGCAGCAACCCAATGAAATTATCTTCTACCCAATGCAAAAATAAATCTACCTATGTGATCTCTAATAACTCCTCTAATTCCAACATTACTTGATTTGAGTAGAGAAGCATTGGCATTCACTTTTAACCAATTTGGAGGAGGGGGAAGCCAAAATTTATGCATACTGATTAGGCTATTTAGTAACCCAATTATCCAAATTTGGATTAGAATGTGGATTGATGGGGGTTATAGAGTGCACTTTTGAATTTAAAAAATATTAAGGCTCTATCTCCCCTAGACAATGCTTAGGTTTTTTTTTGATATATGAAAAATAATAAACCCCACTTAATATACACAAGTATACATGCCAAATCAAGTAATAAAGTGATAAAGTAGAGTGTCTAACCCATGATGAATTATGCATTTTAGCAATGAACTACATCTGTTTACTCTAATTAGAAAATTAACCTATTGAAATAAAAATGTTGGTGGTGGAGATTCAATCACTAACTAAAAAACTAATAATAATGGATATAATATATAAATAAAATGTTTTGGATTGAAGAATATAAATTATATATCTTTCTAAATAAAACTCTTATTTGTAATATGATTTAGAGTATATGCAGCCCTAGATCTTTATCGAGCTTGTATGGGCGAAAAGGATATCTGCTGACCTTTTATAGTTATATCATCTCTTTTAGAACCTAACATATTTTACATCCTATATCTAGGTATGCAAACATACTATTTTAATATTCCTAGTTGTTCTTGTATTCCTTCATTAAGGCTATACATCATACTAGGTTTTAACTGCATATATGGCCACTATGTATATTAAATAAAGAGTGGAAAAATATTAAAAACATCATTTAACCTTAGAGCACAAGAATCTTCATTAGTACTTTATATGTTCTCTTCATTATCAATACAAAATGAGAGAATTAGACAAACTTTGAAGAAAGGATGAACAAACTCATTTTCATTAAAATCATGGAAGAATAAAAATACAAGAGAATGATATCACTAGGTAGGATCAATATAACTCCTCTACATTCCTTCTTCCTTACTGTACAGAGTTGCTCAAAAAAATACTGACTGAAATATTCTAATGATTGTATCTAGCACTTGTTTAGTCTCCCTTAGAATTGACTCTAAGAGAGATCTAAAGAAGTACTCTAAAAAATACTAAAATTTAATAAGTGACTAAACTCCCTTACAAACATAACACAATGACTATTTATAGGAAAATACAAATTAGGCAATTGGTGTTGTGGCGCTTAAAGAATTGATGCTGCAGCACCCATAAAATAAACTAATACCATTGTGCTAATATTTTTGCTCCATTGCAGTACTTACTGATGTGGATCAGTTACTTAGTGAATAGTCACATCGCTTCATTGGCAGATCATATCCTTTGGATGTTATAACTGCTATGCCGTGGCTCTGCTGACTTTCAAACATTACAGCGCCTGAGTGGGAAATTTGGTGAAAAGGAGTGATAGATTATCATACCACGGCACTTGAAGATAGTAAATACAGTGTTGCCAAGCTGACCATTTTGTCATTGCGACATGTCAAATAGAGAAGTCTAC
The DNA here is from genome assembly GCA_019925795.1 of Dendrobium chrysotoxum. Lineage (NCBI taxonomy): Eukaryota > Viridiplantae > Streptophyta > Magnoliopsida > Asparagales > Orchidaceae > Dendrobium > Dendrobium chrysotoxum. The sequence goes on from CM034297.1 coordinate 20,368,847, forward strand.
GCTACCATTTTAATATTATGGCACTCCAGTGGGGGCCTTACTAGTGCGGTAGTGTTGATTTGTCCATCACCACGGTGCTATATGATACTTAAAATTTTTTATTTTTTTATATTTTTCCTACACAACATAACTAAAATAATATATTTTCACTAAAAATATAACACATAAAATAATATTTTATTTATACTTATTATATTCTCCCTTGCTTAAAATCTTACTTGTCCTCAAATTAATAAAATTTTGCAATTCTGATTAAATGATTAGCCAAAGTAAAACTCAATTTAAATTTACTAAAATATAGGATAATACATTATGGTGTATAAATAGTAAAAATGAACAAAGTTATAATTCTTGTTTGAAAAGTATTAGTAATTACACTAATCTGCATCCTTGTTATTGCTTAATTTGAATTCACAGGTTATAGATTTAGTTATTAACTTTTGAATTTAAAAATGAATAATATAGCTTAATGATTAGAAATGTTAGGAGTTAAAATTGAAACTTCATTAGTTCACCATCATTTGTACTAGTTTTTTTATTTATCCTTTATGAATTTAAGTATATGATTTTAATCAGATTCTAAGCTTTTAACTAATACCAATTTTTGAATATACTCATCTTTTCTTTTCTTCTATTTCTTTCTTTTCTTTTTTGAACTATTTTTATAGTTCTTTTTCATTTTATTTTTTTGAGTACATAATTAATGATTTTTAATATCAATTTTTTCTTCAGACCCTTTTATCTTATTGAATTTTATATAAGGATTTAATAAGATTACCAATTTTAAATTCAAGTTGCTTATGATTTTTAATTTTAATCTACTCATATCTAATATTTAATCCTAATTATTCATTTTCATTTAAAAAATTAATGCATAAAGGTATAGCTTATAATACCAAATTAAAATAATAACTTCAATGATCTAAGTTAATTAATTATTAGTTTTTCCACTCGATGAAAGATAAATAGTATTTATTTGAACAATGATCTAGGGTTTTATTATTATTCTAATTTTACATAATTATTAATTATAATTTTTACTCAGGTTAATTAGATAATTAGATTTTTATAGATTAATGGAAGATAATGAAAATAATTATAAGCATGAGGAGAATTTTAATAAAATATAAATAAAAATATAAACAACAATTAACACTACACATGCTTTCATATGAATGATAATAGGTGCATAAAACATGTGATATCATAACATGAACATAATATAAGTTACAAGATAACTAGTGCTCTAGGCACCATACATATCATCACAAGTGAGTTGCCTCCCATATGCGCTATGTTTTAAGTCATCAACCAGACTATTCATCAAAACATAATATCCCTTCCCAATTCAAAATAAAAAAATGCTGCCCAACTAAAGTAGTTAGCGAACTCTCTCTATCTCTCTCTTTCTCAAGCAAAAGAAAATTAACACCTAACTCTCAAAATTAGGGTCTTTCGGCTCCTCCTCCTTATCATTATTATGTTATATCTCCTGAGGCTACCAAAAAAAAAAAGGATTGTAGGTAGGTGCAGAGGGGAACTCATGATGTTCAGGATGCTCCATGGAAGGGCTACTCTTAGACATACCAAAAAGTGCATCATTAAAGTCTGAGGTGTCTATAATACTTTTCCTATTGGTCAATATAATGAGCCATCCTCATTCCCATCTCAAATTGGCAGTCTATTGTTTCCTCACAAAAATGAGTCACCTCTTCTATTTTTCCTCTCAAATCAGCCACCTATTCTCCTAATGTTTTAGGAGCTCTGGCACTCCTACTATTGCAACTGCTTCCTGGGCTAGCTTGATATTATAATCAAGTGTTGGGAATCATGTTATGATGAGTCTTCAATCCTATAGAGTCAAGGCATACTCTCATTACTATTTCATTCTTTCTTTGGCATTGGGTTTTCATCTACAGCAAAAAAGACTTGATTCGATAGTAAGGGACCTCCTGTGATCGTCTCAATTTCACCAACTATTATTTGATTATTCACCGGTTGTCTCTATTATTGATTTTTCCCCCCAGCAGGATGAGCTTTCTCTCAGGTAGGTGGATCTCGAATAAACTGTCTACGATAGCCTTGGCGGATAAGTCTTTCAATCTCATCCTTGAGTTGCTGTATTTGGATTACCTCTTCAACTTAAAACCCATAATTGATCATAATAAAATACAAACAAAATATAACAGACATTAAGTAATAAAAAAATACACATTAAATATCAATTTTTTTAAAAAGAATTGATCAATTCCAATAAATGATAATTTACATTATTGTTAGATCAAAAACTCAGTATGAAACGTATTAATAATGCTTAAACCCAGAAAGGTTAGAAATTTGAATTCTGTTAACCCAAGCTCAAGCTCCTTATATGTTAAAGTCTTTCTAAATAAAAATCTAAATCAAAAAATAAATTAGAGAGAAAATATGATATTCAATCCTATAGAGAAAAATCCAAAAAAGATAATCAATAGTTGATCGAGTTAATTGAACCAAGGTTTGGTCAAAATAGGTCAAACTAGGTCAATTCATTGTATATACTTAGATCAAACTTTTCAAACCCTTAATATCACTTCACTACATGGTTCAAACATAATTAAACCCATAATGAGTAAAACTTTAATGAGTTTGTCTTAGGCAACCCATCAAAGGTAGTTAAACCCTTACATTCATTCATTATTCATTCAAACTCCAATGCCTTAGCTTCAAACCCATGCAACTTTGCTCAACTAGCATTCAAACATTATTCAAAGACCTATTTTGGTCACCACAACCATTTTACTAGACAAATATTCAACTTAAAGCTCAAATCTCCTCATACATGATGTGTACTTGATTAACTCTTCTAGGGACCTCCTGTGATGCTTGACATGGTGATATTTGGGGGTAAAAAATTATTAGTGAAGGATTTTTAACTCACAATTATGGTATATTTGGAAGAAGCCAATCAGCTAGATCAAAAGGAGTTTTAAGAGAGTTTATTGTAGTGGCTAGTCCAGCTCGAGTATAACTTATAGTTTATAGTCTGACTCAGTAGGAGGTAAAGGAGGCACTGAATGTAGTGATGAGTATGACCTTTATTTTTCAATTGTCCTATCATATTTTATTTGATTTTAAAGCCAATCACTCATTTCTTAGTAACTCATTAGTAACTTTGATAGGTGCCTTCACCTTTCAATCCTTCATCATCTAGGATTTATCTTAGACTTCATGCATATTCTCAAGGGACTATATTTGATCCTACTACTAAAAAAAAGTTATCATCTATGGAATTAGTAGAATGCCCCATTTAAAACATTAGTAACTCATCACAGCTTAAAACCCATAATTTATCACCTTATCTAGGGACCTCTTGTGATGCTTAAAACCCATAACAAGGTGAGTAATTAGACACTAAGTTTGCTGTATTTGGATTTTTCTAGATTAAATTATAATTTTTTGAAGTTTGGGTTCAATTTTGAACTACAATTGACAAAAAATCTAACTTTTTTATTCAAGTTAATTTTTGGAAGTTTAACATTTTTAATAATTTATAGGCAATCATCTAGGATTTATTAAGGGACTTATCCAAAAAAATTATTTGATCCTACTATTGGAACAAAGTATTAGTCAAAAACACTTGATTTATAGGCAATCCGTTATATTCTCAAGGGACTACATTTGATCCTACTACTGAAACAAAGTTATCATCTATAGAATTAGTAGAATGCCCCGTTTAAAACATTAGTAACTCATAACAGTTTAAAACCCATAATTTATCATCTCATTCTATTTGCGGCTTAGGATTTGCTTTGTAAACCAAAGGAAATGGGAGGGCGTGGTCTTTTCTTGGCTGCTTCGAAAGTGGGGCCTCTACGTGCGAAGTTTGCATGGAATTTCATTAAAAATCCTAATTCATTATTGAATATGATTTTACATGCGAAGTATGGTTCAAAAATCTGGAATGCTCAGCATGGAAGCACCTAAATATTAAGAATTTGAGCATCGGAGAATAATGCATCATAAATTTGTAGCATCAAATTATATATTCAAGGTATGTAGTGCTCATTTTTGCACCACCTTCATGGAGAAGTTGATGAAAGATGGTGCTGGATCTAATCAGTCAAGCGATGCACTGGTTCAGCCAGTAGAGGCTTCGAGTCAGAGCAGCACTGTAATGGAATAAGCCTAGCAATACTGAGGCATTAGTTCATATCATAACATCACAGTGCCACCATGTCAAGCATCGTGATGGTGTAATACTGTATGATGAAGAGGTGATAAATTATGGGTTTTAAGCTGTGAAGAGTTACTAATGTTTTAAATGGGGAATTCTACTAATTCCATAGATGATAACTTTGTTTCAGTAGTAGGATCAAATATAGTCCCTTGAGAATATGCATGAAGTCTAAGATAAATCCTAGATGATTAAGGATTGAAAGGTGAAGGCACCTATCAAAGGATCCAAACCAAAGAAAGCACCATTGTGAAGTGTAGATTTTGAAGAACGATTGATTATGAATTGAAGTTGATTTTGAGATGAGATTTAAGAGAGCATTAAGCAAGGACCCTTATCCAAAAGATTTTAAATACAATAGTTGAAGAGGTAGAAGAGGTGATAAATTATGTGTTTTAAGCTAAAGAGGTAATCAAATTATTGGTTCAATTAACTAGGTCAGCTAAGATCATTTTCTTTATTTACCAAACAATCTAGGCTCACTAAAATCACCGACTTCATGATCTATTCCTGCTTGCTTAAAACTCATAATTTTTCTTTTTGTGAGAGCTTGAATGAGGAATAATTATCCCTTATTCTTTTCCCCTAACACTTGCTACTATAACCAAAGCATACATAAGTGAAGGGTGCTCAAACCCAACAGATGTGGTACCAATGATTACAAAAGAGATGAAAAAAATAAGTTTTTCTACCTCAATGGAATGCCCCATTTGAATTAAATAGTTCAAAAGGGCATAGTTATGGGTGACTTGTCTGATATTTTGCTAGGTAATAAACGGGAAGAAATAAAATAATGCCAGGCTTTAAAAGTTTGAGTTATATAAGAGGCAGGGAAATTGAAGATTCTTTTTTCCTTCTTTCTTGAATGGGATTGAAAATTCATGAGGGTTGTTAAACCTTAAAGAACTAGTCTCGAGGCTAACCAGGAGGAAGGGGATGAATTGGTTATTTTAAAAATTCTTTAACAAAATGAAAAATTAAAACCCGTTGATGTGGAAGCAGATCATTTTCATAATAACAAAAATTAAGAGATTTCAAACATAGAATATTTTACAAAAAAATACAAAAATTAAATACAAAAATGTAAATAGAAAGAGCACATGAGATTTATAGTGGTTTGGTCAACTTGACCTACGTCCACTCCTCGAAAACCTCCTTTCTCGTTATTACACTAGAAGAAGTGTCTCTACTTTTGCCCCCACAGTAAGGCATAAAAGCCCTTACAAAATCTTTCCACTGACCTAGTGAGGTAGAGTGGCAGAGTACCTTGAATCTTTTTACTCCCACTTCGAGTAGGCAGAGAAATTGGAAATCCTTTTACTCCCTCCTGGAGTAGGCAGAGAACCTTAGTATTCTTTTACTGCCTTTTGGAGTAGGCAAAGAACTTGGATCTGATGCTGATGAATGTCTCCCCCAGAGCCACCAAGGTACCAGTCAAGTAGCTTGAAGAAGATGGTGGAAACCTTACTTGGAGCAACATTTGTGGATCCCTCATAACTCCCCCTCACAAGGATCTCTCTCTCCCAAGCTCTCTCTCTCTTCCTTCTCCAAGCTCTCTCTCAGATTAATTCAGCAGCAAAAGATTTAATTCAATGAAAATAAGAGAGCTTAAATAGAGAGCCTCCAAAGAAGCCCTAATTTTCAATATGGCACTTCTGATCGTCCAGTATGATCCTCAGATCGTCCTATAAAATTAGTACAAAATAGCCCTTTTAGCCAATATAATCAGCATTGCCCTATACGATCAGTTTAAGTATTTATACAAATCATCCAGTACGATTCTGCGATCATCCAGGTGATTAATTTAAGATATTATATTGATTATCCAATATAATATGGGACAATGACGGTTGTTAAAATACCATCTCATAAATTATTCAGGACATCCAGTATGATAGCCTGTATGATTAGAAGAAAATTATAATTTTTGTCTTGGACGATGGGGGATTGTCCCATAAAATATCAAAGATCATCCAGGATGATCTTCATATATTATCCTGTATGATCTGATCAATTAATCTAATCATAATTAGTCCCCTAATTATAATATCAATTTAGACATGATTATCATAAATCATCCAGGATGATGTATATGAAACTGTATGATTCAAACAAAAATTAAAGATTAAAATATTGCTTAAATTGTGATTGGTGGCTATTTTTCATGTGTATAACTGATCATCCTGGACGATCTGAGTCATCCAGTATGATTAGTTAATTAATCTCATTTAATAATAAATACCCTAATTAGGGTTTTCTGCATAACTGATCATCCAGTATGATTTACATCGTATTATGATTAGTTCAAAAATCCATTTTTTTCCTAACTCACTAACTCACCCCCTTGAGTGTATTTTTAAGTTTACTTAGCTTGGGTTCCACCAAATATATGACTTGACTCAAGAAGGTAAAAAGTATATTAAAATTCAAATTATAGACAAACTCAACCCTAGTCTACCCGATCTTGAGCTGATTGGTATTGCAAGTACACTTGTAGGCCTAAAAGGTTAGTGAGCAGGGCAAACAAAAATAGATATGTAATAATTGCAATAGTAAAGAAACAATAATATTTATTATTATCAAAATAATAGTACTTGGGCCGAGATTTGCAACAATCTCCCCCTTTTTGATGATGTCAAACATTGTTGTTAAAAATTTTCAAAGCTCTTTGACATTCTTTGAAAACCTCCCTTAGAAGATGAAATTCTGAAATTAAGGAGAGTTAAAAATATTATTTTTATATTATATATATATATATATATATATATATATATATATATATATATATATATATATATATATATATAAAATAATAATAATAATAATGCCAGACATAAGTAAAAATAGAAAATAAGTATGCAAAAAACAAACTAATTTTACTAAAACATAAGAAGCAACAAACACACTACTCCCCCTTTCGACATCACAAAAAGGAAGGAAAAAGAAAAAAACTAAAAATAACAAAATAAGTACATCACAAAGTATAGAAGAAAAGATCAGAAGAACCATAGAAATAAAAACACTAAACAAACTAGAAAAAGGAAGGATCTTGATCAGGTGGAGGTGGTGGTGGTGGTGGCTGGACGAAATGGTGAATGGAAGCAAACTACTCTCCAAACCATGCCATATCCTAGTCATGATGCTATTGTTGGGCTACGTAGGCATCAAATCAACCTAAGACTTATTCATGCTATTGCTACTACTCGGCTATGTAAGAATCAAATCTAGCCTCCCACTTATCAAACCTCTGAACTAGCTGATCAATTTGATGTTGCTGATAGATAGAGATTGGGTCAGGAATAAGTCCTTCTTCAGCCACATGCTCTTTGTGTACTAGTTAACTATAAATATTATGAAGGGAGTGGAAGGAGCTATTGGAATAGATTATAGGGAGGTGACCAAGTGGAGCACAGAATTAAAGATTGTATTTTGTCTCAAGGATATAGGCAATGAGATGTCCTAAATCTATATTAGGCTTTCTTTTGTAGACTGGATACCTTATATAGGTTAAATGTTTAATGTAGCGAATGATAAGGTCAACTACATTAAAGTCATGGTTAGCCATGATGTAGTATGTGGTGAGTGAAAGAATAGGAGTAATGTGAATATGATCCCCAGCTTTAGGAATTACTATATTACGAAGAAAGTGTTGGATGGTTTGGGCATCTTTGACTAAGGTGCTGACTGTGGATTCATAATAGTTAACATTGGTTTCCATAAGAATGTTGTTAATAGGGGTCCAATTAAAATCAAGATCAGAAGCTAATATATGGATTTTATCTTTAGTGGTGGATAAGTGAAGAAATTCATGGAAATCCTAGTAGGTGATCTCTATAGGCCTTCTATTCACAAATGATTATAGAGCAATAAAATCAGTGTTAAGGCGAAGGCTTGTAATAAATTTGAATAGCATTTTGGAGTTGAAAGGAAAGGCAAGGATAAGAATAAATCCAAGAGTGGTGTGAGTGAATAGGTCTAGTACTTAAAAGTTCAGAGTATTTTGACTGATAATCTTAGAATGATCATGCCGAGGAGTCAGCTTGGATGATCGTTGACTAAGTGGATCGTATAAGATGAACACTTGTGTTATCCTGGATGATTTGCTATAATTTAATGGCCTAACTGTATTCAAATTATCTAATGACTCCTGCCATGTGGATCATTTAGAATGATGTATGAATTGTAAGAGATGATCGCCAATAATTGATTTATATTAGCCACTAGATGTGATGTGATGTGATGTGATCAGAGAGGTGTATTTTATTTTAGATCATATGGGATGATGTGGATCATCCTGGATGATGTGAGAAAAACCAAAAAAATTTAGGAGATGGAATGTGATGATCAGGAGGATTTCAAAAAAAAAAAAATGAAAAGCATAAAATAACACAAAAACCAAATAAAAAACCAATCATAAATCAAAATCAAAGAACTTTTTTTTTGAATTGATCAACTCCAGTAAATGATAAATTTACCTTATTATTAGATTTAAAAACTTGTAAGAAATGAATTAACAATGCTGAAATCTAGAATGGGTAGAAAACTGATCTTGTTAACCCTAGCTCAGACTCCTTCTAGGTCAAAATTCTTTTAAAATAAAAATCTAATTCAGTAAAAAAATTAGATAGGAAAAGTGATCTTTTCAAGCTTCATTTAAAAAAAATATCTGATAGAATAATATTGCAAAATAATCAACAAAAAATAATGATTTTCAAATTCAAGTGTTTGAAGATATCGAGTGGCACATGAATTCTTCTAAGATTTAAAGATTTGAAAGAGAAGGAGGCTTATTTCTTTGTGGGCTCATTTTATCCCTCTTTTTTAGTTATCTGATGCACTTTGCACATCTTTTGATTTTTGATACACTTTGGTGTATCTTGTAATTTTTTTGCGGTCATTACACATCTTTTTAATTTTTTGGGCTCATTTTGTGCCTCTTGTCATTTTTACGAGCCGGCTTACTTTCAATACCTTTAAAGACTCTCAGTTGTGACATTATCTTCTAGATACAAGAGAAGAAAAGATCACTCTCTAGTATAAGGAAGAGTAAAACACAATACATAATCATATCCATATGATAAATGCAACAACCTGATTAAGAAAATTTGAAAGTGATTCATTGACTTGGAGCATTATTCATATAAGATAGATTACTATACGAAGATAAAATAGATCTCTATTTCATAGGCCAACTTTTAATTTGAAAAAGATTTTTCTTTAAAAAGAAAATACACCACTAAAGGAGTTAGAGAAAGAGTGACAATCATCAAATTTCCTTCATTTAACTGTCTTAGAGGTGCCAAACACTGTTTACTAATTTCTAAAACTAAAAAAAAGGAAAAAAATGCATTTTGAGAATTTAATATCAAAAGTGAGTATTGAGCTAATTCTTTAAAAATATTGAAGGAAAATAATAAAAAAAATCAAAATCATAAAATAGAAGCACATAAAAAAGAAAGTCATACAAATAAAGCAAAATAAACAAAAAGAACAGAAATAGAAAGCATCAAATTCAAGCATGAATATTTATTACATATAATCTGGTTCTGAAGATGCTGAAAGTTTCAAAGGCCAATGGTTTTATAAAAATACCAGCAAGTTGATTTTTCAGTAGCCACATGGTGTAGCTCTATATCTCCTTTGGTAACATGGTCCCTAATAAAATGGTGCCTTATGTCTATATGTTTGGTCCTAGAGTGTTGGATTAGATTATTTGAAATGCAAATGGCATCAGTGTTATCACATAGGATTGAAATGGTTTCTATAGGTAATCATAAATTAAGAATTTATTGCTTTTACCAGAGGAAGTGAGCCACAAAACTCCCTAAGGCTATGTACTCACCTTCAACAGTGGACAATGTAACTGAGTTCTAGTTTGTACAAAACCAGGAGACTAAGGACTATCCTATGAATTGACATATTCTAGAAGTGCTTTTCCTATCAACTCAGCATCCTATAAAATCTAAATCAGAATATCCTATGGTTTCAAAGCAGGTGCTATGCCTAGGATACCAGATTCCTAAGTCTTAGGTTCCTAAGTGATATCTTGGAATTCTCTTAATAATAGTCAGGTGGGACTCTTTTGGATCAGACAAAAATCTAGTACAGAGATAAACACTAAACATAATATCAGGTATGCTAGTAGTCAAGTAAAGAAGTGATCCAATTATTCTTTAGTATTTCTTTTGATTAATAGGTTTTCAATTTGAATCCTTATCTAGCTAAACAGTGGAACTCATGGGAGTACTGATTGGCTTGGCTTTATCCATTTCATCTTTCTTAAAGATATCCTTAATGTATTTTGATTGACTAAGGAAAGTTTCATCATCCTTCTGCCTTATGCTAAATCCAAGAAAGTAGGTCAATTCTCCCTTCATACTCATTTCAAACTCATTACTCATTATTTTTAAAAAATTCATCACACAGTTTTTTATCAGAAGATCTAAATAGAATATCATGAACATAAATTTGGACAATCAGTAGTTCATCTCCTACCTTTTTTAGAAATAGGTGGTGTCTATGCTTCCCTTAACAAAGGTTCTTTCTAGTAAGAATATACTTAGTATTTCATACCATATCCTGGGTGCTTATTACAGTCCATAAAATGCCTTTTTTAATTTGAACACATGATTAGAAAATTATGAATTTTCAAAGCCTAGGGGTTGTTCAACATACACATCTTCTTTTATTACACTATTTAAAAAGAAACTCGTAACATCCATTTGGTACAGTTTAAATCTTTTAAAATAGGTGAAGGCTAGTAGCACCTTAATGGCTTCTAATCTAGCTACAGGGGAAAAGGTCTCTTCGAAGTAAATTCATTCTATTTGGTTGTACCCCTTAGCCACTAATCTTTCCTTACTTCTCACTACTCACCAGAATCATTCATTTTGTTTCTAAAAACCCATTTAGTTCCAACAATACTCTGGTTCTTAGGTCTTTCAACTAGCTCCCAAATATCATTCCTTACAAATTAATTTAACTCTTTATGCATGACTAGGATCCATAATTCATTAGATAGGGCTTTGTTTATATTAATGGGTTCAGTCATTAAGATGAAGGTAAAGTGGTTAACTTCTTTTCTATGACCATGCCTAGTTCTAACACCTTCAAATGGGTCTCCTAAGAGCAGCTCTTTAGGATGACTCAAAGAGTATCTCCATTCTCTAGGTAGTGGGATTTTAGGTTCTACCCTTTTCTTCTAGATTTATAGATTCTACTCCTTGGGTGATTTCTCTTACTTCTTCTTCCACCCTAGACCCTCCAGAATTATTAGATTCATCAGATACAATATGAGTGGTCTTCTCTACTATTAGTATTCTTTTATTGAAGACTCTATAAGATTTTTAAATATTTGAATAACCTAAGAACACTCCTTCATCAGATTTTGGGTAAAACTTTCCTGTTTGAGACATTCCATTATTCAAAATAAACACTTTACATACAAAGAAATGAAGGTGAGAGAGGTTGGGTGTCTTATTTAGTTTGGATCTAACTTTAACCTTATTTAGAACATAATAGGCTGTATTCATCGCTTCTACCCAGAAGTATTTAGGAAGTAAATATTCAGCTAACATGGCTCTAGAGGCTTCTATTAGGGTCCTATTCTTTCTTTTAGCTACCCCATTCTGCTGAGGAGTCCTAGGAGCTAAAAAGTTATGATCTATCCCGTTCTCCTTATAGTAAGATTTAAAATTTTCATTCTCAAATTCTCCACTATGATCACTGTGAATAGTTAAGATTTCACAAACTACTTTCCTATGAATCCAAGTGGAAAAAGATTTAAACTCCTCAAAAGATTCACTTTTAAGAGATAGGAATCTAACTCAAGTAAACCTCAAATAATTATCAATAATTACATACCAAAAGATGTTCCCTCCTAGGCTTGCAGTGCTGATAGGTCTAAAGAGATCCATGTGAAGGACTTCTAAGGGTTTTCTAGTGTTAATATCTTTGATTGAGTGGAAGGATGATTTAACTTGTTTCCCTAACTAACAGACATCACACAGGTGGTCCTTAGTGAACTCTAGTTTGGGATTACCTCTCACCAAGACTTTTTAGGTAATTTTTTAAGGTTTTTCATACTTTCATGGCATACGCTTCTGTGCTATAACCAGGACTCATCAGTAATTATTTTTATACAAAGAGCAGTATCAGATTTAAGGAAATTTAGATCAAGTATGTAGACATTATTGATTCTCCATCCTTGCAAAATAGTTTTATCATTTAAGCTTATTATGCAGCTAGTAGATAGAAGTTTTATGTTGAAGCTTTTATCATAGAGTTTGTTGATACTGAGCATATTATGTTTCAAGACATCTACAAGTAAAACATTTTCAATGATGAATTTTTTTGAATTGCCAATTATACTTGAGCCCAGCATTTTCCTAGTGGTTCTATCTCGAAGTGTTACCTTACCTTCTACCTAGGCCTCTAGTAAAATGAATTGATTTGCATCTCCAGTAATGTGCCTTGAACATCCACTGTCCAGGTACTACATGCTCTCATGAGGCCTTTTGTGAGATCACTCCTATAAAATCATTAGAAGTTAGATTTGGGAACCTAAAGATGTTTGGGTTCCACCTTATGGAATATGGGAAGAAATACTTGCATGCTATACTGTAAATTATGCAATTTTGGTCTCCACACCAAATGTGTCTATGGTGGATAGTGCAAGTGTGGGAGATTTGTCCTAGCATGCCATAAGAAAAACATCTAACACCTGGAAGAGGGTTAACTAATCTATGTGGGTGATGGTTCCTCTTCCTAAGTTTGAATGATGCATGCTGTGGTGATGGATTATGTACCTGTGTAAGTATAGGTGATGCTTTATTCTCTTCAAAAGCATTTAACTTGATTTGTAAAAATTAGTTTGCACTTTCAAGAATTAAAATTTCAATTTTTAATGCATGCTCTCAATTTTCAGCTTCATCTAAACATGCCTTTAATTTCTTAAATAAATTTTTTAAATTAATATGGAATGCTTTTAAGGAATCATGCTCATTAATTAATTTAGAATGCTTCTTGTTTAAAATATTAAATTCATGTAATAAAACTATGTGATTGCTATCCATAGTGGAGTGATCTTTCCTTAAGCATTCATGCTCTTTCTGTGGAATTGAAAAGTCATATTTAAGGTAGGTATGTGATTTTTTAAGCTTTCTATATGCAGAATAAATTTTTTCAAAACCATTAAAGAATTGATTATAGGTAAGCTCATATACCTTCTCTTGGTAAGAATAATCAAGATGATCATCTGCCATTAAGTATAGGTTGGTTACCTCCTCTTCTACTTCAGTTTCAAAAGAGTCTGATGTTGAGTCTGTCTAGAAAGCTTTTTGAGTCCTTTGCTTGCCCTTTTTGAATTTATGCTTTTCTTCACCCTTCTCCTTGCTTGGGTGAGCTTTAAGAGCTGGGCAATCAGACTTTCGGTGCCCTAGCTTCTTGCATTCAAAATGTGTAACATCAGATGAATTTTTATATTTTTACCATTATTCCATTATTGATGATATTTTTTGTTTTTCTTTAAGAAGTATTTGAATTATCTAGTTATCAATGTAATGTCATTATTTTTTGATCCAGAAGTGTCATTGTCAGAATCATTAGCCTTAAGGCTACAGTTTTCTCTTTATTCTTTTCACTTGCATCAAGCTACTTTTGATTCACTCCTTGCTCATAGGCAATGAGTGACCCAAGTAAGTTATCATTGGAATAAACATTCAGATCTTTAGATTCAGTAATGACAGTGATTTTTACATCACAGGAAGAGAGTAAAAACCAAAGAATTTTATTAACTTTTTTATAATTAGTAAGCTATCTTCCTAAGGCATACAGGGATGTAATAATCTAAGTAAACCTAGTATACATTTGAGAAATAGATTCAATAGGTTTCATGCAAAAAAGTTCATAATCATGAAGAAGAATGTTTAGCCTAGATTATTTCTCTTCCTTTGTTCCTTCATATGTTATGTAGAGTTTATCCAAAATTTCTTTGCTAGTTGAACAAGTAAAAACACACATTTAATCTTCAGATTTTAAAGCACAAAAACATTAGTTCAAATATTTAGCATTCAGTTGGGCTAAATCTCTATATTCTATGCTCCTTTCAGAAAAGGGAGGTTCAGTTTTTATGCCATTTTCTAATCTAAAGGGTGCAGAATATCCTTCTTGAACTAACATCCATATGCGATAATTAATTGATTGTAAAAAGGTGGACAAGTGAATTTTCCAAAAATCAAAAGGAATATTATCAAATAACGGTGGTCGTGTAATTGAATATCCTTCCACAGTATTAAGATTACCAAAATTAGCCATGGATCTTTTTTCAAAAGTTTTCTAAAAGTAAAGTTATAAATCCCACTCTGATACCAGTTGAAAGTTTGTTAGGATTGTTAAACCCTAAAGAACTAGTCCTGAGGCTAACCAAAAGGTGGGGGGTGAATTAGTTATTTTAAAAATTCTTTAAAAAAATAAGAAATTAAAAACCCCTCGATGAGAAAGCAGATCATTTTCATAATAACAAAAATTTCAGAGTTTTCAAACACAAAAAAATTCACAAAAAATGTTAAAATTAAATACAAAAAAGTAAATAGAAAGAACACACCAGATTTATAGAGGTTAGATCAACTTGACCTACGTCCACTCCCCGAAAACCTCCTTTCTAGGTATTGCACTAAAAGTAGTGTCTCTCCTTTTGCCCCATAGTAAGGCGGAGAAGCCCTTATAAAATCTTTCCACCGACCTGGTGAGGTAGAGTACCTTAAATCCTTTTACTCCCTATTAGAGTAGGCAGAGAATCTGGAAATCCTTTTACTCCCTCCTGGAGTAGGCAGAGAATCTTGGAATCTATTTACTCCCTCCTGGAGTAGGTAGAGAACCTAGATTTGATACTGATAAAAGTCTCCCCAAGAGCCACCAAGGAACCAAGCAAGTAGCTTGAAGAAGATGGTGGAAACCTTACTTGGAGTAACCTTTGTGAATCCCTCACAACTCCCCCTCATAAGGATCTCTTTCTCCCAATCTCTCTCTCTTCCTTATCTAAGCTCTCTCTCAAGTCAATTCAGCAGTAATATATATAATTCAAGGACAATAAGAGTGCTTAAATAGAGAGCCTCCAAAGAAGCCCTAATTTTCAATATGGCACTTCTAATCATCCAGTATGATCCTCAGATTGTCTTGTATGATTAGTACAAAATAACCCTTTTATCAAGTATGATCGGCATTACCCTGTATGATCAGTTTAAATATTTATATAGATCGTCTAGTACAATTTTGTGATCATCCGAGATAATTAGTTCAAGATACTGCATTGATCATCCAGTACGATATGGGATAATGACCAAAAATTAAAATATTATCCCCAAATCATTCAGGACGTCCAGTATGAAAGCCTCCATAATTAGAAGAAAATTATGATTTTCATCTTTGAGGATTGCGAATAGTCCCATAAAATATCAAAGATCATCTAGGTTGATCTGCATATATCATCCTATCTGATAAATCAATCTAACCATAATTTGTCCCCTAATTTTAGGATCAATTTAGGTATGATTGTCATAAATTAATTAGGATGATGTATATCATCTTGTACGATTAGAATAAAAATTGAAGATTAAAATATTGCCTAAATTATGATTGACAACTATTTTTCATATCTATAACTAATCATCTTGGATGATCTGAATCATCCTGGATGATCTGAATCATCTAGTATGATTAATTAATTAATCTCATTTAATAATGAGTTCCCTAATTAGGTTTATCTACATAACTGATCGTTTAGTATGATTTATATTATTCTATACAATTAATTAAAAAATCTATTTTTCTCCTAACTCACTAACTCACCCCCTTTGAGTGTGTGTGTGCAAGATTACTTTGCTTAGGGTCCACCAGATACTTGACTTTACTCAAGAAAGGTAAAAAGTACATTGAAATTGAAATTACAGACATTACAAGTGAACTTGTGGACCTGAAAGGTTAGTGAGCAGGGAAAACAAAAATAGATATGCAATAATCACAGTAAAAAAGAAACAATAATGTTTGTTTTCATCAAAATCACAGTACTTGGGCCCAAATTTGTAACAGGGATCCCCTATTAGGTCAACAAAGAATGTTTAGGATTTCTTTAGGAATTATAAGTTTATTAATAAAAGCATTGTTTTCTTCAAATTCAAAGTCCCTAAGTTTGTAAATTTTGTTAATGGCTACTAAATAAAAAGGGGAACACTTACCCCGAACATAACATCTATTATCCACTACCTTTGTTCCATTTGGAAAAAAATTTTCAGACAACATTAATAATAGCAGCATATGGCTTTTCATAGCAACTTTCCAACCCTCTACTTGTTATAATTTTCATAATGGTTTGAGTAGGAATTTGAAAACCTCATAATGGAATTAGTTTCTTATTTACAACTAAGTCAGTGAATCTAGATTCAACATCATCAAAGAAGAATTTGCTCTTATCAAAAGAGGAAGAATCCCTCTTCTTGTCAAACATCTTTGGCACCATTATTCTAAAGATAATATACTTTCAACTTTTGGAAAAGGCAGACCTTTATGACTTGACTGGACGAGCACTGCGGTGCTCAAATAATCAGTACTACAATATTCTCCATCCCTTTTTTTTAAAGAAAGCTAAAAGTTTTTAACACAAATGAAATGCAAAACTATTCAAGAAACCACAAATGCAACAATAAATATGCAATAAAAAACAAATAAAATAAAATAAAGGATGTAAGTAAGTCTAATTATGTAATTAATTTAACAAATAGTTAAAATTTATAAAAAATGAAATATTTCCCTAATAATGGTGCCAAAAACTTGATGGGGGCTGTAGAGTACACTTTTGAATTATAAAATTTTTTTAAGGCTTTATCTCCCCTAAATAATTCTTAAATTTTCTTTGTTATATTAAAAATAACAAACCCACTTAATATACATAAGTATACATACTGAATCATCTAATAAAGTGTAGAGTAGAGTGTTTAACCCATGAGGTATACTTTTTTATCGCTAAACTACTATCATTTACTCTAAATGCAAAATTATCCTACTAAAATAAAAATTTTGGTGGGGAGTTCAATCACTGACTAAAAATAGAAAAAATAATGGATACAATATTTAATAAAATATTTTGGATTATGAATATAAATTACATATCTTCCCAAATGAAACTTACTTATAATGTGATTTAGAGTATATGTATCTCTAGATCTCTATCGATCTTGTTTGGGTGAAAAGGATATTTGTTGACCTCCTACAGTTATATCATCTTCTTAAGAATCTAACATATTTTGCATCTCATGTTTAGGAATTCAAACATAATATTTAAATATTCTTTGTTATTCATGCATTCCTCCGTTAAAGCTAACATCACACTTAGTTTTCACTACATATATGGCCACTATATACATTAAATTAAGAGTGAGAAAATATTGAAAACATCATTTAACATTAGAGCATAAGAATCTTTATTAGTACTTGACATATTCTCTATATCATCAATCCAGAACTCAAGAATTAGCAAGACTTGGAAGAAAAGATAAGTAAACTTATTTTCATTGAAATCATTGAAGAATAAAAATATAAGAAAGTTATATCACCATGTAGGATCAATGTATCTCCTCTATACTCCTTCTTCCTTATCTTACAGTGTCACTCAAGTAAGCACTAACTAAAACACTTTAATGATTGTATCTAATAATTCTCTAGTCTCCCTTAAAATGGCATTAGATAAAATAATGGCTATTATAAAAGAAGGAAGATTGACAAATATGGCCTGCTTAGTATTATTTCTATTTATCCAAGCATGGAAAATAATAAAATAATAAATTCATCCCATAACAGGATTATTTACTGATAAGAGTCGTAGTTGCTGAAGCATTTTCATAAAATTATTTAATACTGGAACATGAATTCACCATTGATTTAAAATGAATATTAGAGGGATGGAAAAACTCCCAGGATCTTTAAGTTTTTTCAGGAAATTTCTTTGGAATTATAGCATTACACTTTTCAGTTAATGCTATAGTTTCAAATTCAACTTATACAGTCAAAATTGAGAAAGCATCTGATTCATAAACTCTTGCTACTCTCTTAGGATTTACTATATTAATAGGCCACTAGAAATTATTAGGAACCATTTCCTCTATTGATTCATATAATTCCTAAAATGGTTTATACATTAATGATCCTACAGATGTAGCATCTATGATTTCTTTAAGAGATCTTACTAATCCATTTAAAATTGTTTGAATAACCAACCAATAAGGTAAAGAATGGTGAGGGCTTTTCTTAAGTATTTCTTTAAATCCCCAACTATCATAAATTGATTCTCGTTCAAATTGGGTATAAGAAGTGATATAATTTATAAATCTGGCATTCTTTGAAGGTGGAAAATACTTTGCGAGAAACTTATGAGCCAACTCATTCTAAGTGGTTATAGAGCCTAGGGGTAAACAATTCAACCACATCTTAGCTTTATCTTTTAGAGAAAATAGAAATAATCTAAGTCTAATAGCATCATTACTGACACGATTATACTAAAATGTTGCATAAGTTTTTAAGAAACTGGCTAACTGTAAACTAGGATCTTTAATAGGAGTTCCCCAAACTATGAATTTTGAACCATTTAAATTATGGTAGGGTTTAATTCAAAATTATTAGCTTGGAACTTAGGTCTATTAATACTCTAATGTATTCCATCCACTAAAGGTTAGCATAATCCTTAAGAGGTCTAGAAAGATTTTGATCTAGTACAAGTTCATCTATTTTCATAATTATTTTGGTTTTTCAAATTTTTGAAAGGATAATTTTTATTTCAGAGTCAAACAACAAAGGTTCCTTTTTATGTCTATAAAGCATGCAACCATGAATATGTAATCAACAAACAAAATAAATAAAATAAAAGATATAAGTATGTCTAACTATATAATTAATTCAATAAAATAGTTAAGATTGCAAAATACAAAATACTTCCCAGGCATTGGTGCCAAAAACTAGATGGATGCTGTCGAGTGAACTTTTGAATTGTATAAAAATCTTGGGCTCTATCACTTCTAAATAATGCTTAGGTTTTCTTTGATATTAAAATAATAAAACCCTACTTAATACACATAAGTATATGTACTGAATCAAGTAATAAGATTATATATTTGAGTGTCGAGCCCACAAGGAAGTATGCTTACTAGCAACAAATTACTACTATTCACTCTAATTATAATAATATAATATTGAAATGAAAATGATATTTATGGAGATTTTATTACTAAATAAAACACTAAAAATAGTTGGATACAATATTTAAATATAGTGTTTTGGATTGATAACTGTAAATTTCATATCTTTCCTAATGAGACTCTTAATTATAGATGTGATTTAAAGTATATGCATCCCTAGTTCTTTGTTGAGCTTGTAGGGGTAAAAAGGATATATGTTGACCTTCTATAATTATAGTATCTCATTATTTTTTTTGAAGGAAATGCATCCAATTGTATTAATCACTACCAAAAAGAAAGTACAAACTACAAACTAAAAACATTAGATTCCTCCTTTAACAAAGAAATAAAAGAAGGAGGAAGCTTTTTCATACTAATATCTTCCCAAATAAAAGAACTAGAGATAGCATAGTTAGGACATAATTCTGCTAACTTATTATATTCCCTATCTATACAATTAAAAATCACATGATTAAAATCTTTGATAAAAGTAAGATTTTCCATTCCTTGACCACCATTCATAACTGCATCTTGAAGAAACTTAATGATATTGACATTGTCACCTTCAATGATAATCCCCTTATAATTGAACATCCAATCTTTGATAACTCCCTTGAGAGATTGAATAGCTAGAAACTTTTGTCTAGATATATCCCAATGGACACAAGCATGTCCAAATGCCAGCAGAAATTTACCTTTGAAATCTCGAAAGACACGACCAACTCCAGCTTTGTAGTAATGATGCCTCAACATTAACCTTGATCCAATCGGGTGGAGGAGGATGCCAATGATTATCCAATAGCCTAAGAGGCTGATTAGCACCCCATTTACCCAATTTAAAACCAGTATCATGTGCAAAAATTGAATTATAGCTCACGGCATTAGCTGCTATGACCATTGAGCTTTCGTCATTTCCTTCATGAATTAATTTATTTCTATCCTTCCATGCCAAGAAAATAACATTGCCATATAACTAGACTAACCAATAATTCTATAAATATAGCCACATACAACATTCTTCAAAAGAAACAAATGATGGATTCTGATGCCCTGTCTATTTAGATGTTGAAATACTTCTAATAGCATCCTACATTTGAATTTAACACGTTCAATGTCTTCAATATCATTGCAGCTTCTATGACAACCAATTTCCCATTGCAATCTCCTATATGTCAAGAATTGATATATAGGAATAGCATTGTTGAAAACTCTCCACCAAAACACCTCCACCCATGGAATAAGTTTTGCTTTTTTAAACCATTCCCAGATTTGATCATGATAACTATCATGGACCAATGCTTCAAAAGCTAATGCTGAAATAGACTTTCCAAATTTTTGCAAAATAATTCCATTTTATATTCGCCCATGTTCAACAAAATCTATACTTGAAAAATAAGTTTTATAAGTTCCTCTCGAAAAAACTTACTGAGTTCGACAACATTCCAGCAACCGTCAAAAATAAATTTGCCCACCGTCAATTTACTGGAGCCTTGAGATAGAACAAAAGTCAACCAACTGTTCAAACTTTTAACAAGTATCTTCAAATACATCAGTAGATACACCATTAATAATGCTCCATCTAACTATTGGCTTAAGAAATTTTCCTCCATTAGGGATAAGTTTCCAAGCAATTGAACCAGTCTTCAATGAACTATCTCCATATAGAGAACCATATTTCTGAAATATAGCCTTATAAAGTAAGGAATCTTTGTCTTGTACATACTTCCAAGCAAGTTTGGCCCTCAAAGGCCCAACTTTAGTTGAACAGGACTGAAGAACACGACCACCCCATTTTAATGGCCTACACATTACATTCCAATTCACATAGTGAACTACAAATCTTCCATTCATCTTGTTCCAAATAAAACTGCTACATAACTTATCAATTTCATCAAGAAGACTTTTTGGAATCAAAGAATGAGCACAATGGAATGTAGTATAAGAAAGAAAAATCGATTTAACAAGAGTGATTTTCCCAGCTAAAGAAATGAACTTGCCTCCCCAAACATTCAACATCCTCAAGGCCTTATCAACAATGAACTGGAAGTCCGCTCCCACTAGCCTCCTCAAAGCTATTTTAACTCTATGGTAATAAAATTCACTAACTGATTTGAATCCCATAATACAGGAAATAGCTCTTTTTTTCCTCTTCATTACAGATTTGCTAAAAAGAATGTAAGATTTATTAACATTTACATTTTGACTGGTCCAACCACAAAATTCCTTCAAGATACCTTTTATCTCCTTTACTACCTTTATTTTATCTTCTGAGAGGATAATAATGTCATATACATAGAGCAAATGAGAAATCCTTGGCCCTTTTGAACACAATCAAACTCCAATTGAATCACCTTTTTGGCTAAAAGCATTTGATAATAATTGAGAGCAAAGGATAAACAAAAAAGGCGACAAAGGACAACCTTGACGGACACTGCTTCTTGCATTAATCCATCTAAAAATATTGCCATTAATCAACAAAGAGAATCTAGGCTCTTGAACACATTCCAAAAGCAGCTTAGAAAATTTAGATTGAAACTCAAAATACTCCAAAGTTTTAACCAAAGTAGGCCAGCCCATAGAATCATATGCTTGCTCCATATCTATTTTAAAAGAAACAAAACCTTTGGAAGATTTAGAGAACCTAAATTTATGGAATACTTTCTGAGTAACAAGAATATGATCTGACATCGATCTCCCTTTCAAAAAAGCCACTTTCTCTTCAGAAATCAATTTAGGAATACCAGAAGACAATCTATTCAAAAGAACATTTGCAGCTACCTTATAAACAGTGTTGCACAAACTGATTGGTCTATAATAAGAAGGAGCCATAGGATTGCTAACCTTAGGGATCAAGACAATTAAGGTCACTTTCCAAGCAGGGAACATGTGCCCCGTTTGAAAGAATTGATTAATAGCATTTCAGAAGTCTTCTTTAATGATGTCCTGATAAGATTTGATAAAGGAGTAGGAAATACCATCATTACCTGGAGCAATATTGTTACCAGCCTGCTTGACCACAACCTCCACTTCTTCAAAAGAGAACTCTCTACTCAACATCCTTAAATCATCCTCATTCAAACTCTTCCACGGGATAGGCCAACCTTACAGAATACATCTTCTATCTTTCCATTTCTCTTTAATCTTTAAAGAAATGAAAAAAACATCCTGAATTAGATGCTGATCTACCATAAGAGAACCATTTTCATCTTTTATATTAAAAATATAGTTAGAATTCCTTCTTGTACTAGCAAATGCTTGAAAGAATTTGGAGTTGCAATCACCCTCAACAAACCATTTGACCTTTACACACTGTCTCCACCATGTATTCTACCGAGCCAAAGTTGAGTTCAGCTCCCCAACTTTTGATTTGAGAATCCAACTATCTTTCGCTGAAATACCTTCATTATCTAATTCCTTGACCTGAAGCTCCAAGATTTCCATCATAAGACACTCCTTCGACTAAACTAAAGATTTATGCTTAGCTTTACTCCAGTAAAACAAAGCCTTCAAAGCTCTTTTCATTTTATTGATCAGAATTTGAGCATAACCTCCAACAGATTTCTTCATCCAAAATCCTCTCACCACAGCCGCTGAAGCCAGGATAGAAGCCCATGCATCTTCAAATTTAATTACTTTCTTAATCAAAGGATTGAATTCCAGGAGATTTAATATTATCGGGCAGTGATCCGATGCAACTCTCGCTAAGTGTCTAACCACCATACGACGGGAAGAACTTAATGCAATTGAGTTCAAAAAACATCTATCCAATCTCTCTAGGATCCGATCAGCACAATTTTTATTTGTACACCAAGTGAACTTAGGCCTAACACACCTAACCTCATGAAAGTCATTACTAGCCAAGAAAGACTTCATCTCTTTAGGTCCTTGGGAAAAAATAAATCTCTTCCCTCCCCTTTTGTCTTCCTTAGCACGTAAACACTTAAAATCACCCCGTATAAAGATAGACAATTCTTTGGAAGAATAAAATTCCAGCTATTCTATAAACATCCTTATTCCCATAGATAGAAGCAATCCTCCATCTTCCTTTATTAAGAAGATCTAACTCTCCAATTAGAAATTGGGGAGAGGATTCCAACACATTAAATATAGTCATACTAGACTTCCATACCTTAAGAATTCCACCTGACAAACCTTTTGATGCCACATGGAAATAATCCCAATCAGTACCGATTAACAAATTGACATCCATTCTATCAATCAACGATAATTTGGTTTCCAACAAACCTAGAAAAAATACACCATGATCCTTCACAAAATCCTTGAGATATAGAGAAGTTTTCCCTTTTTCTAGCTCCTCTTTAATTCTAGAAAGCTATGAAAGACATCATTATCCAAGAGGGAATGAGATCCCCACTTTGTCTTTCAGATCACGAACAACTCTCCTACTTCTAGGAGCCAATTTAATAGGACCCAAATCTTTAAGTTGTTTAGAGCGTTTCTTCTTGATATTAGAAGAACTATCATCTTTGAGTCCCAAAATACCATTCATCACATCCATTTCAACAAGAAAGTAGACATGCAAATTTTCCATTTCATCAAGATTTATTGGTTCAATCCCCTTCCCACCATCCTCCTTCAATGGACGAGAAACAAAATTTTTGAAACCAAAACTTTTAAACCTTCTCTTCCCATAATTAACATGAACCCATGGTCCATATCTAGCTTTACTAGCATTAGCATCAAATACAACCCCATTAGCTGCTCTTGTATTTTTCGTCTCATTTGGACTAACAATTTTTTATGAATTTCTTGAAGAAATAGAAGGCTTATTCACCTCCAAAGCTATGTCCATACAATTTTTCTTCAAGTGCCCTATATTGCCACAATTAAAGTAGAAGTTGGCTATCCTTTCATACTCGATTATTTGAAAGAATCTCTATGAGCTTCCCTCAACCCAAACACCTAATGAAAACTTGTCATCCAACTTGATACGAACAAAAATTCTTAGAAATTCCCTCGTCCACCATTGAAACATGTTCCCATCAATCATATATGGAGTACCAAACATCAAAGTAGTCCTGTATATATTAACTTCATTCCAACATTGCAATGGTAAATTTGGCATTCTAATCCAAATAGGAGCCGTTAATTCCTTCAAAGAGATAGGAGAAAAGGTTGGCAACCATCTATCGAATGCAATGATATGTTCATTGACATACCAAGGACCATTTGAAAAAACTGATTCCAAAATCTCTGGTTCATAAAAGGAACATAAGACCAACCCCATTCCAAGCATTGTCAAGTGAAATCTACCAAATTAAGACAATTGTCTCCTTAACTCCAAACTGACCACATGAAAGGGAACATTCTCACCAAAAACTTTGATCACCAATGAATTTTGAAGCTTCTTTGAGTTTTCCAATTCTTTTTATAAATGCAACATAACCACTGAACCATTCTCAGTAAAACCTTCACCACAATCCAAATCCATGCCATTGATATTTGACTTGCTGCTCCAAGAATTTTTTAATACATTGCTAGAAAGTTGTTAGGGAATAGTTGGCCTATTTACAAATTTATTACACACATCCAGATCTCCTGTTTCACAATCATGGACCTTCTCTAGATCAGCTACCGGTTGAAAAGAATGATCGTCTTCAATTTCTAAATTATCAGCAGAATTTTTGTGATTGAAATCTCTTTTATCAATTCCCAATATATGAATCATCTTCATATCAGTTCCATCTTTCTTGGAAACCTCAGCCACATTCTTAGCATCTCCCAAAAAAATTAAAACCCTCTTTGAACTAGACTAAGAAGCAGCATCAATGTTTAATTTCAAATCAAATCAAAATTCTAGGAGAGGTCAAGATTTATTTGAAAACTTAATCAAGTTATCAGCCACAACAATTTTTCGTTTACCTATTTCTTCAATAGGTTTTTTAGATGAGAATATACCACCTTGGTTGATAATCAAAGGCTTGCCAGACATAAACTTAGAATTTCCACCTTGCAAACTTCCCGAGATTACATCTCCAAAAGCAGGCGGAGATGATACCAAACTGTGATGAGATGAAAATAGAGTACTTGCAGTTGACCGCCGACCATTGAAAGGAATGCCAGCCGAAGGAGGCTGACGACCTTCCCCCACCATCGGAGCACACTTAAAAATGTGTGGAACATATTTTTCAAAATCACCTTCTCTCTCTAGAAACTTGGAACTTCTCTCTCTAAAAACCTCAAGAAATTGATTGATGTTGGGTTCCTTCATAAGAAATTGATTGATGATCATCGAAACACATCAGTAGATACTACTAATTATAGTATCTCATTAAGAACCTAGAATACTTTACATCTTATGTCTAGGCATGTGAACATCCTATCTCAATATTCATAGTCATTCTTTCCTCCATCGAGATTATACATTATACTATATTTTAACTACATATATGGTAATTATATCTAGTAAATTAAGAAAGGATAATATTGAAAATATTATTTAGCATTTATAAAAAAAGAATCTTTTTTAGTATTTAACATGCACTTTACATCATCAATCCAAAACAAGAGAATTAGCTTGACACAGAATAAATAACAAGTAAAGTCATTTTCATTAAACTCATGGAAGAATGAAAGTTTTAGAGAGTGATCTCTCTAGAAAGGACCAATGTATCTCCTCTACACTCCTTCTCCCTTAACTTATAGAGTTTCTTCAAGAAATATAGGCTAAACACTCCAAATAATTATATCTTGTACTTCCCTAGCCTCACTTAAATTTTACTCAAAGAAGGGACTAGAGAGGTACTCGAAGAAATATTAAATTTTACATAAGTTAGTAAACTCTCTTACAAATATAACATCACAACTTTTTATAGGATAACACAAAAAGGTATCTAGCATTGTGGTTCTTGAAAGAGTCACATCATGATGCTATTTAAGTGAACTAACTCCTATATACTATAACTTTTGCACCGTTATAGTGCTTGCTGATGTGGATTAATTACTTAGTGAATAGTCACATCACTTCATTAATAGAATGTGTCTCTTAGAAGTTACAACTACAATGATGCACTGCTGTTGACATTTGAGTGCTATGGCACCCTAGTCATAAAAATTTCATCAAGGTGTAAGAAATAGCTGCACCTTAATATTCATAAATAGAGAATTTAGCACTGATGACTTCTTAATAACACGGTACTAGTAATAGTATGGTGCTGGCTATATTATCACCACAACATTAGCAAATAGAGAACTCGTCATTGTAGTGTCCAATTTATGATGCCTCAGGGTATTAAAGATGGCGCTTTGGTGTTGTTTCATCATACATCACGATGATATAAGCTCCTTAGAATTTTTATCATTTCTAGGTTTTTCCTGCATAAAAATAATTAAAATAACACTATATAAATATAATTTTTCAACTCGGGCTCACGAGTTTTTGTTTTGATGATAACAAATATTATGACTCACATCTCCTAGAATTTGTAATGTATATTTATTTGTGTGTATACTAACATTTCAGGAACAGCATACACCGTCCAACAAAGATTCAAGGCTCAAGAATGGGTAGAAGGCTATGATGTGATGATATTTATAATTTTCATTAATGTACTTTTTGATTTCTTGAGTCATGTCCTGTAAGGGTGTATGCTTGCTTGTGACCATGTACACACACACTCAGGGGGAGTGAGATCTAGTCAAAACCAGAAGTTTAACTTTTGAACAAATCATACTGGATGATTTAGATCATCCAAGATGATCTGTTCATTGAACTGATCATCCTGGATGATATTTATATCGTCCTGGATGATCCAATATGATCTCAAAACCCTAACCGCCATAATAATTCAGTCAAGATTTCAAGTTTTAATTTTTGGTCTAATCATCCAGAATGATCCATGTCATACTAGACAATCTATGATAATGTTGCCTGAATTAATCCTATGATTATTCAATCAAATATGCATAATTTGATATTCTGATCATCTTGGACGTTCTGTATATAATACTGGATGATTTGTTCAAAATTTGTACTGATTATCCTGGACTATCCTGAGATCATCCAAGACTATCAGGTCAAATTCTGCACATCATCCTAGATGATTCTGTGATCATGTTGGACTATTCTTAGTGGTAGAATTGAGTTTTTAGGGTTTTTTGAAGCCCTCTTTATGAGCACATCATCCTGGATGATGATTCTGTGATCGTCCTGGATAATCTTTGCCACCAGAACTGATTTGGAAGGGTTTTTAAAGCCCTTTATTTAAGGCTTATCAAAGACCATGAAAGAGTCTTTGGCAACCATTGACTACTTGTTTCTTTTGGAGAAAACTTGAAGAGAGAGCTTGAAAGGGAGAGTGGAAAGGGTGGAGTTTAGAGGGAGAAGTGAAAGTTCGATAGGGATGTTAAGCCCTAGTGAACTAGTCCCGAGGCTAACCAAGAGGGGGGGGTGAATTGGTTATTTAAAAATTTCACGATAACAATGAAAATCTTTTCGATACTTAGCAGCGGAAACAAGTAAACAAGAACGAAAAGATCAATCACAGATATTCACCCAAGCAGTTTATATTGGAAAAGTAAAGTGCAAAACTGAATCAGAAAAGCAAACCATATTTTATAGTGGTTCGGTCAACTTGACCTACGTCCACTCCCCGGAGCCTCCCCTCTGGGTATTGCACTAAACAAAAAGTGTCTCTCCTTTTGCTCCCACAGCAAGGTGGAGAAGCCTGTACAAACACCTCCTTTTCACCACACGGTGAGGCAGAGAACCCGACCTCCTTTCACTTCCTCCAGAAGCAGGCAGAGAACCTTCGAACTCCTTTTTCTTCCACCTGAAGTGGGTAGAGAACCCCGGATCTTCTTGCGAATGATCCTCCCACGACGAACACCGATTAGATGAAAGACGACGAGTGGAGAAGATGACTCTGATTCGTGCTTGGAGCAACCTTAGTGAATCCCTCACTAACTCTCCCTCACAAGATCTTCTCTCTCTCTCTAGGGTTTCACAGGGAAGGAAGGTAGCAAAAGATTTTTCTTGTTTTTATGAAAAAGTTCTTTTATAGGAGGGCTTAAAATTTGCCCTAAATCTCAACTGATCGGCCAAGATTGTCCAGGATGATCGGTAGGTCGTCCTGTACGACCAGTTCAAATTCAGCTATTTCAGCCTGGACGATCAGGCTCTTCTGGACGATCAGTAGAAAAAATTGTTCATATCGTCCCGTACGATCCTGCGATCGTCCGGGACGATTAGTGCAAATCAAGGAAAAACGTCGAGAAGACAGCTCGGGTCGTCCAGAGAAACTTGTGCTGGACGACCAAAAAATGACTTGATCGTCCAGGACGATAGGGACATCATCCTGTACGATTAGTTCAAAAAGGACCTAAATCGTCCTATACATAGCTCTGGACGTACAGCTTAAATGCACTAGATGATCATGATCGTCAGGGATGATCATGATCGTCCGGGACGATCCTGAGATCGTCCAGGACGATATGATCGTATCAACCAAAAATAAATTGCTTTCCTTAATTACCAGATTAAATTAGGCATGATTGTACTGAATCATCCGGGATGATACACGTATCGTCCGGGACAATCAGACTAAGTAACTAAAAATAAGAACTTGCCTAACTTGATCTGGTGGCTGAGAATTTCTGATTTGGGCATATCGTCCCGTACGATCCAAAGATCGTCCAGGACGATCTACTTAATCAGACCCTCTTAACTTAGTCGCCCTAATTAGGGTTTCTATTTTAGCTGGATCGTCCAGGACGATGTGAAAATCATCCAGGACGATCTGAACAAAAAATGAACAGAAACTCTAATTCACTCAATCTCTCCCCTGAGTGTGTGTGTGCAAGGTTAGTTAACTAGGGAATTAGTTACATTACAATTGACTCAATAAAAAGAAAAATCATCTAGGATTTGACACACTTCGACCCGATCTTGAGTTGGCTTGAGTGGCTCGTGGTCTTTTATGCCTGAAACAGATTAGCCAAGCAAAACACACTGGAAACATGTTTGTCATCATCATAACCAGATTTGCAACAAGAAGAGCCTTGGACGGGGGATTTTTGAGGGAGTGTGAGGGGGTTCACAAGGTTGCTCTTGAAATCTTGCACCTAAGTACCATCAGATTCAAGGGTCATCTCAAGGGAAGTTTTGGGAAGAAAAAGATCCCTTTGGTGTCAAAGGACCTGGCTACTCCGCCGCATCGAGGAATGTGGAAGTGATTTTGTAAGGGCTTCTCCGCCTAGTGGTGGGGCCTAAAAGAGAGTGACTAAAGGTGTAGTGCAATACTTAGAGGGTGCCTCTGGGAGTAGATGTAGGTTAGGTTGGACCAAACCACTATAAATCTGATGTGTTCTTTCTGATTATTTTTCGTATTTTATTTTACTGCGATTAACTACTTGGGTGAAATCCGTGATTGATCTTTTTATTATTAATTTAATTTATTTTCACTGCAAGATATAAAAAGATATTTCTTTTTATTTAAAGAAGTTTTGTAAATATCTAATTTACCCCCTCTCATGGTTAGCCTCGTGACTAGTTTATAAGGGTTTAACAACTCTCACGAACTTTTAAGTTGTATCGGAGCGGGGTTCATAAAATCAAGTTTTGGAAAACTTTTAAATTTTGATCCATGGCTAATTTTTGAAATTATAGTATTGCGGAAGGATATTCAATCACCCGGCCACCTTTATTTGAAAATATTACTTTTGATATTTGGAAAATTTGCATGTCTACTTTCTTGCAATCAATTGATTATCGAATGTGGCATATGATTCAAATTAACTATTCTGTACAGTCACATGTTATAGATGAAATTAAAATTGATATTCCTTTGTTTGAATAGAGTAGAATAGAATAAATTAATGCTCAATTGAATACTAAATGTTTGAATTATTTAAATTTTGATGATTATATGTTAGTATCCGCATGCAGTACTAATAAGGATATTTGGGATAAATTATGCACTACGTATGAAGGTACTTATGAATTCAAGCAATCTAGATTAAATATTTTATTGCATGATTATGAATTTTTTAGCTTGAAACCTTATGAGACGATATTGGACATGTATACTAGGTTTACTCAAATTGTGACATCATTACATGCATTAGGAAAAGAACTTTCAAACTTTTAAAAAGTCAATAAAATCCTACATTCTCTACTTGATAAATTTTATGCCAAAGTCATTGTAATTTCTAAATCTAAAAATTTAAATAAATATTCTATTGATAATTTGATCAGCTCACTCATTGCCTACGAGTAAAGTTTGGGTCAACGACTTTTGGATGCAGGTAAAACTATAGTGCTGAAAATTGAAGACATTGGAAAAAGCAACTCAGAAGACGATGAAAGTAAGGAGTTAGCATCAATAAAAAATAAATTGAAAAGATTATTAAAGCACAAGAATCAACATCAAAAGTGGAACAAAGGTAAAAATGGTAAGAATGTTAAGTTCTCTTCTGACATTATTTTCTTTGGATGTAGGAAACCTAGACATATGAAAAATCAGTGACCGAACTTAAAAACCCTTCCTGAAAAGGGAGAGGGTAAAGCTAAGTAAATTGTAATAAGGGCAAATAATGTAGAACAAAAAGTCTCCTGGGCAGAACTAGCATCTGAATCATCAGACCAGGAGCGAGATGATGTGAATTAATGCTTTGCTTGTGTGTTTGTGTTTATGTTTTTACTTTTTTTGTTATATTTTATTCGTTATGTTTTTGTTTTTATTTTAGGTGTTATTTTCTATATTTTATTTCTCTTTTTCTTAATATTTTTATTTTTCTTTTAAACTTTTAAAATTAGTTTCTATTTTTTGTGTAGTTTCTCTGATCAGCACACACATATCACATTTTGTTTCATTTACATTTTAGAAAATCAAAATTATTTTTCAAAGATTATGTTTTCTAAAAATGGAAAATTTACCTTCTGTTTTTTTTTTAAATTCTATGTAAGTTGTGGCTGATTTCTCTAAAATCATACAAATGATAGAAACTCATAATTTTATCTCTCTATCTCATTTCTTTATATAAGGCTATTTTACTTTTGATTCAAAATCTATTTCATAATATAAATTGGTTTTTGAAATTGAATCTTTTCATCTCCCTACATTTTGTCTATCTCATAGGGATCTTTTGCAAGTTAATGAACCTACTTCAAAGATTATCTTAATCAGGTTGTTCATATTTATTATAAGAATAGGGTTTGTTGATTTTCAAGATTTAGAAAGGAGGCAAATTACAAAAATCAAAAGAGGCACAAAATAAGCCCAAAGAAGAAAAGATGCGTAATATCATAAAATTGAAAAGATATACAAAGTGTATCAAAAAAAAAAAGATGCGCAAAGGGTGCCAAAATGAAAAGAGGTAGAAAATGAGCCCACAAAAAGTCAGCTTCCCTTCTTGTAAATCTCTAAAGTTTAGAAAACCCATATATCTTTTTGATAAGTTTGTTAATTGAGCTTGAAAATCATGATTTATGATTCATTACTATGCTTTAATCTTCTATTAGATATATTTCATGAAATTAGTTTTGAAAAGATTTATATTTCTTTATCTAATTTGTTTCTTGATTTAGATATTGGCTTAAAAAGTTTTTTTGCCTTTTTAAAACCTGAGCTTGGATTAACAATTTCTGAATCTCTAACGTTTCTCGGTTATGAGTGGTCAACACATGCCTTAATAAGCTTTTGAATAAAATCAAGAGGTAACTTTCTTATTATAAAAAAATTCTTGATATTTCAAAATAATTTTTCAAAAAATTTTTTCACTAGATCAGGGACTATTTTCGATATTTTAGTCTATTGTTTCTGTGTTATTTTTCGTTGCTCCTCTTCTTTTTGGTAATGTCAAAGGGGGAGAACGTACTGTTGTATTTGTGAAGTTTATTTATATGATATTTGTACTGTTGTATTTGTGAAGTTTATTTGTATTATATTTGAATAGTTTTTTTTTATTTTATTTTAAAAATAAAATAAAATAAAAAAGAAAATTATGTTTCTTTCTGTTTTTAAAAGTCTTTTTTTAATGAGGGGGAGATTAGAAGAAAATACTTTTTGTTTTCAAATTCTACTAGTAATGTTTGCCATCATAAAAAAAGTGGAGCTTGTTACGACTCGGGCTCACGAGGTTTTTATTTTGATGATAATAAATATTATGACTCACATCTCTTAGTATTTGTAATGTATATTTGTTTGTGTTTATACTAACATTTCAGGAATAGCATGCATCATCCAACAAAGATTCAATGCTCAAGAATGGGTAGAATATGTTATGATGTGATGAGATTTATAATTTTTATTAATGTACTTTTTGATTTCTTGAGTGAAGTCCTGTAATGGTGTATGCTTGCTTGTGACCATGTACACACACACTCAGGGGGAGTGAGATCTAGTCAAAACTAGAAGTTTAACTTTTAAAAAAATTATACTGGATAATTTAAATCGTCCAAGATGAACTGTTCATTAAACTAATCATCCTGGATGATATTTATATCATCCTGGATGATCCAATATGATCTAAAAACCCTAGTCGCCATAATAATTCACGCAAGATTTTAAGTTTTAGTTTTTGGTCTAATCGTCCAGGATGATTAATGTCATACTAGATGATCTATGATAATGTTGCCTAAATTAATCCTATGACTATTCAATCAAATATGCATAATTTGATATTCTGATCATCCTGGATGATTTATATATCATACTGGATGATTTGTTCAAAATTTGTACTGATCATCCTGGACTATCATGAGATCGTCCAAGACTATCAGGTCAAATTCTACACATTATTCTGGATGATCCTGCGATCGTACTGGAAAATTCTTGGGGTTGAATTGAGTTTTTAGGGTTTTTTGAAGCCCTCTTTATGAGCACATCAACCTGGATGATCCTGCGATCATCCTGGACGATCTTTGTCGCTAGAACTAATTTGGAAGGGTTTTTAAAGCCCTTTTTTTAAGGCTTGTCAAAGACTTTAAAAGAGTCTTCGACAGCCATTAAATCTTCATTTCTTTTGGAGAAAAATTAAAGAAAGAGCTTGAAAGGGAGAGTGGAAAGGGTGGAGTTTGAGAGGGAGAAGAGCCTTGGAAGGGGGATTTTTGAGGGAGTATGAGGGGGTTCACACAGTTGCTCCGGCAAGCTTGCACCTAAGTACCATCAAGTTCAAGGGTCATCTTAAGGGAAGTTTTGGAAAGAAGAAGATCTCTTTGGTGTCAAAGGACCCAGCTACTCTTTCGCACCGGGGAAGGTGGAAGTGATTTTGTAAGGGCTTCTCCACCTAGCTGTGGGGGCTAAAGGAGAGTTACTAAAGGTGTAGTGCAATACTCGGAGGGTGCCTCTGAGAGTGGACATAGGTTAGGTTGGACTGAACCCCTATAAATCTAGTGTGTTCTTTCTAATTATTTTTCGCATTTTATTTTACTACGATTAACTGCTTGGGTGAAATTTATGATTGATCTTTTTATTATTAATTTAATTCATTTTTGCTGCAAGATATAAAAAGATAATTCTTTTTTTTAAAGAAGTTTTTAAATATCCAATTCACCCCCCTCTTGGTTAGCCTCGGGACTAGTTCATAAGGGTTTAACAACCCTCACAAACTTTCATATAAAATACTATATAATTTACACTTATCAAATTTAAATCAATCAGGTTCTTATTGTTTAACATAGGGAGCAGAGAAAAAAAATATTATACATAGGAAGATTATATTTTTTTGTAGATGGCAAAGTAAAAACCCTCATTTCACATAATTTGTATAAATTTTACATCATTCCAGCAGGAATAAAACAATTAATGAAAGAGGATTTTGTGTATGTCTTATCTTATTTGATGAGAATGTTACAATTGAGCTATTAAATATGCTTGATTATGATTCTCAAATTGATGAAATTAACCTTAATCAACTTGAAGAATATATTGGATACCTTTATAATAGCGATACCTCTACTCTTAATTCATAGGGTATCCCTATTTATATTGAAGTAGAGATCTATGATTTTGATATTTTGATAGTGGAAAACCTAAAATTAATTGAGGTTCAAGTAGATGATCCGCTTCTCCCTTCTCCTGAAGAGATAGTGTAGGCCAATCTTTGTAGGGGGAAAATTATACCACCTTATACCACTTTTAGGGATAAGGGAAAATAAGTAATTAATAATCCAAAATCTTCACTTCCACCACAACCTTTACATCTCAAGGACTCAACTGATATTGGGATTTATAATGTTGATTATAATGTACAATCCTATCTTAGGAAGCTTTCCTCTAAGTTGAGTATCTATGAAGCTCTAGTTTTTTCTAGGGAAATAAGAGAAGAGTTGATCAAGATATTCCTCAGTCCATATATTTGTATTGCTTAGTTAGTAGAAGTATAACTCGATGAGGCTTTCTATTTCAAAAATATCTTTGGAGTGATGTTATCTGGTAAGGATTTACTCTTGAGAACAACTAATCATCCACTTTACATATCTATAAATTTGGATAACTTTGATTATCATGTGTTATTATTGATCTCTATGCATTGATTAATATTATTACTCTCAAAACTATTGTTTACTTGAGGATAGACACACTAAGCTCAACTCTAATAAAATGATGTTGGGGGGTATCAACAAGAAAGGCGAGTGGGCTTTAGGTTTAGTTACTCTATCGCTAGAAATTGGGAAACTCAAAATTAAAGAAAGGTTTCATATCATGGATTTAAAAGCATCATTTAATGCTCTTCTATGTAGATCTTGGATCCATGAATACAGAATGGTTTCCTCATCACTTCATTAATGCATTAAATACTCTCATGATGGTGTCAAGTATTATATTAAGGGGGATTTGTAACCATTTTTTATTCATGAAGTAGGGATCTATGAGGACGCCACATATTATCTGCTTATGACACAAATAATCTTTTTGAGAGATTTTATATTGGCCAAAAATTAATAAAATAAGACAACATATCTTGAGAAAAAGAAGTAAAAGGAAAAAAGAAAGAAAATGAAGACTACGTCTACGTTAAATAGAGTATTTATTAGTATCCTACCCTTCTTGTTGGTAGAATGACCAAATAAGCTCGATGAAGAGGTAGGGAAGGGCAAAATAAAAGAATAAAAATTTATTAAAAATAATATGTATTAGAATAAATGCCTATAATACACATTAATATAGAATATAGTTTGGATGATGAATCATGTGTATTTAAGACAAACAAGCATGCAAGAGAATGTGAAAATGTCAATATAAATGAAAAGCCAATGTTTGAAATCTCTTTAGAAGTAAATAGTAGGAAAGATAAGATTAAGGAATATATTGGGAATGTCTCAAATATGTCTACTTTTATAAAGGTTAAAGAATATGTGAAAACTATATCTCCAACCCCATTATCTTAGGATATTGTAGACAAGTTAAACATTAAGGTGGTACCTATTCTAAACATTGATTGTAAACCTGCTAAGTTTATTCTTTTTTCTAGTTAAAAATCTAAAATAAGACATAAATTTTGAAGATCCTTCAATGAATGAAATAGTGGAAGTCTTTTTTGATTGGTATCCCCTTTGTACTAAAACTCGAAATGAGTAAGGTTTAACTCCATCAACATAAACAAAAGATGAAGCTCAATATTTTAAAAATTTATGGAATGCAAAATATGTTAAACCAAAATCAAAAGTAGGAATTTTCTTTGGTACTATCGGTCTAAAGGATGATGATGAATATTACTTGGTTATTACTAGTAATATGGGGCCCAGTAGTCTCTTTGCAATGAATGTTAAAGAATTTAACAAACTTTGTTTTGAAACTTTGGATGATCTAGATGACCTTCAAGTTCGGGATGCACCCCTTAAATTTGAATAGAAAATTAAATAAGCTATTAATAAATTTTGAGAATTCAACCTTAGTAGTGAAGAAAATTCATGTCCAACTTTTATAAGTTCTTTATAGAATGAGGATGAATAGAATGACTTAACGAAATTATTTTTGGAGTTTTAGGATTATTTTGCAAAGAGTTTCAATGAATGATAGGATTATCTACCAAAAACTCAAAATCCATCTTGACGTAATTCCTGTAAAATATGCCCCTTGGTACATGCACTTATTAATATAATAACAGGTTATCACTGAAGTAAAAAAGATAATCAATACAGGCTTTATTTGAGCAAAACAAATATCCCTCTTATTTTGCTAGCATCATCCTAATTAAAAAAAAGAATGGTCAAATTTATATATTCATTATTTTTAAGGCTTTCAATAAGGCTTGTCCCATAGATGAGCTCTAGTTACCCATACCAAAACTCTGGTTGTAGTTTTCCACTTCACAAGAACTTCTATCCTTCATGGATAGATCATATGGATATAGCCAGTTTAAGATGGCTGTTGAAGATAAAATATTTCACTACATTTAAAATAATAATATAGGTATATTGTTATAAGGTTATACCTTTAAGACTTAAGAATGCTGGTGCAATTTACCAGCAGGCTATAACCTTAAATTTTGACAAATTTATCCATAATCAAGTGGAATATTATGTCGATGATTTCATGGTCAAAAGTCACAAAAAAGGAGACCATTTATATGATCTGAGAATCATTTTTGAACATCTACATCATTATGATCTAAAGATAAACCCTCCAAAATTTACCTTCAGTGTAACTTTAGGGAGGTTTTTAGGATTCATAGTAAGTATTCATGATATACAAATTGATCATTCCAATATAAAATCCATCTTAGATAAGCCACCTCCTAGAAGTCTTATTCAATTAAGATCATTTAAAGATAAAATAACATATCTGAGAAGGATCATTTCTAATCTTTCTAGCTATTGTTAGCCATTTGCTATTTTATTGGGAAAGGATGATCAGTTTCATTTGGATGAAAAATACTAAAGTACCTTTGATAATATAAAGTAGTAATTGATGACACCTCTAGTTTTAATATCTCCTATCCTAGGAAAACCTTTGATAATATACCATAGCTTTGGATGAATATCTTGGAGCCTTGTTAGCCCAAACTAATAAGTAAGGGAAAGATAATACTCTTTATTATTTAAGTAGATGATTGCCATGGTGGATGGCCTAATAAAGCTCATAAAAGAATTAACTTATCTGAAAGAAGAATCAATACCTATAAAAGTACAAGGCTATTAGATCTTGTCTACTATAAATTTAGCATAAATTAATAAAAAAAATTATTTTGAGGGTGAGATTGCTCTTTGGTAGATAATGCGATGGTTGATTAGCTATAACCTTTCATCGAATATTTACAAGAAAGAAAACTCTTTAAGGAGAGGTTAACTATTGATTAGATTAAGAAAAGGGCTCTCTCAAATGCATTGGTCAATGGTATTTTATACTTCCAATCTTTCAATCAAATGTTGTTATATTTTATTAATAAACAACAAGCCCTAAAGATCATTGTTGCGAATCTAGTTTCAAGGACTATGATTTTGATGATAGCAAACCATTTCATTTCTGTTTGAGTGTCTAATCTTTTAGGTTCACAAGGTCACATATAATTCAAGCCAGCTCAAGATCGAGTCAGTTTATTTGTGTTTCAAGTTTAATGTACTTTTTTATTTTTCTTGAGTCAAACATAATGTAACAGATCCCCAAGCTAAGTAACTTTGCACACACACACTTAGGGGGAGAGTTTTAGTGAGTTAGAGTTTCTGTTTAATTTTTATTCAAATTGTCCTGGACGATGTTCATATCTCCTAGACGATCTAATGAAAATAGAAGCCCCAATTAGGGCAACCATATTAAGTCAGTCTGATTAAGCAGATCATCCTGGACAATAGACCCATCGTATAGGACAATATGCTCAGATCAGAAATTCTCAGCCGCTAAATTAACTTAGGCAAGTTTTTATTTTTAGAATTTTGGTCTAATCTTCCCGGATGATACGTGTATCATCCTGGATGATCCTTTACAATCATGCCTAAATTAATCTAGTGATTAAATAAAGTAATTAAGATTTGATTGATTTGATCATATCATCCTGGACAATCATAAGATTGTCCTAGACGATACATGCAAAATCCTGACCATCCAAAGAATTTTACTTGGATGACCCGATGAATCTGTTGGATGATATTCCCAATTTTGAACTAATAATACGGGACGATTAGGTCATTTTGAAATTATCCAGCATGGTTTGGCTGTACGACCTGAGGAATCTATTAGATAATATTCTTAGTTTATTCTAATTATCCTAGATGATCGTAAAATTATCCTGGATGATCTGAATAGATTTTTTCTTCTAATTGTCCAGAAGAACCAGATCGTCTAGGACAAAAGGGTCTGATTTACACTGACCATATAGGATGATTTACCAATCGTCCTAGACGATATTTGACTACCAACTGAAATTTAGGGCATTTTTTAAGCCTTATTATTTAAGATCTCTTATCTTCTATTATTGAGATCTTTTACAACTATCCTTTCCTGTGAGAGAATTGAGAAGGAGAGAGGGAGAGCTTGGGAGAGAGAGAGAGAGAAGATCTTGTGATGGGGAGTTTGTTAGGTGTTCACAAAGGTTACTCCAAGCAAGGATATCAGTCATCTTCTCCGGTCATCGACTCTTATCCTTGGTGTCTCCGTGGAAGGATCATCTGTAAGAAGATCAAGGTTCTCTACCTGCTTCAAGAGGAAGTGAAAGGAGTCCAGGTTCTCTGCCTGTTTTAGGAGGAAGTGAAAGGAGTATGGGTTCTCTGCCTCACCGGGTTGGTGAAAAGGAGTTTTTGTACAGGCTTCTCTGCCTTGCTGTGGGAGTAGAAGGAGAGTAAATTAATGTTAGTGCAATACCCAAAGGGGAGGCTCTGGGGAGTGGACGTAGGTCAAGTTGACCAAACCACTATAAAATCTGGTGTGTTCTTTCTGATTATTTTCTGCACTTATTTTGCTATTGATGATTGTATGATTGTGATTATTATTTTGTTATTATTGAACATATGCACATCATCGTGAAACTATAAACAATCTAAAATATTTAAAAAGATTTTTTAAATTATTTTTGTTCATAAATTTTTAAAATTATCAATTCAGCCCCCCTCTTGGTTAGCCTCGGGCTAGTTCATAAGGGCTTAACATCCCTAACGAACTTTCAAGTGGTATCAAAGAGGGTTTCATAAAATTTAGTTTTAAAAAACTTTTGAATTTGATCCATGGCTAACTTTGGTAATAGAAATACTGTTGAAGGTTATTCCATCACTCGTCCTCATTTGTTTGATAACATACCTTTTGATTTTTGGAAAACTCGCATGTCCATTTTTTTTGCAATCTATTGATTATCGCATGTGGATATATGTTAAAGATGGTTATGAAGCACATTTCATACTTGTTAATGGTACTAAAACTGAACTTCCTTTTATCGAAAGGACCTTTGATGATCATGACATAACACAACTGAATGCAAAATGCTTGAATTATTTTTTCTGTGCACTGAAATCTGAGGATTACATGCGTGTCTCTACTTGCACTATTGGTAAAGAAATCTGGGATAGATTATGCATTACTTATGAAGGTACATCTGAAGTTAAGAGATCTAGATTGAACATCTTACTTCACAACTATGAACTCTTTCACATGAAACCTAGTGAATCGATTTCAAAAATGTATACTAGGTTCACTCAAATTGTCACCTCTTTACATGCTTTAGGAAAAGAACTCACTAACTATGGAAAAGTGAATAAAATTTTGAGATGTTTACCATCTTCTTATGATGCCAATATAACTGTAATTATTGAATCCAAAGATTTGAATACTTATTCTATTGATAACTTACTTGGGTCACTCATTGCTTATGAGCAAGGAGTAAACCAAAGATAAATTGATGCAAGTGAGAAGAAGAAGGAGAAAACTGTGGCGCTGAAGGCCAACAATACAGATATTGGTACGTTCAAGTCTGATAGCGATGATGTTACCTTAATCACTAGGTAATTTAAAAGCTTTCTAAGGAAGAAACAAAAGAACTTTTAGAATGGAATAAAGGTCAGAGTAGCAGAAATTTTAAAGATTCTTCTGATACAGTTTATTTTGAATGCAGGAAGCCTGGACATATAAAGGCTGATTATCCTACACTTAAGTCTCATCCAAGTAAGGAGAAGGGTGAGGAGAAACCCAAGTTCAGGAAGGACAAGAAGAAGAACCAAAAGGCTTTTTGGGCAGATTCTGTATCTAACTCCTCTGAGACTGAAGTTGAGGAGGAGTTTATAAACTTGTGTTTGATGGCGGATGATCATCCTGGTCAGTT
This sequence comes from Dendrobium chrysotoxum, assembly GCA_019925795.1. Taxonomy (NCBI): domain Eukaryota; kingdom Viridiplantae; phylum Streptophyta; class Magnoliopsida; order Asparagales; family Orchidaceae; genus Dendrobium; species Dendrobium chrysotoxum. The sequence continues at coordinate 20,409,491 of CM034297.1, forward strand.
TGACCAAGAAGAGGTATGTGAGCTAACCTTCAATCAATTACTTAAAGTTTTTGAAAAAATCCATTTATCATATAGGAAACTTATGAAAATGTATGCTAGCCTGAAATTGGAATTCTTAAACTTGGAAAAAGAGTATGAAGTTTTGATTTAGGATCATTCTACGCTTGATAACAATCACATGTCATTACTTCATGAATTTGATGAGTTGAATAAAAAGCATTGTGATTTGAATATTGAGCATGATTCATTAAAAGCATCACATGTTGAATTAGAAGCTGCATTTAAGGAATTGGAAACTTATGCATCTGATTTGGATAGTAGTAAACATTATTTGAAATTTGAACTTGTGAGTTTCAAGAAGGAAAATGAATTTCTAAGTGTGAAAATTAGAGCATTTGAGAATAATGAAACACCTCCTACTTTTGCACAATTTTATGGGCCTCCATCACTTGAAGAATCTAATTCAAAATCATCAAAGCTTGTTTCATTCAAACCTAGGAAGAGGCACTATCACCCACATAGATTAGTTAACCCTTTTCCTAGCGTTAGATGTTTTTCTTGTGGCATGCTAGGACATATCTCTCACACCTGCACTGTTCACCATAGTACACATTGGGTGTGGAGGCCCAAATTACATGTTTCACAGTATAACACACATGCATTGCATTCTCTTTTTCATAAGAAGTTTGGGTTCCTAAATCTGGCATTTGATGATTTTGTAGGCTTGTTCTCACAAAAGAACTCATGAGAGCATGTGGTACCTGGATAGCAGATGCACAAGACATATGACTGGAGATACAAATGAATTCTTTTCACTAGAGGCCAGGGCTGGAGGCAAGGTCACTCTTGGAGATAACACCACCATGAAAGTGGTAGGTATAGGTATAATCGAAAACTCCAAGAACCTTTTGATTGAAAATATTTTGCTTGTAGATGGTCTGAAACACAACCTGCTCAGCATCAGTCAACTCTATGACAAAGGGTTCAGCATCAAGTTCCTGGAAAATACTTGTATCATAAGCTTAAATAATAATACTATTTTGCAGGGCAAGAGGATCAATAATGTCTACATGCTTGACTTAAATAATATTGAATGTGCTGCTTTATTTTGCTTAAAAACTATTGCTGATGAGTCTTAGTTATGGCACAAGAGATTATGTCATGCCAGTATTAAAACCCTTAGAAAATTCACCCAAAAGGACTTAATTAGAGGTGTCCCCAAGCTTAAGTTTACTAATGACCACCTGTGTGATGCCTGTCAATTAGGGAAGTAAGTCCAGTCCTCTTTCCACTCCATTAAGGACATCAGCATCTCTAGACCTTTAAAAGTCCTTCACATGGATCTCTTTAGACCTATTAGCCCTGCCAGCTTGGGGTGGGGGGGGGGGGGGGGAAGTCTATGGATTTGTGATTATTGATGATTACTCGAGGTTCACTTAGATTTGATTTCTGTCACATAAATCTGAGTCATTTGATGAATTTAAATCTTTCTCCACTTGGATTCAAAAGAAGTTAGGCTATGAGATTGTGACCATCCATAGTGATCATGGTGGGGAGTTTGAAAATATGAAATTTGGAACCTTCTGTGAGGATCGAAGTATTAGCCATAACTTTTTAGCTCCTAGGACCCCTCAGCAGAATGGGGTAGCTGAAAGAAAGAACAAAACCTTGGTGGAAGCCACTAGAGCCATGCTTTCTGAGTATTCACTTCCAAAATACTTTTAGGCAGAAGCGGTGAATATAGCCTGTTGTGTGTTGAATAAGACACCCTATGAGATCATTAATGGTAGAAATCCAAACTTGTCCCACCTCCATGTCTTTGGCTGTAAGATTTTCATTCTGAACAATGGAAAATTATCCTTAGGAAAATTTAACCCATAATCTAATGAAGGTGTGTTCTTAGGATATTTTAGTGTGGGAAAATCCTTTAGGGTGTTCAAAAAGAGGACTTTGGTGGTGGAGGAGACTACTCATGTGGTATTTGATGAATCAGATCCTAAGGAGTTTAGAGTTGAGGAAGAAGAGGAAGTATGATAGATTACATAAGGAGTTGAAAATACACATTTGGAGGAAAGGGTAGAATCTCAAAACACTTTGCCTAGAGATTGGAGATATTCTTCGAGTCATCCTAAAGAACTGATCTTAGGAGACCTTTCTAAAGGTGTTAAAACTAGGCATGGACTTAGGAAGGAAGTAAACCATTCTTCCTTTATCTTAATGATTGAACCCACCAACATCAATCAAGCCCTTTCTGATGAATTTTGGATCTTATCTATGCAAGAGGAATTGAACCAATTTGTAAGGAATGATGTTTGGGAGTTAGTAGAAAGACCTAAGAATTAAAGTGTAGTGGGAACCAAATGGGTCTTTAAGAATAAGATGAATGATTCTGGTGTGGTGGTTAGGAATAAGGCAAGATTGATGGCTAAGGGGTACAATCAAATAGAAGGGATTAATTTTGAGGAGACCTTTGCCCCTGTAGCTAAATTTAAAGCCATTAGAGTGCTACTAGCCTTTGCCTGTTATAAGGGATTGAAGCTTTTCCAAATGAATGTCAAGAGTGCCTTTTTGAATGGGGTAATAAAGGAAGATGTCATTGTAGAGCAACCCCCAGGTTCTGAGAGTTTCCAATATCCTAATCATATTTACAAATTAAAAAAGGCCTTATATGCATTGAAACAAGCACCCAGAGTTTGGTATGAGAGGCTTAGCACATTCCTATTAGAAAGAGAGTTTGTTAAGGGGAGCATAGACTCCACACTTTTTCTGAGGAAAGTAGGTGATGATTTACTCATTGTCCAGATCTAAGTTGATCAGATACTTTTTGAATCTTCTGATAAAACTTATGTGATGATTTTTCTAAGACAATGAGTGAGTTTAAAATGAGTATAATGGGAGAATTATCCTACTTTTTGGGATTTAGCATAAGAAAAATGGATGGAACCTTTCTTAATCAATTAAAATACACTAAGAACATTTTGAAGAAATATAAAATGGACAAAGCCAAGCCAATCAACACTCCCATGAGCTCCACTGTTCAGTTAGATAAGGATTCAAATGGAAAATCTATTGATCAGAAGAAGTATAGAGGAATAATAGGATCATTTCTTTTCCTGACTGTTAGCTGACCTGATATTATGTTTAGTGTTTGTCTTTGTGCTAGGTTTCAAGCTGATCTCAAGGAATCCCACCTGACTGTTGTTAAGAGAATCCTCAGATATCTCTCAGGGACTCCAACCTTAGGAATTTGGTATCCTAGGCACAACACTTCTTTTGAGATTATTAGATATTCTGTTTCTGATTTTATAGGGTGTAGGGTGGATAGAAAGAGCACTTCAGGAACTTGCCAATTCATTGGACAGTCTTTAGTCTCCTGGTCCAGTAGAAAATAAAACTATGTAGAACTTTCCACTACTGAAGCTGTGTAAATTACCTTAGGAAGTTGTGTGGCCCAAGTCTTTTGATTGAAACAACAAGTTCTGGATCTAGGATTACCTGTTGGCACAATTTCAATTCTATATGATAACACTAGTGCCATCTGCATCTTTAAGAATCCTATCCAACATTCAAGAATCAAACACATTGATATAAGGCATCACTTCATTAGGGACCAAGTTATAAAAGGGGACATTGGGCTACACCATGGAGCAATTGAAAATCAACTAGCTGACATCTTTACTAAACCACTGGCCTTTAACTCATTTAGCATTTTAAGAACCAGATTGGGTGTGATTGACATAAATGCATAACTTTAGTGATTACTTATTTTTGAAGTTTCTATTTTTTAGTTTTTTGTACTTTTATTTGATTTGATTATTTATTTTCTGTTTATTTTTATTCTCTACTGATTTTATTTTTATTATTATTGTTCTCCTGATTTGAGTATTTATTTTAATGCAATTTCCTACTTGTTCTTGATTTATTGCTTTTCTTCTAAATCAGATCACTGCTCACTACTGCTGATAAACTAGATTTCTGACTAAGAGTTTTGCCTTATTTTTGTTTGGAAGCTTGTAAGCAGTTATTGACTCCTCTGAATCTGTTAAAGGGAAGAAATGTTGATGGTCGTTTCTCTTCCTCTAACTCCTTTAATGGTGTATTATTATTGGATAAAAATCTTCTTCAAAATTAAAAAGTTGGTTTTTAAAATAAAGATCTATTTCATCTTCCTACAGTAATCTGTTGAAATCCAGGATCCCGAGCACTTAATTTTGATGGTGACAAATAATACTTACTGAGTACATATAGACTTCCGTTAGATTACAAATGTTTAATCTTTGTATATGAGGACTAACATTTCAGGTCAGATGCACACTGCGAAAGATTGCTGGAGACTCAAATTGGGTAGAATAGGATGTTGAAGAGTCTGTAATTTTTATTTCTTTATTTTTTCTTTTTGAGTCTGCCACAGAAGCATGCATGTGAAAGGAGCAACAATGCACACACACAGGGGGAGATTTTTCTTTTAAAATGATTAAAATTTTTTAAACTCATCGTACTGTACGATCTTGGATCGTACTGTACGATTAATTAAAATACTCAGGCTAACGGCTAATTTTCTAATGATTAAGTTTACAAACTTATCGTACTGTACGATCCATATCGTACTGTACGATAATATGTAATTGTGAAACCCTAGCCGCCAGAATAAGTTTGGTAAGTTTTTAAATTTGATTTTCTGAACTGATCATACTGTACGATACTATTCGTACTGTACGATTAATTAAAACTTGCCAAAATTATCTCCCTAATCAGGAAATAAACGTTGGTTTCTAATTTATATGTCGATCGTACTGTACGATCGTATATCGTACTGTACGACTGATAGAGATGATTTCATTCATCCCGGAGATCGTACCAGACAAAACCAAGGTTTTTTGTTCTGTTCGTCCTGGACAATATTCATATCGTACAGGACGATATCAAGAAATGTACTGATCGTACTGTACGACTGGTGGAGTGCTGGACGATTGCCAGAGACGATTTTCTTCATCCCAGCTATCGTACCAGACGATCCAAAGAAATTTTAAACTATTCGTACTGGACGATATTCCTATCGTACAGGACGATATCATGAAAAACACTATTCGTACTGTACGATTAAATGAGTGCTGGATGATTGTCAGAGACGAGTTCTTTCGTCCCGAGGTTCGTCCCACAGTTCGTCCCGTACGAACATTACGAATCAATAGTATCGTACGGTACGATATGCATATCGTACTGTACGATATGAATAAAATTCGATACCTGTTCGTCTGTACTCGTACTGGACGGAGCTGTAATTGTACTGATCGTACTGTACGATTATAAATCGTACTGTACGAACAGAAATGCAAAAGTTGAAACTTTTAGGGTTTTCTGAAGCCTGATATAAAAATAACTTATAATTTTCTTTAGAGAGTTGTTGATCAATCCTTTGCTGTGAGAGGCTTGGAGGAGGAAGAAGGGGATTCGTAGAGAGAAGTTTTTGGAGAGATCTAGAGCTTGAGAGAGGAAGGTGAAGGTGAGCTTGAGCGTGAGGGAGAAGTAGTGTGAGGGGATCACACGGTGGCTCCAAGCTAGCTGCATGCTTTGCTCCTCTTGTGGCTTTGGAAGCTTCAAGAAAGTTCTCGAGGGAAGAATCACTTCAAGATCAACATCGCCAAGGTACTCTGCCATCTCCAGGAGGGAGAAAAAGGAGAAGGTCCGCTGCCGTCACCAGGAGGGTGACATAGCGTTTGGTATTCCGCCGCACCGAGGGAGGTGAAAGTGAGTATTGTAAAGGCTTCTCCGCCTTGCTGTGGGGGCAAAAGGAGAGTCAACTTTTATTAGTGCAAATCCCGGAGTAGAGGACTCTGGGGAGTGGACGTAGGTCAAGTGATCGAACCACTATAAAAATCTCTGGTGTGTTTTTTCCTGTTTACCGTACTTTACTTTTCACGCTTTAAATTTTTGCGTTTTTAATTGCTTGGTGAAAAATTGGTATTTAAATATTGTAGTGTAAAATCCAAAATTGAACTGTCAATTTCGTAGTTGTGAACGTTGTATTTGCTTCCGCACGTTAGTCGTTAAATTATGTTTTGAAAATACAAAAAAATTAGAACTCTTGTGTAGGGTTAATTTTTTAAAATACCAATTCAGCCCCCCTCTTGGCGCATCTCGTACTTTCATAATCTACCTCATATGAATAGTACTTTCAAAGCTTTGAATCAGTGTTATGCTTTTCTTAATCAGGTGATTGCACTTGTCATATGGAGTATGATTTTGTTCTGTGAGTTAATCCTCTTTACTGAAGAGAGTGAGTTTTCTCTTCTCTTATGTCTGGAAGGTAATTCCATAACTAAGATTATTTTGAGATTATGAAAGGAAGCAAGCTTGAAAAAAAAATGGGGCACAAAATGAGCCCAAAGCTGAAAAGATGCGCAATCTCACCAAATTAAAAAGATACATAAAGTGTATCAAAAATTAAAAGATGTGCAAAGAGTGCCAAATAAATTTAAAAAGAGGCACAAAATGAGCCCATAAAGAAATAAGCTTTCTTCCCTTTCAGATCTTTGAATGTCTTAGAAAAATCCTTGTGCCACTTAATATTTTCAAAAGCTTGAGATTGAAAAATCATGATTTCTGATTCCTTACTTTGCAATACTATTTTATTAGGTTTTTTTGGAACAAGGCTTGAAAGGATCTTTTTTTCAAATCTAATTTCTTTTCTTTTGAATTAGACTTTTATTTGAAAGGAATTTGAACATGTAAGGTGTCCGAGGTAGGAGTTATGAAAGTTAATTTTTCAATTTTTTTGGATTTCAGCATTGTCGATTTTCTTCTTATTAATTTTTGAATTAAAAATTAAGGAAAACTCTGATTTACTGGAGCAGATCGATAAAAAAAATGTTATTATTTTCTCATTTCTATTTTTCTTTGATGTGATTTGATTTTGATTTTTCCTTTTTTGTGTATTTTTGGGATCCCTGATCTTTCTTCTCCATCCTTCATCTTTTTCACTTTTTGGTCACAACATCCTGGACGATCCATACATCATCCTGGATGATCTGATTAAGTCATCCCCATCTTGATCCAACGGCTGAGATGTACCAATTATTGGTGATCATCCTGTACGATGCACTTCATTATCCTGGATGATCCACGTGGCAGCAGTTGGATGATTTAAATTTGGCCCGTCCAATTCATTTATTGCATATCTTCCTGGATGATCAACCTAATTATCCTAGAAAATACCTTTAGTCAAAAGTCATCCAGCCTGTCTCCTCGGGACGATCGTCTGTGTCTAATCATCTTGGATGATATTTGATCATCATGGATGATCTGATCGACTTTCTGACCAATCATTCTGTATGTCATTATTTCCCATATCATCCTGGACGATCCTGCGATCATCCTGGATGATCTGGATGAACTCTATTTAAACAGCCATTTTCTCTACCATTTTTTCACCCCTTATCTTTCAATCCTTTCTCAAATCATATTCTAATGGCTGGTGGCAAATGATCTAGGCATCTAGGTGCTAGTTCCTCTCGGGAGAGTGTCGATTCTCACTTTACTAATGCAGCCAATCAGGCTGCCTTCCTATGATACCTTAACGTGGGGATTACGCAATCAAAAATTATCAACCCCCACATCCTCATGTATCGGTACTTGACCTTTTTGCCCACACTTCCCTCACCTTCTTCCTGACCCTTGCTTTTCCTTTTAGTTCTAAACTTCTCTGTGTTTTCTTCGCAAATCTATGCATAGATTCATCTTATTCCGCTCCGCTCCTTTGTTAATCGCCGCCCGGTTGAACTCACCACCTAAGAAATTCATGATATTCTTCAACTTTCAATTACTGGCGATAAACTCCACCTTGCATCCTCTGATCCTGATTTTAACTGGAGTGTTGCCAATCATTTTCTGAGAAAGACCAATGCCCCTTTCCACGATAATGCATGTTCTTCCCTCCTCAAAGATGCTAGGACAATCCAACATGTCCTTCGCTCCTCCATTATTCTAAAGGCTGGTGACCATATCCAAATTACCCCCTTGCTTTCCATGACTACCTATTACATCATGGCCCATCGTGACTTCAATGCCACTGACATAATCTTTCGCTACATTAAACATCTCACTAGTATTAGCGATCCGGGCCACAGGAGATGCCCCAACCTCGCTTTAGGCCACCTCATGGCCTATGCCCTTGAGACAAAGTACAATCTGTAATACCCAATCCCATCTGATATGAATCCTTCCTTCTACACCAACAACTCCTTCCATGTTCTGCACAGTACACGACTTCATCCGGAGCTTTGTACGGATGTTGAGGGAGAAGAGAAAGAAGCTGCTCTGGTACCTACTGCACAGAGCCCTCTCCATATAGAGTCACCTCTTGATCACCTTGTGCACCAATTTGACCAATGGGAGGCACATTTTGACTCATATGTCATTGCCTAGGAGCAGCAGCATGCTGAGGATGTCAATCGCTTCAATTCCTATATAGTCCAGCAGCAGCAGCAGTACGACCGGGACATGGCCTAGTTTGGCGAGCAGTTTGCCACTCTCCACAGCCTCTTTCAGCCACCACCTCCTCCTCCATCTTGAAATAAAGATCTATTTGATCTTCCTACAGTAATCTACCTCATATGAATAGTACATTTAAAGCTTTGAATCAGTGTTATGCTTTCTTAATTAGGTGATTGCACTTGTCATATGGAGTATGATTTTGTTCTGTGAGTTAATCCTCCTTACTGAAGAGAGTGAGTTTTCTCTTCTCTTATTTCTGGGGTAATTCCATAACTAAGATTATTTTGAGATTACGAAAGGAAGCAAGCTTGAAAAAAATGGGGCAAGTTTTTTTTTTTAGAATTTTGGTCTAATCGTCCCGGATGATCCTTTACAATCATATGTAAAGTAATCTGATTGATTAAGGAAAGTAATTAAGATTTGATTGATTCGATTATATCATCCTAAATGATCGCAAGATTGTCCTGAATGATTGCTAGATCATCCTGAACGATTGCAAGATCATTCAGGATGATACATGCAAAATCCTGACCGTCCAGAGCATTTTTCCTGGACGACCCGAGGAATCTACTGGATGATATTCCCGATTTTGAGCAAATCATATGGGATGACATATATATCGTTCGGGATGATCAGGTCATTTTGAAACCGTCCAACATGGTTTGGCTATACGACCCGAGGAATCTGCTGGACGTATTCATAGTTTGAACTAATATCCTGGATGATCGTAAAATTATCCCGAACGATCTGAACATATTTTGTCTTCTAATCATCCAGAAGAACCAACTCATCTAAGCCAAAAGGGTCTGATTTACACTGATCATACAGGACGATCTACCGATCATTCTGGATGATATTTGACATCCAGTTGAAATTTAGGGCAATTTTTGAGCCCTACTATTTAAGATCACTTGTCTTCCATCATTGAGATCTTTTGCAACTATCCTTTCGTGTGAGAGACTTGAGAAGGAGAGAAAGAGAGCTAGGGGGAGAGAGAGAAGATCTTGTGAGGGGGAGTTTGTTAGGTGTTCACAAAGGTTGCTCCAAGCAAGGATCTGAGTCTTCTTCTCCAATCATCATCTCTTGTCCTTGGTGTCTCCATAGAAGGATCGTCTGTAAGAAGAACAATGTTCTCTACCTGCTTTAATAGGAAGCAAAAGGAGTCCAGGTTCTCTACCTGCTTTAGGAGGAAGCGAAAGGAGTCTGGGTTCTCTGCCTCACGGGGTTAGTCAAAAGAAGTTTTTACACAGGCTTCTCCTCCTTACTGTGGGAGCAGAAGGAGAGTCACTTAGTGTTAGAGCAATACCCGGAGGGGAGGCTCCAGGGAGTGAACGTAGATCAAGTTGACCGAACCACTATAAAATCTGGTGTGTTCTTTCTGATTATTTTTCACACTTATTTTTCTATTGATAATTGTGTGATTGTGATTATTATTTTGTTATTATTGAACATCTGCACATCATTGCAAAACTGTAAACATTTTTAAACATTCAAAAAGATTTTCTAAATTGTTTCTGCTCACGAATTTTTAAAATTACCAATTCACCCCTCTTGGTTAGCCTCGGGCTAGTTCATAAGGGCTTAACATCCTTAACAAACTTTCAATCATGGCCAAGGAATATGCCAGATTATGTGCTCCTCATTAATTTGGTCCAAAAGTGAAACTAAAAATTAAAAGATTGGGGTATTATTAGTTGTCGATGATTGACGAATACATGGATGTTGCACCTCATTATCATCAATGTCATGTACTTCGTATATGTACACCCATCACTATTTATATAGATACTTATTCACATATGTCTTACAGGTTATGTTCAAGTCGAGTAGAGGGAGGATCTACTCCTCTCACATAATAGTCCATTTGAGGGACTTGTTCGAGAATTAGGAAGGTGCTTAACATTGGAGCATAGTAGACCAACTTTGGAACCATATTCCAAGCAGTCACCCTCCTCAGTGAGAGCGATCTCAGAAGTTCCTTTCTAAGTCAGATAGATCTTTTTTCATCCAAGCTAGAGTTAAGCCTCCATGCGAGATACATCAACAATCAAGCTGACAACACATACTATCCCCACAAGACATCTCTCACATTTGAATCGATCAAGGCCATATCAAAATGCTATTTTCCCCCTATCACCTCAATGAGGCGACATTAGATTGGATCCTTGATTTATGTTGGACTGATCTCTCAACAACATTCAATTGCTACTTACGCCATCATACCTCAATGGGGTGGCCTTAGACCGGATCCTTTCTAACAATTACTCAATCTAGGAGTACATTGATATTCTCAGCCCCTCTCATGGAGATAGTTACTTCACTCAACATAAATGATCGAGTTACATCAATGGCTAATGAGAGAACTATTGCCTCCCATACATACCTCCAATACTCTCCAAACTTTATAAATAGGAGGAGGAGTAACACATGATAGAGGAATGGAGAGACAATAACACATATGAAAATATAATGATGATACATATCCATATATAAAGAGACACAACAAGAGAGATATTGTGTCATTTCTCCTTTCTTGTCTTGAGAACTATGTCATAGTGCCCTCACTTTCATTACTGTTATACATATGGCTTGGATAATAAAGGCTTAGTATAGATCCAATCCCTCCCCCCTCTCTCTCTCTCCATACTATTCTAACTTCATTATATTTAAGTTCAAGCTTTTAGTCCACAGGTAGAAAGTAGTATGGCCCAACATCATCCATAGGAAAAAATAGCATTCAACATCCTCTTAGCTATGGTGAGTTTGGATCTGATGCTGAAAGCAAGAAAACTGCCACCTACCAGGTGACTTGAGACCTCAATGAACATACTGAACCTTAAATACACCACTATCTATAAACTATAAGAAATGGAAGAGCAACATTTAAAATATACCACTCATGAAGATTGGTGGTGCTAAGGATAACATGAGGTACTATACATTTCACAATATTATGGTCATGACACTGAAGAATGTCATCTTCTACAAAACCTAGTTGAAGAAAACATTAAGGATGTAAAGCCCAAAGACTTCATTCTCACCAATCTGGAGTGATGACTGGGAAAAGCCCCAATAAAAGAAAGCACCAATGATCCTAGGCTAACTTGAGAAATCCACATCACTAGAAAGTGTCCACAAATATGGGCAATGCTTGAAGGTAAACCCTTTCACACATAAAGAAGCCGTGCACTAGAGAAGTCAATAAAGCACCATAATAATAATTTTTTGATGATAGACCCATTATCTTCAGTAATAGATATAAATTGATGGGGAAACCCCCATAATGAGGCCATTATCATCAAAACCTTGACAACTAACTATTAGATTCATAGCATTTTGATAGACATGGGGAGTACAATTAACATAATCTTTATTATAGCTTTTGATAAAATGAATATGCTCATCTCTCAACTCTCCTACTATAGAATTCCTCTATTGATTCTTTGGTGAGTGTAAGGAGAGGGAAGGAGTAATCACCCTACCTTTCACCTGGGATGAAGGGAATCGCCAATATATAGCCATGGAAAACTTCATCATCATCGATGCTATTGTTACCGATAACACCATATTTTGTAGGCAACTACTAAATATCTTCACAGCCATGGTATCTATATATCACATTACTCTCATGTTTTCAACTAAAGGAAGAGAAATTATGACAAAAGGCAACCTAGCCCAATCGTGCACCTACTACCTGTGAGCAATGGCTCTAGATAACACTTCCCAAGAAATCCTTCAACAAGATATAGAGTGAGGTCTACGTATTGAGATAAATAAAGACATTGAAGTAGTACATATAATAGAAAGTGAGCCAGGTAGTTCTTTTAGGACCAGTACCTCTTTTAGCAGAGAACATCGAGATGAGTTGGTATAAACACTTTATATAAATCTTGAAGTATTCAGGTGGACAATCACAGACATGCTAGTCATCAACAAAGAAATCATATAACACTAGCTAAATGTATGAAGACAATTTAGCTCCATTAAGTAGAAGATCAAGAAAACTTTTTCCTTACACATTGAACCAACCCAAAAAGAAGTAAAAGGGCTACTTGTTACCAACTTCTTTAGAGAGAAGTTCAATACTAGCTTTGATTTCTTATGTAGTAATGGTTTAGAAGTCAACATGTAAGTGGACAATGTGCATGGATTTCACGAATCTGAACTCAACATACCCTAAGGATGGTTGCCTACATCTACAAGTTAATGTGATAGTTGACTCCACTATGGGTTATCCTGTTATGAGATTCGAAGATGCTTTCTTAGGCTATCACCAGACTAAGATGCATTTTAAAGACTGCAAGAAAACTATACTTATCATAGTAGCAGGTCTGTAATACTAAAAGGTCATGTCATTTAGACTAAGAAACACTAGAACAACTTAGCAGAGAATGGTGGATAAGGTGTTTAAGGAGCAGAAAGGTAGTAGTATTGAAGTATACGTGGATGACCTCCTATTATGACATGTGTTGACCTCATTTTTTTGTATGAGGTCATTAGGACCCAACCCAGACTCTAGGTTAATCCAGGCCCTAGGATCAATTCTGATCTTAGATCAACTTATATCCTAGTCCCTAGGATCTATTTAGATCTTAGGATCCATCTAGGTCCTAGGACTCTTCTAGACTCTAGACCCTAAGATTTCATAGATTATAGAATCCTTATAAACTCTAGATACTAAGACTTCCTAGACCTTGGGATCCTTTTAAACTCTAGCCCTTAGGAACAATTCAAATCCTAGATCAGTCCATATCTCAAATCAACCCAGACCTCAAACTTATTCAGACCTTAAACCCAAATTAAACTTTAATTTAGTTTCCAACCCAACTTTAATCTTATCTAATCATTTATGATCATTTAAATGATCATAAATGATTTGGATAATTCAATCCCAATCCTTCAAATACAAATCACAGTTCAATTCCCAAAAATTTAGATTTTCAAACCAAAATCCAAAGGTCTTATCCTGAAAGCCTTTCCCAAGAATTTTTCAAACACTTCAAACTATAGTCAAATGATCTCTGATTCAGAGTCTATCAATTGCATATTGATGGGACATGTCTCTAGAGGCAACCCCCCCCCCCCCCCCCCCCCAAATTTTAGCTCAATCTGAAGTCTCTAACATAGAAATTGAATTAATTTCTGAAGGCTGTAAAACTTTTAAATATTTATATCCTATGCCACTAGACCCCCTACCATGTGGACTTTGATCTTAGAGCTTTCTCCAAAGCTTTTAACCACCTCCAACAATCTTAGAACATAAAACCAAATTTATTGAACCCATTTTTAGATCGTGGGTCAACCTGGTTGACCAAGTCAACTAGGGTTGACCCAAATGCCCTTTGAGGATGCAATAGGCCCATTTGACTCAAATGACCTATTTTAATCCTAGAAACACTTCTAACAGACTTCAAACATCATTTCAAACTTGTTGAGCTTAGACCCAAAACCCTGGGTCAACCTGGTTGACCAAGTCAACCTAGGTTGACCCAATGACCCATTAAGGTCCGAAATAGGTGTTTTGAATAAAATGATTATTCTGATTCCTAAAATGACCAATATAGACTCCATTCATCAAATTAAACTTATCCAGTCCAAATTTAGTCCCTGGTCAACCTGGTTAGCCAAGTCAACCTAGGTTGACCAGATCAACCCTTAAGCTCTCTTACTTTGAATTAAACCCCAAATCAACATAAAATCCACTCAAAACCCCTTGATCACTTTCCCTAATGATTTAGTTTTGATAGGACCCTTAACCTAGTCAATATTTGATAAAGTCAAGCCTTTGAAAATCTTGGTCAAACTTACATATTTTGGTTAAATCAATTCATGTTTCCATTTAAACTCCTATCAATCTATCTATTCTTTAAATAAATTCAAATCCATAGCCAAGACATGCCCTAGCTATTAACCAATCTAATCCAAGCTAAGTTGACTTGGTCAACTCAAACAAACATGGTCAAATCCCCTTTGAAACTTTCCTTAATGCACTGAAACTCAAAACCTTAAGTATTAAACCTTCTCCAAACCATTTCCACCAGCTCAAGTTTTTTTTCTCATGTCCACCTAAGCCTAAGTTGACTATTTGACTAGTCAAACTGTCAATAAGGATGCTTAAATGGCTTCAAATGTGGTCAAGCGAGCTCAAATAACTTTCCTTTCATTTCCAAATCACTTCCAACAGTCTAAGCATTATTTAGAGGCTTCTAAGACAACTTTAAAGCCCAAGTTTAACTTTAATTAGCTCTTAATTACTCCCATGTGCAAATGAGAGGATAAAAGAGGCTTCGCACCTCATCATACCCTATTGTACTTTCTCCTGCCATTCTAACCATTTGTAGACACATGGAGGGCTTCAAGGACTCCAGCAAATTCAATCACAACCATCCAAATAGCTCAGGACATTGTAATAGATGGAAAATAGGCCAAATGGAGAGAAGAAAAAATTTAATCTTCTCTCACCATTCAAGCCACTCCAGAACCTGAGGTCTTTTCATTTGAGATTAAAAAAACTCCCTCTATCTTTCTCTAATAAAAATCTACCATTTAAACCCCATGAGTGATGAGGTTTCTGATGAGTCGACGATGAAGCCCATCCAACTCCATTTCTCGTCAATCCACAACATTTCAAAACATGCCTTCAATAAGGAAATTAATTGTGGACAGTCTATAAGCTTAGAGAAACAAAAATCACCAAAATCTAATAGTTGGATTGAGGTAAAACTCTAGACCTAGCTATGGAAACCTAGGTTTAAATAGCTTTTTATTAAGCTCATTTTAAGTCATAAACTTAGCCTCGCCTTAATTCTATTCATGAGTACATCTTATGTTTAAAATTTTGTGTGATTAGGATGCTTGAATTGAGAGAACGAGCATTTTATTTCATTTCTATGGTTTAACTTAACCTGCATGAACTGGACTTCATCTGGACCATTGATCTCTTGATTAACGATCCAGATCAAGTTATTTGATCGCTGGATCGACCCCCGATGTCCGCTCCTCCATTCATTTCATTGTTCAGCTTGATCAGAGCCGTCCGTGTTAAAAGGCGGAAGATCAAATGATTGTGGATTCAAGCTGACGCGAATAAGTAATACCACATGGGGCCCGCCGCCGCTATAATCAAATTGCACGGCGGCGTAATCATTGCCAATCATTGGACAATCGTCGCGTGTTTTGATCCAGCGAACAATATGCCACCATGTGGCCTGCCACTGCCAATTTATTTAAATTATTTTTATTTAATTATTTTAAATCTATTTTTAGACCATAAAAATTCAAAATAATATAAAAAAATAAAATATAAAAAAATAATATTTTATATTAAAATGTCCAGAATTTTAAACTCTTTAATTTAAAATTGAGATTAATTTAAAATATTCAATATATTTAAAATTATTTATTTAATATAAAATAATTAATTTTTTAAAAATATAATTAATATATTTTTAAATTTCATCTGATTTTTGGAGATTGTTTAAAACTTATTTTAATTTAATTTTTGACCCCTTTAATTATATGCCTTAGATAATTCAAATAATCCCAAAAAATTAAGTAATTAATTTTAAATTCCAAAAATCTTTAATTAACCTTAAAATTAGTAATTAACCAAGCTTAATAAAAAATTAATCTACTTTGAAACCTTAATCAAATTAAACTCACTTAATTATACTGGTTACCTATGGGTAACCCAGGCTTACGAGGCTATAAATTAGGCCCAAAGAAGGTGAGATAAACTTCACAGCCTCGGTGAGCAATAAAGGTGGTAATCAGTAAATCTTTAAAACATATTTTAAAATTAATTTTAAGCCATTAATACTCAAACTCAAACTTAAATCTCTTAAGCCTTTCATCCACCAGAACCTCAAACAACTTTAACTAATTTCCCTACATAGGACATATCTAAGCCACACAGCCTACCCCATATACTTTAAATGGTTTTCTAGTATAACCAACTCTAGTACTAGGCTAGGCTGATGTTTTACTTTCTTGTTGTTGTGTGCTGGGTTTCCCATGGTTTTCACTACATGCTATTTGCTAGCCTAGATTAAGGTGTTTGTTTGTTTACTTTTCTGCACTCTATGATTTAATTGTTTGTGCGGTAGATTACTCGTAGGTTAGAGACAATTTATGCTTATTCAATCTTATGCAGGTGGCCATGCTCGTACAGGGCATTAAAATTAAAGGGGGCAAGTAAATAATTAAGCTTTTAAAATTAACGATATTTTATATAGGTGCTTCAGAAATTGCTTAAGTCCCCCTTTAAATTAAAGAGCATGGTCAAGTGTGGCTATGATTTGAGAATTTAAATTTTTTGATTAATATTAACTTCTTGAGATTATTTGAATTCAAATCGTCTAGGATAACCCTGTAGGTTATACTTGAGTCTAGATTTTCAATTTTAATTTATTTAATTTAATTTCAATTGAGTTATTAGTTCAAAGTACTTTGAGATGGGATATTTTAACATCCAATTTAGAATCCAAAGATGAAGGAACATCCCTTTGGGGAGTTTCCCTCTCCAAATGGAGATCCAAATTAGGATGATTTTAAAATACCAAAGAGAAAAGATAACACCCTTGTTAAAAGGGAGTTTCTTTTCATTTTGATATCCGGACCCGACAATCTATGGAGCTCATAGAAGAATGAAGAAGTGAAGAATGAGAAGACCCATTCTCAAAGACACTTGAGCCTTATGAGTAGAATTTGGGTTGTTGTCAATGGTACCCGACCACTTTACTTTTCTTACAGACCCTAAATTGTATAATTAAGTGGCACTTGCCACATAGAATTTCAAATTTAATTTTAATTTAGTTGATTTAATTTAATGATTAATTGATGTTGATTGCAATTAGGATTTGCCTACTTTCTTAGTTGTTTTGGTGATCTTGCATGTCGTGTTTTGATTTAGCCTGGAACTCGATCGGAGGCTTGTGAATATAAGAATAAACTATATCTAATTTAATTAAAATTTATAATATTTATGCTCACATAGCAACTCTAACATTTTAAGAAGTAAGCCCGGGACTACTGGGAGTTCTCATAGCACGTTGCTGCATTTTCTTTCCTTTGTTAGGCTCCTCCCTGCCTACGGGTTCTGGCAGACCACCTGACCTATGTGGGAGCAATTTTGTCAAGGGGAATATATGCATTCTTCTAGGAAAAATATATTTTTAACCTTGATTTTAAAAATTTTTCATTTTGATTCAAGCATTTATTCGAGTCAATTAGCATGCATTGCATTAGATACAAATTTAAAAGTGTCTAAATCTTTAATTTCTTTTTAGCTTAAGCATCAAATACCCAATATATGTCAAGGGGCCAAATTAAGGATTGCTCTAGATGTTGGCCCTATTCTCAAAAATTTATCTTAAAATAATGTCCCCACCACTCTACATTAAAGACCAGATACATGATTTTAAAGCATTTAGGTGGTTTAGCGGGCTCCCCAATCTAGGCCAGGGTAAGTCCAAACCTGTATTGCATTAGCTAGGTTCTGGTCATTGATTTTTAGTACCCAATCTAGACTTAGGTTCTGAGGCAAGCCAGGCTATAAGACCTCAACCTCTGGGAATATAATTCCCATCTTCTAATAAAATTGATAACTCAAACTTAAATATTTTTTCATCAAATTCAAGCTCAACACTTAGAATGGGTTGAGGTGCTTCTGAAGTGATTTAGAATCCCAAGCACCTCCTACCTTTCTTCCTTTGACATCTAGATAGAACTGCTCATCCTTGAACCAATCCCTGTTGAATTTCCAACCTTCACCTCCTTTAATATCGAACTTTGAATTCTTAAATAAAATTTGTACCGCTATTTTAATCGAGAGTATTCATAGAAAATTTTTAGTTTACTATGGTGTAATTAACTATGAGATCTTATGCTCATAGGAGATTTAGAAACCCATATCAAAATTTCAAAATTAAGCTTTTCAAAACTCTAATTAATTACCTTTAGGAAAATCAACTTCGATGATCCTTATCATCAATTTTAAATAATTAATAATAAATGATATCTTCTTTCTTTGGGAAGATATATCATCCTATTGTTATGATTTTAATTTATAAATTAATGATCCATTTATCCAAATTATTAAAGTCAAGCATTTGATCAAACATCATTTGATCCTTTGGAATATATGTTGTCTCATCTTGAGTTTGACCACGATAATTAAGATATATCCAAAGTTTTATAATCTGAATCTATTAGGGAACGATATGTTCACCTTTCGAGGTGATATATCATTCATAATAAGTGTTCGATTTCAAAATTAAAATTCTAGAAATTTCAAATTTCCTAAAGAGAGTTAAGCTTTTTCAAAAATAACTTTTTAATCAAACAACCTGACATACTAGTCAACATATTAAAGAACTGTAAGAGATATTTCTTACTCTCCAAAAGTATAACATGATAATGAATCCACTATAGGCATAGGAAAATTCTTAGGGTCTTTACACCTGATGGAATCAAAGTCAATCCTAACAAGGCATAAGATATACTTGAAATGAAGATGCCTAAATTAACCAAAGAATGAAAATAACTCACCATACAGATCATCAGACTCAACTATTTCATCTCTCATCTAGGAGAGAGATGCACCCCTTCTTCAAAACCCTAAAAATTGTAATGAAATTCTCTTGGGGAGAAGACTATGCAACTTTCTTCTAACAACTAAAGATTCTCCTCACCTCGCCATGCCATCTTTAAAGTCCTTAATTGGGAAAAAACTTGCTATTATTTCTCAGAGTCAATGAAGACATCATCAATTTTGTACTAATCAAAAAATAAGGGAAGAGGAAATGGCCCATCTACTACATGAGTCGTATGTTATGAGGTGCGAAGCAAAGGTGCCCCATCATTGTAAAACTTTTATAGGCACACATCAACTCAGCAAAAAGATATAACCTTGATTTTAGGCCCATTCCATTCAAGTGGTAACTCATCATCCTTAACATTAAGCTTGATCACTCAGTCTAATTATTGAAATGGTCTTTAAAGCTAAGTGAATTTTCTATCACTTATATTCAAAGGACAACTATCAAGGCTCAAGTACTTGCTAATTTTCTCATTGACTACAATTACCAAGCCCACAAACTCAAAAAAAAAAGCAACCTAAACTTATTGGATGCCATATATAGATGGTGCTTCAGGCGAGCAATAAGTTGGTGAAGGCATCATTCTTAGGAGCTCTTTAGGAGTCATCATCACTAAGGATGCATGCTTTAAGTTGAAAGTCTCTAATGATCAAGAAGAGTATAATTATTTACTCGAGGGTCTATAACTTGTTGTTGAACTAGGCATCTCTTAAAAGTTCAATTTGTAGGTTTTAGACCACTTGAACTATAATAACACACCAAGAGGGGGGTGAATTTGCGTTTAAAATTTTCTTTTCAAAAGTCCTTTCTAAAAAAATAATGCAAAAATTAAAAACTTAAGTTCAAAAATAGATCTCATAATTCAAAAGCTAATGATATAAAAAATCAAACGCAATTTTTTTATTTTGATTTTATAAAAGACTAACTATGAAAATATATTTTCTTCTTTTTAGTTTTCAAATTTTTATTGTCCTTTTCTAATAAAAATTAAATCGAAATGATTCTTAACATTCTTAACATTCTCTACTCAAATTTGCATCAAAGTAAAATAGAAAGAAAGAAAATTGTAAGAAATTAAAGTGTGGTAAAAAATAAGAACAAACACACCAGTGATTAATAGTGGTTTAGTCAATCTTGACCTATGTCTGCTCCTTGGAGTCCTCCACTTTGAGTATTTTACTAAACTCTTAGTGAATCACCCTTTGCCCCCATAATAAGGCGGAGAAGTCCTTTCAAAATATCTTTCACCAACCTAATGTGGTGGAGCAGCCAAATCTCTTTCACCAATGGTATAACATAGAACTAGATCCCCTTTCACTAACTCGATTTGGTGGAGGAGTTGGGTCCTTTGTCACAAAAGGGGTTTCTTCTCAAAGTGTCCCTCATGATAAGCCTTAACGTGTGGATGAACTCAGGTGCATGTTCTTTAGAGAAATCGTGTGAAAAACCCTCTCATACTCCCTTGAATCCCATGAGGATCTTCTCCCTCTCTCACAAACTTCACCCTTTTTCTCCCTCGATCAAAACTCCCTCTTCAATACTTTCCCACAGAAGTCACAACCATATGATTGCCAAAAGAATCTTTAAAATAAAATAAGACATCTTTAAATACCAGGTTCCAAGAAAAACCCTAATTTTAAATTCAACCTTCTCTATTCATATTGTACAATATGAAGATCTAAAGTATGATTAGTTCAATTCTCCCTTTAGTACTATGCAATGAATGTTTCCCTGTATGATCAGTTCAATTTTTTTTTTTCGAGAAAACCCATAGAGGGTCCTACATGTTAATTAGAAACAAAATTTCAAAGTCCTTAAAGGGACCTTCAACTTCCTAATGCTCATAAGAGCTGCAAAAAAGATCAAAAGAAAAACAAAAGCCAAAGTTCTCTACTAAGCACATATACAAAAAAAACTAAGAACATTCTACGTTAGCATGAAGCCAAAACCTAAAAAAATGGAAGATGAAATTATAGACGATCAACATGCTCTTCCTAAAAAGGTCCACCTTGAACATTCTACGTTAGCATGAAGCCAAAAGATAATGGTAAAAATAAGTAACAAAATGCCATAATTATAGTTATGATATGCGCCATTAATGGCCTTTAAGTAAGCTGCTAACCAATACCTCACAAAAGTGTTATAGCTGTTAAGGGACGTAAGCAAAAGGACATAAATTATACAGTTATAGCCCAGCCAAACATCAGTCCAAAGAAACTCCTGAAGGTAAAACATGACCAATAATATCATGACCAACAACATAAATAGATTTCATGAAGGGAAATGCACCAAGTAAAACAACAACAAAAAAGAGGTGCAGAACAAAAACAAAAAACACCACTAGCATAAGAGGAATCTTAACTCAGAACTCCAAAATAATAGAATAGAAAAAAATAGAAACAAGATAACTATCCAGAACACCAAAATTCCAATCGAAAGGGAAATACCGGCTTAAGTGTGTAGTATCAATAATATCATCAAGACAATTATCCAGCTGCCATTCGAATCTGATCCAAAACTAACCCAAAATAAGAAATTTTCAAAACAAACTAAATGATAGATGGTTAAGCAAATACTGCACAACCAGACCAGCACCAGCAAAGCAATGGGCTTAATAACAAAGCCCCATCTAATAAGGTTGCACTAATCTGATTATGGACAAAAGAGTGAAATAAGAAGATGAAGAATAAATACTAAAGTTCCAACTTAACCCATAAATTCCAAAGACCAATCCAGCATTAAATATACCACTCCTAATGCATGAGTCTCGTACCATAATGCAACCTCCCTTCCCTCTCATGTAAAAAGATGAGCATAATATATGAATAAAGCCATAGTCCAAAAAGGTACAATCACTGCCTGACAGAGCCCTGTCAAAACTAGCACAATCCACTAATATAAATAAATAATATTTATCATAACAACTAAAATTATGACAAGGAATCAAATAGACATGAAAATCAGAATCCAAATCAATCCCAGAACCATCATATAATAAAACCTAAAGAAATAAAAAGGAAGGATCAATGTAAAATAAGAGCTTAAGTTTTGACATAAGGAAAACCAAGTTTGTCTAATATGATGAGGCCTTTCAAGATGGCCGGAAAATTAATATAAGTGAAATTTGTGAGAAACTCAAGATTATAACCATGAATAGCTAACCAATCAGCGCAAGTATTTCCTTCCCTATGAACACCATACATAGTAAAATTAAAAAGAGCCAAAAACTACTTAATCTCCCTATGAAGATAGAATTACTCCGTACTACAAATCTTATCATCATTGTCTTTCAAGCAATAAAGACTATAAAGAGCATCAATCTCAATCCAAATATTAGTAATGCCAAGATAAAGACACAATTTCAAACCATATAAAATAGAAGAAAGCTTAGCAAAATTGATAGAGCACCTTTATAAAGGACCAACATAAGCCATAATAGTATTCTTATGAACATCCTTGATGATACCACCATAACCATAACTAGTATCTTTAACCAAACCATCATCATTGAACTTAAACAAATTACAGGGAGGTTTGAGCCAATAAACCAGTTTAGGGTCATCATTATTTTGCTTATCCTGAAGGGAAATACCAAACTCATGGATAATAAAAGAATACCCTCTAAAGTTTTTCATGGATAAAATGTTAGTAGAGTAAAGCATCAAAACTTTTTCTTTAATATTCCTAAAACTCCAATGATGGTTTATGCCAATATTGTTAAATAAAGAGATATTTCTTGCAAGCCAAAGATACCACAAGATAAGAGAGGGAATCAAATTCCTAATGTGGCCTCTAGAATCAATAAACCAAAGATTAAGCATGGCATTAATGCTAAGATTACTACTAAAGAGATTTAATTTAAAAATATCATCAAAATAAGTCCAAATTTTGACAGCAATAGGTTCAGAAATAAACACATGGTGCATATTCTCCACATGATAACAACATTGGCATTTGGATGGTAAAATAAATCCTCCTTATAAAAAGTTCTTATAAGTAGGTATATGTATATTTATAATTCTCCAAATAAAAGTAGTAATATTAGTAGGAATACTTTTATGCCATATCACAAAAAAAACTTTAGTGATAGTATTCTTAATTCTGAAAGCACTACAAGCATCCTTCAATCTAAAGATGACATTACAAGACATGTTACATAATAAAAATCATCAACATCAATATTAAGAAAAATTTGTAAAATAAGACTAATAACAAATTCATGACAACCTTAGCAAGTTTATTTTAATCTCAACTATTCATAGTGATAAAAGAGTTCACCTAGACAACCACAATAGAGAAGGTATTAAGCATATAATCCATTGAAAGATTACCTAACCAATGATCTTGCCGAAAGAATTTATTAGCACGATGAAGATCACATTTAATATGAGGCTTCACTTCCCATTTAATGTTATAAAGTCTCTTCCAAACTCCAAAATCACCCTTATTGTAAGAACATATAGTAGGATTCTTACCAATATAGTACTTGGCCATCATAAACTTAACCCAAAGGCTAAGCTTAGCACGTAAGTTGAACTACAATTTGATAGAAAATGCATAAGATAAATAAATCATTTTTTACCCCACAAAGCTCCTTCCTCCGAAACCCCACAACAATTACTAAAAGAAGTCCAGGGGATTTTGGAATTGTTGTTGGTACCTTTCCTAAAAAAATTATTAAGCAAATTTTTAAGCTTGTTACAAACAACATGAGTAGGTTGAATAGTTTGAAAGATATAAATAGGTAAAGAGCATAAGAAATTCGTCATCAACATTAATCTCCCACCAAAACTTAAAAAGTTAAATTCCCAACAGTTAAGCCTTTTTTGTACATAAGTAATAAGATCATCAAAAGGAATAGATTTCTTCTAACCTTTGTAAAAAGGAACTCCAAGATACTTAATAGGTAAAGAGCCTTGCATAAAGCCAAGAAGACCTATAATAGCATTAATATAATCTAGGGGAAGTCTGTTAGAAGCAATAAAGAAACACCTACTTTTTTTAAGAGAAAGACCACTTAAAATCTCAAAATTATAAAAAAATCTCATAAGAATATTGATCATATTCAAAGATCCATAGGTAAAAAATAATGACATCATCAAAAAAACATAAATTAGAGATTGAAAAGACACCTAAAGTTCTATAATTAAGATACAGATGATTTTCATAAAGACTAGTAAGGCCTCTCGATAAGTAATCAGCAACAATATTAAAGAGGGTAAAGGAAATAGGGCCTCATTATCTTAACCCATGAGAAGAATTACAAAACATTGCTTTTACCATTAACAATAATAGAAAAAATGATCCTTTAATGAAGTATTTAATGAACTTAATAAAAATTGGATTAAAGCCAAACAAATGCAGAATGCTGTAGAGAAAACTCTAGTTGATGTTATCATAAGCTTTTGCAATATCTAATATAATGTTTCCCCCTCTCACCCTAATATCAAGGTCATGGAGGAGCTCTTGAGCAAGTAAAATGTTATCAAAAATGGCGCTCCCTTTGACAAAGCCAGTTTGATTAGGAGAAATTATTTTAGAAAGTATAAATCTATTCATTAAAATTTTTGATATAAGCTTACTAAAAAAGGAGCAAAGACTAATAGGACGAAGATCATTCCAATTATTAATTGCAATCTTTTTAGGAATAAGAACAATGGAGGCACTAAAAAAAACTTAGAAGTAATGTTGCCAACAAAAAATTCCAAGACAACACCATATAAATCACCACTTATAATATCCCAAGCCTTTCGAGAAAATTTTGTAGTAGAATTGTCAGGCCCAACCATAGAGTCAGATTTCATAGTATGAATAATCTCCTTAACTTCCTCCAAGGTAGGAAGTTTGGTAAGAAATATATTATCATCCTTATTGATGTTAATATAAATGAGATTAGGATGGTCAATAGGAGTTGGATCAAAATTTTTATTGAATAATTTCTTAAAATGCTCCATAGTAGAATTAGCAATTTACCCCACATCCTTAGTTTGAGAACCATCAAGAAGAGAACTTTTATGAATGAAATTTTTTGCTCTATTCTTCTTGACCATGGCATGAAAATACTAAGTATTGTTATCCTTTTTAATGAGATGCTTGGTGATAGCTTTTGTTTCCAAAAGATTTTGTCCTGAGCTTATAACTTAAAAAGGGAGTTCTTAGCTTCTTGAAGAAATCTAAAATTCTCATCAGAGGGATCAAGTTGGCAATTATGCTAAATAGAATTAACTTTATGCTCAATAGCTTAAATATTTATAAAAATATTTTTAAAAACATTCTTATTATACCAACTAATTTTATACTTTAATCTTTGAAGTTTGAACCACAATTTATTCATGCTCATAATAAAATTATCGAGGTGCAGAGGAGCATGCCGATTATCCTGGACAATGTTTTAAAAAGAATTATCTAATAATGACATATTTTGAAATCTAAAATTGGGAAAAGGACCATCCTGCTGCATCATAATATAATTAAGAAGAGGAGAATGATAAGAGAAGGTTGTACTAAGGTGTTCCATAAAGGTATTGTTATTACAGTTAATTCAAACATCTTTAAAAGCACACATTCCAAACATTGCCACATATTACCATGATTCTAAGTGGAAGAATTGCCACTAAAACCAATGTCAATAAGATTGCAATCCAAAATCATATTATTGAATTCCTCCATTGACTCATAGAAAGGGTTAGAACCACCCAGTCTTTCAGTAGGATTAGAGATAATATTAAAATCACCACCAACCAACCACGATAAAGTAATTAAACCATGAAAATTAACAAGCTATTCCCAAAGAACTTTTCAAATAATACAAGAAAAAGAAGCATACACAAAAGAAGCATAACATTAAAATTGCATAAATTCAATATTGCAATGCATGACTTGAGAAACATCACCAATAACTTCAATTGCAACTGAATCTTTCCATAAGACCCAAATTTAATTAGGCACATTAGCCAAACCTTGATTAAATTCCAAAATCTGAGTGGTCACATCTAATTTAGCAACAGAAATAAAGGGTTCAAGCAACACTATATTGAAAACATTATGGATATGACATAAATTTTTAATTCTAATTCTAGTAGAAGGGCAACCAATGCCCCTAACATTCCCAATAATTGACCTAATCATTAATTTTCAACTTACTATAAGTTTGATAGTGGGTACTCCTAGGAGAATGCACCTTCAAAATTTTATTTTTCTTATTTTTTTTACCTTGAACTATAGTAAAGTCATTATCAGTGTCCAATATACAAGTTTCATTAGTTATGCTTTTGATAACAACAAAAATAGTATTTGCATTGTGTATGAATGTTGAAGAATCCTTACTGCCATTACCTAATTCATCATGATGAGTAAATTCACAATCCTCCATATTATCCTGAAGAAGCTCCCCTTTTTCCATATTATTATGCACAAGTTCTCCCTCTTATACATTATTCTACGCAATCGAAGAGGGATCAATAATAGCTAGATTAACATATTGACCATTACTTACAATAGAATTAAATTCAGACAAGTTTTTATTAGTACAATAAGGAAACTACAGAGAAGTTAAATTATTGTTATGATCATAATAAGTAACAGCTATTTGCTCCTCTGAATTATTATCAACATTCTATTGAGGGATTATCGGCTAGTTCTAAGGAGGTAGGTGGAGATCATCAGACTTCCTCTTCGTGAAGTTCTATGGATGCTCATCATGTTGAAAATTTGGGTTTTAAGGACTATGATTTTGATGATAGCAAACATTTCTATTTCTAGTTGATTATCTAATCTTTGAGGTCCATAGGATCAACTGCAAGTTCAAGCCAGCCCAAGATCGAGTTAGTCTGTTTTATAATTTAGGTCCAATGTACTATTTTCCCTTTCTTGAGTCAAATGTAATGTAATTGATCCTCCAGCTAAGTAATCTTGCACACACATACTCAAGGGGAGAGTTTTAGTGAGTTAGAGTTTCTGTTCATTTTTTGTTCAGATCATCCTAGACGATATTCACATTGTCCTAGACGATCCAGTGAAAACAGAAACCATAATTAGGGCAACTAAGTTAAGTTGATCTAATTAAGCAGATTGTCTTGGATGATCCTTGGATTGTACTGGATGATAGGCTCAAATCAAAAATTTTCAGCTGCCAGATTTAGTTAGGCAAGTTTTTATTTTTAGAGATTTGGTCTAATCATCCTGAACGATACGTGTATCATTCTGGATGATCCATTACAATCATACCTAAATTAGACTGGTGATTAAGGAAAGTAATTAAGGTCTAATTGATTCGATTATATCATCCTGGATGATCTTAGGATCGTACGGGACGATGTGTTAAAAATCCTGACCGTCCAGTGCCTATCACCTGTACGACCAGAGCTATGTGCAGGATGATAATCCCATTTTTGAACTAATCGGCCGGGACGATACCCATATCATCCCAGACGATCAAGTCATTTTGAAATCATCCAGCATGTTATGACCTGTACATCTAAAGCTATGAATCGAATGATTTTGGCACTTTTTGAACTAATCGTACAAGACGATAGACATATCGTCCTGGATGATCAAGTCATTTTGAGATCATCCAGCACAAGTTCCCCTGGACATCCAGAGCTATCTTCTGGTTGAAATTCCTTATTTACACTAATCATCTCGAACGATCATCAAATCGTATGAGATGATCTAAACAACTCTTATCTATTAATCGTTCAGAGGAACCAGATTGTCCAGGCTAATACCTGTGATTTTGAACTGATCGTACAGGATGATCGACCGATTATCCTGGTTGATCTTTGATGACTAGTTGAGATTAGGGTAATTTTTGAGCCCTCCTTTAAAAGATCTTTTTCTTTCAACAAGAAAAATCTTTTGCCACTTTCCTTACAAGAGAAAATTTAGAGAGAGAGAGAGAGCTTGAGAGAGAGAGAGACAGAGGATCTTGTGAGGGGGAGTTTATGAAGGATTCATAAAGGTTGCTCCAAGCAAGGATCAGAGTCATCTTCTCCAGTCGCATCTCTTATTTTACTGGTTGTTCTTGGTGGGATCGTCGCAAGAAGATCCGGGTTGTCTACCTGCTTCAGGAGGAAGCAAAAGGAGTTCAGGTTCTCTGACTGCTTCAGGAGGAAGCAAAAGGAGTTTAGGTTCTCTGCCTCACCGGGTTGGTGAAAAGGAGTTCTTGTACAGGCTTCTTTGCCTTGCTGTGGGAGCAAAAGGAGAATCACTTTATGTTAGTGTAATACCTAGAGGGGAGGCTCCGGAGAGTGGACGTAGGTTAAGTTGACTGAATCACTATAAAATCTAGTGTGTTCTTTTCAATTACTTTTTGCACTTATTTTCTGTTGGTGATTGTGTGATTATTCTAATTATTCTATTATCATTAAACATCTGCACAACATCATATGACTGTAAAAGTTTTAAAACATTCAAAAAGATTTTCGTAATCATTGTTTTACTCTCAAAATTTTAAAACTACCAATTGACCCCCCCTCTTGGTTAGCCTCAGGACAAGTTCATAAGGGCTTAACATCCCTATTAAACTTTCAAGTAGTATCAAAGTGGGATTCAAAAATTAAGTTTAAAAACTTTTGAATTTGATCCATGGCTAAGTTTGGTAATCGTAATACTACTAAAGGTTATTCCATTACACGACCGCCATTGTTTGATAACATACCATTTAATTTTTTGAATTTTGAAAACTCGCAGGTCTACCTTTTTACAATTAATTGATTATCGCATGTGGATGCTTGTTAAGGATGGCTATGAAGTATCTTTTAGAATGGTTAATAATGTTAAAACTAAACTGCCTTTCAATGAATGGACTCTTGATGATCGAGACTTAGTCCAACTGAATGCCAAATGTTTGAACTATTTTTTATGTTCCTTAAAAATTGAGGATTACATGCGTGTCTCTACTTATATAACTGGTAAAGAAATTTGGGATAGATTGTGCATCACTTATGAAGGTACATCTGAGGTTAATCAATCTAGATTGAACATCTTACTTCATGACTACGAACTCTTTCACATGAAACATAGTGAATCGATTTCTATAATGTATACTAGGTTCACTCAAATTATCACTTCTCTACATGCTTTAGGAATAGAACTCACTAACTACGAAAGAGTGAACAAAATTCTTAGATGTTTGCCTTCTTCGTATGATGCTAAGATAACTACAATCACTGAATCTAAATATTTGAATACTTATTCTATTGATAGCTTACTTTGATCACTCATTACTTATGAGCAAGGGGTGAACCAAATACAGCTTGATGTAGGTGAGAAGAAGAATGAGAAAACTGTGGCACTGAAGGCCAACGATACTGACATTGACTCTTCTGGGTCTGATAGCAATGATGTTGCCTTAATCACTAGGCAATTCAAAAGCTTTCTAAGGAAGAAACTTAAGAACTTTCAGAAGTGGAACAAGGGTAAGTCCAGAAAAAATTTTAAAGGTTCATCTAATACTGTTTGTTTTGAATGCAGGAAGCCTGGATATATAAAGGCTGATTGTCCTACACTAAAGGCTCACCTAAGCAAGGAGAAGGGTGAGGATAATCCCAAGTTCAGGACAGATAAGACGTGAATTCAAAAGGCTCTGGGTAGATTCTGCATCTGACTCCTCTAAGACTAAAGTTGAGGAGGAGACTATAATTTGTGTCTGATGGCTGATGATCATCCTGGTCAGTCTGATCAAGAAGAGGTATGTGAGCTTACTTATGATCAGTTATTTGATGTTTCTGAAAAAATTCATTCATCATATAGGAAACTTTAGAAAACTCATGCTAGCCTGAAATTAGAATTTCTGAATTTACAAAAAGAGCATGAAATTTTGATTAAAGATCACTCTACACTTGATAGCAATCACATGTCTTTACTTGATGAATTTGATGAATTGGATAAAAAGCATTCTGAATTGATTACTGAGTATGATTCATTGAAAACCTTGCATGTTGATTTAGAAAGAGCTTTTAAAGAATTAGACAACATGGCATGTGAAGTGGAGAGTAGTAATGGAGCATTGAAATTTGAAATTGCAAGCCTCAGAAAGAAAATGGAATTTCTAAAACTAAAAATTTGTGCTCTTGAGAAAAATGAAACATCTCCTATTTTTGCACAATTTTATGAACCTCCACATTTTGAAGAATCTATTTCAAAATCATCAAAGTATGTTTCACACACCTAGGAAGAGGCACTATTAACCACATATATTAGTTAATCCTTTTCCTGGAGTTAGATGTTTTTCTTGTGGAGACCCAAATTGCATGCTTCACAGTATAGCACACATGCATTGCATTCTTCTTTTCATAAGAAGGAACCCAAACTTTTTTGGGTTCCTAAATCTGACGTTTGATGATTTTGTAGGTGTGCTCTCAAACAAGACCTCGTGAGAGCATGTGGTACCTGGATAGCGGATGTTCAAGATATATGACAGAAGATCCAAATCAGTTCATTTTGCTGGAGACCAGAGCTTGAAGCAAGGTTACACTTGGAGACAATAGTACCAGGAGGGTGGTAGAAGCAGGCATAATTGGTGATTCAAAAAAATTTATGATTGATAATATTTTGCTTGTAGATGGATTGAAACACAACCTACTGAGTATCAATCAACTCTATGACAAAGGATACAACATCAAATTTCTGCCCACTTGCTGTATTATAAGCTTAAATGACACAATTATTTTACAAGGATAAAGGATCAATAATGTCTACATACTGGATGTAAGTTACTTTAAAGCTGATGTTTCAATTTGCTTATAAACTGCTGCTGATGAGTCTTGGCTGTGGCATAGGAGGTTATGTCATGCCAGTATGAAAACCCTTAGAAGAGACACCCAAAAGGACTTAGTTAGAGGTGTCCCCAAGCTTAAGTTCACTAAGGACCACCTGTGTGATGCCTGTCAATTAGGGAAGCAAGTCCACTCCTCTTTCCACTCAATTAAGGACATCAACACATCCAGACCTTTAGAAGTCCTTCACATGGATTTGTTTGTACCCATTAGCACTACCAGCTTAGGGGGAAAAGTTTATAGATTTGTGATTATTGATGATTACTCGAGGTTCACTTGGACTAAATTTCTATCACATAAATCTGAGTCATTTGATGAATTTAAATCTTTCTCCACTTCGATTCAGAGGAAGTTAGGTTGTGAGATCTTGACTATTCATAGTGATAATGGTGGAGAGTTTGAAAAGGTGAGATTTGGAACATTCTGTGAGGAGCAAGGGATTAGCCACAACGTTTCTGCTCCTAGGACCCCTCAACAGAACAGGGTAGCTGAAAGAAAGAACAGGACCTTAGTGGAAGCTGCTAGAGCCATGCTTGCTGAGTATTCACTTCTAAAATACTTTTGGACTAAAGCAGTGAACACTACCTGTTATGTGTTGAATAGGGTGAATGTTAGATCCAATCTGAATAAGATATCTTATGAGATCATTAAGGGTAGAACTCCAAACCTGTCCCACCTCCATGTCTTTAACTGTAAGGTTTTCATTTTAAATAATAGGAAATCATCCATAGGAAAATTTGACCCCAAATCAGATGAAGGAGAGTTCTTAGGCTATTCTAGTGTGGGTAAATCCTTTAGGGTGTTTAACAAGAGGACTTTGGTGGTGGTGGAGACAACTCATGTGGTGTTTGATGAATATGATCCTAAGGAGTTTAGAGTTAAGGAAGAAGAAGAGGTAGGAGAGATTACCCAAGGAGTTGAAAATACAAATCTGGAGGAAAGGGTAAAGCCTCAAAATAATTTGCCTATAGATTAGAGGTATTCTTCAAGTCATTCTAAAGAACTGATCTTAAGAGACCCTTATGAAGGTGTTAGAACTAGGCATGGACTTAGGGAGGAAGTAAACCATTATTCCTTTATCTCAATAACTGAACCCACTAACATCAATCAAGCCCTTTCTGATGAGTTTTGGATCTTAGTTATGTAAGATGAATTGAATAAATTTTTAAGGAACGATGTTTGGGAGTTAGTAGAAAGACCTAGGAAATAAAGTGTAGTGGGAACCAAGTGGGTCTTTAAGAATAAGATGAATGATTCTGGTGTGGTGGTTAGGAATAAGGTAAGATTAGTGGTTAAGGGGTACCATCAAATTGAAGGGATTGATTTTGAGGAGACCTTTGCCTCTGTAGCTAGATTGGAAGCCATTAGAGTGCTACTAGCCTTTGCGTGTTATAAGGGATTTAATCTGTTTCAAATGGATGTTAAGTGTACCTTTTTAAATGGGGTAATAAAAGAGGATGTCTTTATAGAGTAACCCCCAGGTTTTGAGAGTTCCCAATATCCAAATCATGTTTATAAATTTAAAAAGGCCTTATATGGATTGAAACAAACACCTAGAGCTTGGTATGAGAGGCTTAGCACATTCCTACTAGAAAGAGAGTTTGTTAAGGGGAGCGTAGACACCACCCTTTTCCTTAGAAAAGTAGGAGATGATCTACTCATTGTCCAGATTTATGTTGATGATATACTTTTTGGATCTTCTGATAAAAATTTATGTGATGATTTTTTTAAGACAATGAGTAAGGAGTTTGAGATGAGTATGATGGGAGAATTGTCCTATTTTCTAAGGTTTAGTATTAGGCAAATAGATGATGGAACCTTTCTAAATCAATCAAAAAACACTAAGGATATATTGAAGAAATATGAAATGGGCAAAGCCAAGCCAATCAATACTCCCATGAGTTTCACTATTAAGTTAGATAAAGATTCAAATGGAAAATCTGTTGATCAGAAGAAGTTTAGGGGAATAATTGGATCACTGCTTCACCTGACTGCTAGCTGACCTGATATTATATTTAGTGTTTATCTTTGTGCTAGATTTCAAGCTGATTGTAAAGAGTCCCACCTGACTGTTATTAAGAGAATTCTTAGATATCTTTTAGGGACTCCAAACCTAGGAATTTGGTACCCTAGGCACAGCTCTTCTTTTGAGATTATTGGATATTCTGATTCTGACTTTACAGGGCGTAGAGTGGATAGAAAGAGCACTTCTAAAACTTGCTAATTTATAGGACAGTCTTTAGTCTCCTGTCCAGTAGAAAATAGAACTCAGTTGTACTTTCCACTGCTGAAGCTGAGTACATTGCCTTAGGAAGTTATGTGGCCCAAGTCCTTTTATCGAAGCAACATGTTTTGGATTTAGGATTACCTATTGGCACAATTTCTATTCTGTGTGATAATACTAGTGCCATCTACATTTCTAAGAATCCAATCCAACATTCTAGAACCAAACACATTGATATAAGGTATCACTTTATTAGGGACCATGTTATAAAAGGGGACATTGAGCTACATCATGTAGCAACTGAAAATCAACTGGCTGACATCTTTACTAAACCACTGGCCTTTGACTCATTCAGCATTTTGAGGACCTGATTGGGTGTGATTGACATAAATATATGATTCTCATGACTGATAATTTTTGAGTTTTTTCTATTTTTCTTTTGTTTCTGTTAGTCTTTTGATTTCATTATCTATTTCCTGTTTTATTTTCATTCACTGCCAATTTCTTTTTATTTTGTATGTTTTTTTTGTATTTATTTTGATGCGATTTCCTACTTGTTCTTGATTTACTATTTTATTCCTTTTAAAATTAGATCACTGCTTACTACTGCTGATAAACTAGTTTTCTGATTGAAAGTTTTACCTTGTTTTGTTTGAAAGCTTATAAATAGTGATTGACTCCTCAGGATCTGTTAAAGGGAAGAAACGTTGATGATTGTTTCTCTTCCTCTAACTCCTTTATTGGTGTATTGTTTCTTTTGGATAAAAATCTTTTTCAAAATTAAAAAGTTGATTTTTGAAATAGAGATCCTTTTTATCTTCCTACAGTAATCTTCCTCATATGAATAGTGTGTTCAAAGCTTTGAATCATTATTATATTTTCTTAATCAAGTGATTACACTTATCATATAATGTATAGTTTTTGTTTTATGAATTACTCCTCCTTATTGTAGAGAGTGTGTTTTATCCTCTCTTATGTCTGGAAGGTAATTTCACAACTGAGTTAATTTAACGATTATGAAAGGAAGCAAGCTTACAAAAGATGCGCAGTGCGCCAAACAAATTGAAAAAGAGGCACAAAATGAGCCCAAAGCTGAAAAGATGGGACATGTCACCAAATTGAAAAATACACAAAGTGTATCAAAAATCAAAAGATGCACAGAGCGCCAAACAAATTGAAAAAGAGGCACAAAATGAGCCCAAACCAAGCATTCTTCCCTTTCAGATCCTTAAATATCTTAGAAAAATCCATGTGCCACTTAATATTTTAAAAAGGTTGAGATTGAAAATTATGATTTCTGATTCCTTCCTTCGAAATACAATTTTATCAGATATTTTTTTGGAATGAGGTGGATCTCTTTTCAAATCTAATTTATTTTCTTCTAAATTAGATTTTTGTTTGAATGAAATTTGAACCTGTAAGGTGATCGAGGTAGGAGCTACAAAAGTCAAATTTCTAACTTTTCTTGATTTTAGCATTGTCAATTTTCTTCTTGTTGGATTTTGAATTGAAAATTAGGGAAAATTCTTTTTTACTGGAGCTGGTAAAAAAAAATCGTTATTTTTTGTTTTGCTTTCTTGTTTCTATTTTTTATTCACTTAGTTTTTGTTTTTTATTTTTCTTATGTGTTTTTGGGATCCCTAGTCTTTCCTTCAGGATCAGCCTCTTTATTGGATTATTTTTTTTACTTTCTTTGTGATCTATTAGTTTGCTATTATTTTTGTCTTTTCTGTTCCTCCTTTTTTGTGATGTCAAAAGGGGAAGTTATTTTTGTGTTGTAGTAGTTTCATTTATTATTTTTGTTATAGTTGTGTCCTTTGTTGTATTGAATATCATTGGTTATTAATGATTAGTAAAATTTATCGTCTCTCGCCTATGCTTTACTTACTTCAATCTAGTTAATTTGAAACTACTGAATAAATATTTGCCATCATCAAAACGGGGGAGATTATTACAAATTTGGGTTTTAAGAACTATGATTTTGATGATAGTAAACATTTCTGTTTTTGGTTGATTGTCTAATCTTTTAGGTCCGCAGGATCAATTGCAGGTTCAAGCCAGCCCAAGATTGAGTCAGTCTGTTTTGTAATTTAGATCCAATATACTATTTTTCCTTTCTTGAGTCAAATATAATGTAATTGATCCTACAGCTAAGTAACCTTGCATACACACACTAAAGGGGAGAGTTTGAGTGAGTTAGAGTTTTTGTTCATTTTTTGCTCAGATCATCCTGGATGATATTCACATAATCCTGGATGATATATTTACATTATCCTTGATGATCCAGTGAAAATAGAAACCCTAATTAGGGCAACCAAGTTAAGTCGATCTGATTAAGCAGATCATCCTAGATGATCCTTGGATCGTATCGGATGATAGGCTCAAATCAAAAATTCTCAGCCGCCAGATTAAGTTAGGCAAGTTTTTATTTTTAGAGATTTGGTCTGATCATCCCAGACGATACGTATATCATCCTGGATGATCCATTACAATCATGCCTAAATTAGTCTAGTGATTAAGAAAAGTAGGTCTGATTGATTCGATTATATCATCCTGGACGATCGTAGGATCGTATGGGACTATGTTAAAAATCCTGACCGTCCAGTGCCTATCACCTATACGTCCAGAGCTATGTGCAGGATGATAATCCCATTTTTTAACTAATCGTATGGAACGATACCCATATCATCCCAGACGATCAAGTCATTTTGAAATCGTCCAGCATGTTATGACCTGTATGTCCAGAGCTGTGAACCGGATGATTTTGGCACTTTTTAAACTAATTACACAGGATGATAGACATATTGTCCTGGATGATCAACTCATTTTGAAATCGTCCAGCACAAGTTCCCCTAGACGACCAGAGTTGTCTTCTGGATGAAATTCCTAATTTACACTAATCATCCTAGATGATCGCCGAATTGTACAAGATGATCTAAACAACTCTTGTCTACTAATCGTCCAGAGGAACCAGATCATCCAGGTTGATACATGTGATTTTGAACTGATCATACAGGATGATTGATCGATCGTCCTGGATGATCTTTGATGACCAGTTGAGATTTAGGGAAATTTTTGAGCCCTCCTTTAAAATATCTTTTTCTTTTAACAATAAAAAATCTTTTACCACTTTCCTTACTAGAGAAAACCTAGAGAGAGAGAGAGAGCTTGGGAGAGAGAAAGGATATTGTGAGGGGGAGTTTGTGAGGGATTCAAAAAGGTTGCTCCAAGAAAGGATCAGAGTCATCTTCTCTAGTCGTCGTCTCTTGTCTTACTAGTTATTCTTGGTGGGATCGTTCGCAAGAAGATCCGGGTTCTCTACCTGCTTCAGGAGGAAGCAAAAGGAGTTTGGGTTCTCTGCCTGCTTCTGGAGGAAGCAAAAGGAGTTTAGGTTCTCTGCCACATTGGGTTGGTGGAAAGGAGTTCTTGTACAGGCTTCTCCGCCTTGCTGTGGGAGCAAAAGGAGAGTCACTTTGTGTTAGTGCAATACCCGGAGGGGAGGCTCTGGGGAGTTGGCATAGGTCAAGTTGACCAAACCACTATAAAATCTGGTGTGTTCTTTTTCATTACTTTTTGCACTTATTTTCTATTAGTGATTGTGTGATTGTTCTTATTATTTTATTATCGTTAAACATTTGCACAACATCGCATGACTGTAAAAGTTTTAAAACATTCAAAAAAATTTTTGTAATCATTGTTTTGCTCTCAAATTTTTAAAACTACAAATTCACCCTCCTCTTGGTTAGCCTCGGGACTAGTTCATATGGGCTTAACATCCCTTTCAAACTTTCACGTCATCCATCCTCTGGTGGGATGACGGGTAAAGGAGGCTTAGGTCATCGAATTTTTGGTTCTAACTGCGAATTTTCTGATTCGCAAATGAGGATATCTAGGGGGGCTTTGGTTATAAAGGAAGGTGCAGTAGTTGAGCAAGACAAGGTTCCTTATGTTGAAGGTAAAGGTAAATCCATCTCTTTTGTTGCTGAATGTAAGACGCCGCGAGATTTGAGCTCTCTTGATTTTTCTCCATATAAAGTTAACGATTTTGCAGCCTCTTCATCAGGCATAAACATCTTTATTAATAGATTTGGTATTCAAAATGCTATCCCTATCATTAACGACAGCGTGATAAATACGAATGCCTTGATTTCTGTTATCAATGATGGTAGTGTTAATGATAAGAAGCTACTAGATGGAGAAATATCTAAAGGTCCTAAACCAATGAGGTGTTGAAATCCAGGATCCCGAGCACTTAATTTTGATGGTGAAAACTAATACTTATTGAATCCATATGGACTTCCTTAAGATTACAAATGTTTATCCTTGTATATGAGCACTAATATTTCAGGTCCGATGCACACTTCTCAAGGTTACTGGAGACTCAAATCGGGTATAATAGGATGTTGAAAATTTTGTAATTTTATTTCTTTATTTTTATTTTCTTGAGTCTGCCACAGAAGCATGTATGTAAAAGGAGCAACCATGCACACACACAGGGGGAGATTTATTTTTATGTTAAAATTTTTTTTTAAAAAATATCGTACTGTACAATTTTAAATCGTACTGTATGATTAATCAATAATACTCAGGCTAACGGCTATTTCTCAGATGATTATCTTTCTAATCTAATCGTACTGTAGGATTATTATCATACTGTACAATGAGATTCAATTGAAAAACCCTAGCCGCCAGAATAAGTTTGGTAAGTTTATAATTTTGATTTCTTGAACTATTCGTACTGTACGATCATGATCATATGGTACGATTAATTGAATACTTACCAAAATTATCTCCCGTGATCAGGAAATAAATGTTGGTTTCTTATTTAAAGTCGATCGTACTATACGATGATATATCGTACCGTACGAAAGACAGAGACGATTTCATTCGTTCCTTCGATCGTACCAGATGAAACCAATGTTTTTTGTTCTATTCATCCTGGACAATATTCATATCGTACAGGATGATATCCTGAAATGAATTAATCGTATTGTACGACTAGTGGAGTGCTGGACGACTGATAGAGACGAATTCTTTCGTCCCAGGTATCATCCCACAGATCATCCTGTACGAATAATAGAAATCAACATGATCGTCCTGTACGATATACATATCGTATAGTACGATATACATATCGTACAGTACGATATGTATAAACTTTGAGAATTATTCGTCTGTGATCGTACTGGACAGATCTGTACTTGAAGTGATCGTACTGTACGATAATATATCATACTATACGAACAGAAACGTAAAAGTTGAAATCTTTATGGTTTTTTGAAGCCTGATATAAAAACAACTTAAAATTTTTTAATGAGAAGTTGTTAGTCTATCTTCTTGTTGTGAGTAGCTTTGAGGGAGGAAGAGGATTCTTGAAGGAGAAGTTTTTCTTCGGAGAGATCCAAGGCTTACGAGAGGAAGGTGAAGGTGAGATTGAGCGTGAGGGAGAAGTAGTGTGAGGGGATCACACGGTGGCTCCAAGCTAGCTGTATGCTTTGCTCCTCTTGTGGCTTTGGGGAGTCTCGGGAAAGTTCTCGAGGGAAGAGTCACTTCAAGATCAACATCGTCAAGGTACTCTGCCATCTCCAGAAGGGAGAAAAAGGAGAAGGTTCGCTGCCGTCACCAGGAGGGTGACATAGCGTTTGGTATTCCGCCGCACTGAGGAAGGTGAAAGTGAGTATTGTAAAGGCTTCTCTGCCTTGCTGTGGGAGCAAAAGGAGAGTCAACTTTTACTAGTGCAAATCCCGGAGTAAAGGACTCGGGGAGTGGACGTAGGTTAAGTGACCGAACCACTATAAAAATCTCTGGTGTATTTTTTCCATTTTACCGTACTTTATTTTTCATGCTTTTAATTAGTACATTAAATTGCTTGGTGAAAACTCATAATTTAAATCTTGTATTATGAAAGTTACAATTGTATTACCAATATCATCGTTGTGAACGTTTTTCTTGCTTCCGCCCTTTACTTGTTAAGTTATCCTTTAAAAAATATAAAAAAGTAGAACTCTTGTTTAGGATTGATTTTTTAAAATACCAATTCACCCCCCCTCTTGGCGCATCTCGTACTTTCAAGTGGTATCAGAGCAAGGTTTCAAAATAGTGTTTTAGAAAACCTAGAAACGTAAGATCCATGGCTCAATTTGGTAACCGTAACACTACAGAGGGTTATTCTATAACCCATCCATCTTTATTTGATAATAAACCGTTTGATTTCTGGAAAATACGCATGTCTACATTTTTACATTCTCTAGACTATTGCATGTGGATGTTGGTCCAAGAAGGTTATTCTGCACCGTTTCGTATGTTGAATGGAATTAAAACTGAAATATCATTTAATGAATGGAGCATTGAGGATAGAGAACTTGCCTAGTTAAATGCTAAGTCTAAATTATTTCTTTTACGTATTAAAATTAGAAGACTATATGTGAGTATCAACTTGTACTACTGGTAAGCAAATTTGGGACAAACTGTGTATCACGTACGAAGGAACTAGTGAGGTCAAACAATCTAGGTTGAACATACTGCTACATGATTATGAACTATTCTACATGAAACCTAGTGAAACTATATCTGACATGTACACTAGATTCACCCAGATTGTAACATCTCTGCATGCTTTAGGGAGAGAGTTGTCTAACTCGGAAAAAGTTAATAAAATACTGTGATGTTTGCCTAGCTCGTATGATGCTAAAATCACTGGAATAACTGAGTCAAAAGATCTGAATGTTTATTCTATTGACAATTTACTTGGGTCACTCATTGCCTACGAGCAAGGAGTGAGTCAACGACAAAGTGATGCAGGTGAAAAGAAGAATGAGCGAACGGTAGTTTTAAAAGCAAACAATTCTGAAAGTGACAGCTCAGTAGCAGAGGAAGATGACGACATCGCCTTGATGACTCGTCAGTTCAAAATTTTTTTGAAAAGAAAGCTGTGCCGTCATCAAAGCAATT
Source organism: Dendrobium chrysotoxum (assembly GCA_019925795.1). Lineage (NCBI taxonomy): Eukaryota > Viridiplantae > Streptophyta > Magnoliopsida > Asparagales > Orchidaceae > Dendrobium > Dendrobium chrysotoxum. Next base: position 20,449,534 of record CM034297.1, read on the forward strand.
GGAACAAAGGTAAAAGCTCAAAGCATACTAAAGTTGCATTTGACACAATTTGCTTTGAGTGCAGGAAACTCGGTCATCTCCAAGCTGATTGCCCCAACGTCATGACTCATCAAACCAAGGAAAAGGGTGAGAAAAGATCAAAGCTTTAGAATGGCAAATTTAAGACATAAAAAGCATTTTGGGCCGACTCTGCCTCAGAATCATCAGAAGAAGAAGCAGAGGAGGAGGTAACGAATCTATGTCTTATGACTAATGATAATCTTGATCAATCAGATCAAGATGAGGTATGTCAACTGTCTTACGATGAACTGCTTATTATTTCTGAAAAAATCCATGACTCGTATAGAAAGTTAAAGAAAAAGCATGTTAGTCTTAACACTGAGTTTAGTACTTTACAAAAGGAGCATGCTAGTGTAGTTAAGAATTTTTCTGACTTGGATAAAGATCATATATCCTTGCTTGATGAATATGATGCATTAAACAAGAAGCATATTGAGTTAACCACTACACACGATACCTTGAAATCATCACATGTTGAACTAGAGAATGCATTTAAGGAACTAGAAGAACTTGTAGGGGAACTAAGTAGGAGTGAGCATACATTGAGATTTGAATATGCAAGCCTTAACCAAGAGAATAAATTTTTAAATGAAAAATTTCATGCATTCGAAAATAATAAAACACCTCCCACATTTGCTGAGTTTTTGCAGCCTCCACCATGTGAACCATCTCATTCAATACCAGCACAGCATGCATCATCCAAACCCAGAAATAGGCACTACCACCCCCATAGATTAGTGAACCCATTTCCCGGTGTTAGATGTTTTTCTTGTGGCATGGTAGGTCACATAGCCCGCACGTGCACAATTCACTATAGGACACATCTAGTGTGGAGACCTAAATCGCATTCATCACAGCATAACATGCATACATTTCATTCATATAAGCATAGGGTGGAACCCAAACTCACTTGGGTTCCCAAAGCTAACCTGTGATTGACATTGTAGGGATGCTCTCACAAAAGACCTAGTGAGAGCATGTGGTACCTGGACAGTGGCTGCTCGAGACACATAACTGGAGACACGAAGTAGTTCGTGACACTGGAGGCTAGGTCAGGAGGCAAGGTAACTCTGGGAGACAACACCACCAGAAAAGTGGTGGGGTCAGGTATTATTGGAAACTCTAAAATTTAATAATTGAAAATGTATTGTTAGTTGATGGCTTAAAGCATAACCTTTTAAGTATTAGTCAACTATGTGATAAGGGCTTTGACATTAAGTTTCTGTCTAACAAATGCATGATTAGCCTAAATGGTACACTTGTGTTAGAAGGAAAACGTATAAATAATATCTACATGTTAGATTTAAATTGCATTGAAAACTCAAACCCTTTGTGTCTGAAAATAATAGCTGATGACTCTTGGCTATGGCATAGGAGACTATGCCATGCTAGTATGAAAACACTTAGGAACATCACTCAAAAAGACTTAGTTAGAGGCATACCTAAGTTAAACTTTACCAAGGACCATCTATGTGATGCCTGCCAACTAGGAAAATAGGTGAAATCATCATTTCATACAATTAAGGATATCAACACCACTAGGCCTCTAGAAATTCTACACATGGACCTATTTAGACCGGTTAGTACCGCTAGCCTAGGAGGAAAATCTTATGGATTTGTAATAGTAGATGACTTCTCTAGGCTTACTTGGGTAAAATTCCTAGCTCATAAGAGTAAGTCATTTGAAGAGTTTAGAACGTTCTCTACTTGGATTCAAAGAAAATTAGGATGTGAAATTAAGACAGTTCATAGTGATCACGGTGGAGAATTTGAGAATGATAAGTTTGAATCATTCTAGATGTTGGAATAGAACATAATTTCTCTGTCCCTAGAACTCCTCAGCAAAATGGAATAGCAGAAAGAAAGAATAAAACTTTAGTTGAAGCTGCTAGGGCTATGTTAGCTGAATACACTCTTCCTAGATATTTTTGGGTAGAAGCAGTGAATACTGCGTGCTATGTTTTAAATAGGGTAAATGTTAGATCCAAATTTAATTAGACACCCTATGAGTTGCTTAAGGGTAGGACACCCAATCTTTCCCACTTACACGTTTTTGGTTGCAAATGCTTCATCTTAATCAATGGCAAGTCACCCTTAGGAAAGTTCGATCCTAAATCTGATGAAGGGGTTTTCCTAGGCTACTCATCTGTAGGTAAAGCCTATAGAATCTTTAATAAGAGGACCTTAGTAGTAGAAGAGTCTACCCATGTGGTATTTAATGAATCCAATAAGACCTCTGAATCTAATCATGAAGAAGAAGAAGTTGAGATTATACGGGGAGTAGAAACCATTACTATAGAGACTAGAGTGGAACCTCAGGAACATCTGCCTAGAGATTGGAAATTTTCTTGTAATCATCCTAGAGAATGGATCTTAGGAGACCCATCAGAAGGGGTAAAAACTAGGCATGGACTTAGGAAAGAGGTTAGTCATTCTGTATTTATATCTATGATTGAACCCACGAATATAGATCAAGCCTTAGGAGATGAATTCTGGATCCTAGCAATGCAAGAAGAGTTGAACCAATTCATTAGGAATGATGTATGGGAATTAATCAAAAGACCTAAAGAACAAAGTGTGGTTAGAACTAAATGGGTCATTAAAAATAAGATGAATGACTCTGGAGTAGTAGTGAGAAACAAGGCTAGGTTAGTAGCAAAGGGGTATAACCAAATTGAAGGAATAGATTTTAAAGAAACCTTTGCTCCGGTAGCTAGACTAGAAGCCAATAGGGTACTGTTAGCCTTTGCTTATTTTAGGGATTTTAAGCTGTATCAAATGGATGTCAAGAGTGCTTTCCTGAACGGGGTAATCAAGGAAGATGTTTATGTGGAGCAACCCCCGGGGTTTGAAAACTCGCAATTTCCAAACCATGTGTTCAAACTGAAAAAGGCACTATACGGGTTAAAACAAGCACTTAGGGCCTGGTATGAAAGACTTAGTACGTTCCTACTAGATAGAGGCTTTGTTAAGGGTAGTGTGGACACCACCTTATTCTTGAAGAAGGTAGGAGTTGAGATACTCATTGTTCAGATTTATGTAGACGTCATCTTGTTCGGATCGACAGAGAAAAACTTATGTAATGAATTTTCAAAAAAAAATGAGTGATGAGTTTGAAATGAGTATGATGGGAGAACTTAGTTACTTCCTTAGGTTTAGTGTAAAATAAATGGAAGGTGGAACGTTCCTTAGCCAATCTAAGTACATAAATGATATTTTGAAAAAATATGAAATAGATAATGCTAAGGCTATGAATATACTCATGAGCTCTAACATTCAATTGGATAAAGATCCCAGTGGGAAGTCTGTAGATCAAAAGAGGTATAGGGGAATAATTGGATCACTTCTCTACTTGACTGCCAGTAGACCAGACATAATGTTTAGTGTGTGTCTCTTTGCCCGCTTTCAAGCTGACTCGAAAGAATCTCACATGACTGTTGTCAAAAGAATTCTTAGATATCTACTAGGCACCCCGAACTTAGGAATTTGGTATCCTAGACACAACACCTTTTTTGAAATCTTAGGGTACTCAGATTCAGACTTTGCAGGATATAGGGTAGATAAAAAAAGCACTTCTGGTACTTGTCAATTCATTGGACAATCATTAGTTTTATGGTCCAGTAGAAAATAGAATTCAGTAGCCCTATCAACAGCCGAATCAGAATATATAGCAGTAGGTAGCTGTGTTGCACAAGTTTTGTGGTTAAAATAATAAGTTTTAGATCTAGGACTACCTGTAGGAACCATCCCAATCATGTATGACAACACTAGTGCTATTTATATATCTAAAAATCCAATTCAATATTCACGAACAAAACATATAGACATTAGACATCATTTCATAAGAGATCACGTAGCCAAAGGAGACATTAAACTACACCACGTTGCTACTGAAGATCAATTGGCTGACATTTTCACAAAACTATTAGATTATGACACCTTTAGCACATTGAGAATAAAATTAGGTGTCATAGACATTCAAGCTTAAAACAAAAAAAAAGAGTGTTTGTTATGTTGTTTTGCTTTCTTTAAAAAAAAAAAAATGGTTTCCTGATCCTCTTACCTTGCTGATGACAAACCTTAAATTTCTCTGCACATTGTATTGTACGATCACATATCGTACTGTAGGATTATCCTAAAATCACACAAATCTCAACCGTCCACTCCCATTCACGGTCCAGATCTCTCCTAGCTTGCACATATCGTACTGTATGACTCACCACTAGTACTGTACGATACACATTATCGGCCATCATACTGTACGAACCACACATCGTACTGTACGATCCACGTGTCAAATGGATTGGGACAAATTTAAACTTAGCCTGTATAAAAATTATTGCCCTTCGTACTGTACGAACAGGTGTTCGTACTGTATGATTCATTTTGTCAAAAGTCATTCCGACGACTTCTCGGGATGAACGCCTCTCACTCACGTTCGTACTGTACAATTCTGATCATAATGTATGATTTGACTCTCTTTTTTGAATGGTCGTCCAGACGACATTATTGCACCTATCATACTGTACGATCCTCAATCGTACCGTATGATAGTTCCAAAATTCTATAAAATAGAAGGCTTCTTTGGTTAAACTCACTCACTCCAAATTTCCTCACTTTCTCAATTCACTTCTTGAACAATGTCTGGTGCAAGTAAGGACGGCCGAATGATCATCGGGAGCTCTTCCTCCTCTCGGCGATTCGACGATCACTTTCTCTCCGCTGTAGATGAGAAAGCATACAATAAACTCAAAGAAGTCAAAATCACCCCATCTCGAATGTTGAATCAAGCCGCTCTGAATTTCAAGGTGATGAACCTTTTCGCCTCCACCACTCTTCAATTCTTGTTAACTCTAGCATTTCCCTTCCACTCCGAACTACTTTTTGAATTTCTTGCCAATGTAAAAGTCGACCTAAAGAAGACCACCTTCACTTCCTAAGTCTGCAAACAGCATATCGTTATCATCGTCAACGACATAGCTGCACATATTGGGCTATCCACTGATGACACTCGTCCCCAATCTATGATCTCACATGATTATGATTGGACCTCAGTTAACATGACCCTTAGAGGTGTTCCATCCAATCAACACCTGCCCCTTGTCCAAATCCTGAATCAGAATGCACGCGTTATCCAGCATGTCCTTCGCTCGTCCATCATACCCAAAGCTGGAGACCGCATCCATATTACTCCACTGCTGTCTGTGGTCACTTATCTAATAATGTCTGGAACCAAATTCAATGAAGCCCAAATGATTTTTGATTATATCCATACCCTGTCTGCATACCGATATCCCGGTGCCTGACAAAAACTGAACCTTGCTTTAGGACATGTCATAGGCTACATCTTAGATGCTAAGTATCAAATTTATTATCCACTACCTCTAGATCATCTTCCTATCTTCTACTCAGATGCCTCTTTTCGTATCTTATTCCATCGGGGGGCCACTCACGCCGATCCCGATTTTGATGAAGAAGAGACTGCTGCTTCTGCTGATGCCCCTCCACCACCACCAATCCACCCACCTGGTCTTGCTCATCCTGACTACCCTCACGATGACATCATTCAACGCCTTGATGGATTAGAGACTAGGCTGGATTCCCACATTGCTCAACAATATCAAGAACATGAAAGTGATATGAAATGGTTTAGGGAGCGCTTCACCTCCTTCGATCACCAGTTTGCATCCATCCATCAGTACTACTAACTATTTCCACGACCTCCACCACCACCTACGGATCAGGATCTAGAATTTTGAGTTATTGTAGTTGTTTATGTTTTTTTTTTAGTTTCTTGTCATTGTAGTTGTTTGTTTGTTCTTCCCTTTTTGGTGTTGTCAAAAGGGGGAGACGTTTCTGTGTTCTGTGTTGTTCTATTTTTTACTATTAATGATATAAGTTGTTTATGTTTACTCTTCTGTTCTTACTATATGTTATTCTTTTATTATGTTTTTTTTCTGTAGGTTATAATAAAAAGAAAATAAAATTCTTTCTCTCCTCCTATTTAAAAAATAAGTTATTCTTCTGAGGGGGAGCTAAGGAAGACAGAACAATTATGGCTATCAGAAAATATTATTTGACACCATCAAAAAGGGGAGATTATTGAAATCCAGAATCCCGAGCACTTAATTTTGATGGTGACAACTAATACTTACTGAATCCATATGGACTTCCTTAAGATTATAAATATTTATCCTTGTATATGAGCACTAACATTTCAAGTCAGATGCACACTGCTCAAGCTTACTGGAGACTCAAATCGGGTAGAATAAGATGTTGAAAATTCTGTAATTTTTTTTCTTTATTTTTTATTTTCTTGAGTCTGCCACAGAAGCATGTATGTGAAAGGAGCAACCATGTACACACAAAGGGGGAGATTTATTTTTATGTTAAAATTTTTTTTTAAAAAATATCGTATTGTATGATTTTAAATCGTACTGTATGATTAATCAAACATACTCAGGCTAACGGCTATTTTTCAGATGATTATCTTTGTAATCTAATCATACTATACAATCATTATGGTACTGCACGATGAGATTCAATTGAAAAACCCTAGCTGCTAGAATAAGTTTGGTAAGTTTATAATTTTGATTTTTTGAATAGTTCGTACTGTACGATCATGATCGTATGGTACGACCAATTGAATACTTAACAAATTATCTCCCGTAATCAGGAAATAAATGTTGGTTTCTTATTTAAAGTCGATCATACTGTACGATAATATATCATACCGTATGATAGACAGAGATGATTTCATTCGTCCCTTCGATCGTACCAGACGAAACCAAGGTTTTTTATTCTATTTATCATGGATGATATTCATATCGTACAGGACGATATCCTGAAATGAACTAATCGTACTGTACGACTAGTGGAGTGCTGGACATCTAGCAAAGACAAATTCTTTCGTCCCAGGAATCGTCCCACAGATCGTCCTGTACGAACAATAGAAATCAACATGATCGTCATGTACGATATACATATCATACAGTACGATATGTATAAACTTTGAGAACTTTTCGTCTGTGATCGTACTGGACGGATCTGTACTTAAACTGATCGTACTGTAAGATGATATATCGTACTGTACGAACAGAAACGCAAAAGTTGAAATATTTAGGGTTTTCTGAAGCCTGATATAAAAATAACTTAAAATTTTTTAATGAGAAGTTGTTGGTCTATCTTCTTGCTGTGAGAGGCTTTGAGGGAGGAAGGGGATTCTTGAAGGAGAAGTTTTTCTTCATTGAGATCCAGGGCTTGCGAGAGGAAGGTGAAGGTGAGCTTGAGCGTGAGGGAGATGTAGTGTGAGGGGATCACATGGTGGCTCCAAGCTAGCTACATGCTTTGCTCCTCTTGTGGCTTTAGGGAGTCTCAGGAAAGTTCTCGAGGGAAGAGTCACTTCAAGATCAACATCGTCAAGGTACTCTGCCATCTCCAGGAGGGAGAAAAAGGAGAAGGTCCGCTGCCGTCACCAGGAGGGTGACATAGCATTTGGTATTCCGCCGCACCGAGGGAGGTGAAAGTGAGTATTATAAAGGCTTCTCCGCCTTGCTGTGAGAGCAAAAGGAGAGTCAACTTTTACTAGTGCAAATCTCGGAGTAGAGGACTCCGGGGAGTGGATGTAGGTCAAGTGACCGAACCAATAAAAAAATCTCTGGTTTGTTTTTTCCATTTTACCATACTTTATTTTTCATGCTTTTAATTAGTACTTTAAATTGCTTGGTGAAAAATCATAATTTAAATCTTGTATTGTGAAAGTTACAATTGTATTACCAATATCGTCGTTGTGAACGTTTTACTTGCTTCCGCACTTTACTCGTTAAGTTATCCTTTAAAAAATACAAAAAAGTAGAACTCTTGTTTAGGATTGATTTTTTAAAATACCAATTCACCCCCCCCTCTTGGTGCATCTCGTACTTTCATGAGGGATCAAATCTCTGTTGGTACTGCAGTTAATGATTCCATGGCTATTGGCGTGCCAATGTCCAATTTGGTTAAAGTTTGTAGCTGTTTGGAAGGGGATTTAAATGGTTATGATGCGGGTGTTGCAACATCTCACTCCAAACCGTATAGTGGGGTTTAACAAAATGCTTTGAGTAAAAAAGAAAATATTAAGGTTGCTTATTTGGATTTTGGTGATCATTTATCTGAAGATGGCTTAACTGTTAAGCTTAATGTGCAAAAAGAGCAAGAGAATTCTCAAAAACTAAAAAACTCATTGGTGGTCAAGATTTTTAGTGGAGAAGACCCTTAATCTCTTATTAGTTCCTAATTGAGGAGGCAATTGTCGCATTTTGGTAAATTTCACCTAACTCAAATTGGTCAAGGTTGGGTTCTCTATTCCTTCTATGATCCGGAGTATTTGGAAGACGTGTTGTCCAATGGGCCTTGGTATGTGAATGGGCACATCATAGGAATTGATAGATGGTCAAAAACCTTTTCTCCTAATTCGCTTTCAGGGTTAACTGCTCCTGGCTGGATTAGATTGCCTAATCATCCTCTACATTGCTGGGTTGAAATCAACATTTGCAGAATAGCTTCTATGGTTGGCAAACCTTATTTGATTGATGGAAATTTGTTTTGGTGGGGAAGGAGGGAATTTGGTAGAGTATGTGTTCATATTAAGTCAGATGCTAAGTTGCCCTTGGGAGTTTGAGTGGAAGGGTGTGAAGGTAAGTTCTTTCAGAAGATTGTTTATGAAAAAATCCCTATTTTCTGCTTTAATTATGGTAAAATTGGGCATGATTAAAAAGAGTGTGGTAAAACAACTTTGGAGAATAATGATTTCTCTAAAAGTAATTTGATTCCTGATGCATCAGCTGGGGCAAGTTGATCAGCAGGAAATCAAGAAATTTTAAAGGGGAAAACTGGCTTTGACCAACTTGGATATGGGCCTTGGATGGTTATAAATCATAAGAAGAAAAGGATTCTCAATAATGATAACAGGGAGTTCATTCCATCAAAATTGGGAATTGAACCTGTGAATAAGGAGACAGATAAATTTGTCAGATTGGGTGTTAATGTGTTGGAGGCTGATATTGTTCTAGATGTTAGTAAGGGTAATACTGTAAACAAAGTGGAGGTAGAGGGTATAGTAGACTTGGGGAATAAGAATGGAAATTCTGGAATGAACATTTCAGATTCTGAAAAAAGCTTACAAGACCTGCATGAAATGGCTAGTAGGCTCATCAAGGAGAAGCAGGTCATTACAAAAATAGATGCTTTGAGTTCTGCAAATAGTTTTCTGGTCGGGGAAGATGGAAACCAGTTAGAGAGCTTGCCTATTAAGGTTACTTCATGAGTTTTGTATCGTGAAGTCAGGAATAAGTTCAAAGTTCAGGAAATTTTTATGGATGGGAAGGAAGGTAACAATGATGTAAAAGAACCTTTGAGTGGTGAACTAGAAGAAGATGAATTGGTTGAGGATAGATCTAAGACATCTTTGAATAATTCAAGCATCATGGAAGAAGGTTCATGCAAGACGAAGTTTAAACTTAAAAAAGAAGTCAAATCTCTGGGCAAATATAATATTATCCCTCAAAAATAATTGGGTGATGTGATGAAGAGGAGCAAGAGTGGGAGCAATCCCATTTTGAACCCAAAATGTCATCAATAGCATTTTGGAATTGTAGGGGAGCTAGGAAGAGTGAGGCTTCCTGATATCTGAAAGAATTTGTGAATGAATTTGGTATTTTCTTTGTGGGGCTTGTAGAGACGAAGATTTCTTCAATGAATAGGTTGGAGTTCAATAATATGGTTGGAGATAATTGGGATCACTTCCTCTACCCAGCTGAAGGTTTATCTGGAGGGATTATGGTTTGCTGGAAGAATAATGTTGGATCTTTTTCTATTAAGAAAGCCACTTCTCAATTCGTTCTGGGAGAGTTTAAAATTCCTAATAAAGGTACATGGTTTATGGCAACTATTTATGGTAGCAAGGATGTTTATAAGAGGAGAGATTTGTTGGATTGTCTTTAAGAATTTTTGGATTTGAGTAGTCCTTTTATTGTGGGGGGTGACTTCAATTGTATCTTGTCCCAAGATGAGAAAAGAGGTGGGAAGAAGTTTGTATTTTCCCAAGGACCTCAAGATATGAATTTGTTCATGAATAAATGTGATTTCATGATATTGGTATTATTGGACCAAGATTCACTTGGTGCAATAATAAAAGAGGTGGTGCCCGAATTCTAGAGAGATTGGATCGTTGTCTTCTTAATTCAAAGGCTCTAGACGTAATCCAACCGGCTGTAGTACACCATCTTGCTAGAATATCATCAGACCATTCCCCTATATTGTTAAAAGTTTTTCCCGATGGGTTTCAAAAATTCAAGAATCTGAAATTTGAGGAGATTAGGGCCTCGTATCCTGCTTCTAAAGGTATTGTGGCAAACTCTTGGGGAAAACCATTTTAAGGAGATGAAGTGCAATTGCTTAATGTCAAATTTAAAAGAGTTTTGAAGGCCTTATTCTTTTGGAGTAAGGCAAAGCATTATAATCTTGAGAGATTGAAGGAGAATCTAAAGAAAGAAATATTAGAAATGCAAGAGGAAGAGGCTATAAATGGAGGCTTGTCTGGCGTTAAGATATGTCTATTAAAAGAAAAGGTAATGGAGTTGAACTCTACTTTGGGGTGGCTTAGTTCTTGGTGTAGACAAAGGGCTAAGATTAAGTGGTTGGAAGAAGGTGACTCCAACTCAAAATACTTCCATGCGTTTGCTTCAGCAAGGTGTAATAGCAATCACATTAATAAAATCAAAGATAGTATAGGAGAGTTAATTGAAGACCAAAATCAAATAGAAGATGTTCTCTTTGATTTCTTCAAAGAAAAATGGAAAGAAAGGAGGTGTTTGTTTAAGGGATGGCCGTCTTGCTTACATGTTTTAATGAAGTGGAAAGAAGCCAGTTGTTGTCCGAATTTACCAAGGAGGAATTGGAGCTGGTTGTTAAGCGTCTTGAAGGTAATATTTCTCCTGGCTTAGATGGTATTTCTTATTCTTTTATCAAGTGTTATTGGCTTATTATCAAAGAAGATGTTTGGAAGGCTGTTAGTCATTTTTTTGCAACTGGTTCTATGTGTGATAAGTGGAAAGAAACTTCTGTGGTTTTGATTCCTAAGGTGAAGTATCCTATTAGGCCTTATAATTATAGACCTATTAGTCTTTGTTCATCTATATATAAAATTGTGGCCAGGATGTTATTGAACAGAATAATTGGATTCATCCCTAAAATTGTTTCTGAAGAGCAAGCCGCTTTTGTTAGAGGTCGTTCTTTATCTGAACATGTATTGTTAACTCAAGAGTTAATTAATAAGTTCAGATATTCAAAAGCAAGAAAAGGTTTGATGGCTATAAAAATTGATATGGAACAGGATTACGACAGTATGGGTTGGGACACCTTGAATCATGTGTTAGAACATTTTGGCTTTCCATTCAAGTTCTCTAAGTTTTTATTAGAGTGTGTGGTGGCTCCTAAGTTCTCTATCCAAATAAATGGAAACAATTCTAAGTGGATAGAGGCTAAGTGTGGTTTTTGGCAAGAATGCCCTTTATCTCCTTATTTGTTCACTTTTGTGTTCTCATTTATTAACGGATGCTTTTGTACAAAGAGGGAGAAATATTGGTATTAAAATTGCTCCAAAAGCAGATTTTGTTTCACACCTTCACTATGCTGATGATATAATCATTTTTTCGGAGGCCAATCAGAAAAGTGTGAAGAAAATCCAAAAAAAATTGAAGGACTACTGCAGCTAGACGGGACAGAGCGTTAACTCTAAGAAATCCTCAATTATATTTGGAAAGGCTGTTGGAAGGAGAAGATCTATTGCTCTTGCTAAAATCATGGGTTACAAGATTGTCAAGGAGCTTATGTACCTTGGAGTAAAATTGGTTCTAAGGAGACTGATTCTTGCTGATTTTCAATATCTATTGGAGAAGGCTTATGGCAGATTAAATACTTGGGGCAACCGTTTCATATCTCTAGCAGGTAAACTTATTCTCATTAAGTCAGCATTCCTCTCCCTTCCAATCTTTTTATTAACTCATACACTTATCCCGATGGGAGTGTTGAAAGAGTTGGATAGAATGAGTAGGAAGTTCTTATGGAATAAGCAAGATAGAAGTAAAGGTATGCACTGCATAGCCTAGGAATCTTTATGTAAACCTAAGAGTTTGGGAGGACAAGAAGTTCATTCAGCAGTGGAGAAAGTTGGGCCTTTAAGGGCTAAATTCGCTTGGACCTTTGTTACCAAGCCAAAATCTCTTATCAATAGGATTATAAAGGCTAAATATGGGAATGATATTTGGAATGTTCAAGTTAGGAGTGGTGCTTCTCCTACCGGGAAGATCATTATCAATAGAGCCAAATTCCTGCAGCAAATAGTGAGACGGAAGGTTTCGAATGGTGTTAGTATTAAAACTATCAAGGAAGTTTGGATTTTAGACAAGAGTATTGAACGTTGGCCTACTTTTGTTGCTGATTTAAATCTTGAAAGTAAGTACCTTATGGAGTTTATAAATGAAGGAGAATGGAATGTCCCTAAATTGCAGTTATTTTTTGGTAAAGACCTAGTGGAGCTTATAGCATAAGTTCTGATAAATCCTGAAATGCAGAATGATTATTTGGAGCTTAGGCAAAAACATTCAGGTAAATCAATCTCTGCATTAATTTCTGATCAGCTACATGGGAATGAACCTGAAAATAAATATTGGAGATGGATGAAAATTTTAAAATTACGGCCTCGGGTAGAATTGTTTTGGTGGAGACTGAATCTCAATGCTATTCCCTCAAATGACTTCTTGGTTTACAGAATATTGCAAAACTTTAGTGGTTGTCCGAGAGGGTGTGATGTTACAGAAAATAGTGATCATATTGCTGTCGGCTGTAGATATTTGCATCAAGTAATTTGACTGCTCAACAAATGGGGATTTAAGATCCCAGTTTTCTCAGGTATGGAAGTCTGTTATCAGGCATTGAAGAATCTTTCTAAGTCCAATCTGTTCTTGGGGAATTTATATTGTTCAACCTTGTTTTTCACCTGGAATAGCAGAAATAAGCTTATTCATTATGGAGTTGAAGAATGCTTTGTGGTTATAGCAGAAAATTCTTTGAGTTCAGCTACCATTTCCTTTTAGTTTGATCTGATCTCGGACTACTGGGATTCCAATCAGCATAAGCTGTTTCAAACATCATGGCATCCCCCTCCACCCAAGTGGATTATGCTTAATGTTGATGCTTTGCTTGAGACCTCGTATAAGGCAAGTGTTGGTGGTATAATAAGAGATTGCAAAGGTAGATTCTTTCTTGCCTTTAGATTTAAATGTTTACATTGGGACAGCTCAGAGATAGAGTTGCAAGCAGTTCTTTCCTTCAGAAGGGTTCTTTAGGAGCGGATATATGAAGCTAAGGGCATCATTATAGAAGGTGATAACTTGAATGTGATGAAGGGTATTCAAAGTATGTTGAAGAATGGTGTTGCTAAGGAGGATTGCTTGAATATAGAAGATTTCCTTTTTCTAAAAAGTTTCAACCAAGTGAATATTCAATATGTAGACAGGAATTGTAATAAGTTAACAGATTGTTGTGCTAACTATGCTCGTTTGTCTGATTTTATTTGGGACAGTTTATGTAGTAATAAGATTCCTCCTTACTTCTTTTCTTTGTTAAAGGAGGAATGTGATAGGGATGCTATCACTTAGCTTTTGTATCTTCTATTTTGGTAATAAAATTTGCGATATGCATCTCTTAAAAAAAAAAAAAGAATTATTGTCAACATTTGAAACATGGCATTGATTAGATAAAATAGAAGAGTAAGAAGAACTTTCTTTTACATAGAATTCTCAAGAATTTGATTTAAAGTCTCAACATTATCTTGATTACTCGAACCACCAACTTCACTGTTAACATTCACAATAGATTGAGGGTTTTACACAGATTCATTTAGAGTAGGATTACTCTCGATTACCATATTATCTTGCAAGGGCATATTATCCTCAAGAGTTAAAAATGAAACAACTAAATCTTTTTCTTTGTGCATATTTAGAAGAATCTTTTACTTGCGAAGGTGTGGGTGCAAAATAAAATATTCCATAATATTATACCCATGCATTCTATAATGATCACAAAAATAGGGGAAATTTTCAAATTCAACTTTTTGTAAATAGCCACCATTCTCAGGACCAAGCCTTTATTTCCTTAAGATGTTTTTAGAAACATCCATTTCAACTAGTATATGAGCCACAGATGGATGAGAAATAGAGGCCATAGCTTGGTCTGTTTGTAATGGTGTACTATAAATTGATGCTAAAGAAACAAAATTTTAGAGTTAAATAGGTGAAACCTCAAGTTAGGAAATGAATCCCACACAAGAGCAATAGGTGATTCTTCCTTAATATCAAGAAAGACATCAATTTATGCAATCGCATTTGACAAGAGTTAATGTAATAAACTATTCGATCAAATATACGACTATAGTCTAAATCATTTGTAAGTTGAATAGCTATGGTGTTGATAAAACAAACCAATAGAAAAATTTTTAGAAAGTTTTATTTTACACAAATGGTATCTAGATTAGGACAACATAAACCAAATTTCTTGACCAACATGAACTCAAATGGAGCTGCCAACCTAGTAATCACCTTTTCATCAAACTTCAAAGCAAGAATGCATTTGAAAGAAGTTTAAACTAAGTCAATTTTGAGGGAAGAGGAAGAAGAACCTCTAGAAACCACATCTTTGAAAGAACGTGATTTACCGTTACTGGATACACTAGATAAACCCATTATTTTACCTGTATCAAAAGGTTTGTAAGTGATTGGTTCAAAAGTTTTAACTAATTATAGTATGATCTTAGGGTTGTACAGTACAATTAGTTCAATTGAATCATAGTTCCTATCAGATAAACTCCTAGATGATTAGAAATCGTCTCTATCGATCGTCTGGTATGATCTAAATTGTACCGTATGATCTTAAAAGTTAATGAAGCTTGATTCTATTGATTAAATTTAAGGATTAATTTAGGCAAGATTTCCAATTTCATACAGTATAAACAAGTTCATATAATATGACTAGAGTAAACTATAATTATTAAAATAGTACCAAAATTTAATTGTTGGTGGGGTTTCCTAATTACAACTGACCATTCTATACAACTTAATTCGTATAGTACAATTAGTTCAAAATTTAATCCAACTAATTATAACATTTTGATTAATTTATAATTATGCATATCATACAATACCATCCAGATTATACAGTATGATATTAAGAAAAAAATAAATCTTTAATTTTTATTTCATCCATGTGTGTGTGCATTTTCACTATGCTAACGTACACCTTTTACAATACATTGACTCAAGAATGATAAAAATACAAACTCTTACAAAAATCATTCCTATACTACCCATCCTTGAGCCTTGATCCTTTAGCTTTGATTGGTGTATGCTGTACCTAAAATATTAGTTAAAAAAAACATATGCTATAATAATAAATAGGAGAAAGTAGATAAAATCCAATAATATTTATTATTGTGAAAATATAAACTCAAGTTCTCAAATTGTAATAATCTCCCCCGTTTTGATGATGACAAATACTATTGGTTGTATTACAAATTAATTATGTTTTCCTCCTAAGTTCTCCCCCGTACTAAGTGATATCACTTTTTTTAATAAGGTTATGGTTTTTTTATTTTATTTTATTTTATTTTCTAAGAACATGAAAAATATAACTAACACACAATAAAAGAAAACAAAATAAACTATACTAATAATGAAAAGAAATATAAACAAAGTACTTTTGAATCCCCTTTTGATGTCACTAGAAAGGAAAACTATAACTAAAAATAAGAACAAACAAACACTACAAGGCCCAAACCATAAAAAGTATAGATAGAGTACAAGAATCAAATAAACTACCCAACATACTACTGAAAAGAAGATCTCTGATTAGGTGGTGGTGGAGGTGGGTGAAAGTAATGATGAAATGATGTAAACCATTCTCCAAACTATGCCATATTCAACTCATGTTGTTACTGTTGCTGCTACTTGATATGTGTCTCTAGACACATCTTAAGGAAGTTAAATATCTCTATCATCTTCTTATAGAATTGTGGCTAATGCATAGGTGCTGGTGTTGGTGATAGAGCTGGTGCTGGTGTTGGTGCTGGAAGGTCTCCCCTACCTCATCAAACTCTTGCTCCTCATCTATGGGTT
This sequence comes from Dendrobium chrysotoxum, assembly GCA_019925795.1. Taxonomy (NCBI): domain Eukaryota; kingdom Viridiplantae; phylum Streptophyta; class Magnoliopsida; order Asparagales; family Orchidaceae; genus Dendrobium; species Dendrobium chrysotoxum. The sequence goes on from CM034297.1 coordinate 20,465,802, forward strand.
GTACCCCACAATATCTATCTCTAAAAAGGAGGTTGAAGGAATTGTCAGTGTAGAAGGTTGGGAAAATGAATGCTGATTAAGGATAAATTAGCTGATATTTTGCATTTAAGAAATAAGAAATAATGTGTCCTCGGGTTATATTCTGCCTATGATGGACCATTGGATTTATAATGGATATCAGGTTATCAATGTTTCTAATAATTATTATAAGTTCATCAAATTCTATTCCATTCATGATTAGATAGGTTATAATATACAATAAAGGGGTAATGTTTACTCTATTTCCATCTTTGGGTAATATTAAGGTTCTAAGAACATGCTGGATGATGGGGCATTTTGTGTGAGAGTGTTTATAGGTGGATGGTGTTAATTGAGTGGTGCATTTCTAAGAGTAAGATTGACTTGTGTCCAATCATAATCCCTCTAGAGCTAATATATTAGGGTTGTACTCCTTGGGTAGAGATATGGAAGTATTAATCAAAGTCCTAATAGGTAATTTCTATAGGTTGCCTACAAACATAAGATTTCATAAAGGTTCTATTTGCATTGATTCTTAGGCTTACAAAAAATTCATATAGAAGTTCAGAGTTAAAGATAAATGTTAGAGTCAAAATAAATTAGAGTGTGGTGCTAGTGAAGAGTTTTAGTACTTGGCAGTTTGTAATCTCCTGGTTAAAGAGACTTAAAGGAGTAATGTGGGCAACGCAATAATTATGATAAGCCGGCTCACCCTCAATAGATTCAAATTAATTGTCCATAGGAAGACAGGAGGGTCTTACCATCATTCATTGGGATGCTAAGGAAGGATTTCAAGGAGAAAAAAGGAGAAAGATTGGAAGATTAAGTGCATAAAACGTTAGGATTTACCTTCCCTTTATATCCTTCAGTAGATTGTATAGTTTGATTCAAATCACACAGTATGATTAGAGGAATTTAGTTCATATCAGTCAAACCATTGATAATAGAGGTTAAATTGTATAGTATAATCAGGAACATAATCGATGATTCTTGTTTATTCATTCATCCTGAGGAGTTATCCTATATAATCTTTGGCTAAATTGATCATATAGTATGAATAGGTGTTTACATAGAATGATGTCTAATTAAATATTGTACGGGCGAACAAAATATTCCAATGGCCATAGCCACGTGTATCATATAGTATGAAAGGTTTGTCTGTATAGTATGATCATAAATAATTGACTTAATGTGAACTATTGGAATACATAAATAGTGCTGATGTAAGGATCTATGTGGATCAGATAGTATAAAGTTGATCGTAAAATATGATGTGAGCAAACAATATTCTTTGTGTGTGATGATCAGGGAAAACTCCACAAGAGAAAACATACACATTACAATGCAATCCATAACATATACAAAAAATTTTCATAGAAATAAAGTTAGGCATACAAAATAAAAAACTTAAGTAACACAAATAAATACACAAACTTCTAAAACATATTTCTACCCTAATTTTGCTAAGCATTGATGTCAATCACACATAGTCTAGCCCTAAGTGTGCTAAAAATGTCATAATTGAGGGGTTTTGTAAAAATATCTCCTAATTGATTTTTAGTGCCTATTTGATGTAGTTTTATGTAACCCTTGGATACATGATCCCTAATAAAATGATATCTAATGTCAATATGCTTTGTGTATAAATGTTGAATTGGGTTCTTTGAAACGTAGATAGCACTTGTGTTATCACACATGATAGGGATAATGCCTACAGAAAGTCTAACATCAAGGATTTATTATTTTATCCATAAGACTTGGGCAACACAACTTCCTACAACTATATATTTTGCTTGAGCTGTTGATAGGGAAACTAAATTCTATTTTTTACTATACCAAGAAACTAAGGATTGTCCTATAAATTAACAAGTGCCAGAGGTGCTCTTTTTATCTACTCTATACTAAGAAAAATCTCAATCTAAATATTTTATAATTTTAAAAGTGGTGCATGTCTATGATACTAGGTGCCTAAGTTTTGGGTGCTTATAAGATACCTATGAATTCTCTACACAATAGTCATATGGGATTCTTTCAAATCAGCTTGGAATCTAACACATAAATATGAACCAGGCATAATATCTTATCTACTAGTTGTTAAATATAGTAGTGATCATATGATTCCTCTATACCTCATTAGATTAACTATTTTTTTATCTATACCCTTATCTAATTTTATGGATGAGTTTATTGGTGTACTTATACATTTAGAATTTTTCTTATTAAATTTTTTAAAGATCTCCTTAATATATTTGGTTTGACTAAGGAAGTTTCCATCCTCTCTCTACTTTACATTAAATCTAAGAAAATAGATCAATTATCCCATCATACTCATCTCAAACTCCTTACTCATATTATTTTAAAATTCATTACATAGATTTTTATTTATAGATCCAAATAATATATCATGAACATAAATATGAACTATAAGAATATCATCTCCTATTTTCTTAAGGAATAGGGTGCTATCTATGCTACTCTTAACAAATGATCTATACATGAGTAAATTGCTAAGTCCCTCAAACTGTGCCCTAGGTGGCTATTTCAATCCATATAAAGCTTTGTTTGATTTGTAGACATGGTTGGGAAATGATGAATTTTCAAAACATGGGTTTATTCTACATAAACATCTTCCTTAATAACCCCATTAAGAAATTTATTCTTCACATCCATTTGAAATAATTTGAAGCCTCTAAAAAGTCTAAATGATATGAGAATTCTAATGGCTTCTAATCTAGCTATAGGGGCAAAGGTCTCCTCAAAATTAATTCCTTCTATTTGATTGTACCATAATCTAGCCTTATTTTTAATCACCTATCCAGAGTCATTCAACTTATTTTTAAACACCCATTTAGATCTAATTATGCTCTAATTGGAAGGTCTACTAACTAGCTCGCATACATCATTCCTAAAAAATAGGTTTAATTCCTCTTGCAAGGCTAAGGTCTAGAATTCATCACTTAGGTCCTGATTTATATGCGATGGTTTTATCATAAAGTTGAAAGCTGTATGGATGACTTCTTTATATGGTCTTACATAGTTCTAACCCCTACTAATGGATCTCCTAAGATAAGCACCCGAGGGTTACTAGAGGAATATCTCCACTCTTTGGGCAAAGGATCATGAGATTCTTCTCTATCTCCAAGGTCAGCAGCCTGTACTCCACGGGTAATTTCTACCTCATCATCATCTTCTAACTTAAGCTTAACATGTCTTTCTAATTCATCAAATACAATATGGGTGGATTCCTTTATAACTAATGTTCTTTTGTTGAATACCGTATGGGATTTACCTACTGAGGAATAGCCTAAGACGACTCCTTAATTTGTATAAGAATTAAACTTCCCTAAGTGAGATTTACTATTAATAGGCATAAAATAATTATAACCAAAGATATATATATGTGAAAGATTAAGTGGCCTACCCTTAAGTAGCTCATATGGTGTCTTGTTCAATTGGGATCTAATATTCACCCTATTTAGCACATAACAAGTAGTATTCACTACTTCTATAGGGTATATTCAGCTAATATAGCCCTAGCGGCCTCCACTAGTGTCCTATTTTTCCTTTCATATATACCGTTCTACTATGAAGTCTCAGGGGAAAAATTATGATCAATTTGAGTCTCTTTGTAAAATAATTCAAATATCTCATTCTCAAATTCTCCACCATGATCACTATGGATTATAGAAATCAAACTTCTTAACTTCCTCTAAATCCAAGTGGAGAAAATCTTAAATTCATTAAAATACTCAATCTTATGTGCTAAGAGTTTAACTCAAGTGATTGTAAAAATGTCATATACTATCACAAATCTAAAACTCTTACCACCTAGAGTGGTTGTACTAACGGATCAAAACATGTCCATGTGAAAGATCTTTAGTGGTCTAGTGGTAGTGATATCCTTAACAGAATGAAAGGATGACTTAGTTTTCTTTCCTTTGGCATGCTTTACTGAGATGGTCCTTAGAGAAGTTTAACTTAGGAATGACTCTAACTAGGTCTTTCTTGGTAATCTTCCTTAGAGTTTTCATACTAGCATGACATTGTCACCTATGCCATAACCATGAATCATCCATAATAGTTTTATGGCATGAAAAATTATCAAAAATATCAATGCAAGCAAGATCAAACATGTAAATATTTTAGTTATGTTTCCCTCAAGTATAATCTTTTCATTTAAAATGATTGAATAATTATTTGTAAGATACATCAAAGGCCTTATCTCATAATTGACTAATGCTAAGTAAATTATACTAAACCTTCAACTAAAAGTATGTTTTTCAATAATAAAACCATTGGGTTTATTGATTATATTTGTTCCAACCAAATTCCTTGTGGTGTTATCACCCAAGGTTAGCTTGCCTCCACTCGTAGCCTCCAATATGATGAACTGCTTCATATCTTCAGTCATGTGTCTTGAGTAGCTTATATCCAAGTATCACATGCTCTCACCTACCTTCTTGTGAGAACATCCCTATAAGGTCACTTAAAGGTTATATTTGGGAAACCAAGTGTGTTTGGGTCCCACTTTAAGCTTTGATGAATGAATAAAATGTATGCAATGTTGTTATGAATATTTGGGCCACCAAATTAGGTGTATTATATGGTACAAAGTGTACGTGTGTGTTATGTGTCTATTATGCCACAAGAGTAGCACCTATCCCTTGGAGATGGGTTTACTAACCTATATAGAAGATAGTGACTCTTCCTAGGTACATATGATGCATGCTGCATCCTAGGCTATGGCTTTAGTGATAGTATAGGCCCTTGTGCATTAATCTAAAGTGGAGATATGTTCTTTTTATAAAACTTCATTTGCACTTTTATAACTTGGAACTTTAAATATCAATACATGCTATTTAATGTCTAGTTTCATTACAAGTGTCACTAGTTCCTTTGAATACTTTTTTAACTCAATATACTCATTTTCAAGGAATCATGTGACTTAGTTAATTCAATATGCTTTTTATTTAAGTAATCAAACTCATCTAGTAATAATGCATACTCCTTATCTAATGTGATATACTCATATTTGAGATTTGCATGCTCATTAACTAACATGTTACCATCAAATTTTAAATCAGAAAGTTCTTTTTTTAAACATTCTTGCTATTTTTAGGTATCCTAAATGATTCATACATTTTCTAAGAAATTGAAAAGAAATCTTCAAAAGATAATTAACATACCTCTTCCTGATTGGAGTTAACAATTGCATCATTTGCAATTAAGCACAAATTAGTTACCACTTCATGATGTTCCTGTTCAAATGAATCTAAGCCTGAATCTACCCAAAAATCCTTTTGCATCCTCTACTTACCCTTTTCAAAGTTAAGCTTTTGTTCACCCTTTTCCCTAGTAGGGTGATTTTTTAGGTTGGGGAAGTCAGACCTTAGATGTCTTAGTTTCCTACGTTCAAAGCAAACAGTATCAAAGAAAACATTATTAAATTAACCTTTTATTCCTTTGCTCCTATTATGGTAGTGTTTTTTCTTTCTTTTTAAGATGCTTTTGAACTACTTAGTCATCAAAGATATGTCATTATTCTCATCGACTCCAGATCTATTGCTATTCATGTCATTGTCCTTCATCACCACAGTCTTTTCTTTTCTCTTATCACCTGCATCCAAAAGGTTTTATTTCACATTTTGCTTGTAAGCAATAATAAAGCCCAACAAATCATCAGTAGGTTTTACATTTAAATCTTCAGATTAAAAATTTGTAGTGACTTTAGCATCAAAACTTTTAGGCAAACAGTATAAAATCTTATTCACTTTCACATAGTAAGATAATTCCCTTCCTAAAGCAAACAGAGATGGCACTATCTGGGTAAACGTAGTGTACATGTCAGAAATAGTCTCATTTGATTTCTTATGAAATACTTCATACTCAAGCAATACTAGATTTAGATGAGATTATTTCACTTAATTTATTCCATCATTTGTGATATAAAGCCTATCCCATTATTGCAATCCAAGATCCCCAGTCTAAGACTTTGATGATGACAAACATTATTGATTGAAGCGTTATTTCTCTTAGTAGATATTTTGGATATTCTTTTTGTTTATGAGCACTAACATTACAGATAAAATGTATACTACTCAAGGCCATTGGAAACTCAAGATTGGGTTGAATAGGATGTCAAGTAAAAGAGTATGCTTTTAACTTTTTTATTTTCTATTTCTTGAGTCTGGCCACATAAGAGTGTATGTAATAGGGTGACCATACACACACACACATAAGGGGAGTGAGAAAGTTTTAAAGTTAATTTTTTTTGTACTAATTATATTGTATACTTTATAATCATAATGTACAATCAGTTATTCTAAAAATGGTCTTAACAGCTAATTGAATCATTAATGGTATTAAACTAATCATACTATATGATGCCTATCATACTATATGATTTATTTTGATCTATAAACCCTACCCACCAGATAAATTAAGTAAGATAATTATAAATCAATTTTGAAATAACTGTATGGTATGATCTTAATTATATTATACAATATTTTAAAATCTTATTTAAATTATCCCTCGTACTTAATCAATCAAGCCATGGCTGAATTAATGATAGAAGATCATACTGTACAATCTTGATCATACCGTATGATTGACAGAGATGAAATTTGGTTGTCCCAAAGATCGTACCAAATGAAACTATAATTTTTAAACTAATCATACTGGATGACCCACTTGAAATCAACTAACCGTACTACACGATAAGAGTAGTACGGGATATTGACCAAATGATTTTTAATCATCTTAGAGATTGTCCGCTACTAACACAGAGAAATTAAATAGGTTGTACTGGATGACCACACGATCGTACTGTACTATATGTTCAAAAGTTTCAACAGTTCGTATGAACTACTATTTGTATCATATTTGATGGGTCTAGTTTTTAGAACTGATCATACTATATAAATTCTAGTCATACTATACGAACAGAGACAACCAACTTAAATTTTTAGGGTTTCTTGAAGCCTAATTCTTAAGCAAGGTTTGAAGAATCTATTGGCAATAGAGAGCAGTGTGTGACTGCTGAAGGAACTCTAAGAGAGAATATTTTTTTGAGAGCTCTTGAGTGAGTGAGGAAGAAGAGGGTGAGGTTGAGCCTGAGGGAGAAGTAGTGTGAGGGGATCATATTATTGCTCTAGGCTTGCTTGCATCTGATTCCTCCTATGGCCTTGTGAGTCCTTATACTATCTCTTGGGAGAGAGGCTTTAAAGTCAAATCCGCAAGGTTCTCTACCTTCTATAGAGGGAGAAAAAGGACCTGAAGTTCTCTACCTTCTATAGGAGGGAGAAAAGGAGCTGAGGTACTCTACCTTCTTCAGGAGGGAGAAAAGATTGAAGGTTCGCTGCCATCACCAGGAGGGTGACATAGCTTTCTGCACTGTGTCGCACCAAGTTTTAGTGGAAGGGATTTTGTAAGAGCTTCTCCACCTTATTATGGGGGGAAAAAGGAGAGTCACTTATTTCTAGTGAAATACTCAGAGTGGAGGACTCCGAGGAGTGGATGTAGGTCAAGGTTGACAAAATAACTATAAAATTTTTGGTGTATTTTTTCCATTTCATACTTTTTCTTTTTTTGCATTTTATTTTTGTGATAAGTGTTTGGGAAAATTGGTGTTTATTGCTTCATCTCAAAAGTCATAATATCATCATAATTAATTTAGTATATTTGACAAAATTATTTGCTTCTGTAATCAATTAGAATTTTGTATTGTCAATTACTAAAATTTAAATTTTAGAAATATTGTCAATACTATTTTGAAGTAATCATTTTGTTTTAAAATCTACTAGTTCTACCCCCCACTCTTGGTGTGCCTCAGGCTAGTTCTTTGAGGTGTCACAACCTCCTTAAACTTTCACCTATATCTCTTTGTTAGTAGTGCAAGTAGACACACGCATGTAATTCTTATATTTTAATGCACAGAAAAAATAATTTGAAAACTTTGCCTTAAGTTGTGCATAATCCCTTTCTTCCATACTCCATTCAGTAAAAGGGATATCATTTTAACAATATGAGAAGGAATATAATATCTATTTTATATTATATGCCACATTCTATTGTCATGGATTGTAAAAATATAGATACGTGAATTTTCCAGAAATCAAATGTGATATTATTAAATAATTATGGATGGGTTATTGAATAACCATTTGTATTATTTCTATCCTCAAATTGTGCCATTGATCATTTCTCAGGGTTTTTAAAGCACTTATTTGGAGAACCCACTCTGATACTAATTAAAAGTTCATTTTATGGTTGTTAAACCACTTGAACTATAATAGCACACCAACAGAATGGGGGCGGGGAGGGGGGGGGGGGGTGAATTGGTATTTTAAAATTTCTTTTCAAAAATCCTTTTTGAACCACTTAATACCAAATTAAAAATATAAGTTTAAAAATAAATCTTATGTTACGAAAGCTAATGATATAAAAAATCAAATACTATTTTTTGTTTTTATTTTGTAGAAAAATAAATATGAAATTATTTTTTGTTCTTTTTAGTCTTTATATTTTAATATTCCTTTTCTAACAAAAACTAAATCCAAATGATTCTCAATGTTCTCAACTCAGATTTGTGTGAAACTAAAATTGCTAGAAATTTAAGTACATAAAATTTTGAACAAACACACAAGAAATTTATAATGGTTCGGTCAACCTTGGTCTACATCCACTCCATAGAGTTCTCCACACCAAGTATTATACTAAATTCATAGTGGCTCTACTTTTGCCCCCACAATAAGGTAAAGGAGCTCTTACAAAATCTCTTCCACCAACCCAGTGTGGCAGAGTAGTCAAATCCCTTTCACCAATGGTGTGGTGGAGTAGCCGAATCCCTTTCACCAACCTAGTGCGATGGAGTAGCTTGGTCCATTATCACCAAAAAGATCTTCTTCCCAAAGCTTTCCTCAAGGCAATCCTTGACACATGGTGGAACTCAGGTGTAAGTTCATCGAACCAACAGTGTAAAAATACTCTCTCACACACTCTACTGAATCCCACAAACTCCACCCTTCATCATAAACTTCACCCTTTCTCTCCAAAACTCAAATCTCTCTCTGTAATGATTTCTCATAGAAGACATAACCAAATTACTACCAAAAGACTCTTTAAAATGAAATAATAAATATTTAAATACATGGTTAAAAAAACCATTATGTTCAATTTAATAGTCTCTATTTACATAATATAATCTGAAGATTATATAGTTTGATTAGTTAAATTATCCCTTTAGTACTATAAAATGAATGTTTCCGAGTATAATTAGTTCAAATGTTTCAACTGATCATCCAATATGATTATAAGGTCATACAACATTATTAATTCAATCAAATTATAGTTCATATAGGACAAACTCTTGGATAATTAGAATTATCTCTATCGATCAGCCGTATGATCTGAATAATACAATGCTTTCTTTATAATTTAATAATCCTAATTCAATTGATTAAATTTTGGGATTATTTTAGGAAAGATTTTTAAAATTTGTATAATACGAAAAGGTTTGTACAATATAAATAGAACAAACTTTAAATTTCAAAATACTGCCTAAATTTTATTGGCGGCAGAGTTTCCTTATTACAACTAGTAATCCAATATAATTTAATTCATACAGTACGATTAGTTCAAAATTTATTCAGTCTTATTTAAACATTTTAATTAATTTTTGATAGTGCATATCATACTGTATGATACAGATCATAATGTTTATCTACATGGTCACTATGCTAGCATGCACCTTTTATAATACATTGACTCAAGAAAGATAAAAATATAGACTCTTACAAAAATCAATCCTAAGCTACCCAGTCTTGAGCCTTGATCCTTAAGCTTTGTTTGGTGTACATTGTACCTTAAATGTTTGTACACATAAAAAATATATCTGGTAATAATAACTAGGAGAAACTAGGTAAAATCCAATAATGTTTATTATCAACAAAATATAAGCTCAGGCTCCATGAATACAACATCTCTCTCTAAGAAGTGTACTCAAATTCACAACTCATGGTGAACTAAATTAATGGAAAATATGAGGTCAAAGTTTAGCTACTCTCATAAAGTACTTGTTTGATGTTAAAACTAAAATTGTCAAGCTCGAGTATTTAAAAATCATTCAAATCTTGAGAAGTTAAAATCAGCTCACCTAGCTTTTTTTTCAAAGTAAGGAAGCGTTGATCGTCAACTGATCATACGGGTCTTAACACCTTCCCTCATGGAAGTGGAAATAATGTAAGGAAAGGAAAGTCCCAAGGATCTATGCCCCATAAGTCTAATGGATCCTTACTTATAATATCTGAGGAATGGGTCAATCGACACTAAGGTTGGCAACCCTTGATGATTCAAGATCAAAATAGCCAGCAACCTACTACTTGACAACCACCTATTGAGAAGATCCTCATCCTCACTCATCCTCAAGTGCATGCATGAAGATTAACAAGAAGCAGTGATGAGAAAAATCCATTCTGTTGAATGTGAAAGCTACTCTTGGTGATGAACAATCGCTACAAGATCCTTAAGGAAGGATAGTTCTAGCTAACTCTGAGAAAAGCTATGAAGAGTTCTTTAAAAAATGCATCTAATGCTAATAGTTTTGTCCAATGTAGCTATAACCTTCTCACAAGTTACACTCGATCACGAGCCCTTGGCCATTCACCATTTGGGGATTTGACCTACTAGGCCCATTTTTATCGTTAAAATGATAAACAAGGTTCATCTTAGTCATGATTGACTACTTTACAAAATGGATTGAAGCCAAAGAACATGCTCGAGTAACCTCCATGGTAGTTAAAAATTTTATCTAGATAGAAATTATATACAAAAATAAAGTTCCTCTAAAATTATCATAGATAGAGACCATAATTCATTGACTAAAAACTTAAAGAATACTTCAATATCGAAAGCATTCACCACAACTTCACTTTTGTTCACCATTCTAGCTGCAACGCATGTCGTTGACAACAAAAAAAAGTGAATGGGAAGCATTTAATGAAGAAGGCCTACAAGCAACCATCAATTTATTTGAAGTTCTCAAAGTCCAAGTCACAATATAATAAGAAGAAAAAGTGAAGAACTGTAATGTACTACAATTCTTATATCAAAGAGAAGACCTTCCAACCTAGAGACCTAGTTTAAAAGAAGTTGACACAGTTGCTCGTCATTCCACACTTAAAAAGATAGCGAGTACTTAGAAAGGTCACTACATTATCAAAAACTAATTTGATCCAAAATCTTATAAATTATAGACCCATAATGGAACATAAAAACCCAAGACATGGAGCATTTACAACCTCAAGTCATTGTATCCATAAAGGAAGCACCTACCTTCACTCACTCTATTTATTTTCTTATTATTTTTCATAAGAACTTCTTTTCTATTTACAAAAAGTCTCCTATCAAAATAAAAAGTATAAAAAGTATTCACTCATGAAAATAACCACTCTAAAACACTTGGGGAACTCAGGACATCCAAACTTCCTATAATGAGAACTCTTCAGGAGACTTTCTAGAGGAGAAACAAGACAAACTGCACTCCCTCAACTATAAAATAATCAAACATAATCACTAAAGTAGCACAGGAACATTAAACCTCCCTTCGGGTCTAAGCTAAAAGAAAATATTAGAGTATTCCCTGAGGCAAGTGGAGGCCCATAGGCACTTAAGACATGTGTGAGCACTAGATCCCCTTAGCATAAAGGAAAGTTATTATTTTAGTGAGATCGATTCTTTATTCCCTTTTGAGTGACTCATGGTAAACTATATTTCAAATTTTAAGGAAAATAGCCTAAAAATGAGTTTATCCCCACTCATCAATCTTTTAAAGGAGAAACTTAACAAATCCTAGTCTCCCGATAATATAATGATAAACTACGATCACCCGAGTAGTACGGGACCATGAAGTCCCCCTCCATGATTGAGTTGAAAGAAAATATTAAGCTACTACCTAAGGCAAACTGAGGCTCCATGGAACTTAAAACCTACACAAGCGCTAGAGCCCCTCAATTTAAAAGAAAATCAACATTCTAGCGAGATTCATTCTTCCTTCAATATCAAGTGACTGCTGATGAGTTACATTTTGAAACTTAAAAAAGATAACTTCAAATATGCCTAACTACTCTAAAAAAAAGAAAAATATAAGCCCCATATTTATTTCATGGTTACTTTCTCTATACTCGAAGAACTTGGTCGACAAAAGTTATATCTTTTAAACACTTATGAACACATTTGCTTTTTTTGTAGGAAGAAAGTTGTTTATCAATCTTGCCCCCAAGTGGGATCCATAACATAAATCATATACCTCAGAAGACCAAAGTATTTCACCAAGACATCTATAAAGCATAAATAAATAGGGTCTCTTAATCAACTATCCATCAACCAATAAGGATATATATGGCCAACCAAGTAGTGTAGAGCCATCAACTCCCCCTCGAGGTTTGAGCTGAGAGATAATATTGGACTACTCGTTGAGATGAGCCAAGGCCCCTTGACACTGCGTGAGTGGCAAAGGCCCCAGCTTGAAGGAAAGTTATCTTTCTAGTCAGATCCATTCCTTATTCCCTGATAAGATATTAAGGGAATAGAGTTTTATCAAACTCACTATCAACTTTTGAGATTATTCACTGGGTATAAGGAAACAAAGTTGCATCAAACTCGCTCTCAATTCATATAATCAATTACAGAGCATAAAAGTGTTTTATTAAGCATGTTCTTAATTTATGAAGCCAATAACAAAACTTCAAGCATGACCAAGTAAGCATCCAAAAACTTGCATTTATTAGATAAGCATTTTAATAGTATCGGATAAAGGTATAAAAAATAACTTTTATTTCATATCTTAAAAGTATAACAGATAACTTTTATTTCATGCCCCTTCTAAAAAACTTTAACCCTTATTCTTACAAATGAATTGATCTATTTTTCAGTGAAATTCATAACAATCAAACACGCTATGCTAAAAAATGGAGTCAAAATGGGTGAGAAATCTCAACCCCTATTTCACCCCGCTTTTTAAGAACTCTTCAGGGCTAACATGTCCACCAAAAAATATGTTTGGGCACTCTTATACAAAGAGTGTCCCAGCTCTCTGGGTGAGTCATATGAAAATAATGACATTCCCAACTTGTCCAAGGAGATGACTCTGCTCCTAAACTTCATCATGATAGAATCGATCAGGAGCGTATCTCATACATGCTTCAGCTAATTCTGCCTACCTCAAAGAAGAATAAAAGAGAGAATAGAAAAGATAGAAGTAGTAAAGAGACTATCACTCTAAATTATTTATTATAACTAATCAAAAGTTATCTTCATCAAAATATCATAAAGTACTGAAGCTAACACCTAATTATAATTTTGGTTTAATGTATTTTATATTCCATAGATTTTTTAAGTTTTGGGCGTCACCTCCATCCCAGGTTGGTGGTGTTAAACAATGCTTTGTAAAATTATTTAGAATGTTGGAATAAGAGTTAAAAGGAAGTTCAATTATATTATCCAAGAATGGATCATCAAGAATTATATTAATATTTACACTTTTACTGTTGAAAGGTATAAAGCTTTACAATCTTTATTCAAGGCAGGAGAGTACTTAACTACCAACCTAGCTATGTAAATTTTTGATAATAGGGTTAGAGTCGCATTCTCTATATAATTCATTAATATATTAAAGCTTGAATTTTTAAGATTATATTTTTTAGTGATTTGGACCCTGTCCTCATCTCTATCTACTTCTTGAGAAAATTTAAACTTTGGTTGTTTAATAATTTTTATGTATTATATAGCATATTTTTTTCCTCACATGCATAAGATTCATCCTCCAAATTTAAATCCAAATTGATATGTTTTACAGGCATTTTTATTGATATGTAATCTTTTTCACTTTTTTTACTTTCATATTTTCCATCCTTTAGCTCTCCTTCTAGATCTATAGGAAAAATGCTCAATTTTGATGGCCATATCAGCCACAAAAGTGTAAAATCCTTCAAAGAAATAGCTTTTTGGCAGATTTTTGGTAGAAATAATTTTAACGTTGAAGCACACATCCGAAATATACCTACAGCAAAAACTTTCTTTTGGAACCATTTTCGATGGAATTTTTGGTAAAAATGTGGAAAAAAATAATGTTATATGAATCTAATTACCAGTGAATTCCCTTACCAAATTTTCACTGGATAGTTTTGCCAAAAATTTCACTAGAATATTTAGCGGACAGTTCTGTTAAAAATTTTGCTGATATTTTGGCGGATATGGATTATTGGAAATGTCTTCATTGCTCATCGTATCTTTATTTTTGATGGTTTATCTGTAAAAAACAAGTTCAGAACCTATAAGCATAGCAAAAAAAAACATCTTACCTCAATTATTGTACAACATAATAGTTCTACAATCTTAGATAGTTATAGTTAAAGTTGCCTCACATTTCAACATTACATAGAAATAATGATTGTAAAGTAATAATGCATTTAATCAAAAGAAATGTTGTATAATTACCAAAAACTTCAATAATAAACATCTATTTGTATATAATAAAAACTTAACATAAAATCTACAAATATATATAGTCTAGTCATAATTTGTTGAGTCATTATCCTCCTCTACCAATGCTGGCTACTTTCCACAGAACTGATTCCTCATTCTCTTTAGCTCCTCCAATATTTAACTTTGTTGTATCTGCATCTACATGACAATTTGTGATTTTTTGACATGCTCTAGCTTTACAGTAAGGCTAGCCACCTATTAGCTATACAAACTCTTATGACTACTTTATAAGAAGTTGGAACCACTAGAGGATTGTTCCTCTTAAGTGTAGGCTTTCAAGCCTAATCCATAAACTCATCCCTTCTACATTCCACCCACTACCTATTACTAAATGGGGTAGTCAGAATAGTTTGCAGATCCCCCAGATGATCCCTCACCAGCTCTAGGCTAGAACTCTCGAAGTTATTTATACTGAACCTACAAAGGATAACATAGGATTTATCAATTTATAATTGACACTTCAAATATTTTTATTAAAACTATAAATGTATATACTACATTGGCCTTCTTGCTCACTCGTCTGCTCATTATTGATCCTCCTAGCGCTTGCGAGTTTGACTATGTAACTCAATAGTGGTTTGTCCTCTACATAGCATCTCTCATTATAATATACTTACATTAGCTATCATAACTAAATAATTTAATTAAATATATTGAAATTCTTACCAAATGTCACTTATGCTCAATGTTTGGAATTAAGCCCCCAGTATAGAGGGCAGTACCCATTCCCATGATATTGGAAGATTGATTCTGTCTATTATGTTACCACTTTTTAATATAGTTTATGCTACCTTAAATACTAGTCAAGTCGGTCCATACACTCTAACCAATCCAAAGTGGTCACTCTCCTGACTTCCTAATGTTTATAAATATGTCTCATAGGAGAGTTGATCCATGCTAATAAATTGTTTTTTATCTTGTCATGGTACTGGGGCCACCCCTATAAATCTATTTGCATATAAAAAAGTATTAGCATATAATATTTTTTTTTTGTTTAATTAAAATGTATAGATCTTACTGATACTACTAATTAGTAATGTTAAATACCCCAAATCACATGTCATGCACTTCCTTTGAGATTTTCTTAGATGAAATATAAGCAGAGACAAACATGCTCTGTATGATGTCTCGTATCTTGTACGTGGGATACTTTGACGGTTGAAACCTACACAAAACATATGTAGAAAAACACTTCCTAAATTATCTTTAGTAATTTTAAGAATGTAGTATGTGCATGTCACCATTTGGTTTAATATCCATGCCCCCATCTGATATCTATTTTACTATAGCTGGGTTGGAAGTTCCACTTGTAGAGGGTTCAAAGGGTGGTGGGTAGTAGAATGGCAGAGCATATTATGGTATGGATAAGTGTAAGGGACTCTCTAAGAAGATGGTGAGGGGTAGTAGGGGTAGAAGGGAGTACTGTGCGTCAGATCTAGTGAAGGAAAGCAAATGTTAGGTGAAGGAAACTGTGGGTTTGGGGATTCAAAATGAGGACTACTAGCTGGAGGAGTAGGTAAAGGTAGGCTTTGCTCGGTTTCAGTGGCAAGCTAAGAAGAAGAGGTCCCCTAAGCACCTCTGGGCCTTCCTAATAAGTAATTAGTTACCTATTTATACCTAACAAAGCTGTTCATAGTTGATTGCTAGTCGGGCTCATCACCAGAAGCCATCTAAAAAAAGAAAAAAATACAGTAACAAAAAAAAATTAACTACTAGTATGCTATAAAAATAAAGTAAAACAACTACAAATATAGTTAAATAGCTATTGCTATACCGTTAAAAAATCTTACACTTAATATAAATTATAACAACTCGTAAGCTTTAAAAACAAAGTAAAGTAACCACAAAGAAACTGACGTAACTACTGCAATACTGTTAAAAAGAAATCATGCACTTATAATCATTTAATACTGGTAAGTACTGGTAATTACTGGTATGCTATAAAAATAAAGTACATTACCTATAAGAAAACTGAAGTAACTACTTCTATTAGATGTATTTAATATAAACTGAAGTAACTTCTAGATGCATTTAATATATTTACCATCTATTTACTAACCATTTATTGATTCACTCTCATCTGATGAGAGTACATCCTAACCACTAACATATTCCTCACAAGTTTTCTCAATATCTAAGTCTACCTCTTCTAATTGTAACTCATCCTCGTTAGTTATAATTTTATCATTGACGTTACAATTAAGATCTTTTAAGTTTGACATTAGCTCTTCTTGATGTATTGGTGATATTGATGGGGTTTTCACAGTGACTCCTCTAGGTTCGATCTTGATGACTATGAGCTAATGTTGTTTTCCTCATAATTTATCAAGATAGATAGTAAAGCAGACACGGCTTGCCTGACTAGCAATAATAAATGGGTTAAACTTTGTATATTTCCTACCTTGCCTTACTTTTATTATACCATAAAGTGGATGTACTCTTGTACCTCTATTCTGCACTAGATCAAGCTAATCAAAATTAAAAAGATATATTTAATTCTATCACCTAGAAATTTAAATAATAATACTTCTTCTAAGACCCCATAATACTCACAATCGTCACTCGTATGGGTGTTCCCTCTTACACAAACACAAAAATTTTCTATCATTCAACCTGTACATTATAATTTAGTTTGACATTGTTCACAAAAATTGGCCAATATTTTACTACTCTATTTGGTAGCTAGATCTAATAGTCATTGGTACTAAACATCACTAGCTTGAGTGTGGACCTAATTGGTTCATCAAATATAAGTATGTTATTATCATGTTTACTATGTTAATTCATTTTAGAAATAAGTAGAAATGACTAGACAAAAAATATGCCATACTTTTAAACCAATTTGGGAATTATGTTTCAATTATCTTCTGAACTTTAACTAATAATGATGTAATCAAACCATTAATGAAAATTCTATAAATTTTAACTAGTTATGATTTATGAGTTACAAACTCTATGGAAAGCTAATTCATACATACTCATGATATGGCTCAACTTCATCACAGTAAAGTAATGAGGACAATATGGAAGCTCTCATCTCCTCATCAATCAAATAGTGCATGGTGCTAGCACATGCAGGCTCACTAAATCCATTAAATAGAGATATATTTGAAGATTTACATGAATTTAGATGACATAGATTTTAAGGAACAATACTTATTGTTGATTGTAACACTCAATAAAAGTAATAGGAGAAAAATTTAGTTATCTCGTATAATAGGATGCTTCGCAAATTGATCCTTCAGGCTATGTTTTGTTCTTTACAATCTTCATAAGTTTATTTAAATACACGTATAATGTATGAATATTAGTGATAATTTCTTAATATTTATATGCCAGAAAAGTTTTGCATGTAAGAAGGCTATCTCTCAAATGGATACATCCATCGATATTGAATAGGTCCTCCAACTATTGCCTCATATGATAAATGTATGAGTAGATGCTCCATAAATTAAAAAAATTCTTAAGGAAATATTTTTTTTAATTTACATAGAATAAAAGTAATATTGTGCTCCATATGGATCAAGTCTTCCACAATCCATTTGGAGGAGCATAAGTCTTTAAAGAAGATACTTATCTTGATCAAGGGCTTTTATATTGGATCTATCAAAAAATTGAAGGCAGTGGGTAGTAAACATTACATGAAGATGTGACAATCATAACTTTTTAATACAAAAATCTCCCTAATATCATGTCAATGTATCTACTAAGGTTGGAAGTATATTCATCAGATACCCTTAGACTCTACACCAATTCACAAACTGCTTGTCTCTGCTCTAATGTCAAGGTGATGGCTTTTGGTTTTAAAAATTTTCCATTTTCTAGCATCCTTCAACTTTAGGATTTTCCTCTTGCAAATCTCCTTTAAGTCCATCCTTACTTTCATATTATCTTTAGATTTATCCTTGATGAATATCACTATGTTGAACACATTTTAAAAAATGCTTTACTCTATGTGCATCACATATAAGCTATATCTAATTAAGTTTATTTTTCAATATGGAAAGGATAAAAAATACCCTTTTATCCAGTTGTGGTTGACTCCATACTCTGGCAATTTATAATTAGTCATTGTTGGAGAATCAACGAATATGGGCATACACCTCACACATTCAAATATTTGTCCGTTGGTTAATCTTATTGGGGTTACATCATTGATGGCTCATGATGGGCTTTTATAAGCTTATGGTGAGTAAATATGAAACTCATAGATTTTATAATATACTTAGATTTTTTTTGATATAGAATTAAAAAAATAACCGAGAAAAATCTATGTAAGAATCAAGTAATAAAGTGATAGAGTAAAGTGTTGAACCCATAAGAAAGTGTTCTAGTAAATTGTAACAAAATTAGTACTGCTTACTCTAAATGTATGAATTTATTCTACTAAATGAAAAGTAATGTTTTGAGTTCTTATCACTGATTAAAAATATAATGAAAAGGAGTTAAAAATTATAAGATAAGGTGTTTTGGACTGATTGATGTCAATTACATATCTTTCCTAATGAGACTCTTAATTATAGATGTGGATGAGAGAATGTGTAACTCTAGATCTCTATTGAGCTTATAGGGTTTAAAAGAAAGGTTTATGGCCTTCATACAATTTTTTTATCTTCATAGAACATAAATATTTTAACATATTATGTTTTGGCATGCCAATATTCCATTTAAATTTACTAATTATTCTAGCATTTCTCCATTAAAGTAATACATCATGCTAAATTTTAATTACACACATAGCCATTATATGTATTAAATTAGGAAATGTATATATTGAAAACAATAATACTTTAATTGATGCACAAGAGTCTATATTATTACTTAACATATCTTTTTTATCATCAGCCTAAAATGAGAGAGTTAGCTAAACATATAAGGAATAATAAGTGATAAGTGTAAATAATGTATAATTTTATTTGTTATATTTTAAGTGAAAATGTGTTATTTTAGTTGTATTATGGTGAAAAAATATAAAAAAATGCATAAAATTCTAAGTATCATCCTGGGCCCTGCGCCTTAACATTGGACAAAAAAACACTACAGTGCCATCAAAGGTACCATAGAAGCATTACAACATTGATATGGTAGAACTGACTTCTCTGTTGGATAGGGACCCAACATCAAAATGGTCAACTTTGTAGCACCATGTTCACTATCTTCAAGTGCTGCAGCCTTGCAATCTATTACATCTAGGCACAAAAATTTCCACTCCAGCATAGAAGCATTCAAAAGTTAGTAGCGCCACAACATAGCAATTGTAACTTCCAAAGGACAAGATATGTTAGCAAAATGACATGACTGTTCACTAAGTAACTTATCCACATTAGCAGGCACTATGACGAAGTAAAAATATTAGCATAGCGATGCTAGTTCATTTTATGGGCATAATGATGTCAATCATTCAAGCATTGTAGTACCAGTTGCCTACTTTGTTTTTTCCTATAAATACTCAATGTGTAATGTTTGTAAGAGAGTTTACTCACATATATAAATTTAGTACTTTTTAGAGTGCTTCTCTAGATCTCTTTTAGATTTAATTCTAAGAAAGATTAGGGAAGTACTAGATATAATAATAGGGTGTTAGTAAATATTTATCTGAGTAACTCCAAAGAAGAAGTGTAGAAGAGACACATTGATCCTTCATAGTGATATTATTCTCTTAAATTTTCTTTCGTCTATGATTTCAATGAAAATGAGTTTGCTTATCTTTTCTTCCAAATCTTGCTAATTCTTAAGTTCCGGATTAATGATGTAGAAAACATATTATGTACTAATAAATATTCTTGTGCTCTAAAAGTGAAATGATATTTTCACTATTATCCCATTCTTAATTTAATGCACATAGTGACCATATGTGTAGGTAAAACCTATTATGATGTATAGCCTAGATAGAGGAATGAAAGAATAATTAGGAATATTACAATAGTATGTTTGCATACCTAGATATAGGATATAACCTATACTATGTTTTTATGGAGATAATATAACTGTAAGAGGTCAGTAGGTATCATTTTCTCCCCATTAAGCTTGACAGATATCTAGTGATGCATATACTCTAAATCACATTAAAAATTAGAATTTTATTAGAAAAGATATGTAATTTACATTCATTAATCAAAAAAATGATTTAAATATTGTATCTATTATTTTAATATTTTTATTCAGTGATCAAGTCTCTACAACCAATAATTTTATTTTAGTAGGATAATTTTATAATTAGAGTAACCAGTAGTAGTTTATTCTTCAAAAGCATACTTCCTTATGCATTTAATAATCTACTCAATCACTTTATTACTTGATTCAACATGTATACTTGTGTATGTTAAGTGTGATTTGTTATTTTATATATTAAAGAAAACCTAAGCCTTATTTATGGAAGATAGAACCTTAAACATTTTTATAATTAAAAATTACACTCCATAGTACCCCCATCAATAACAAACTCATATTAATTTTATCCATATAAAGAAGTAGTAAGAAGTTGATCACCAGGAAGGATTTAAAGATCTTCTCCACCCTCCTTCTTCCACAACTTGTAGTGTTTCTTATATAAACACTGGCTAGGATCTCCTAGAGAAAGTATCTTGCACTTCCAAGCCTCCCTTACACTTTATTTTAAGGAGGCACAAAAGAAACACACTAAAAAATATAAAACATTCACTCAAGTGACTGAACACTTCAAATAAAAGAGCTAAAAACTATTTATAACATGTATAAGATCGGGCTCAAGCATCACAACACTAGATAAGGTGGCGTTGTGGCGATAAAAAATTAATAAACACCTCAGTGTTGCAATGTTGGCTTAACTGCGAAGCTAGTTTTGGGTAGAGCAACACTGTGACATGTTGTGGCTGTAGTATTTATGACACCATGACATTTAAAAATAGATATGGTTAGTGCCATCATGTTTAAATTGGCGCTTAGGCATTGATCGTGCAGGCACTGTGGCATTATACTTAATGGCACTATGGTGGTGCCCAACACTTATAATTTTTGCTTTTTCTGCACAATTCCTATACAACCATAACTAAAAAACATATTTTTATTGAATTTTAAATAACTAAAATAGTACACAATTTACACTAATGAAATTTCCCCTAACTGAAACTCTTGCTTGTCCTCAATCAATAATTACATTCACCCCTTGATCACATAAATAACCAAAGTAAAAATTAATAATTTAAAATTATTAAAATATAGGATAATATAACATAGTCTATAAGTATTTTGGAATTAATAGGTTAAAATTATAATTTTAAAGGGCATAACATTTATCCTACTTAGTCACGCTTGCTATTTCTTATTTTGAATATATCAATAATGTTTGTAAATATAAAATTGACTTTCGAATATAGAAATGAATAATTTAATCAAAGGATTAGTTGTGCTCATAGTTAAAATAGGAAATTCATTAGTGCACCATCACATGGACAAGTTCACTTACTTTATCCTTTTGTATTTAAGTATTAGAATGCCTTTAAATTTAAGCTACAAGTGATACCTATTTTGGAATGTACCCATCTTTTTTTTTACAGAATTTTCTTTAAAGTTTTTCTTAATTTTCATTCCTTTAGTATTTGTGGAGTACTTAATTAAAGATTTTGAATATCAGTTTTTCTTTCATATTCTTTCCAATCTTAATTTAGTTAATGTAAGGATACAATAAGAATACTAATTCCATCATCGTTCATGGTGAGGGGGAGTGGTCGACGGTCATCTCCCTCCTTTGGTGGGGGTAGTGGTGGTAGGAAAGCTTCAGGGCATCATAGCTATTGGAAGGTTTTTGAAGGTAAGGGATCAGAGGCTTGCAAATAGGTTTTGAAGGATGAGCAAGCTACTAAGTTAGGCGAGATTTTGGCTGCAGACTTTTCGTCTGAGGAACATGAACTACTTTCTTTAGATGATAACTAGCTTCACGACTCTACAATGCGGTCCAATCATACTGAGGATCTGACCACTTCATGTATTTATCTGTCACTAGACATCTCCATCTGTGAGCATACGTCGGATTGCATATGCAACTACAGGTTTGTCTTCTTGAACTTAACATCCCATATGTGAATGTCGTGAAAGATTTTCTAGTGTCCAAATGTAATGCCTCTTTTGTGAATGGTTTGGATAGAAGCATGGTTTCTTGCAAGTGTGTTAACCTCCTCAATGCTATAGAATAAGAGCATCATTCTATAGGACAATGCACATTAGCTGTTTGTATTAATTCTTCTAAGGGCACTTCATTTAGCTTCAGGGTAGTTGGTGTAGAATTTCAGCACCAATATAGCAAACAAAATTCCCTAAAGCAATCTAGAGTGTTTGGTGATCGAAGCTCATGCCATTTTGCTTTTAGAAAGCCCCCTTTTATACCCCTTTAGACAAGATTCTTAAATAAGAGGTGCTTGATGAGGATGGAATTAGCTTGAGCCTTAATATTGATAAAGTTCAAGAAATATTTCTAAATTGGAATGTGTTATAGTTGGGAAACTTCTAAGCAAGTGAATCTCTTTATCTTGGCTTCATGTTGAACTATCAAGGAGATGGTAATGTGTTTGGGAGTTTCAATTGATTACCATTGCTCCAAATTACGTTATTTGTATTTTTCAAAGCCTTAATGCTCATGATTTGATTCTCGGGGGTGGACCTTGGATTGTGGTTGGAGCATTTTTGGTCTAGACCAGTGGTCATGTTCCTTTTCTCTTGAGGATATGAAGGGGTTTGCCTTCCAAATTTGGATACAGATTCCACCACTTCCTCTAATGTATTGGGATCCTTCCTGAAAGTTCGATAGGGATGTTAAGCCCTAGTGAACTAGTCCCGAGGCTAACCAAGAGGGGGGGGGGGGGTGAATTGGTTATTTAAAAATTTCACGATAACTATGAAAATCTTTTTATAACGTGCAGTGGAAACGAATTAAAACAACGATAAAAAGATCAGCCAAAGATATTCACCCAAGCAGTTAATATCAGGAAAAATTAAAGTGCAGAATTGAATCAGAAAAAGCAAACCAGATTTTATAGTGGTTCGGTCAACTTGACCTACGTCCACTCCCCGGAGCCTCCCCTCTGGGTATTGCACTAAACAGAAGTGTCTCTCCTTTTGCTCCCACAGCAAGGCGGAGAAGCCTGTACAAAAATTTCCTTTTCACCACACGGTGAGGCAGAGAACCCGACCTCCTTTCGCTTCCTCCTGAAGCAGGCAGAGAACCTTCGAACTCCTTTCGCTTCCCCCTGAAGCAGGCAGAGAACCTACGAACTCCTTTTGCTTCCACCTTAAGCGGGCAGAGAACCCCGGATCTTCTTGCGAACGATCCTCCCACGACGAACACTGACTAGACGAAAGACGACGAGCGGAGAAGACGACTCTGATCCGTGCTCGGAGCAACCTTAGTGAATCCCTCACTAACTCCCCCTCACAAGATCTTCTCTCTCTCTCCCAACTCTCTCTCTCTCTAGGGTTTCTCAGGGAAGGAAGGCAACAAAAGATTTTTCCAAAATTTGGAAAAAGTTCTTTTAAAGGAGGGCTTAAAATTTGCCCTAAATCTCAACTGATCGGCCAAGATCGTCCACGACGATCGGTAGATCGTCCTGTACGATCAGTTCAAATTCAGCTGTTTCAGCCTGGACGATCTGGCTCTTCTGGACGATCAGTAGAAAAAGTTGTTCATATTGTCCCGTACGATCCTGCGATCGTCCGGGGCGATTAGTTCAAATTGAGGGAAATCGTCCAGAAGACAGTTCGGGTCGTCCAGAGAAATCTGTGCTGGACGACCAAAAAATGACTTGATCGTCCCGGACGATAGGGTCATCGTCTGGTACAATTAGTTCAAAAAGGCCCCAAATCATCCTGTACATAGTTCTGGATGTACAGCTTTAATGCACTAGACGATCAAGATCGTCCGAGACGATCCTGCGATCGTCCAGGACGATATGATCGTATCAACCAAAAATAAATTGCTTTCCTTAATTACCAGATTAAATTAGGCATGATTGTACTGGATCGTCCGGGACGATACACGTATCGTCCGAGACGATCAGACCAAGTATCTAAAAATAAGAACTTACCTAACTTGATCTGGCGGCTGAGAATTTCTGATTTAGGCATATCGTCCCGTACGATCCGGAGATCATCCAGGACGATCGGCTCAATCAGACCCTCTTAACTTAGTCGCCCTAATTAGGGTTTCTGTTTTAACTGGATCGTCCAGGATGATGTGGAGATCGTCCAGGACGATCAGAACAAAATTTTTAACAGAAACTCTAACTCACTCAATCTCTCTCCCTGAGTGTGTGTGTGCAAGGTTACTTAGCTAGGGAATCAGTTACATTACAATTGACTCAATAAAAAGAAAAATCATATATTTGACACACTTGGACCCGATCTTGAGTTGGCTTGAGTGGCTCGCGATCTTTTGTGCCTGAAACAGATTAGCCAAGTAAAACACACTGGAAACATATTTGTCATCATCAAAACCAGATTTGCAACAATCTCCCCCTTTTTGATGATGGCAAACATTTGTAAAGTAGTCTGAAAATAAAAGTAAACTAGGAGATCAAATAAACAAACATTTTTTTAAAATTTTCATTTAACAGCTAAAATAATACAGGAAGCATGACTCAGAAAACAGAAATAGACACGACTACAACTGACTCCCCCTTTTGACATCACAAAAAGGAGGAGGAAAAATATAACACGGTAAGAAAACATAAAATAAAACATAAATAGAACAACTACAAAACAGAAAAATTAGAATTTTTCCTTGATTTTAAATTCAAAAACCAATGACAGGACGATTGACAGCGCTGAAATCCAGAAAAGGTTGGAAATAATCAACTTTCGTAACTCCAACCCCGGGCACCTTATCGATGCAAACCTCTTTCAACACAAAAAAAATCCGATTCAAAAGAAAAGACATTAGATTTGAAACGAGATCCTTTCAAGCCTCGTTCCAAAAAAATATCTGATATAATAGTGTTACAAAAAAAAAATCAGAAATCGGGATTTTCAAAACTCAAGCTTTTGAAAATATTAAGTGGCGCACAGATTTCTCTAAGACATTTAACAATCTGAAAGGGAAGAAAGCTTATTTTGGGCTCATTTTGTGCCTCTTTTTCAAATTGGTTGGTGCTTTGCGCATCTTTTGATTTTTGATACACTTTGTGTATTCAATTTGGCAATTTCGCATCTTTTCAGTTTTGGGCTCATTTTATGCCTCTTTTTCAAATTATGTGGCGCACTGCGCATCTTTTCTAAGCTTTCTCCTTTTCATAATCATTAAAGAGTCTCAGCTGTGAGATTATCTTCCAGACATAGGAGATGACTCTCCGCAGTAAGGAAGAACGATTCACAAAACAAAAGCCATACAACATATGATAAATGCAATCACTTGGTTTAGAAAATTAAACTAATGACTCAAGACTTTGAAAAACACTATTGATATGAGGCAGATTACTGTAGGAAGATAAAATAATCTCTATTTCAAAAACTAACATTTTAATTTTGAAGAGGATTTTTATTCAAAAGAAACTACACACCAGTAAAGGAGTTAGAGGAAGAGAAATAATTATCAATGTTTCTTCCCTTTAACAGATTCAGCGAAGTCAATCACTGCTTATCAGCTTCCAAACCAAAATAAGGTAAAAACTCCCAGTCAAAAATTCAGATCACCAGAAGTAGTGAGCGGTGATCAGATCTTAAAAATCATAAAACAGTAAGTGCAAGATACGAACCAGTAAATAAATAAAAACAGGTAGAAAATCATAGCAAAGTAGATACTCAAATCAAACTAACAATAAGGGTAACACAGAAATCAGCAGAAGAAATAAAATCAACTGAAAGAAAATAATCAAACCAAAACTAACTAACAGAAATCAAAAATCAGAATACAAAACCTAACTAACAAAAATCAGAAAACAGAATACGAAAACTAACTAACAGAAATCAGAATACCAATCATAACAATCATAAATCAGCAGTCATCAGAATCAAGCATTTATATCAATCACTCCTAATCTGGTTCTCAAAATGCTGAATGAGTCAAAGGCCAGTGGTTTAGTGAATATGTCAGCCAGCTGATTTTCAGTTGCTACGTGGTGTAGCTCAATGTCCCCTTTTGTAACATGGTCCCTAATGAAGTGATGCCTAATGTCAATTTGTTTGGTCCTAGAATGTTGGATTGGATTCTTAGAGATACAGATGGCACTAGTATTATCACACAGAATAGAGATTGTGCCAACAGGTACTCCTAAATCCAAGACTTGCTGCTTCAACCAAAGAACTTGGGCCACACAACTCCCTAAGGCAATGTACTCAGCTTCAGCAGTGGAAAGTGCAACTGAGTTCTATTTTCTACTGGACCAGGAGACTAACGACTATCCTATAAATTGACAAGTCCCAGAAGTACTCTTCCTATCCACCCTACACCCCGGAAAGTCAGAATCAGAATATCCAATGATCTCAAAAGAGGTGTTGTGCCTAGGGTACCAAATTCCTAGGTTTGGGGTTCCTAAAAGATATCTAAGAATTCTCTTAACAGCAGTCAGGTGGGACTCTTTAGGATCAGCCTGAAACCTAGCACAAAGACAGACACTAAACATGATATCAGGTCGGCTAGCAGTCAGGTAAAGCAGTGAACCTATTATCCCTCTATACTTCTTCTAATCAACAGATTTTCCATTTGAATCCTTATCTAACTGAACTGAGGAGGGCATGGGAGTATTGATTGGCTTGGCTTTGTCTATTTCATATTTCTTCAAAATGTCTTTAGTGTATTTTGATTGATTGAGAAAGGTTCCATCATCCGTTTGCCTTATGCTAAACCCCAAAAAGTAGGACAATTCTCCCATCATACTCATCTCAAACTCTTTACTCATTGTTTTAGAAAACTCTTCACATAAGTATTTATCAGAAGATCCAAAAATTATATCATCAACATAGATCTGGACAATGAGTAAGTCATCTCCTAATCTCCTCAGAAAAAGGGTGGTGTCTACGCTCCCCTTAACAAACTCTCTTTCTAACAGGAATGTGCTAAGCCTCTCATACCAAGCTCTGGGTGCCTGTTTCAATCCATATAAGGCCTTTTTTAATTTATAGACATGACTTGGATATTGGGAACTCTCAAAACCTGGGGGTTGTTCTACAAAAACATCTTCTTTAATTACCCCATTTAAAAAGGCACTCTTAACATCCATTTGAAACAGCTTAAATCCCTTATAACAGGCAAAGGCTAGTAGCACTCTAATGGCTTCCAATCTAGCTACAGGGGCAAAAGTCTCCTCAAAATCAATCCCTTCTATCTGATTATACCCCTTAGCCACTAATTTGCCTTATTTCTCACCACCACACCAGAATCATTCATCTTATTCTTAAAGACCCACTTAGTTCCCACAATACTTTGATTTTTAGGTCTTTCTACTAACTCCCAAACATCATTCCTTACAAATTGATTCAATTCTTCCTGCATAGCTAAAATCCAAAATTCATCCGACAGGGCTTGATTGATGTTGGTGGGTTCAGTCATTGAGATAAAGGCAAAATGGTTTACTTCCTTCCTAAGTCCATGCCTAGTCCTAACACCTTCAGAAGGGTCTCCTAAGATCAGTTCTTTAGGATGACTCGAAGAATATCTCCAATCTCTAGGCAACTCTATTTTAGGTTCTACCCTTTCCTCCAAATTTGTATTTCTAACTCCTTGGATAACCTCAATAATCTCTTCATCTTCTACTTCAGATCTAGACTCCTTAGGATCAGATTCATCAAACACTACATGGGTTGTTTCTTCCACCACCAAAGTCCTCCTATTGAACACCCTAAAGGATTTCCCCACACTTGAATATCCTAAGAACACTCCTTCATCAGATTTGGGGTCAAATTTTCCTAAGGGTGACTTCCCGTTGTTCAGAATGAAAAGCTTACAGCCAAAGACATGGAGGTGGGACAGATTTGGAGTTCTACCCTTAATGATCTCATAAGGTGTCTTGTTCAGTTTGACTCTCACATTCACCCTATTCAGCACATAACAGGCAGTGTTCACCGCTTCAGCCCAAAAGTATTTTGGAAGTGAATACTCGGCAAGCATGGCTTTAGCGGCTTCCACTAAGGTCCTGTTCTTCCTTTCAGCTACCCCGTTCTGCTGAGGGGTCCTAGGAGCTGAAAAATTGTGACTAATCCCATGATCCTCACAAAAGCTTCCAAACCTTTCATTTTTAAATTCCCCTCCGTGATCACTATGGATGGTAATAATCTCACATCCTAACTTCTTCTGAATCCAAGTAGAGAAGGATCTAAACTCATCAAATGACTCAGATTTATGTGACAAAAACTTAACCCAAGTGAACCTCGAATAATCATCTACAATCACAAAACCATAGACTCTCACCCCTAAGCTGGCAGTGCTAATGGGTCCAAAGAGGTCCATGTGCAGAACTTCTAAAGGTCTAGAGGTGCTAATGTCCTTAACAGAGTGAAAAGAGGACTGGACTTGCTTCCCCAACTGACAGGCATCACACAGGTGATCCTTAGTGAACTTAAGCTTGGGCACACCTCTAACTAAGTCCTTTTGGGTGACTCTCCTAAGGGTTTTCATACTGGCATGACACAATCTCCTATGCCATAACTAAGACTCATCAGCAGCAATTTTTAAGCAAATTAAATTATCAGACTTAATGCTACTTACATCCAGCTTGTAGACGTTGTTGATCCTTTGCCCCTGCAAAACAACTTCATCATTTAAGCTTAAAATACAGCCAGTGGGCAGGAATTTGATGCTGTATCCCTTGTCACAGAGTTGACTGATGCTCAGCAGGTTGTGTTTCAGTCCATCTACAAGCAAAACATTATCAATCATAAAGTTCTTTGAATCACCAATTATACCTGTGCCTACCACCTTCCTGGTGGTGTTATCTCCAAGTGTAACCTTGCCTCCAGCTTTGGCCTCCAGCGAAATGAACTGATTTGCATCTCCAATCATATGTCTAGAACATCCGCTGTCCAGGTACCACATGCTCTCATGAGGTCTTGTGTGAGAGCACTCCTACAAAAGTATCAAATGTCAGTCTTAGGAACCCAAACAGGTTTGGGTTCCTTCTTATGAAAAGAAGAATGCAATGAATGCATGCTGTGCTGTGAAACAGGCAGTTTGGGTTTCCACACCCAATGTGTACTACGGTGAACAGTGCAGGTGTGAGAAATATGTCCTAACATGCCACATGAAAAATATCTAACACCAGGAAAAGGGTTAACTAATCTACGTGGATGATAATGCCTCTTCCTAGATGTATATGAAACATGCTTTGAAGAACTTGCAACAGATTTTTCAAAAAGTGGCGGTGCATAAAACTGTTCAAAAGTAGGCGGTGTTTTGTTCTTTTCAAAAGCACTGATCTTTACTTTCAAAAACTCATTTTCTTTCTTTAAGCTTGCAATTTCAAATTTCAAGGTTCCTTTGCTACTTTCTACTTCACATGCCATTGTATCTAATTCTTTAAAAGCTCTTTCTAAGTCCACATGCGTAGTTTTCAATGAATCATGCTCAGAAACTAAATCAGAATATTTTTTATTCAACTCATCGAATTCATCAAGCAAAGACATGTGATTTGAATCAAGTGTGGAATGATCTTTAACTACAGAATCATGCTCTTTTTGCAAAGTTAAGTAATCTAATTTCAAACTAGCATGAGTTTTCTTAAGCTTCCTATACGATGTATGAATTCTTTCAGAAACTTCAAATAATTGATCGTAGGTAAGCTCACATACCTCTTCCTGATCCGACTGACCAGGGTGATCATCAGCCATAAGACAAGTTTATTTCCTCCTCTTCAGCTTCAGTCTCAGAAGAGTCGGATGCAGAGTCTGCCCAGAACGCCTTCTGAATCCACTTCTTGTCCTTTCTGAACTTTGGTTTCTCCTCACCCTTCTCCTTGCTTGGGTGAGCTTTAAGTGTTGGATAATCAGCCATTATGTGTCCAGGCTTCCTGCATTCAAAACAAACAGATTCAGATGAACTCTTAAAATTTTTATTGGACTTACCCTTGTTCCACTTCTGATAGTTCTTATGTTTCTTCCTTAGAAAGCTTTTGAATTGCCTTGTGATTAAGGCAACATCATCGCTATCAGACCCGGAAGAGCTAGCATCTGAATCCTTGGCCTTTAGTGCCACTGTCTTCTCTTTCTTACGTTCACCTGCATCAAGTTGCCTTTGGTTCACCCCTTGCTCGTAAGCAATGAGTGATCCAAGTAAGCTGTCAATAGAGTAAGTGTTTAAATCTTTAGATTCAGTAATAGCAGTAATCTTAGCATCATAAGAAGCAGGCAAACATCTTAGAATTTTGTTCACTCTTTCGTAGTTAGTAAGTTCTCTACCTAGAACATGCAAAGAGGTAACAATCTGAGTGAACCTTGTGTACATTTTTGAAATAGTCTCACTAGGTTTCATGCGAAAAAATTCGTAATCATGTAACAAGATGTTTAACCTAGACTGTTTGACTTCAGTTGTACCTTCGTATGTTATGCATAATCTATCCCAGATTTCCTTTCCCGTTGTACAAGTAGAAACACGCATATAGTCTTCGGATTTTAAAGCACAAAAGAAACAGTTCAAGCATTTTGCATTTAACTGTGCTAAATCACGATCATCAAACGTCCAATGAGTAAAAGGCAGTTCAGTTTTCACATTGTTAATCAGTCTAAAAGGTGGTTCGTATCCGTCCTTAACTAACATCCACATGCGATAATCAATAGACTGTAGAAAAGTAGACATGTGTGTTTTTCAAAAATCAAAAGGAATATTGTCAAACAACGGTGGTCTTGTAATAGAATATCCTTCAGCAGTATTACGATTATTACAGTTAGCCATGGATCAAATTCAAAAGTTTTTAAACTTAAATTTTGAATCCCGCTCTGATACCACTTGAAAGTTCGATAGGGATGTTAAGCCCTAGTGAACTAGTCCCGAGGCTAACCAAGAGGGGGGGTGAATTGGTTATTTAAAAATTTCACGATAACTATGAAAATCTTTTTATAACGTGTAGCGGAAATTAATTAAAACAATGATAAAAAGATCAACCAAAGATATTCACCCAAGCAGTTAATATCAGGAAAAATTAAAGTACAGAATTGAATCAGAAAAAGCAAACCAGATTTTATAGTGGTTCGGTCAACTTGACCTACGTCCACTCCCCGGAGCCTCCCCTCCGGGTATTGCACTAAATAGAAGTGTCTCTCCTTTTGCTCCCACAGCAAGGCAGAGAAGCCTGTACAAAAATCTCCTTTTCACCACACTGTGAGGCAGAGAACCCGACCTCTTTTCGCTTCCTCCTGAAGCAGGCAGAGAACCTTCGAACTCCTTTCGCTTCCTCCTGAAGCAGGCAGAGAACCTATGAACTCCTTTTGCTTCCACCTGAAGCGGGCAGAGAACCCCGGATCTTCTTGCGAACGATCCTCCCATGACGAACACTGACTAGACGAAAGACGACGAGCGGAGAAGACGACTCTGATCCGTGCTCGGAGCAACCTTAGTGAATCCCTCACTAACTCCCCCTCACAAGATCTTCTCTCTCTCTCCCAACTCTCTCTCTCTCTATGGTTTTTCAGGGAAGGAAGGCAGCAAAAGATTTTTCCAAAATTTAGAAAAAGTTCTTTTAAAGGAGGGCTTAAAATTTGCCCTAAATCTCAACTGGTCGGCCAAGATCGTCCAGGACGATCGGTAGATCGTCCTGTACGATCAGTTCAAATTCAGCTGTTTCAGCCTGGACGATCTGGCTCTTCTGGACGATCAGTAGAAAAAGTTGTTCATATCGTCCCGTACGATCCTGCGATCGTCCGGGATGATTAGTTCAAATTGAGGGAAATCGTCCAGAAGACAGTTCGGGTCGTCCAGAGAAATCTATGCTGGACGACCAAAAAATGACTTGATCGTCTCGGACGATAGGGTCATCGTCCGGTACGATTAGTTCAAAAAGGCCCCAAATCATCCTGTAAATAGTTCTGGACGTACAGCTTAAATGCACTAGACGATCAAGATCGTCCGGGACGATCCTGCGATCGTCCAGGACGATATGATCGTATCAACCAAAAATAAATTTCTTTCCTTAATTACCAGATTAAATTAGGCATGATTGTACTGGATCGTCCGGGATGATACACGTATCGTCCGGGACGATCAGACCAAGTATCTAAAAATAAGAACTTGCCTAACTTGATCTGGCGGCTGAGAATTTCTGATTTGGGCATATTGTCCCGTATGATCCAGAGATCATCCAGGACGATCGGCTCAATCAGACCCTCTTAACTTAGTCACCCTAATTAGGATTTCTGTTTTAACTGGATCGTCCAGGACGATGTGGAGATCGTCCAGGACGATCAGAACAAAATTTTTAACAGAAACTCTAACTCACTCAATCTCTCTCCCTGAGTGTGTGTGTGCAAGGTTACTTAGCTAGGGAATAAGTTACATTACAATTGACTCAATAAAAAGAAAAATCATACATTTGACACACTTGGACTCGATCTTGAGTTGGCTTGAGTGGCTCGCGGTCTTTTGTGCCTGAAATAGATTAGCCAAGCAAAACACACTGGAAATATGTTTGTCATCATCAAAACCAAATTTGCAACACTTCCTATATTTTTAATATGTTTGCTATGATTGGAGAACCTATTTGGATGGATGAGAAATTATCCTCTTGGGGTTAGAGTTTTTATGCTAGAGTCTGTGTCCACATTGATTTTACATAGAAACTTTCCCTGAGATTTTGGATTTATGGCCTAAATAGAAGATTTTTTCGAAGAGTTGAGTATGAATAGCTTTTTCATCTATGTTTCATTGTAGATTTATCGGCCATAAAGTGGAGTCTTATCTTCACAAGGCTAAGCTACAGCCAGATAACCACGTTAACATCACTCTTCAAGCTACAATTAATAAAATGCAGAATCCAGCTATTCCTATGCCTACTCAGTAGTTTGATCCTCCAACTTCCCAACCTTCCCTCTCTTTTGATAATGTGGACCAATTGGGGACTTGCAACGTCGTCACTATACAGAGAAAGCCTAAGTAGAAAGCCCAACTTCCTACCACACCTTCTAGAGGACATGATATGAGGCACCCTATGCCAACATTAGCTATTCTTATCCCAGAGACCATTGTCCTCACTGCTTAGAAATCTTTGCAGAGGGATATCTCCAATAATAGTATAAAACTCTCCAAGCAAAGACCTAAAGTGTCTCATGCTCACTTACAGAAAAAAGTGCAGTAGCTGGGGCCTATCACCACTATCCCAAGAAAGATGAGAAAAGTAACTAATGAGCTATTGGGCAGGGATTTGGTCCCCTATAATGACCAATGTTGAGGTCTTCTTATGTGTATTTTACTGGTTGCCACAATCAAATGAGATCACTTCTAGCCCCTTTCTTAAGTGGTGTTTTACTTGCTTTGTTGGTGCCCTCTACCATACCATGGGGGACCTCAAATTCTCAAATGAGGGTTTTTCTTTACTATTTTATTTTTTGGTTGTTCTTTCATTTGGTTGTTTTCTTAGACTATCTGCTCTTCCGCCCTTTGGTTTTCTTGTTGGGGAGGGTTAGTTCATTATTTTATAATTTATACTCACCTGTACCCCTTTCTTGCTTTAATGGAAAATCTAAAAAATTGCAAAAAAAAAAAAAAAGAATACTAATTTCCTTTTTAAGTTTACTTATGAATTCCCAAAATTTAAGCTACATATCTTATTCCTTAATATTAATAATTCATTTTTTAATATTGTTGTCAATGAGTTAATATATTGTTTCTAAATTCAAAATTAAGTCAATAGCTTAAGTGAACTTGATTAATTAATTATGAAGTTTTTCAAATTATGAATTATTACGCAATATTCATTTAAACTATATTCTAGGATTTTATTATTATCCTAATTTTATATAATTTTAATTATAATTTTTATTTTGGCTAAATAGGTAATCTAGTGTAATAAAGGTAGAGAATAATATACATAGTATAAGCATAAGGAAATGTAATCAGATGTAAATAACAGAAAACTAACAAAGTGTACTAATAGTATATAAAAACTGATATAAGACAAAACATGCTTGTTCAAGAATGAAAAGAATCTCATGGTATTAATATAATCTATTGAAGCTCACGTATGGTGCTATGATGCTGGAAAAGACTACCACTATGATGCTTTAATAGAAATAATAATGATTTTGCATAACACCACAGCATTGGCAACAACATTGCGGCTCGCACCATAACATCATAATGAGAAAGTTATGATCGTATGATTATTTGACTGAATTGTTAGAGTTAACTAATTTTAATTTAAGGACTTGATGCGACAACGCTTTAATGTGTAACACTGAGGGACTAAGAAAGAATCCAAATTGGTATTGTGTTCAAGCAAATAGTGTTGCGACGGCTTATATGAGTGTTTTCCTAAGAGCTCAGTGTTGTAGCGCTAGTTTTGAATGTCATAGTGCTCAACATGTAAATGATGTAATGCTTTAATCCCTTGCACTGCAACACTAGTATCTCTTTTATCAGAACAAAATTTTCTCAGGACTCTAATCATAACTTCGATCAAAATCAAATATTTAACACAAATAATACCAAACAATCAAAAGAATAACAGAAAAACATGAGTATTATAACAAATCATAAAGTACAAGTAAATAAAAAGTGGGTTACCTCCTAAATAGTGCTAAGTTTATAGTCTTTAGCTAGACTTATAAAGATTTATCAACGTGGTTGGGGTACATCACTACCACTCCTCAAGTGATTTCCACTAGGTTCTTTTCCTTTATCCTTAGGGTTAACCTCAGTATTGCTTGGTAAATACCCAAGAGGTCTACTACTAAAAGAGATTACAAGCTTTCCTAATTGAGTTTCCAAATTTTTAATTAAAGTAACTTGAATTTGTAATTGAGCTCCCAATTGAATTGCTACCTCATCAAATGTGACTTCTTATTTCTAAACTGATTATTTTGATTAAATCCTGGAGGGTAAGATGGTCTAGGATTCATAACAAGTTGTTGAGGATTATTCTTATTTCCTCCTTGATTAGGTTATCGTGAATTCCACTGATTATTACCACAAACATTATTTGACCAATAAAGTTAGGGTGGTTTCTCCAATGTAGGTTGTAAGTATTAGAATAGGGATTATTGTATCTTCCCATCAAATTTACATTTTTAATCCATAAAGCGATAGTATCATTCATTGAATTTAAATTAGTCTCATCTAATTGTATAGATGATCCTTCCAAAGTTAACTCTAATGGAGTCCAATTTCTTTGAAAAAGCAGCTACCTAAGCAATAAGAATTAACAAAGCATAAAACTCATAGACTCTAGTTTCCTCAAATGTCTTAGACATCAAAGATCCTCTAGTTGTAGCATTTATGATTGACTAAAGAGATCCTACTAAACCATTATAAAAGGTCTAAATAAGCATGGTGAGGGAATTTCCTAAACATTTCCTTGAATCTCTCCAAACTTTTATAAATTAGTTATCCTTCAAACTGGGCAGAAGAAGTGATGTCATTTTTTAAGTTTAGTAGTTTTTAAAGGTAGAGAATAATTAGCTAGGATATTATGTCCCAACTCATTCCAACTGGTTATAGAGCCTAGGGAAAAAAATTCAACCTTGTCTTAGCCTTGTCTCTTAAAAAAATGAAACAATCTAAGTCTACTAGAATCATCGCTAACATCATTATACTTAAAAATTGCACTCCAACAAACTCACTAGACGTAAATTGGAATCTTCATCATGAGTTCCCCAAAACTAGAAATTTTGAAGCTTAACATATTCATAATAACAAATAACTTTGAGTGGGTAGTGCACCCCTTTAAAATTGGCTATTGAGAAGCATGAAACAAATCATAGAAGTTTAATGCCTTTTTATTTGGTGACTCTTCTGTATATTATTAAAATTGTGGCATGGTTCCATCTTAAACCAAGTCCTCAATTGTCCTGATATTTTCTTCGTTAACTATATTGCTACTTGGAGATGGACCACATCGAGAGTTAAAATATGGCTTGTACTCATTATAAGAAGTTCAATACTAATATTTTAACATAAGTTCTTTGTGATATAGATTAAAAGTTATCTCATCTAGGGTGAGGTGTACTTGTTTTTTATGCTTAGAATATGGACAACAAAACCTCCCATCCTATATAAAGGAAGGGAGTTGATAGGCTGCCTTGATGAAAAAATTCACCCCATTAATAAACTCATATATTATTATTTTTCCATCCAAGCACCAATAGTTTATATATCCAATATCTTTGATTCCTAATATTCATATCACACTTTAGCAATGAAGACCTACACATACATATTATAACCATGTGGATGAGATCCAAAAAGATTTTTCTTATGTGTATGATAAGACTTATTTGAGCTTATCAATATTCTTTATCTTTAATATCCAAAAAATAAAAGTGATCTAGAACATGGCTGTAAACATTGAATATGTTTGATTTTCATGATGAAACATTAGAGGAATTAGATTTTGTCTAAATATAAGATGAAGTAGTAGCATATACTCACAAATAATTAAAAAACCATGAAAGAATTTATCCTACACATAATATGAAGTTATTAGAGAATGTATGTGCACTAATGATTTGGAGACACTATCTAAATACAATTAGATATGCAGTTTTAAAACTCACTGTGCTAAATGACCTTAGTCATTGAGTCCTTAGAATCACTTTATAATAATTTTAACATATACGATTAATCTAAGGTGTCATTATTCATTTGTGATATATACACATGCACACACTAAGAATGATCTATTTCATTTGATAATTTATAATTATATATAAAGTTTGTCTATATAGATTTACAACATAAAAAAATGTGGAATTAAACATAGACTAGGCATTAGAAGGAGAGTAGATCCTTTTAATAGGCAAAATTGGAGGTTCAGTGGAATCTTATATCATCACATGCCTATTTCCATTACAATGAGGGGTGGCTAAAGACGGTATAAAAGGATAGTTACACTTTATTTATAGCTCATGTTGAAATCCATTCAGCTATATTCAACTCTGTGAAGGATTATGTTGATTATGTATAACTTATTGCAATGCTTTTGTTGAGGATCTTTTTGCTGGCTTATATGTGATATGGTTATGTGGCATCAAATTGACCAGGCCATGAAGAACTTTGATGAATTGACTTAAAATTGAGTTAGTCAACCAATAAGTAGAGTGTAAGATTTTTCAAATCTTGTCATGCCATTCAACCATCTTTGGAAAGGGGGATAGTTTTTCTTTTGAATAAAAAGCCTCATGAGAAGTATATAGATAATGGAACTTCCACTATAATGTCACTTTTGACTTCCAAGAAGTTTATTAGAGAGGCATCTACAATCAATGATCTTGAGCTCATATAGGAGGGTTAATGTATAAATTGAGCCTACATGATTTTACTATAGTGTAAAACATCTTATAAAACTCAAGGCACACTTCATTAATACAAACTCTATAGAAACAATGTATGCACAAAAATCTTAGAAAATAAAAATCCATCGATTGTCACAAAAATAGAGAGTAAATTTTTTTATGCACAAAGAATTATTACGTACATTCACTTAATAAATAAACCTACATAATCATATTTTTGGAGGTATGCTATGAATAGCGGTGGCCAAAAAAGAAACATCAATAGAGAAAACTTATGGAAGAATGGTAGAGGGAGACTACAGATGATGAACAACCTTTTAGAGGAAGTTGGATAGGGTAAAATCGACGGAATGGCCGATTAGAAGAAGTCAAACTGATCATTTAATGGGAGCAATGAATCGGAGAGGGTTTTTTTGTGAGAATGAAGGCAACTGAAAAAATTTACATAATTAGGTGGAGCACGGAGTTTTACATTGAAGTTGGGCCTTCTCTGAAGAATTATTTTGTGGAATTTCTTTCAGAAAATTACTAGAGAAGTTTTTGCTAGAAAATACTTATTGTTTACATAAAGCTGGTGATATTTTTAGGCAAAATATCAACATATAAATTTTTTCCAAATTTTTGCCAGAGGATGGTACACCAATTTCCATCACCAAATTTTTCGATACTGTGTTGCTATTTTTAGTGGCCTATTAACCACTAAATTTTTTGCTCAGCAATAACAACAAGCCTTTATCCCACTATGTGGGGTTAACTACGTGAATCCTTTTTCTACATAGTGTCCTGTTAAGAGTCAAATCCTTATTTTAATCTAATAAAGAAAGGTCATTTCTAATATTTTCTAACCAAGTCATTTTAGGTCTACGTCTATCTTTCTTAACATAGGCCAAATCTAATGCATCTAATCTCCTAACAGGGTCATTGGAAGGACAACATTTTTCATGACTAAACCATCTAAGGTGACTCTCTCTAATCTTATCTATCACTGGAACTACTCCAACCTTTTGTCGAATATGCTCATTTTATATCCTGAAGTCAACTCATCCACTTGAGCATCCTCATCTCAGTAACACTTAACTTAATATTATGCTTCTCTTTTAATAGACAATATTCAATGGCATAAAGCATTACAGGTATCACCACCATCTTATAAAATTTTCCCTTAAGATTGAGTTATACTTTTCTATCACACAACAAACATGAAGCATTCCTCCACTTTAACCATCCAACTTGAAATCTACTAATAATATACCCATTTATTTCAACATCACTCTGAATAATAGACCCAAGATATCTAAAATGAGTACGCAAAATAATATTAAAAAGTTTTGTAAGCCAAGGAATTCCTTCATCTCCTAATATTCTCCACACCATTATTGGAATATCGTCAGGCCCACAAGTTTTTCCATACTTTATTTTCTTTAAAACCTCTCTAACTTCTGTTTTACTGATATGCCGATAAGAATAAAAATATCTATTTTCCTTTAGAGTTCTAAGGTCACTAAAGTCAATCGTATTCTCACAATCTTCATTGAAAATCTTAACAAAATATCTCATCCACCTTTGTTGAATATCCTCTTCTAAAAAAAGCACTTTTTGATTTTCATCCTTAATGCATTCCACTTGGACTAAATCGTTAATAATCCTATCTCTTTACTTGGCTATCTTATTAATATACATTTTTACCTCTTTAGTTTCTAATCTATTATATAAATCATTAAAAGCTATGGTCTTTGCATCGCATATTGCTTTCTTAGACTTCTTATGGGAAGCTCTATATCTTTTTTGATCTTATCTTTCACATTTTGATTTCACCACCAACTATTTTTATTATTAGGAGCTTTTCCTTTCCAAGAACATCATTTGTAACATTCTTAATATTACTAGGTACTTTATCCAACATAACATTTGCTTCCTCATGCACTGACAAAATTTTAAGATCTCAAATCTTACTCTCAAAAATATTTTTATTAGTATTTTTTTAAAAGCCCCCATCTAATCTTAGAACAACCTTTTACTAAATTTTTCATACTTTGGCCCATCAACTTAAAATGCAAAATTAATAAGCGATACTGGGTACTTGCACTCAGAATAAATTTATAATCTTTGCAATCTAAACAATCTATTTTTTTAATAAGAAAATAATTAATCTGAATTTTACAATCTTATCTTGCATATTGCTTCCTCATGCTCATCTCTTTTCTTAAATAAGGTATTAGCAATTACAAAATCATAAGCTAGAGATAAATCTATTATAGTCTTACCACCTTCATCAGTCACTCCAAACCCATAGCCACCATGAATACTTTCAAAATCCTCTACCTCTCTACCAACATGACCATTTAAATCTCCTCTAATAAAAACTCTTTCTTCAAGAGGAATCTGAGTGATTCTACCTCCTAATTATAAAGGAGGAACAGGGCACCAACGAATATAATATTCAAAGTCAAGATGCATTTCTTTTCATTTTTCTTTTTTTTTTTACATCTCATCTTTTACTTTTTTTTCTTTTCTTCTTAATATTTTTCCTATTTTTCTTCAATCAGTTTGAAGTTTTTAGAGAAGATTGTTTGCATTAAAGTAGATAATATATGGCATCTTCCTATATACCTACTTTATGAATCAAGAATGGCTACAAATCTCCATTAATATATTGTTCAATATATTGATGTATGGAGGAAGGCACCATTCTATATTATAAAGTTTGGGTTTACACAGGAGAGCATTAAAAGAAGTTAATGAATCTTTTATATGAAATTTTTCTTTGGTTTAGAAGCCATTTTTTTAATAGTATAGTTATATAACCATAAACTCTCTTATCCATTACATTGAATCGTCATAATATCATCTTATTTGAGTTGAGTTTAAGAGTATTTACCTTTAAGTAGTTAATTGGGGCTGCGTGTGTTGTGTTTAATGCATCAACCATATTTATGCTCTAGTCTAAAATATGATTAGGTTTTCTTTGATATAAAATGCCTACTAAATAATTAAGTGCACGTGTCAGTCAAGTAAGTGATTGAGAGAGTGTCAATCCCACATTGAAGTATTATGTTAACATGCAAATAAACTAGTACTATTTATTACAGCCATAATGTTTATCCAACTGAACAAAGATAAGTGAGTTTTGGTCACAATAGTTGATTGCAAAAAAATATAAGATACCAAATGATAAAATGTTTTGGACTAATGAATATACATTACCAAAGTTTTCCTAATGAGAATCTCTTTTGTTAATGTGGATCTAAGTATATGCAACCTTAGATCTCTGTTGAGCTTGTAAGGATGTGAAGGAAGGTTTATGGCCTTCCTACAGGGATTGAATCTCCACAAAACTTAGATTGTTAAGCATTCAATGTCTAGGCATGTAAACATTCGATTACAATACTCATGTTTTTCCAATGCTTCTCCATCAAAGTAGTTTATCGCACTTGTTTTTAACTACACACATGGCCGCCATATGCATTAAATTAAGATCAAGTGGTATTGAAAATATCCATTTCTTATTTAAAGCACATGACTCTATATTAGTATTAATATTGGATTCACATCAATAGCCCAAAACTATAGATGGTATTTAAAACATTCTAAATTTTTGCCAGCAAGACCCATTAAACACAACCAGAGAAACGCCACTAAAAAGGATAATAGTGTGCGAGTTGCTAAAAACATGATTTAAATAATAAGGGGACAAACACTGTAACGTAACTTAGCAGTAACACCCACCAAGGTTACAAACAAACCACTCACAAAATAATAGCAAACAACATAAATAAAAAGTACTAGAGAGCCAAGGCCAACTGCAGTAACCAGGAAGAGCACGACCAACATCACTACAAGACGCACCACTTCCCTCACTAGAACACAAGGCCAAATAAATAATATAACAGTAAATAAATGAACTACAGTTTTGAGGAATGGAAAGACCAACAACAAGAAAATTAGCACAATTAATAACCACCATAACATTCCAATAGCATAAATAAACATCAGCAGAAAGCCAAGACTAATTACCAAAACTCAGATAAATATGGTTAATGTTATATCCCACCTGTCATTACATTTTAAAATAAGTGGGGGTGTAAAAGGCTTACTAATCATACATTTAGCCGATTCTTTGCTT
This sequence comes from Dendrobium chrysotoxum, assembly GCA_019925795.1. Classification (NCBI taxonomy): domain Eukaryota; kingdom Viridiplantae; phylum Streptophyta; class Magnoliopsida; order Asparagales; family Orchidaceae; genus Dendrobium; species Dendrobium chrysotoxum. The sequence goes on from CM034297.1 coordinate 20,507,881, forward strand.
GAATATGCTAATTTTTTCTTGGGTGTCAAAACTACCATGGATATAAATTTTTGCTCAAGCCACCCTTTGAAGGTATTACAATTTTCAAGTTCATGCCCAAATAACTGGTAATATGGGCAGTAATTGGGAGGCCCCGATTTGCCCACTTCCTCGAACCTTTTTAGGTCAGGATGTTTGAACTCAGATTTATTCAAGAGGTTCTTGAAAATACTTTAGACTACTTCTCTGCTAAACTAATAGGTTTTATTTATTAGTGCTTCAAACTTCTCCCTGCCCTCTTCTGGAGTGAGAATGGAATGAGGTTTGAACTGTTTATTATGAGACCTACTATACTGTTTGTACTGGGAAGCATGTGCTGGACTCTCTACTCGAACTTTCATTGTATGCTTCTCTTTTCAATTATAGGCATTGTCCAAAACTTCTATTCTAAAACATTTTTAAGTTTTAGTTTCTTTATATCTACAAAAGTTTTTTTTTTTTGAGTAATGATAATTAAAATAATCTCTTCCTGGAGATTGGAAGCCTTACTTAACAATTTCTTAAATGTCTTGATTATAAACCATTTTAGCAGAAAGGCTACAGGACTATATATATACTTTAGGAGAATCTTAAAGGTTCACACTTCATGCTATGGTTCCTCCAACATAGGAATTAAGTTACTAGATTCTCACTAGGTTTCACTTTCTCAATCTCTAGATCCCCAACAATAATAAGTTGACATACTTTGACAAATAATTTTACAAATAGATATTCTAATTATGTAAATGTATAAACTATCCCATTAGGTAGTTCCATATGCTAATTAAATGCTACTCCAGACAAGCTGCTCTTAAATTACTTAAATAACCACATATTACTACCCCTGTATTGTGATAATTTGCTCTGAAGTGCACAAAATGTTTTTTTGGATTCCGTATGCCATTAAAATTTTTGAATGAGGGTGCCAAAAATCTTTTAGAATATGGCACTGAGTCATATTCCTCTTGGTATAGTCTACCCTTCGAACAAAAAAGCACCCTATGACTATGTTAGAGCCTCTTTGACTTGCTACTTCACTATTTGTTTGATGTGAATAGGTTAAACTAACTCTCTTTCTACCTTGATTGCTTTATCCTTATTTTCTTTATTTAGTTCATTTGGTTTACTAACGTGTTATGTAGATTAATCTGGTAGTGATTCTTTTTGAGCTATAGATGAAGGAGTTTGTTTATTTTTTAAAATGAGATGGCGGCCATTTACTCTTCCATCTTCTTTTCTATTCTAAAAATTTTCCCATCTTTTTGTCTCAAACAATATAATATATGGTGGGTTAAGTTCATTGAATCACCATCCTCAACCTCTTCTTATAAAAGATTTGCTTTATTCTTTCTTTTTTCTTTTTGAGAAGATGCCCAACTATCTACAATACAAATATTCCTAAACATTTCCTCGTCACAAAATTTCACTGTGGCCATTTCAATAGCCTTTACTTGATTTATTTTTCTTATTCCTTTCTTTAATTCTTTCATCATATCCTTTATTGATTGCCCAACATTTTATGCTGGTTGACTAGAGTATACTCTCTAATTGGTGAATATTCCACTGGAATTTTACATATCCTTGTCCTTTCCTCTACTGCACCATCTTTACCGACAATGAGTGCAGTTGAAGCAAAAACCATATTAAGCTGCCAAACCTTCTTCCCATAAGATATCAGGTTGGTTAATTTATTAGTTTTGACCTTGCTATATTGGGGCACGATGATGATTGGCTACATTCTAAGTTATGCCATTCAACTCTTTCTGATTGATGGACTACAAAGTGATGAGATACTTTATGGATTATTTCTAAATTTATAAGAAGCTAGTGGAGATGATGGGGTGTAACCTTGATGGGCTGAAGCACCATATCCTAAAGATTTCATTGGTATTTAGTTATTCTTAACACTAGCTGACACTACTTAATCATTGTTCAGTGAGAACTTATTTAGTTTGTGATAATAATCTATAGTAATGACTAGTTAAACTTACTTTTGACCATCAAAGGTCAACCTTCTCCTAATTGGAGGTGGAGCTACTTTTTCATTAGGAAACTCTGATTCTGCTCTATTTGTGATTATATCTTTTATGCTTAAGAAATTCAATTTTAGACTGCCTAAAATTGGCTGCAAAGTCTTAGATCAACCCTTCCAATAGGGATTTAAACTTTCTCTTCCGCTCATATAAGGTAGGAATAATTATCTTTTATAAAATGCATGGGGTGGGGAGTTAGCTATCCTAATGATACTCTCCTCTCCAACAGTGATAGATAATGGATAAAAAATTCATCACTCAATAGTAAGGAGTTTATAGGGACTTCAAAAACTTCATTTACTATTGCCTCAGTTACAGCATTAATCAACATCTCTTCATCTAACATCTTGGCCTTCTCATCCCTTTATCACAAATGGTGGTTCTTATTTCTCCTCTGAGATTTCATCATCTCCTTTACTCCTGAAGATGACCCAATCTTGAAGTTTTAAAAGACTAGGAGTTCAGGTTGGATAATAAGTTTCCCCTTTTGGTTGTAAGCAGAAAGAGGGAAAGTCAACCTAGAGAAAACTAAGGGTTTAACAGTAATGGGAGTAACTGTAGACCCACCCTCAATAAACTCTAATGCTTACATCTAGATTTTTTTTGAGAGAAAGGCATGAAGATGCCTAGAATTTATTAATGAAAGAAAGAACCAAAGACCTAGGTAAAAGCATCAGATTCCTCCTTTAACAAAGAATAGAAAGAAGGAGGAATCTCACAAGACCCTACATCATCCCAAACAAAAGAACTTAAAATTACATAGTTAGCACAAAGATCGGCTAACTCATTAGCACCTCTATCTATACAATTAAAAATAACAAATTGAAATTCATTGAAAGAATAAGGATGATCCAACTCCTTCTTGGACTTTGAAAGAGCATGAATGAACTTTATTATATTTGTATTGTCACCTTCAATAATGATCCCCTTGTAATTGAACATCCATTCTTGTAAAGAACCTTTGATAGCTTGAATGGCCATGAGCTCCAACCGAGAAATATCCCAATGAACATTAGAGTGGCCAAAAGCCAATAAAAATCTACCTTTGTAATCACGGAAAACCCCTCCAATCCCAGCTTTATAAGATTGAAGAAGAGAGGCATCAACGTTAACCTTAATCCAGTCGGGTGGAGGGGGATGCCAATGAGAATTCAACAGCTTTGGAAGCTGATTAGCAACCCATATACCTGAACTAGCTTGACTCTTGGATGAAACAATAGTAGCATAGCTGACAGATTCCGAAGCAATCACCAAATCACTATCATCTCTCCCTTCATGAATGAGCTTGTTCCTAGCTTTCTAAGAGAAATAAATAATGTTACAATACAAGTTGATCATCCAATTACTTTGCATAGACAACCAATTACATTATTGGTCAAACGAAGTGAATTCAGGAATGCCAAATCCCCAATTATTGAGAAGCTGTAGCACTTTGATGAGTTTTTGGCAATAGACAACAACGTGCTCAATGTCTTCAACAAATCCACACCGTCTCGGACAAGCATTGTGATTAAGTAATCTCCTGTAGCATAAAAAATTATTAGTAGGAATTTCCTTGTTGAAAATTCTCCGTTGCAAATCTGGTTTTGATGATGACAAACATGTTTTCCAGTGTGTTTTGCTTGGCTAACCTGTTTTAGGCACAAAAGACCACAAGCCACTCAAGCAAACTCAAGATCGGGTCCAAGTGTGTCAAATGTATGATTTTTCTTTTTATTGAGTCAATTGTAATGTAACTGATTCCCTAGCTAAGTAACCTTGCACACACACACTTAGGGAGAGAGATTGAGTGAATAAGAGTTTCTGTTAAAATTCTGTTCAGATCGTCCTGGACGATTTTCACATCGTCCTGGACGATCCAGCCAAAACAGAAACCCTAATTAGGGCGACTAAGTTAAGAGGGTCTGATTAAGCAGATCGTCCTGGACGATCTTCGGATCGTACGGGATGATGTGCCCAAATCAGAAATTCTCAGCCGCCAGATCAAGTTAGGCAAGTTCTTATTTTTAGAGACTTGGTCTGATCGTCCCGGACGATACGTGTATCGTCCCGGACGATCCACTACAATCATGCCTAATTTAATCTGGTAATTAAGGAAAGCAATTTATTTTTGGTTGATACGATCATATCGTCCTGGACGATCGCAGGATCATCCCGGACAATCATGATCATTTAGTGCATTTTAGCTGTACGACCCGAACTGTGTTCAGGATGATTTGGGGCCTTTTTGAACTAATCATACAGGATGATGTCCCTATCATCCTGGACGATCAAGTCATTTTTTGGTTGTCCAGCACAGATTTCTCTGGACGACCTGAACTATCTTCTGGACGATTTGCCTCGATTTGCACTAATCATCCCGGACGATCGCAGGATCGTACGGGACGATATGAACAACATTTTCTACTGATCGTCCAGAAGAGCCTAATCGTCCAGGCTGAAACAGCTGAATTTGAACTGATCGTACAGGACGATCGATCGATCATCCTCGATGATCTTGGCCGACCAGTTCAGATTTAGGGCAAATTTTATGCCCTCCTTTAAAAGAATTTTTCTAAAAATTAGAAAAATCTTTTGCTGCCTTCCTTCCCTGAGAAACCCTAGAGAGAGAGAGAGTTGGGAGAGAGAGAGAAGATCTTGTGAGGGGGAGTTAGTGAGGGATTCACTAAGGTTGCTCCAAGCATGGATCAGAGTCATCTTCTCCGCTCGTCATCTTTCGTCTAGTCGGTGTTCGTCGTGGGAGGATCGTTCGCAAGAAGATCCGGGGTTCTCTGCCCGCTTCAGGTGCAAGCAAAAGGAGTTTGAAGGTTCTCTACCTGCTTCAGGAGGAAGCGAAAGGAGGTCGGGTTCTCTGCCTCACCGTGTGGTGAAAAGGAGGTGTTTGTATAGGCTTCTTCGCCTTGCTGTGGGAGCAAAAGGAGAGACACTTTTTGTTTAGTGCAATACCCGAAGGGGAGGCTCCTGGGAGTGGACGTAGGTCAAGTTGACCGAACCACTATAAAATCTGGTTTGCTTTTCTGATTCAGTTTTGCACTTTACTTTTCTGATATTAACTGCTTGGGTGAATATCTGTAGTTGATCTTTTTATCGTTGTTTTAATTCATTTCCTCTGCACGATATAAAAATATTTTCATTATTATCGTGAAATTTTTAAATAACCAATTCACCCCCTTCTTGGTTAGCCTCGGGACTAGTTCACTAGGGCTTAACATCCCTATCGAACTTTCAAGTGGTATCAGAGCGGGATTCAAAATTTAGGTTTAAAAACTTTTGAATTTGATCCATGGCTAACTGTAACAATCGTAATACTGCTGAAGGATATTCTATTACAAGACCACCGTTGTTTGATAATATTCCTTTTGATTTTTGGAAAACACGCATGTCTACTTTTCTGCAATCTATTGACTATCGCATGTGGATGTTAGTTAAGGACGGATACGAACCACCTTTTTGACTGGGAGTTTTTACCTTGTTTTGGTTTGGAAGCTGGTAAGCAGTGATTGACTTCGCTGAATCTGTTAAAGGGAAGAAACATTGATAATTGTTTCTCTTCCTCTAACTCCTTTACTGGTGTATAGGTTCTTTTGAATAAAAATCCTCTTCAAAATTAAAATGTTAGTTTTTGAAATAGAGATTATTTTATCTTCCTACAGTAATCTGCCTCATATCAATAGTGTTTTTCAAAGTCTTGAGTCATTAATTTGATTTTCTAAACCAAGTGATTGCATTTATCATATGTTGTATGGCGTTTGTTCTGTGAATCGTTCTTCCTTACTGTGGAGAGTCATCTCCTATGTCTGGAAGATAATCTCACAGCTGAGACTCTTTAATGATTATGAAAAGGAGAAAACTTATAAAAGATGCTCAGTGCACCGAATAATTTGAAAAAGAGGCATAAAATGAGCCCAAAACTGAAAAGATGCGAAATTTGATTAAGAGGCACAAAATGAGCCCAAACCAAGCTTTCCTCCCTTTCAGATTGTTAAATGTCTTAGAGAAATCTGTGCGCCACTTAATATTTTCAAAAGCTTGAGTTTTGAAAATCCCGATTTTTGATTTTTTACTTTGTAACACTATTATATCAGATATTTTTCTGGAACGAGGCTTGAAAGGATCTCTTTTCAAATATAATGTCTTTTCTTCTGAATCAGATTTTTGTTTTGAAAGAGGTTTGCATCGATAAGGTGCCCGGGGTCGGAGTTACGAAAGTTGATTATTTCCAACCTTTTCTGGATTTCAACGCTGTCAATCGTCCTGTCATTAGTTTTTGAATCTAAAATCAAGAAAAAGTTCTGATTTTCTCGAGCATCTTGATCAAATATATATATATATATATATATATATACTTTTATGTGTTTTTTTTGTAGTAAAGTTTATTCATTTTTTTGTGTTATTTTGATTTCATGATTGTGTTTTTGGGATCCTGATCGATCATTTTCATCCTTCATCTTTTTCTATTTTCTACACATCATCCTGGATGATACCACTATCGTCCTGGACGAACCACTTCGTCCTGGACGATCCAAAAATCGTCCTGGACGATTCGTTCAAAATCATCCCCACACTGCTCCTGCTGCTGAAAAATTCCAATTATTGGTAATCGTCCTGGACGATCCTTACATCGTCCTGGATGATATGATCCATATCTTCCTGATCTGATCAAACGGCTGACATTGCACCAACTATTGCCCATCATCCTGGACGATCCACCTCATCGTCTTGGATGATCCACGTGTCAGCCGCTGGACGATTGGAATTCGGCCCATCCGACATATTTATTGCATATCGTCCCGGACGATCCACCTAATCATCCTGGATGATACTTTTCGTCAACGGTCATCCAGCCTGACTCCTCGGGACGATCGCCTGTGTCTAGTCGTCCTGGACGATCTCTGATCATCCTGGACGATCGGACCGCCTTTTTGACTAATCGTCCAGGACGTCATAAATGACCAAATCGTCCCGGACGATCCCGCGATCGTACGGGACGATCAGTCCGTTTTCTATTTAAATAGCAGTTTTCTTCATATGTTTTACACCATTTTTCCTCCACCTTCCTTCTACTTTCTTCCTCTTTGGGTTCCTAATGGTTGGTGGCAAGAGGTCTCGTCAAAAGGGGGCCAGTTCGTCCCGGGGACATGTCGATCCTCGCTTCCCGAATGCCGCCGATCAGGCGGCTTTCGAATGCTATCGTATTGTGGGGATCACGCACTCTAAGATTGTCAATCCCCGCACTCTCACTTATCCCATTTTAGATTTGTTCGCACACACCTCCCTCACCTTCATTCTGACCTTAGCCTTTCCCTTCAATCTGGAACTCCTTCGAATCTTCTTTGCCAACTTGCGCATTTCCGTGGACTATTCCACTCTTCGATCCTACGTAAATCAACGCCCCGTGGAACTCACGACCCACGATTTTCACAATATTCTCAACTTGTTTGTCACTGGCGACAAAATTCACATGCTTATCACCGATCCTGACTATGATTGGAGTGTCGCCAATCACTTCCTTCGCAATACCAATGCACCCTATCATGACAATGCTTGCACTTCCCTTCTCAAGGACGCCCGGACTATTCAGTACGTTCCTTCGTTCCTCCGTCATTCCAAAGGCGGGGGATCGAATTCACATTACCCCGCTCCTGTCCTTGACCACCTACTACATCATGGCCCGTCGAGAATTTAATGCCTCTGATCTGATCATCCGATACATAGAACACCTCACCACCATTAGAGATCCGGGCCACAGGCGTCGCCCAAATCTAGCTTTAGGTCATCTTATTCACTATGCCTTAGAGATAAAATATGACCTTCAGTATCCTGTCCCTCCTGATGTCCCTCCTTCCTTCTTCACAAACAATTCATTCCACGTCATACACAGCCTTCGACTACATCCGGAGCCTGCCCCAGATGTTGAGGAAGAAGAGGAAGAGGCTGTTCCAGTTCCTGCTGCACCAGAGGCACCTGTACCCCTTCGTATTACCTCTCCCTTTGACCACCTGGTGCAGCGCTTCGATCAATGGGAGGCCCATTTTGACTCCTACGTGGTTGCCCAAGAGCAGCAGCACAACGAGGACATCCAACGCTTCGCGGACTATGCTGCGCAGCAGCAACAGTAGCATGACCAGGACATGGCCTGGTTCGGAGCCCACTTTCAGGCCATTCACCATTACTTCTACCCTCCACCGCCACCTCCTTCTTCCGATCAGGATCCACCTCAGTTTTAGTTTTCTATTGTGTAGTTGTTCTATTTATGTTTTATTTTATGTTTTATTTCCATGTTATGCTTTTCCTCCTCCTTTTTGTGATGTCAAAAAGGGGAGTCAGTTGTAGTCGTGTCTGTTTCTATTTTCTGAGTCATATTTCCTGTATTATTTTAGCTGTTAAATAAAAATTTAAAAAATGTTTGTTTTGTTTGATCTCCTAGTTTACTTTTATTTTCAGACTACTTTACAAATGTTTGCCATCATCAAAAAGGGGGAGATTATTGCAAATTTGGTTTTGATGATGACAAACATATTTTCCAGTGTGTTTTGCTTGGCTAATCTGTTTCAGGCACAAAAGACCGCGAGCCACTCAAGCTAACTCAAGATCGGGTCCAAGTGTGTCAAATGTAATGATTTTTCTTTTTTTTGAGTCAATTATAATGTAACTGATTCCCTAGCTAAGTAACCTTGCACACACACACTTAGGGAGAGAGATTGAGTGAATTAGAGTTTCTGTTAAAATTTTGATCAGATCATCCTGGACGATCCAGCCAAAACCGAAACCCTAATTAGGGCGACTAAGTTAAGAGGGTCTGATTAAGCAGATCGTCCTGGACGATCTCCGGATCGTACGGGACGATATGCCCAAATCAGAAATTCTCAGCCGCTAGATCAAGTTAGGCAAGTTCTTATTTTTAGATACTTGGTCTGATTGTCCCGGACGATACGTGTATCATCCCGGACGATACGTGTATCGTCCCGGACGATCCAGTACAATCATGCCTAATTTAATCTGGTAATTAAGGAAAGCAATTTATTTTTAATTGATACGATCATATCGTCCTGGACGATCGCAGGATCGTCCCGGACGATCATGATCGTTTAGTGCATTTCAGCTGTACAACTCGAACTGTGTTCAGGACGATTTGGGGCCTTTTTGAACTAATCGTACAGGACGATGTCCCTATCATCTTGGATGATCAAGTCATTTTTTGGTCATCCAGCACAGATTTCTCTGGACAACCCAAACTGTCTTCTGGATGATTTGCCTCGATTTGCACTAATCGTCCCGGACGATCGCAGGATCCTACGGGACGATATGAACAACTTTTTCTACTGATCGTCCAGAAGAGACTAATCGTCCAGGCTGAAACAACTGAATTTGAACTGATCGTACAGGACGATCGATCGATCGTCCTGGACGATCTTGGGCGACCAGTTAAGATTTAGGGCAAATTTTAAGCCCTCCTTTAAAAGAATTTTTCTAAAAATTAGAAAAATCTTTTGCTGCCTTCCTTCCCTGAGAAACCCTAGAGAGAGAGAGAGTTGGGAGAGAGAGAGAAGATCTTGTGAGGGGGAGTTAGTGAGGGATTCACTAAGGTTGCTCCGAGCACGGATCAGAGTCGTCTTCTCTGCTCGTCGTCTTTCGTCTAGTCGGTGTTCGTTGTGGGAGGATCGTTCGCAAGAAGATCCGGGGTTCTCTGCCCGCTTCAGGTGGAAGCAAAAGGTGTTCGAAGGTTCTCTGCCTGCTTCAGGAGGAAGCGAAAGGAGGTCGGGTTCTCTGCCTCACCGTGTGGTGAAAAGGAGGTGTTTGTACAGGCTTCTCCGCCTTGGTGTGGGAGCAAAAGGAGAGACACTTTTTGTTTAGTGCAATACCCGGAGGGGAGGCTCCGGGGAGTGGACGTAGGTCAAGTTGACCGAACCACTATAAAATCTGGTTTGCTTTTCTGATTCAGTTTTGCACTTTACTTTTCTGATATTAACTGCTTGGGTGAATATCTGTGGTTGATCGTTTTATCATTGTTTTAATTCGTTTCCTCTGCACGTTATAAAAAGATTTTCATTGTTATCGTGAAATTTTTAAATAACCAATTCACCCCCCCTCTTGGTTAGCCTCGGACTAGTTCACTAGGGCTTAACATCCCTATCAAACTTTCATTCTCCACCAAAGGCCTTCAACCTGAGAGCAGAGCTTGCCTTTCTTAATCCAACTCCAGTACAAAACCTGCTCCTGCAGCTTATTCATGACCGTGGCTTAAAAGTAAGAGATGCAATAGACTTACCAGAATTAAAGGAGACTAATTCCAGCTTATCCTTCAATAACTCAGGAGAAATAGAAGTTTTACTAATACGATTCACCAGATCTTTTCCGAACATTTTACCGAGCTCTAACATATTCCAATGCCCATTAGTAATGAATTTGTCTACTGTAACCTCTTCCATCACTTAGGGAATCACATAGGTAGGCCACCTCATCAAGCTCTTATCCAAAATCTAAGTATCACTGAATACATTAACAGATTCTCCATTGCTAATATTCCATCTAACAATTGGCTTGAGAAACTTAGCACCATGCTGAATAATTTTCCAAGCTATAGAACCAGTTTTATTAGATCCTTCATTCCCAAACAGACAGCCATATTTGGGATAAAACACTTTATGCAAGAGTGATTCTTCTTCTTGATTAAATCTCCACGCTATCCTTGCTCTAAGAGGTCCAACTTTCGCTCAAACAGAATGGAGAGCTCTGCCCCCATACTCCTTCGGCAGACACATCGAGTCCCAATTAACATAATGTAAACTAAGGCAGCCATTTTTTTATTCCAAATAAAACTTCTAGCCAGTTTATAAATCTCCTGAAGAATACCTTTCGGGATCCATGAATGGGTATAGTGGAAGACAGAAAAAGAAAGCAAAACTGATTTAACCAAGTTGATCTTTCTAGCCAAGGAAATGAAGTTCCCACCCCAAACATTGATCATTCTCAAGGCTTTGTCAATGATGAACTGAAAGTCAGCTCCAATTAGCCTTCTTAAGGACATCTTAATCCCAAGGTAAGAAAACTCCTTAACACATTTAATGCCCATAATCCAAATGATAGACTTTCTCCTTGTCTTGCTAACAGTTTTTCCAAACAAACTACATGATTTATTCACATTAATACTTTGCCAAGTCTATCCACAAAAGTTATTAAGAAGCCTTTTAACTTCCTTAACCATCTTAACATTTGCCTCAGAGAACACTATGATATCATCTGCATAAAGTAAATGAGAAATTCTAGGTCCATTAGGATGCACCCGAACCCCTAGAGATCCACCTCTCTGTTTAAAAGTATTAGATAACAACTGAGCACAAAAAATGAATAAATAAGGATATAATGGGCAACCTTGTCTAAATCCACTTTTAGCATCAATCCAACTAGTAGAATTACCTTTAATTTTCAAAGAGAACTTTGGATTTATGACACATTCCAAAATCAGCTTGGATATATTATGTGGAAAACCAAAATAAGTAAGAGCTTTCTCTAAGGTAGGCCAACCCATAGAATCATAGGCTTGTTCTAAATCAAGCTTGAAGGAAACAAACCCTTTTGACGACTTAGAATGCCAAAACTTGTGAAAAATTTCATGAGCCACCAACACATGTTTCGTTAAAGATCTATTTTTCAAAAAAGCCACTTGCTCTTCGGAGATAAGTTTATTCACACAAGGAGTTATTCTATTCAAAAGAACTTTGGCTACCACCTTATAAACCACATTGCACAAACTAATGGGGCGAAAATTGGAAGGAGAGATGGGATTAGATACCTTAGGAATCAACACAAGAGATGTTTCTTTCTAGTTAGAGTTCATCTTAGCTGAGAGAAGGAATTGGTTGATAGCTTTCCACATGTCACCCTTAATGATTTCCCAATAGTTCTTGAGAAAGGAATAAGTTACTCCATCAATCCCAGGAGCAGTATTGTTGCCAGCATTCTTTACTACAGCTTCAACTTCCTTAATGGAGAAATCTGTATTCAACACCCCAATTTCACCTTCATCCAAACGATTCCAAGCTATAGGCCAATCCTCTATATTGCAATTATGTTCCTTCCATTTACCTTGAAAAAAACTGAGAAAAATTCCTTCAATTTGTTGTTGGTCCTTAAACCAGCATTCCGTTATCATCCTTAATACTATTAATGAAGTTTGAGTTCCTTCTTGCACTAGAAAAAGCTTGAAAGAACTTCACATTGCAATCACTTTCATTCACCCATTTCACTTTAGCACGTTGCCTCCACCACGTATTAAGCCTAGCCAAGTTGGAATTGAATTCACTTACTTTAGTTTTAAGGATACAGCTATCCTCAACCAAGAGACCACCCTCGTTAGACTCTTTCTCTTGGATTTCCAAAATCTCTTTCAATAAGATCTCCTTGGACTGCCTTACTCCAATAATACAAGGCCTTCAAAGATCTCTTCAACTTGGTATTCAGAATTTGAGCACAATCACCTGTACAGTTTCTCATCCAGACTTTCCTGAAAACAGTTGTTGAAGCCGGGTTTGCTGCCTAGACATCCTCAAATTTGATGTTCTTAACCACATTCGGTTTAATATCCAAAAGGTTCAAAATAATAGGACAGTGGTCTGACGCAACTCTAGGCAAGTGCCTGATTACCAACTGATGAGAAGAACAAAGCATAGGAGAGTTAACAAAGCATCTGTCCAATCTCTCAAGAATTCTGTCTGCACCAGACTTGTTATTGCATCAGGTGAATCTAGGACCAATGCAACCAACTTCATGGTAGTCATTGTTGGTTAAAAAAAACTTCATCTCCTTGGACCCCAGGGAAAACCTGAATTTTTTTCCACCACTTTTCTCACATTTGTCAAGTAGACAATTGAAGTCTCCTCCAATAACCATTGGACTATCCTTCGAAGAATGCAACTGTAACTTCTCCCAAAGGCATCTTCTTCTATAAACATCCTTGCTGCCATAAATAGATACAATTCTCCACCTTCCCTTATTAATCACATCCAAATCACCAATAATACACTGATTAGACGAATATAATACTCTAAAGGAAGCCATGCTTGCTTTCCAAATCACCATTAGACCACCAGACAATCCATCAGATGAAACTTGGACATAGTCCCAGTCAGGCCCAATTAAAGCATCCGCCTCCCTCCTATCAACAAGGGAGATCTTAGTTTCCAACAAGCCCAAAAAAAACACACCTTTGTTCTTAACAAACTCCTTTAAATATAGAGAAGCCTTCCTCTTCCTCGCTCCTCTGCAATTCCAAAATCCAATGGAAAACATCATTGTAAAAGAGGGGAGCAGCTCCCCACTTTCACCTTAACATTTTCTACAACTTCCAACTCCAATCTCCTACTCCTAGAGGTGGAATTAATAGGACCCAAAACTTTTAATTTATTAGTTCCCTTTCTTCTAGAAACCAAAGAACTGCTATCCTTCAGAATCATATCAGCAACTATTCCATCCCGAGACACAATCTCAGGCACAGTTTCAACCATTATGTTCAGAACATTTTCATCTACACTCCCACTTAGAAGGTTAAACAAGTTCTTGGTTTCCAGTACTATAGAATCCATCACAGGAATTTGCATACCACGATCCAAATTGTCCTGAGGAGCATTGGCCTCCACTTCCTGAACAGGTACCTGAATAGGACCGCCAGCTGCATTGTTTCCCTTCTCCCTGCCAACAAAAGCAACATGCTCATTGCTACTCAACTTTGGTGAAGTAAACTGTCTATCATTATTAGAGAGAAACCTTCTCTTCCTATGGTTAACAACCATCCAAGGCCCATAACTGTGTTCCTCTACGTTTGACTTAGCCACATCCTTCTCCTGACTTTCTACAGAACAAACAGGTTCACTCGAGACATGTGGATTCAGCCTGACATTAGAACTGTCATTGATTGTCACTTTTGAACTCCCACAATCCTTATTGACATGTCCTATTTTCCCACAAGAAAAATAGAAGTTAGGGATTTTCTCATAAATAACCTTTTGAAAGAACTTCCCTTTACTCCCTTCCACCCAAACACCCAAGGGTAGCTTGGCATCCAACCTAATACGAACACAGACCCTACCAAATTCCCTCTTCCCCCACTGAAACATATTTCCATCAATCAAAAAAGGTTTGCCAACCTTGGAAGCTATTCTACAGATGTTTATCTCATCCTAACAATGTAGAGGAAGGTTAGGTAGTCTTATCTAGACCGGAGCAGATAATCCTGAAAGTGAGTTGGGAGAGAAATTTGGAGACCACCTTTCAGTACCTATGATAAGACCATTCACGAACCAAGGCCCAAAAGACATCACAACTTCCATATGTTCTATCTCATAGAAGGAATAGAGCACCCAACCCAAACCAAGTTGGGTTTTATGAAATTTACCGAATTGAGTCCATTGCCTCCTCAGTTCAGAACTAATGAGAGATAGAGGGGGATCTCCTCCAAAGATTTTGACTACCAACAAATTTCTAAGTCTATGAGTATTTTCCTTCTCTTTTTCCACATTGAGTTTAACAGAAGTGCCATCCACGGAAAGACAATCACCAAAATCCAAATCAGCAACTTTAATGTTTTCATGCTTCCTCCAAGCATTTAGCTGAACCCCACCAGAAGGATTGGGAGGAAAAAGAGCTCCATCAGCCAAATTACTACACAATTCTCCCTCCAAACTAGAATGAACCTTAATCAGATCAGAACCTTGTCCGCCAACAGTCGAAGAATCCATTGATGAACCACCAACAGAGATTTTATCCCTCATTGTCTTAGATGATTCTCCATTCAAAAGGCTCTTCTCAGAAACACAATCATCTTTGTTAACCGGATTAATGGCAATCACATTTATCACACTGTCGCTGATGACAGGGATTGCATTTGACATACCAAATCTGTTAACAAGGATTTTCATGCCGGAGAAAGAAGCATCACGGTCGTTTAATGGAGAATAATCTGGAGAGGTGAAATCCTGCGGTAATTTGCAACAAGAATCAAAAGCAATGGATTTACCCTTACCTTCGACAAACTTAATCTTATCCTTCTCCGAAAAAGTGCCTTCCCTAATGACTAAAGCTCCATTGGAACCCTTCCTGCGCGAATCAAACCCTTTTCGTTTCGTTCCACGAAATTGTCTACTAACACCTTTATCCGAAGTCGCACCAGAGGATGAACGGCGAGAGTCCATTCGGCTGAATGCCGGAGCCGGCCAGCAAATGCCACCCGCCTCCTATTTGCCCTCTAGGAATTCCTCAACGAGAATTTGAAAAACCAAAAAAAAAAACAAGATGATTTCTCTCTCTAAAAAACTAGAGCTTCTTTCTCTAGAAAACCTCACACACAAAATCCTCTTAAAAAGAGGGTACAACACAAGGACTTCCCAGGAGGTCACCCATCCTAGTACTACTATCGCCCAAGCATGCTTAACTGCGAAGTTCTGATGGGATATGGTGCACTGGTGCTGGTATGGTCGCACCCATAATGCTTACATCTTGATAGGTACCTAATAAGTCTTAACCAGTTTAGATTGTGCTCTAGTAAATACCATATACAGATTATCAAATACTGAGATGAATTTTATCATGTTGCCCTCAACAAATTAGGCTAGATAAAAAGATACATTGATGTCATCAGTAATGATAAAGTTCAGTTTACCTGGCATCATTAAAGTTCAAACAAAATTTTTAATCAATTTATAAACTTGCTAGCTTTAGATGAGATATTTAGGCTTAGAGAAAATACTGAATTAAATTTACTGAATCCCTAGACTGAGTTTAAATTTGAATAAATCAAAATTTTAGATTTAAATGTGAAGTGATTTGAATTTGGAACAAGTATAAATGAATTAAGATTTGGGAAAAATTGAAATTGAAATTTAGATTTAAAACTGAAAGCTTGATCAAATTTAGATTTATGATTAAATTGATTTGAATTAAGATTTTTTTATTTTTTATTATTTATTTATTTTTTTTGGGGGAAACCCACAGAGGGGCTATGTTTTATTTAGAAAAAGAAAGGTTACAAAGTCCTTAAAGGGGACCTTCAGCTCGCTAGTGCTCAAAAAAGCTACAACCTAAAAAGACCAAAAAAATCCTAAGAGCTAAAGGTCCCCCAATCTAAAGGATATATCAAAACCTAGTAACAATCTAGGGCTGCTAGAGGAAAGCACCAAAAAAAGAAAGACAGAAAGATAAAAAATAAGCACAGTCTTTCTACAAAAGTTAAGCCCAACATCCCCTAGATTCAGCTTCCCTTTAACCTGCAAAAACAAAAGAATCCCAAAACAAGGCAACCAAAACAACCAAAAGATATAACAAGAATTATAAATATTAAATAAAAAATGATCACCAAGATACTTAACAACAAAAGATAGCTTGTTAAGAAAAGAGGATAGAAATGTTAAACACAATGCCATAATAACACATTGTTGCAAATCTGGATTTAAGGAGAATAATTTTGATGATAACAAAAATTTCTGTGTTTTGTTTTGATTGGCTAACATCTCAAGTACAAAAGATCGAATGTAATTCAAGCCAGCCCAAGATTGAGTCAGTCTCTTGTGTAGTTCAGGTCTAATGTATATTTTTCCCTTTCTTGAGTCAAAAGTAATGTAATTGATCCCCTAGCTAAGTAACCTTACACACACACACTCAGGGTGAGAGTTTTAGTGAGTTAGAGTTTTTGTTTCAAATTTTATTCACATCATCCTAAATTATATTCATATTGTCCTAGCCGATCAAGTGAAAACAAAAACCCTAATAATGGCGACCATGTTAAGTCATTTTGACTAAGTAGATCATCCTCGATGATAGATACATCGTACAAGATGATATGCTTAAATCAAAAATTCTCAGCTGCCAAATTAAGTTAGGCATGTTTTTATTTTTAGAGATTTGGTCTGATCGTCTCGGACAATACGTGTATCGTCCTGGACAAATCATTATAATCATGCCTAAATTAGTCTGGTGATTAAGGAAAGTAATTAATATTTGATTGATATGATCATATCATGTTGGATGATCATAATATCGTCCTGGATGATACATGCAAAATCCTGACCGTCCAGAGCATTTCACCTGGACGATCTGAATAATGTGCAGGATGATTTTGGTCATTTCTGAACTAATCAAACGGGACGATCATGATATCATCCAGGCTGATCAATTAATTTTTGATTGTCCAGTATCAGTTTCCCTAGACGATCCAAACAATGTATAGGATAATTTTCTCGAGTTGAACTAATCATCTTGGACAATCACAATATCATCCCAGACGATATGAACAAATTTTGTCTTCTAATCATCCAGAGAAACCAAAACGTCCAGGCTGATATGTGTGATTTTATACTAATCATACAGGATGATTCGTCAATTATCTTGGATGACATTTGTCGACCATTTGAAATTAAGGGCAATTTTTGAGCCCTACAATTTAAGATCTTTTTCTTCCAATAAGAAAAATCTTTCGCCACTTTCCTTACCAGAGAGAACCTTGAGAGAGAGAGAGAGAGCTTGGGAGAGAGAGAGAGGATCTTGTGATGGGGAGTTTGTGAGGTGTTCACAAAGGTTGCTCTAAGAAAGGATCTGAGTCATCTTCTCTGATCGTCATCTCTTGTCTTGTTGGTGTCTCTATGGTAGGATCGTCTACAAGAAGATTCGAGTTCTCTGCCTACTTTAGGAGGAAGTGAAAGGAGTCCAGGTTCTCTGCCTGCTTCAGGAAGAAGCAAAAGGAGTCCAGGTTCTCTTCCTGCTTCAAGAGGAAGCAAAAGGAGTCTAGGTTCTCTGCCTGCTTCAGGAGGAAGCGAAAGCAGTTCAGGTTCTCTGCCTCACCGGGTTGGTGGAAAAGAGTTTTTGTACACGCTTCTCTGCCTTACTGTGAGAGCAGAAGGAGGGTTACTTAGTATTAATGCAATACCCAGAGGGGAGGCTCCTGAGAGTGGACATAGGTCAAGTTGATCGAACCACTATAAAATCTGGTGTGATCTTTCTGATTATTTTCTGCACTTATTTTTCTATTGATGATTGTGTGATTGTAATTATTATTTGATCATCATTGAACATCTGCAAACCATTGTGAAACAGAAATTATTTTGAAACAATCAAAAAGATTTTTTCTAAATTATTATTTGCTAATGAATTTAAAAAAAAAAAACTAATTCACCCCCCCCTCTTGGTTAGCCTCGGGACTAGTTCACAAGGGCTTAACATCCCTAACGAACTTTCAAGTGGTATCAAAGCGAGTTTCATAAAATCTAGTTTTTAAAACATTTTGAATATTGATCCATGGCTAACTTTAATAATCATAATACCGCTAAAGGTTATTCAATTACATGACCACCATTATTTGATAACATACCTTTTGATTTTTGGAAAACTCGTATGTCCACTTTTTAACAATCTATTGATTATCGCATGTGGATGCTAGTTAAAGATGGCTATGAAGCACCTTTTAGACTTGTTAATAATGTTAAAACTGAACTACCTCTTACTGAATGGATATTTGTTGATTGTGATTTAACACAACTGAATGCAAAATGCTTGAACAATTTTTTATGTGCGTTAAAATCTTGAGATTACATGCATGTCTCTACTTGTATGACTGGTAAAAAAATCTGGGATAGAGTATGCATTACCTATGAAGGTACATCTAAAGTTAAATAGTCTAGATTAAATATACTGCTTCATGACTATGAACTCTTTCACATGAAACCTAGTGAATCAATTTCTAAAATGTATACTAGGTTTACTCAAATTGTCACCTCCGTGCATGCCTTAGGAAGAGAGCTTACTAATTATGAGAAAGTTAACAAGATTTTGGGAAGTTTGCCTTCTTCCTATAATGCCAAGATAACTGCGATCACTGAATCTAAAGATTTGAATGCTTATTCTATTAATAACTTACTTCGATCACTCATTGCTTATGAGCAAGGGGTGAACCAATGACAGCTTGATGCAAGTGAGAACAAGAAAGAGATAACTATAGCGCAGAAGCACAACGATACTAACACTAATTCTTTCGGGTCTGATAGCGATGATGTTGCCTTAATCATTAGGCAATTTAAAAGCTTTCTAAGGAAGAAATACAAGAACTTTTAGAAGTAGAACAAAGGTAAGAGTAGCAGAAATTTTAAAGGTTTATCTGATACTGTTTGTTTTGAATGTAGGAAGCCTAGACATGTAAAGGCTGATTGTCCTACACTTAAGGCTCACCCAAGCAAGGAGAAGGGTGAGGAGAAACACAAGTTTAGGAAGGACAAGAAGAAGATCCAAAAAGCTTTCTGGGCGGATTCAGCATCTGACTCCTCTGAGACTGAAGCTGAAGAAGAGACTACAAACTTGTGTTTTGATGGCGGATGATCATCCTGGTCAGTCTGAGCAAGAAGAGGTATGTGATCTAACCTATAATCAATTACTTGATCTTTTTGAGAAAATTCATTCTTCGTATAGAAAACTTAAGAAAACCCATGCCAGCTTGAAATTAGATTTCTTAAATTTGCAAAAAGAGCATGATGTTTTGGTTAAAGATCATTCTACACTTGATAGCAATCACATGTCATTACTTGATGAATTTAATGAATTAAAAAAAAGTATTCTGAACTAATTATTGAGCATGATTCATTAAAAGCATCGCATGTTAAATTAGAAGCTGTAGTTAAGGAATTAAACACTCATGCATCAAATTTGGTTAGTAGTGAACATTATTTGAAATTTGAAATTGCAAGTCTCAAGAAAGAAAATAAATTTTTAAGTGTGAAAATTAGTACTTTTGAAAAAATGAAACACCTCCTACTTTTGCATAATTTTATGCACCTCCACTATTTGAAGAATCTCATTCAAAATCATCAAAGCATGTTTCATTCAAACCTAGGAAGAGGCACTATCACCCATGTAGATTATTTAACCCTTTTCCTGATGTTAGATATTTTTCTTGTTGCATGTTAGGATATATCTCTCACACCTGCACTGTTCACGGTAGTACACATTAGGTGTGGAGGCCCAAATTATATGCTTCATAGCACAACATACATACATTGTATTCTTCTTTTCATATAAAGGAATCCAAACTTGTTTGGGTTCCTAAATCAGATATTTGATTATTTTATAGGGTTGCTCTCACACAAGATCTCATGAAAGCATGTGGTACCTGGATAATAGATGTTCAAGAGATATGACTGGAGATACAAATCAATTCATTTTGCTAGAGGCCAGGGCTGGAGGCAAGGTCACTCTTGGAGATAATACCACCAGGAAAGTGGTAGGTGCAGGTATAATTGAAAACACCAAGAACCTTTTGATTGAAAATGTTTTGCTTGTAGATGGATTGAAGTACAACTTGCTTAGCATCAGTCAGCTCTATAACAAAGGGTTCAGCATCAAGTTCTTGGAAAATACTTACATCATAAGTTTAAATAATAACACTATTTTGTAAGGCAAGAGGATCAATAATATCTATATGCTTGATTTAAATAATATTGAATGTGTTGCTTTATTTTGCTTAAAAACTATAGCTTATGAGTCTTGGTTATCGCATAGGAGATTATGTTATGCCAGTATGAAATCCCTTAGAAGAGTCACCCAAAAGGACTTAGTTAGAGGTGTCCCCAAGTTTATGTTCACTAAGGACCACCTGTGTGATGCCTGTCAATTATGGAAGCAAGTCCAATCCTCTTTCCACTCCATTAAGGACATCAGCACCTCTAGACCTTTAGAAGTCCTTCACATGGATCTCTTTGGACCCATTAGCATTGCCAGCTTAAAGGAAAAAGTCTATGAATTTGTGATTGTTGATGATTATTCAAGAATCACTTGGATTAGATTTCTGTCACATAAATCTGAGTCATTTGATGAATTTAAATCTTTCTCTACTTTGATTCAGAGAAGTTAGGTTGTGAGATCTTGACTATTTATAGTGATCATGGTGGAGAGTTTAAAAATATGAGATTTGGAATAATCTATGAGGAGCAATGGAATAGCCATAACTTTTCAGCTCCTAAGACCCCTCAGCAGAACTTGGTAGCTAAAAGGAAGAACAGGACCTTAGTGGAAGCCGCTAGAGCCATGCTTACTGAGTATTCACTTTCAAAATACTTTGGGCTGAAGCGGTGAACACTGTCTGTTATGTGCTAAATAGGGTGAATGTTAGATCCAATCTGAATAAGGCACCTTATGAGATCGTTAAGGGTAGAAATCCAAACCTGTCCCACCTCCATGTCTTTGGCTGTAAGGTTTTAATTCTAAACTATGGGAAATCATCCTTAGTAAAAATTGACCCCAAATCTGATGAAGGAGTGTTCTTAGGCTATTCTAGTATGGGGAAATCCTTTAGGGTGTTTAATAGGAGGACTTTGGTGGTGGAGGAGACAACTCATGTAGTGTTTGATGAATCTGATCCTAAGGAGACTAGAGTTGACGAAGAAGAAGATGTAGGAGAGATTACCCATGGAGTTGAAAATGCAAATCTGGAGGAAAGGGTAGCACCTCAAAATACTTTTCCTAGAGATTGGAGATATTCTTCGAGTCATCCTAAATAATTGATCTTAGGAGACCCTTTTGAAGGTGTTAGAACTAGACATGGACTTAGGAAGGAAGTAAACCATTCTGCCTTTATCTCAATGACTGAATCCACCAACATCAATCAAGCCCTTTCTAATGAATTTTGCATCTTAGCTATGTAAGAGGAATTGAACCAATTTGTAAGGAATGATGTTTGGGAGTTAGTAGAAAGACCTAAGAATCAAAGTATTGTGAGAACCAAATGGGTCTTTAAGAATAAGATGAATGATTTTGGTGTGGTGGTTAGGAATTAGGCAAGATTGGTGGCTAAGGGGTACAACAAAATAGAAGGAATTGATTTTGAGGAAACCTTTACCCCTGTAGCTAGATTGGAAGCCATTAGAGTGCTACTAGCCTTTGTCTGTTATGAGGGATTTAAGCTTTTTCAAATGGATATTAAGAGTGCCTTTTTGAATGGGGAAATAAAGGAGGATGTCTTTGTAGAGCAACCCCCAGGGTTTAAGAGTTCCCAATATCCTAATCATATTTACAAATTAAAAAAGGCCTTATATGGATTGAAATAGGCATCCAGAGCTTGGTGTGAGAGGCTTAGCACATTCCTATTAGAATAAGAGTTTGTTAAGGGGAACGTAGAAACCACCCTTTTTTCTGAGGAAAGTTGGAGATGATTTACTCATTGTCCAGATCTATGTTGATGATATACTTTTTGGATCTTCTGATAAAAACTTATGTGATAATTTTTTAAAATAATGAGTAAGGAGTTTGAGATGAGTATGATGGGAGAATTGTCTTACTTTTTGGGGTTTAGCATAAGGCAAATGGATGATGGAACCTTTTTGAATCAATCAAAATTCACTAAGGACATCTTTAAGAAATATTAAATAGACAAAGCTAAGCCAATCAATACTCCGGTGAGTACCAGTGTTCAGTTAGATAAAGATTCAAATGGAAAATCTATTGATTAGAAGAAGTTTAGAGGAATAATTGGATCACTGCTTTACCTGACTGCTGGCTGACCTGATAATATGCTTAGTGTTTATCTTTGTGCTAGATTTCAATCTGATCCTAAGGAATCCCACCTGACTGTAGTTAAGAGAATCCTTAGATATCTCTTAGGGACCCTAAATCTTGGAATCTGTTATCCTAGGCACAGCACTTCTTTTGAGATTATTGGATATTTTGATTCTTATTTTGCGGGATGTAGGGTGGATAGAAAGAGCACTTTTGGAACTTTCTAATTCATAGGATAATCTTTAGTCTCCTGGTCCAGTAGAAAATAGAACTCAGTTGCACTTTCCACTACTGAAGCTGAGTACATTACCTTAGGAAGTTGTGTGGCCCAAGTCATTTGGTTGAAGCAACACATTTTGGATTTAAGATTATCTGTTGGAACAATTTGAGTTCTATGTGATAACACTAGTGCCATCTACATCTCTAAGAATCCTATCCAACATTCAAGAACCAAACACATTGACATAAGGCATCACTTCATTAGGGACCATGTTACAAAAGGGGACATTGAGCTACACCATATAGCAACTGAAAATCAACTGCTGACATCTTTATTAAGCCACTGGCCTTTAACTCATTTAGCATTTTGAGGACCAGATTGGGTGTGATTGACATAACTGCATGATTCTGATGACTGATGATCTCTGAGATTTCTATTTTTTATTTTATTTCGTTTAGTTTTTTATTTGATTATCTATTTCCTATTATTTTTTATTCTCTGTTGATTTTCTTTTTATTCTATTTCCTAGTTATTTTTCTTGTTTATTATTATTTTTTCCTAATTTGAGTATTTAGTTTGATGCGATTTCCTACTTATTCTTGGTTTACTATTTTTTCTTCTGAATCAGTTCACTGCTCACTACTACTGATAAACTAGATTTCTGACTAAGAGTTTTGTCTAGTTTTTATTTGAATGCTTGTAAGCAGTGATTGACTCCTCTGGATCTGTTAAAGGGAAGAAACATTGATGATTGTTTCTCTTCCACTAACTCCTTTAATGGTGTATTATTTCTTTTGGATAAAAATCTTCTTCAAAATTAAAAAGTTAGTTTTTAAAATAGAGATCTATTTTATCTTCCTACAGTATTCTACCTCATATGAATAGTATTTTCAAAGCTTTAAATCATTGTTATATTTTTCTTAATCAGGTGATTGCACTTATCATATGATGTATAGTTTTTATTCTGTGAATTACTCTTCCTTATTGTAAAGAGTGAGTGTTTTCTTCTCTTATGTCTGGAAGATAATTTCACAACTGAGATTCTTTAACAATTATAAAAGGAAGCAAGCTTATAAAAGATGTGCAAAGAGCGCTAAAATGAAAAGAGGCACAAAATGAGCCCAAAGCTCAAAAAATGCGTAATGTCACCACATATTAGAAAGATACACAAAGTGTATCAAAAATTAAAAGATGCATAAAGTGCACCAAATAAATTGAAAAAGAGGCACAAAATGAGCCCACAAAGAAATAAGCTTTCTTCCCTTTCAGATCTTTAAATATCTTAGAAAAATTCAGGCGCCACTTAATATTTTTAAAAGCTTAAGATTGAAAATCATGATTTTTGATTCCTTACTTTGCAACATCATTTTATCAGATATTTTTCTAGAACGAGGCTTGAAAGGATCTCTTTTCAAATATAATTTCTTCTCTTCTGAATTAGACTTTTGTTTGAAAGGAATTTGAACCCGTAAGGTGTCCGAGGTAGGAGTTACGAAAGTCAATTTTCCAACTTTTCTGAATTTCAGCATTATCAATTTTCTTCTTTGGAATTTGAGTTGAAAATCAAGGAAAATTCTATTTTACTGGTGCTTATCGGTTCGAAAATAGTAATAATACTAAAAAATCTGATTGTTCTTACTGTTGTTTTCTCATTTCTATTTTTCTTTGTTTTGATTTGTTTTTGTTTTTTCTTTTCATTGTGTGTATTTTGGATCCCTGATCTTCTGATCAGGATCTATTTCTCTATTAGTTTTTTGTGTTGTGATGTTTCTAGTTTATTTTATTTTGCTTTTTCTTCCTCTTTTCTGTAATGTCAAAAGGGGGAATTGTTTTTTGAGTTACTAGTAGTTTCTTTTATTGTTGTTGTGTTGTGTTATTTCTTTTGTTGTATTTAGTGTCACTGTTTGTCAATGATTAGAAAAATTTGTAATGACAAATCTTCTCTCATATGTGCATTGATTACTCCTATCTGCTTTATTTGAAATTACTAAATAAATGTTTGCCATCATCAAAAAGGAGGAGATTATTGCAAATCTAGATTTAAGGAGTATAATTTTGATGATAATAAACATTTCTTTGTTCTATTTTGATTGGCTAACATCTTATGTACAAAAGATCAAATACAATTCAAGTCAGCCCATGATCAAGTCAGTCTGTTATGTAGTTCAGGTCCAATATATATTTTTCCCTTTCTTGAGTCAAATGTAATGTAATTGATCCCCTAGCTAAGTAACCATGCACACACACACTCAGGGGGAGAGTTTTAGTGAGTTAGATTATCTGTTTTAAATTTTATTCACATCATCCTGGACAATATTCATATTTTCCTAGACGATCCAGTGAAAATAGAAATCTTAATTAGGGTAACCATGTTAAGTCATTTAGACTAAGAAGATCATCCTGGATGATAGACACATTATACAGGATGATATGCTCAAATCAGAAATTCTTAGTCTTTAGATTAATGTTAGGAAAATTTTTATTTTTAGAGATTTGGTCTGATCATACCGGACGATACGTGTATCATCTTGGACGATCCTTTACAATCATGCCTAAATTAGTCTGGTGATTAAGAAAAGTAATTAATATTTGATCGATATGATCATATCATCCTTGACGATCATAATATCGTCCTGGACGATACAAGCAAAATCTTGACCATCCAGAGCATTTCACCTTAACGATCCAAATAATGTACAAGATGATTTTGGTTGTTTTTGAACTAATCGTATAGGATGATCGCGATATCATTCTAGCCAATCAAGTCATTTTTGATCGTCCAACATCAGTTGCCCTAGAAGATCCGAACAATGTGCAGGATGATTTTCCTGAGTTGAACTAATCATCCAGGTCGATCGCAGGACCATCCCGGATGATATGAATAAATTTTGTCTTCTAAACTTCCTGGACGATATGAATAAATTTTGTCTTCTAAAATAAAGTGCAGAAAATAATCAGAAAGAGCACACCAAATTTTATAGTGGTTCGGTCAACTTGACCTACGTCCACTCCTCGAGCCTCCCCTCCGGGTATTGCACTAACACAAAAGTGACTCTCCTTCTGCTCCCATAGCAAGCAGGTGAAGCCTGTATAAAACTCCTTTCCACCAACCTGGTGAGGCAGAGGACCTGAACTCTTTTCGCTTCCTCCTGAAGCGAGCAGAGAACCCGAACACCTTTCGCTTCCTCCTTAAGAAGGTAGAGAACCTGAACTCCTTTCGCTTCTTCCTGAAGCGGCCAGAGAACCCGGATCTTCTTGTGAATGATCCTCCCACATAAAACACTGACAAGATGAGAGACGACGAAAGGAGAAGATGACTCTGATCCTTTCTTGGAGCAACCTTTGTGAATCCCTCATAAACTCTCCCTCACAAGATCTTCTCTCTCTCCCAAGCTCTCTCTCTCTCAAGGTTTCTCTGGAAAGGAAAGTGACAAAAGATTTTTCTTGTTGGAAGAAAAAGATCTTTTATAGGAGTGCTCAAAATTTACCCTAAATATCAACTGGTCGGCCAATATCATCCAGGACGATCGATAGATCATCTTGTACGATGAGTTCAAAATCACCTGTTTCAGCCTAGACGATTTGGCTCTTTTGGATGATTAGTAGAAAAAATTTGTTCATATCATCCCGTACGATTCTGCGATCGTCCGCAACGATTAGTGTAAAATCAAGAATTTCGTCCAGAAGACCGCTCTGGTCATCCAGAGGAACTTGTGCTGGACGGTCTCAAAATGACTTGATCGTCCCGGACGATATGTCTATTGACCTGTACGATTAGTTCAAAAAGTGCCAAAATCATCCTGAGCACCGCTCTAGACGTACAGGTGAAACATGCAGAATGACCTCAAAATGACCTGATCATCTGGGATGATTTCTAGATCATCTGGTATGATTAGTTCAAAAATAACCAAAATCATCCTGATCACCGCTCTTGCGATCATCCCGGACGATATGATCGTATCAACTAAGTATTAATTACTTTCCTTAATCACCAGACTAATTTAGGTATGATTGTACTGGATCATTCAGGATGATACACGTATCGTCTGGGACTATCAGACCAAATCACCAAAAATAAAAACTTGCCTAACTTCATCTGGCGCTTGAGAATTTCTGATTTTAGGCTATCATCCTGTATGATATTAATATCGTCTAGGATGATCAGCTTTATCAAACTGACTTAACATGATCATCCTAATTAGGGTTTCTATTTTCACTGGATCATCTAGGATGATGTAAATATCATCAAGGACCATCAGAATAAAATTTGAACAGAAACTTTGATTCACTAAAACTCTTCCCCTGAGTGTGTGTGTGCAAGGTTACTTAGCTAGAGGATCAATTACATTACATTTGACTCAGGAAAGGAAAAAATTTCATTTAAACACACTTGAACCCGATCTTGAGTTGGCCTGAATTGTATTTGATCTTTTGCACCTGAAATGATTAGCCAGGAAAAATAGAACACAAACATGTTTGTCATATCAAAATTATACTTCTTGAATCTAGATTTGCAACACTAGAAACTAAAGAGTTTCCTATAAATTGATAAGATTAAGAAGTACTTTTTAATCAACCCTACATCCAGTAAAATTTGAATCAGAATATCCAATAATTTCAAACAAAAAGCTGTGCTTAGGATACCAAATCCCTAAGTTTTGAGTTTCCAAAAGATATCTCAGAATTCTTTTAATAGCAGGTATATGTGATTCCTTTGGATTAGCTTAAAATCTAGAATATAAATAAACACTAAACATGATATCTGACCTGCTAGTGGTTATGTAAAGTAATGATCTAATTATTCCTCTAAATTTCTTTTGATTAATAGATTTTCTCTTAGAATCTTTATCTAACTACACTGAGGAACTCATTGGTGTACTCAATGATTTAGCACTATCCATTTCATATTTCTTGAGAATGTCCTTAATATACTTTGACTGGCTAAGAAATATTCCACCCTCATTCTGCTTTATGCTAAAACCAAGAAAATAGCTTAAGTCTCCCATCAAACTCATTTCAAATTCAATACCAAGCATTTTTGAAAATTTATTACAAAGATTTTTATTTGTGGATCCAAACAAGATATCATCAACATATATTTGAAGAATGAGTATGTCATCTCCTATCCTTTTTAAGAAGAGAGTAGTGTCCACTCTTTCTTTAACAAATGAGCTTTATACTAGGAAAGTGCTTAGCCTCTTATACCAAGCCCTAGGTACCTATTTTAGTCAATATAATGCCTTTTCAATTTAAACACATGATTAGGGAATTTTAAATTTTCAAAACCTAAAGGTTCCTTAACATAAATATCCTCTTATATCAGCCCATTAAAAAAGGCACTCTTAATGTCCATTTGAAATAATTTATAACCTTTAAAATAGGCAAAGGCTAGTAGCAGTCTTATCGCTTCAAGTCTAGCAACTGGGGTAAAAGTTTTCTCAAAATCAATTCCTTCTATTTGATTGTATCCCTTTGCCACTAATCTCGCCTTATTTGTAACCACTACACTTGAATTATTCATTTTATTTTTGAGTTATAATAGTACAAGTGTGGGATATGTGTTAATATTCTACATGAAAAATATTTCACAACAGGAAAAGGAGTTTTTAATCTATATGAGTTATAATGTCTCTACCTAGGATTTGAACTTGAATGCTTTTGCTTAGACTCGTAGAATTATTCAAGTGTGGGAGATGGTCTATTTTCCATAATAGCCTTCATTTTTATTTTTAGATTTGAGTTTCTATTTTTTAGAATTGAATTTTTAATTTTCATATCAATTTCCTTATATTCAGCTTCACCCATAAAAATTTTGAAATCATTTTTAAGTTTAGTATGTGATGATTTCAATTGTTCATACTATTTGTTTAAATCATCAAATTCTTCAGTTAAGGCCATGTGGTTATTATCTATATTTACGTGATCATTCTTAAGAATTTAATGCTCTTTTTGTAAATTTAAATACTCTATATTAAGTTTAGCATACAGTTTTTTGAGTTTCCTATATGCATTATAGATTTTCTCAGAAACTTCAAATAATTTGTTATAGGATAAGTCACATACCTCTTCTTGATCTGAAAGATTAAGTTTGTCCACCATTAAGCACAAGTTTGTGACTTTCTCTTCTACTTCTATTTCTAAGGAGTCAGAAGCTGAGTTAGCCTAGAAGGCTTTCTATAGTCTTTTCTTGCCCTTCCTAACATTGGTTTTCTCCTCAACTTTCTTCTTGCTAGAATTTCTTTAAGATTTGGCCAGTTAATCTTAATATGTCTAGTCTTCATGCATTCATAACAAAAAGCCATTATTTGAAACTTTTGCATTCCTATTGAATTTACCTTTATTTTAATACTAACATATTCGTTACTTCCTTTTAAGAAAATTTTTGAATTGCCTCGTCATGAGTGCAATATCTTCTTAATCCTCAGGCATTATTTGATCACCTTCTGAATTAACCACTTTTAATGCAATGTTCTTTTCTTTTTTCTTGTCACATGCATCATTCTGTCTTTGAGTCACTCCTTGCTTGTAAGCAATAAGCGATCCAAGCAGATTGTCAATAGAATAAATGTTCAAATCTTTAGACTTGGTTATGGAAATTATTTGCATCATAAGTAGTAGGTAAACAATGTAGGATTTTATTAACTTTTTCAGAATTTATTAGTTTCCTACCTAAAGCATGCAATGAGGTAACTATCAGAGATTAACTCATTCAGTTTCATTTAAAGAAGTTCATAGTCATGTAATAGAATGTTTAATCTAAATTATTTCACCTCATTAGTTTCTTCATATGTAATGCAATTTTACAATTCGAAACACGCATGTAGTCTTCATATTTAAGAGCCGAAGAAAAGCTATTTAAACATTTTGCATTTAACTGAGCTAAGTTTTTTTCTCTAATATCCAATCAATAAATAGTGTTTTAATCCTAATGCCATCAATAAGTCTAGTAGGAGCAGTATAGCCATCCTGTACTAACATCCATATGCGATAGTTAAGTGATTGCAGAAAAGTAGACATGCGAGTTTTCTAAAAATCAAACTAGATGTTATCAAATAAGGGCGGTCTAGTGATCGAATATCCTTCAGGAGTATTACGGTTTCTAAAATTTGCCATAATCATTTTTCAAAAAGTAATCTAAATTTTAATTTTAAATTTATCTCTAATACCACTTGAAAGTTCGTGTAGGTTGTTAGACCAAATAGAAATATCCCAATACTAACCAAGAGGGGGGTGAATTAGTAATTTTAAAATTATCTCTTGGATTATTAAAAACTGTTATAAGAAAATTTAATCAATGATTCTCACAATACATTGTAGATTAGGTTTTCACAAAATATTTTTCAACCATACAAATTTAAAATGCAAAAAAATAAAATGCAGTAAAAAGTAAAGGAATAGAAGACACTAAATTTTATAGTGGTTTGGTCCAACTAGACCTACATCCACTCCCTGGAGACTCCTTCTCTAGGTATTGCACTAAACCCTAGTACTCTCCTTTTGCCCTCACAGCAAGGCGGAGAAGCCCCTACAAAAACCTCTCTTCCACCAACCCAGTGCGGTAGAGAACCGTCATCCTTTTTCACCTTCCTGGTGAAGATAGAGAATTGTCATCCTTTTTCACCCTCCTGGTGAAGGCAGAGAATCGAAATGTCCTTTTTCACCCTCCTAGTGAAGGTAGAGAATCCTAATAGCCTTTTTCACCCTCCTAGTGAGGGCAGAGAACCTGATCTCCTTTAAACATCTTCTCTCAAGAACCTTCAAGGAAGTAGGACCGAGATTTGAAGGAATAAACAAGAGATCCTTACCTTTGGGCAACCTTGTGAATCCCCTCACAATTTCCTCTTACTAGGTCTCTCACTCTCAATTCCCAAAACACTCACCCAAACACTCTCCTTATCCACTCTCATGAGAAATTCACAGTAAGATCTTTGGAGTGTTAGTTTTTAGGACACTTATATATTAAAGACAAGAAAAATTGTCTAGATAACTAAAAATTTCAAATTAAACATACTCAGATCGTACAGTACGATCGCACTTCATCTGTACAAATAGTTAAAAAATCCAAGTATAATCCTGTTCAAACTAGATTATGTACTTTGTCAGTTGGCTGTATGAACTGACATCGTACTATACGAATAATTTAAAATTAAATAAGTTCATCCAGTACGATTATGTATGAACCCATTTCATACTTAGTGAATCATTTATACGAACCATACATCGTACAATATGAACTGTCTAAACAAATAATGTTTTGTTTGATACGAACATGGATGACACCATTTCATACTCTGTGAGTCGTTTATACGAACCGTACATCGTACAGTAAGAATTACACATAAAAATTTTCTAGGCATGATTTGATTAACCTAGTTTTGGAGGAACTACCATGACTTACCGTCTAGTATGATTTTAAAAATTATATAGTAAGATTTGTTTTAAAATCTACAATTTTGACTCACTCCCCTAGTGTGTGTGTGCACGGTTACCCAATTACAGTCACACTCTCTTAGACTCAAGAAAAATAATAAAATTATAAACTTCATTACAAGAAACCCTAATCTAATATGTCTTGAAGTCTTCGACAGTCTGGAGTATAATTTCTGTGAAGCATTAGTACAAACAAATAACATAGAAAATATATCCAATGTATGTTAGGAGAAACAGTAATCTTAATAATAATATTTTGGTAACATCAAAAAATCACATGATATAAAACTTAATCTTGAAATCTATGTTGCAACATTAGGGCCTATATCCTCAAAAAGAAATATTATTTGGTTCATCCTTATCCTCCAAATCAACTTCCAATCTATTTTTTTCATGCTTCATTTCGTTCACTTTTTCATCAAGATCAAGGGGAAGAGGAAGATAAAATAGGAGGAGAAGAAGAGGCTCCAGCTCCTGCACCTGCCCTGTTCTTGGACCTAAACAGCATTTCCATCAAGAAATAGTCCAGCATTTTGACCAACTTGAGTCTCACTTTGATCAAAGATTTGATCATATTGAGACTCGCCTAGACCAGCAAGATGCGAGATATCATAGAGACATGGGCTGGATGAGAGGATAGTTTGACTCCCCAAATACTCATGTTACTATAATCAACAGCTACTTTTTAGTGTTCAACCCTCCTCAGCCACCTCTAGATTAGGATCATCCTCCTAATTAGTGTTATTTTTCTATTGTACTTGATGAAAGCTTTGTTTTTAGTTTTCATATAACGTATGCTTTGTTTCTGATGTTCTCTTATTTTTTAGTTGTTTCTGCATTTAATTTTGTTGATGTATGAATTATTTTAGTCTATTTTCTTAAAAAAATTATGAAATAATATTTATATTGTATCTTATGTTAATTCTCTTAATTTGTTCTAAGTTCCTATAGACTAATCAAATATAATTGATCAATGAAAGAAAATTTTAAAATATTTTGCACTACAACTTAATCTCCTGGAAAAATTTAAAATTCTCAAAATTTAAATCAAATTGTGATTAGATATAAATAAGATATCATTTTCTTGTTCCTATAGAATTTTTTCTCTCAAAAAATTGTTGCAAAAAGATGAATTAATTTTCTTTTATTTTCTTATCCAATTTGTTGATTTCTTTGTTAATTATTGGATTTTGTTTTAAGAGTTATTATTATCGAGAGGAATAAAATAAAAAGAGGCACAAAATTAGCCCAAATTCAAAAAGATGCACAAAATGTGCCATAATCTTAAAAGATGTGCAATGCTCGCCAAAAATGAAAAAGAGGCACAAAATTAGCCTAAACTGAATGGATGCACAAAGCGTGCCAAAAGTTGAAAAGATGCGCAGTGGTCGCCAATCAAATGTCTTTCCTTTATCTTTGTGATTATTACAAAAATCTATACAATTAACATTAATCTTAACTATTGAATTTGAAACTAATTGATCTTTTATTTAATCATTTTTGTAATATTTATTCTATTTAATAGATCTAGAATGAATAGTAAATCTGGTTAACTTTTCTTATCTTAATTATTCTTTGATTTAAAATATGAGACTATCTTTTTAACATCTGGCTATTAATGTTGTTTTTGCAAATAGGTTAAATTTCTCTTCTTGATTATCTATGAGATTAGTCAATAGTAACTTACTATTTCAAGGACTTCTTTCCTTTTAGTTGTTGTCAAAAGGGGGAGTCATCATTATTGTTTGTTTATATCAGATTGTTATTGGTTTGTTATCATATTTTCTGATTCCTGATCATCGGTTCATTGAGTTGTTATTGTTTTGCATCGACAGAGTCATTATGTTAATATATGTTTGTTTATTTTATTATCATGATCATCGTAGATTGTGTGTTTGTTGTGTGTTTTGTTTTTGAATTTGTTTTGTTTTGATTTTGAATTTGTTTTTGATCTTGTATTTTTCAGTCCAAGTTTAATCCCTTATTTTTAATTAAGCATTCATTGAGGGGGATCTTAGGAGAAAAAGAACTTTTAATGTTAATTTAAATAATAATTATTTTGCCATCATAAAAAAGGAGAAGATTGTTGAAACTTAGAAATGAAGTTTCAATTATATGTTCTGTGATTTTTGATGATAACAAAATATTATTGTTTTGATATTATTATTATTTCTCCTAACATACATTGGACAGATTTTTGTTTATTTTTATGCGTACTAATATTTTAGGAAAATCATACTCCAGACTGCTGAAGATTTCAAGACAGAGTAGAATAGGATTTCATGTAATGAAGTCAGTATTTTTTATTTTATTGAGTCTGAGAGAGTGTGATAGTAATTGTGTAACTGTGTACACACACACTGGGGGAGAGAGTTAAAAATTAAAATTGAAAAAAAAATTTTACCCTGTTCATATTGTACGATGTCAGTTCGTACAGATGACTGATAGTGTATGAAATGATGTTTATACCAATTCATCCATACAAATTTAAACTGTTCGTATAAGTGATTTAAACATCATACAAATGACTAATAGTATAAGAAATAAGGTTCATCCAGTTCATCCAGATAAAATTGAATATTCATACAAACGATCTAGAAATCATACAATTTTTTCTATAATTTATTAGAGTTTATTGTAAGTAAAGTCTGTAATTTTTACTTTTCTTGAGTCTGAGAGAGCAAGATTGTAAGTTGGATAACTGTGCATGCACACACTGGGGGAGTGAGATAAAACTTAATATTTTAAAACTAATTATACTATATGATATGTAATCGTACGATACGATTTATGTTTTTTCTCCTCTAATACGAACCTGCCTGATTAAAATTTTTATCTAAGTATAACTCATATAGTACGAATTATTTTCCACATCATTTTCCAGAGTATGAAATGGGGCTTCCATGGTTCATACAAGGTATCGTAGGGGATGAACTGTTCGTATAGTATAAAATGGTTTTGTATACATTTTCCAGAGTACGAAATGGGGGTACCATGGTTCGTACGAGGTATCATACGGGATGAACTGTTCATTTTTGAACTATTCGTACAGTATGAAATAGTTTCGTATATCATTTTCTAGAGTATGAAACGTGGCATATATGGTTCATACGAGGTATCGTACGGGATGAACTGTTCATTTTTGAACTATTTGTATAGTACGAAATAGTTTTCTATATCATTTTCCAGAGTATGATATAAGGCTTATATGGTTTGTACGAGATAACGTACGAGATGAACTGTTTCATTTTTGAACTGTTCGTACGGGATGATTGTTGATCGTACGGTATGATCGGACTGCGTAAAAATTGAAATTTTTAGTTTTTGGATGGTTTTTCTTGTCCTTTACTAAAAACTGACTTTGTAATTAATCTTCTTTGAATTTCTTCTTGAGAGTGGAAGAGAGAGTGATTAGGGAGATTGTTTGGGAGTTAGTGTGGTGAGATCTTTGAAGAGGAAATTGTAAGGGGATTCACAAGGTTGTCCAAAGGTGAGGATCTCATTATTTTGTACTTCAATCTCTTCACTATCTCTTTAAAGACTCTTAAGAGAAGATCTTTGAGAAGGTCCAGTTCTCTACCATCACCAGAAGGGTGAAAAAGGATGCTTGGTTCATTACCGTCACTAGGAGGGTGAAAAAGGAAGCTTAGTTCCCTACCATCACCAGGAGGGTGAAAAAGGATGCTTGGTTCTGTGCTGACACCTAGAGGGTGTGAAAGGATGAGTGGGTTCTCTACCTTCACTGGGAGGGTGGAAAAGGATGATGGTTCTTTGCCACATTGGGGTTTAGTGGAAAAGAGTTTTGTAAGGGCTTGTCCGCCTTACTGTGGGGGCTAAAGTAGAGTCACTTTGGTTTAGTGCAATACTTAGAGAAGGAGTCTCTAGGGAGTGGATGTAGGTCATGTCTGACTGAACCACTATAAATCTGGTGTTCTCTGTTCCTTTTTTTTATTTACCATATTATTATTTTTTGTATTACACTTTATTTTTCTATAGTTGAAAAAGTACAAAATTCATAATTGTTCATACAGTATGAACTAGATCGTACAGTATGATTTGCATAAATCTTTTAATAAAAAAATATTTCAAAATTCCAAGAGATTTTTAAAGTAACCAATTCACCCCGCTCTTGGTTAGCCTAGGGACATAATCAATAGGTCTAATAACTTATTCACAGTTTCAAGTGGTATCAAAGCCTATTTAAAAAATTATTATTTAAATTACTTTTTGAAATTCGATCATGGCTAATTTTGGAAATCAAAACACTTTAGAAGGTTACTTGATCACTAGACCACCTTTGTTTGGCAATATTTTGTTTGATTTCTAGAAAACTCGCATGTCTACTTTTTTGCAATCTCTTGACTATCGCATGTGGATGTTAGTACAGGATGGTTATACTTCACCTACTAGACTTGCAGATGGCATTAGATTTGAAACACCATTTGCTTATTGGACTGTAGAAGAAAGGGATTTAGCCTAATTAAATGCAAAATGCTTGAATAGTTTTTTCTGTGCTCTTAAATCTGAAGACTATATGCATGTTTCTACTTATAAATCTAGAAAGGAAATTTGGGATAGACTTTGTATTATATATGAATGTATCAATAAAGTGAAGCAAACTAGATTGAACATTCTTTTACACGACTATAAACTCTTTCGCATGAAACTAAATGAATTAATCTCTGATATGTATACTCAATTTATACATATATCCACTTCATTGCATGCCTTAGGTAGGGAATTGACGAATGCAAAAAAAGTGAACAAAATACTTCATTGTTTGCCTACTACTTATGATGCAAATATAACTTCCATAACTGAATCAAAAGATTTAAATATCTATTCTATTGATAATTTTCTTGGCTCACTAATTGCTTACGAGCAATCAGTGACTTAAAGACAGATTGATGCAGGTGACAAACTGAAGGAGAAGAATGTAGCATTG
This sequence comes from Dendrobium chrysotoxum, assembly GCA_019925795.1. Lineage (NCBI taxonomy): Eukaryota > Viridiplantae > Streptophyta > Magnoliopsida > Asparagales > Orchidaceae > Dendrobium > Dendrobium chrysotoxum. Next base: position 20,544,050 of record CM034297.1, read on the forward strand.
AAGGTGGATGGTTCAAACAGTGATCATTCACTAACTAAGGATGAGGAAGACATTGCCTTAATGATAAGGCTGTTTAAAAGTTTCCTAAGGAGGAATTAGAGAAGACACCAATAGTGGAACAAATATAAGTTCTATAAAAATGTTAAGGCTTCTAATGATGTTATTTGCTATGAGTGCAGGAAGCCAGGACACATAAAGACTGAGTGCCCTAATCTCAAGGCCAATCCTAGCAAGGAGAAAGGCGAGGATAAACCAAAGGATAGAAGGGGCAAGAAGAGACTTCAACGAGCTTTTTAGGTGGACTCAGCTTCAGATTCTTTAGAAATAGCACCTGAAGAGGAAGTCACGAATTTATGCTTGATGGCTGACAATCGTGATCATTCAGATCAAAAGGAGGTATGTGACTTAAGTTATGATGAATTATTTGAAGTTTCTAAATGCTTTCATTATACATATAGGAAACTAAAGAAATTACATGCCAAACTGAATTTGGATTACTTAGAATTGCAAAATGAGTATGAAATTCTTAGGAAAGACCATGCATTAATTGATAACAACCACATGACGTTGTTGGATGAGTTTGATGATTTGAATAAACAACATGAATTCTTAAAATCATCACACACTGAACTTGAAAATGATTTTAAAATATTTATGGATGAATCAAATAGTAGAGAGCATAATTTGAAGATTGATAATTCAATTCTAGAAAGTGCAAATGCATATCTTAAAGTTAAATTGAAAGTAACTTGAGGAAAATAGGAAACCACCCAAGCTTGAAGATTTTCACAAATCTTACCACAAGTCCACTAGTTCAAAATCTAAGAGAAGATCTTTTAAGACATATAGATTAATAAATCATTTTCTTGGAGTAAAATGTTTCTCTTGTGGCATCATTGGACATATTTCTCACACTTGTATTATTCATCATAGAACACATTTAGTGTGGAGACCTAAGATGCATAAAATACAGCATATCACACATGCATCAGTTTTAAAATTATCAAGAGATGAACCCAAACTTGTTTGGGTTCCCAAGTCTAACATTTGATAATTTTGTAGGAATGCTCTCACACAAGACCTCATGAGAGTATTTGGTACCTGGACAGTGGCTGTTCAAAGCATATGATTGGAGATGCAAATCAATTTATATCGCTGGAAGCTAGGAATTGAGGCAAGGTTACACTTGGAGATAATACCACCAAGAGAGTGGTAGGTACAGATATGATTGAAAATTCAAAAAAATTTATGATTGAAAATTCAAAAAAATTTGTGATTGAAAATGTTCTGTTAGTAGAAGGTTTAAAACATAATTTGTTGAGCATAAGTCAACTGTACGATAAAGATTATCATATAAAATTCTTGCTTACTAGCTGTGTTATTAGTCAAGATGGTTTTGTTGTGCTGAATGTTGATAGAGTAAATAATATTTACATACTAGATTTAAATTTTATAAAATATTCTACTACTTTTTGTCTGATGGTTATGGCATAGAAGACTTTGTCATTCTAGCATGAGAAATCTTAGAAAAATCAACCAAAAAGAGTGAGTTAGAGGAGTACCCAAATTAAACTTTACAAAAGATCACTTATGTGATGCATGTCAACTAGAAAAATAAGTCAAATGCTCCTTTAATTCAATCAAGGAAGTTAGAACTAGCAAGCCCTTAGAAATTCTTCACATGGATCTCTTTGGACCCGTTGGTATCTTAAGTTTAGGAGGAAAAAGATTTGGGTATGTAATTTTGGATGATTACTCAAGATTCACCTGGATTAGATTTTTGAATCATAAGAGTGAATCATTTAAGGAGTTTAGAGATTTTATCACTTGAATTCAGAGAAAACTAGGTTTTGAAATTGTAACTATCCAAAGTGATCATAGGGGAGAATTTAAAAATGAATTGTTTGATAATTTTTGCAAATCTCATGGGATAGATCATAACTTCTCAGCTTTTAGGACACCTCAATAGAATGGAGTAGTTGAGAGAAAGAATAGGACATTAATTGAAACTGTTAGAGCCAGGTTGGCAGAATATTTACTTCCACAATATTTTTGGGCTGAAGTAGCTAGTACAACATGCTATATATTAAATAGGGTGTACATTAGATCAAAATTAAATAAGACACCCTATGAACTTCTTAAAGGTAGATATCTCAACCTCTTACATCTACATGTTTTTGGATGTAAAGTGTTCATACATAACAATGGTAAAACTCTCTGAGGAAAATTTGATCCTAAATCTAATGAAGGAATTTTTTTAGGTTATTCAAGTGTTAGAAAATCCTATAGAGTTTTTAATAAAAGAATATTGGTAGTTGAAGAGACCACTCATGTTATTTTTGATGAATTGGATAATTATGGAGGGTCTAAGTTGGATGAAGATGAAGTTGAGGAGAAAATCCAAGGACTTGAAAATGAAAAAGTTAAAGAAAGGGTTGAAAATAAGGAAGAAAACCAATTGCCTAAGGATTGGAAATTTGTTAAAAGTCATCCTAAAGAGTTGATTTTAGATGACCCAAGTGAACGAGTTAGGACTTGGTATGGTTTGAGGAAACAAGTCAATCACTCAGCCTTTATTTCAATGATTGAACCTACTAATATAAATCAAGCACTTTTGGATGAATTTTGGATTTTGGCCATGCAAGAAGAATTGAATCAATTTATAAGAAATGATGTTTGAGAGTTAATTGAAAGGCCAAAGGATCAAAGTATAGTTGGGACTAAGTGGGTGTTCAAAAAAAAAATGAATGATTCAGAGGTTATGATTAGAAATAAGGCTAGATTGGTAACTAAGTGGTATAATTAAATAGAAGGGATTGATTTTGAGGAGACATTTGCCTCTGTAGAAAGACTTGAAGAAATTAGGGTTTTGTTAGCCTTTACCTATTTTAAAGGTTTTAAATTATATCAAATGGATGTTAAAATATCTTTTTAAATGGGGTGATAGAAGAGGATGTTTATGTTGAGCAACCTCTAGGTTTTATAAATTCTAAATTTCCTAAGCATATTTTTAAATTAAAAAAGGCATTATATGAACTAAAACAGGAACCTAAGGCGTAGTGTGAGAGGTTAAGCACTTTTCTATTAAAAGGATCATTTGTTAAAGAAAGTGTGGACACCACTCTCTTTTTGAAAAGAATAGAAAATGAGATACTCATTATTCAAATATATGTGGATGATATCATTTTTGGATCAACTAATAAAAATCTATATGATGAATTTTCAAAAATAATGAGTAGTGAATTCGATATGAGTTTGATGGGAGACTTTAGTTATTTTCTTGGTTTTAGCATAAAACAAAATGAGGAAGAAATTTTTCTTAGTCAGTCTAAGTATGTTAAGGACATTCTCAAACAGTATGAAATGGATAAGGCTAAACTAGTGACTACACCTATGAGTTCCTCAGTACAGTTAGATAAGGATCCTAAAGGAAAATCAGTTGATCAAAAGAAGTTTAGAGGGATGAATAGATCTTTGCTTTACTTGACAGCTAGCATACTAGATATCATGTTTAGTGTTTATTTGTGTGCTAGATTTCAAGAAGGTCCTAAAGAGTCACATCTGACTGTAGTTAAATGAATTATGAGATATTTTTTGGGGACTCAAAACCGAGGAATTTAATATCTAAGAATAACACTGCATTTGAAATTGTTGGATACTCTGATTCAGATTTTGATGGTTATAGGGTTGATAGGAAAAGCACTTCTGGAACTTATCAATTTATAGGAAACTCCTTAGTTTCTTAGTCTAGTAGAAAATAGAACTCAGTAGCCCTTTCAACTGCAGAAGCTAAATATATTGCCTTAGGAAGTTGTGTTGCACAAGTGCTTTGGTTAAAACAACAGCTAATTGACTTAGATTTTCTTTTGGCACAATTCCAATCCTTTGTGATAACATTAATGCCATATGCATTTCAAAGAATCATATTTAACATTCTAAAAACAAGCATATTGATATAAGGCATTATTTTATTAGAGATCAGATAGCAAAAGGGGAAATTAAATTACATCATGTTGCTACTAAGGATCAACATACAGATATTTTCACAAAACCACTAGCTTTTGACACATTTAGTATTTTAAAGACAAGGCTTGGTGTGATTGACCTTAATGTATAATTGAAATTTCTGCAAACATTATTTTGTGTGTGATTGCATGTTTGTTTATGTCATGATTGTGCAGTATAAGTTGTAGGTTTTTTGTTTTAATTATGTTTGTGTCACATTGTCATTTTATTATTTGTATTTTATAATAGAAAATGAAAAATATTTCACTTTGAAAGTTTTTTTTTTTTGGGGTTTTTCATGTAGTGTTGTTTTTGTTCAATTCATACCTTATAAAATTTTTTCGTATAATATGAATTATGTAGCATGTAAGGAGAATCTGTAGAAATTGAGGAGATAAAACTGAATTTTTCATAGTCATTTCATATTGTACAATGATGTCATCGTACTGTATGATATTTACAGGTTCGTCTGTATGTATGGGAACGGGTTCATGGTTATGTCAGTTATTATTGATGATCGTACGTACAAACACATCGTTCGTCTATACGATCCATGTTGTAGATTTGGATAAGGACAAACCTAACTGTCACAAAGTAATCTTTAATCTTCTAATCATTCCTGATGAACACTTGTTCGTGTGTATGATCGACCTGCCATTTTCTCACACGGACGACCCCAACTGTCTATGGACGACCATTCATTTCCTGATCATCCTAGATGAACACCTATTCATCTGTATGATCCTGTAGTCAAAACGCCTGGACGAAAGGATGCCTTGGTAAGGGTAGTTTATGAAAAGCCATTTCATTTATGTCCATTTTCATTCATATGTACGAATTCTACTTCGTACAATACGATTTAAAAATCGTATGTATGAACCTGCATTCGTACGGTACGATTTGCCATTTTTCTTTAAATTTGAAGGGTTTGGATGTCATTTTCTTCACTTCTTTTTCAAACTATAAATCCTTCTCATCTTAATGGCTAGCAGCAGCAAATGACCACGAAGTTCTAGGGGATCCTCCTCAAGAGCTGAGAGAGATGATGATTTCCTATCTAGGGAAAATGCACAGGCATATGATAGGTATTGTCTTGCAAAAATTACTGCTTCTAGAACACTCATTCAAAGGGATTTGGGTTTTCAAGTCATGCCTCTTTCACCTCAACCCAATTATCCATCATCCTAACCTTAGCCCATGCCTACCATAAGGATACTCTTCGACTATTTTTGGCCAACATGACTTTTAATGAGGATCATATCATATTATCTTCTTATGTCTTTAGACAGAGAGTTCAAATCACTAAAGAAGACTTAGGAAATATTCTTCATCTTAGAACCCAAGGGGTAAGGGCACACACAATGACTTCTCAATCTGATTTTGACTGGAGTGAAGTGAATCAAGTTCTTAGAGGTGTTCGTCAAATCAGTCATTTAGTCGTGTGTATACCTTGAATAAAAATACAAGGATCATTCAGCATGTATTAATGACATCAATGATTCATAAAGCTGGTAATGTATAAATATGACCAATCTTTTGTCTACTATCACCTACTTGATTATGATTGAAAAGCCTTTTGATGAAGCCCAACTCATTATGGACTACCTGTACAGCCTTTCTGACATTGCATAACATAATAACAAAAGGAAGAAAAATATGGCTTCGGGACACTTGGTTACTTATATTTTAGAGAAGAAGTATAATATATTAAATCTGGAACCTCCCATTGAATTTCCTATTTTCTTCACCAATGCCTCTTTTATAGCCCTATTCCATTAGGATCAAAGTTAAGGGGGAGATGATTCATAAGGAGAAGGTGCACCTACACCTGGACCCAACCAAAACTTCTATCAGGATATGGTCCAACATTTTGATCAATTTGATCAAAGATTTGATAATATAAAGGTACATTTAAAGCAGCAGGATGACAGATATATTGAAGATAGAGGTTGGATTCATGATTAGTTTGAATCAGTGAACACCAATATTGCCACAATCAATAGTTATTTTATTATGTTCGCTGCTCCACCACCACCAGCAGATGAGGGTCCTGCAAATTTCTAGCTATGTTTCTACTGTTCTTGATGGGTGTTTCTATTTGTTTGTTTGTTTTCATTGTGTCATTATTATTCTTCTAGGCTTTGTTGTTGTGGTTGTTGTTGTTATTGGTTATGGCTTGTCAGTTATTTGGTTATATAACTGGTGTACTTGCAATCTTTGAATTTATAAGTTGATTTGAATGTAAGCTAGCTTCATGATATGTTCACTAGAATAGAAAAAGTTATGTTTTTGTGCATATTGTTATATGATTGTGATTGTGACTAGAAATATTTTACATTTCATCACTCAAACGTAGTTGATTAACTTTATAAAATGTTGACTGAATTTAGTTTACAATAATAATTTCTATGCATAATCTAGTTTCTCAAAATATTTAGATTACATAGTGACTTGGTGTAGATTGGAAGATCTTTCTTTTATATTATTTTTAGACATGTATTACTTAGCTTAAATTATTGCATATTTGATGTCTTAATATTGCTCTTGTTTCTATCTCAAAGTGTTCATTATTGTATTTGTGTTTAAGAGATTGTGTTTTAGGAAAGAATTTTTTTTATAGGCACAAAATGAGCCTAAAAATAAAAAGATGCACAAAGTGTGCCACAAATACAAAAGATGTGCAATGTCGCCAAATTATAAAAAGGCACAAAATTAGCCCAAAATTGACAAGATGCACAAAGTGTGCCATTCAATTTGAAAAGATGCGCAATATCACCAATCGTTCTTTCCTTTAAAATTTTTTTCAATTAAACTAATCAATGATCGTCACTATTGAATTAGAAAAGTAGTAATTTTATTTCGTCTTTTTTGCAATAATTAAGGTTATATAATACGTCTATTACATTACTGACATAGATTAACCTCGCTTATCCTTGTTATTATGTGATTTAAAACATTTTGAGTCATTACTTTTTGTATTTGATTTTAATATTGTAGTTAACTTTCATTTAACATTATTTTAATCATCAACTACATTGATTATTTCTTTTTTTGTTGTTGTCAAAAGGGGGAGTTTGTATTGTTTGTTCTATTTTATGTTTTTGTTACATTTGTCATGTGTGTGTTTATTTTTATTTAATATGCATATTATGTGTGTATTTGTATGTGCTTGTTTTATTTTGTCTCTATTTCTTTATTTTTTTTCTTATCATACCCCTTATTTCAAATAGATCATTTATTTAGGGGAAGCTTAGGAGAAAAATTGTGTTTACTTATTAACTCAAACAACAATTATTTTGCCATCATCAAAAAGGGGGAGATTATTAAGAATTGTGCAAATTTGGAGATTATTGAGAATTGAGCAAATCTGTTTATTCAAGTGAGTTTTTGATATGAGTTATTTTGATTATTACAAAAGCCTATTATTTGTTTATTGTTTCTCCTAACAAATATTGAAATTTCTATTTTTTGTGTACGAACATATCTTTCAGAAAATTCACACTCCAGACTACTGAAGACTTTAAGTTAATTTGTTAGAGTTTATTATAAGTGAAGTCTATAGTTTTTACTTTTCTTGAGTCTGAGAGTGTGTAATTGTAAGTTGGATAACTGTGCACACCCATACTGGGGGAGTAAGATAAAACATAAGTTTTAAAAACTAATCGTACTGTACGATGTGTGATCGTATGGGATGATTTGTGTTATTTCTCCTCTAAAACAAACCTACCTGATTAAAATTTTTATCTAAGTATAACTCGTATAGTACGAATTATTTTTGTACATCATTTTCTAGAGTACAAAATAGGGCTTCCATGGTTTGTACAATATATCATATGGGACAAACTGTTCATTTTTGAACTACTCGTACAGTACGAAATGGTTTCGTATATCATTTTCTAGAGTACGAAATAGGGGTTCCATAGTTCGTACAAGGTATCGTACGGGACGAAATGTTCATTTTTAAACTGTTCGTATTGTATGAAATAGTTTCGTATATCATTTTCCAGAGTACAAAATAGGGCTAATATGGTTCGTACAAGGTATCGTACGGGATGAACTGTTCATTTTTGAACTGTTTGTATAGTACGAAATAATTTTGTATATCATTATCCAGAGTACAAAACGGGGCTCATATGGTCCATACGGAATATCATACGGGATGAACTGTTTCATTTTTGAACTGTATACGTGACGATTGTTGATCGTACGGTACGATCGGACTGCATAAAAATTGAAATTTTTAATTTTTAGATGATTTTCTTGTCCTTTGAATATAAGAGTCCTAAAAACTAACTTTGCAATTAATCTTCTGTGAATTTCTTCTTGAGAGTGGAAGGGAGAGTGATTAGGGAGAGTGTTTAGGAGTGAGTGTGCTGAGATCTTTGAAGAGAAAATTATGAGGGGATTCACAAGGTTGTCCAAAGGTGAGGATCTCATTTTCTGTACTTCAAGTCTCTTCCCTATCTTTTTTAAGACTCTTAAGAGAAGATCTTTGAAGAAGGTTCGGTTCTCTACCGTCACCAGGAGGGTGAAAAAGGATGCTTGGCTCTCTGCCATCACCAGGAGGGTGAAAAAAGACGTTTGGTTCTCTACTATCACCAGGAGGATGAAAAAGGATGCTTGGTTCTCTACTGACACCTAGAGGGCGTGAAAGGATGAATGGGTTCTCTGTCTTCACCAGGAGGGTGAGAAAGGATGACGATTCTCTGCCACAATAGGGTTCGATGGAAGAGAGTTTTGTAAGGACTTCTCTGCCTTACTGTGGGGGCTAAAGGAGAGTCACTTTGATTTAGTGTAATACCTAGAGAAGGAGTCTCTAGATAGTGGATGTAGGTCGTGTTTGACCGAACCACTATAAATCTAGTGTTCTCTCTTCTTATTTTTTATTTACTGCATTGTTATTTTATGTATTGTACTTTATTTTTTCGTGGTTAAAAAAGTAAAAAATTCATAACTGTTTGTACAATACAAACTGGATCGTACTGTATGATTTGCATAAAACTTTTAATAAAAAAATCTTCCAAAATTCTAAGAGATTTTTAAAGTACCAATTCACCCCCTGCTTGGTTAGCCTAGGGACATAATCAATAGGTCTAATAACCTATTCGCACTTTCAAAAAGGAGAGACACTATTATTTAGTGCAATACCTAGAGAAGGAGTCTTCAAGGAGTGGAAGTAGGTCTTGTTTGACCGAACCACTATAAAGTTTGGTGTTCTTACTTTACTTTTTATTATTCCTCAATTTTATTTTACTGCTTTAAATTTTATGGTTAAAAAATTATTTGTTAAATTAATTTTTAAAAAGTCAACTGTATATTTGTATAGTAGTAATTCAAGTTTCATGAAGTTTAAAAAAGGGTTTTCCAAAATCCAAGAATTTTTTAAAATTACCAATTCACCCACCATCTTGGATAGCCATGGGACAGTTCTATTAGGTCTAATAACCTACACAAACTTTTACCTTGCACACACACACTCAAGGGGGTGAGTTAGTGAGTTAAGAAAAAAATTTTATTTTTGAACTAATCATACAGTATGATATATATCGTACTGGACGATCAATTATGCAAAAAACCATAATTATGACACCCATTATTAGGTGATTTTAATTAACTAATCATACTGGAAGATTACAATAATACAGGGTGATTAGTTATAGACATGAAAAATAGCCCTCAATCACAATTTAGGAAATTTTCTTTGTATACAAGTTTTACTCTGATCATACAATACAATTTATATCGTACTAGATGATTTATGATAATCATGCCTAAATTGATCCTATGATTAGGGGACTAATTATGGTTAAATTGATCAATCATATTATACAGGATGATTTGAGATGATCGTACTATATGAACATATCCCTGCATGGTATGATATTTAATCATCACCCATCATACTGGGTGAAAACCATAATATTTCAACTAATCGTCCTGGATGTTACCCCTCCTTTGTACTTGGTGAACCGATTGCTGCATGGGACAATATTTAATTATCAATTATCATACAAGATGATCAATACATGCTCGTGAACTAATCGTCTGGGACTATCAAAAGATCATATGGGATGATCCATACAAATACTTGAATTGATCGTATAGAACAATGCAGTTCATATTGGCTGAATGTGCTCTTTTGAACAAATTATATAGGACGATATTATAATCATTATGGATGATCTTTGATGGTAAATTAAAATTAGGGCTTCTTTTGGAGGCTCTTTATTTAAGCTCTCATATGGTCTTTAGAGAAATCTTTTGTTGTTGCATTGATCTGAGAGAGATCTTAGAGAAGGAAGAGAGGGAGATCCTTGTGAAGGGGGAGTTATGAGGGATTAATAAAGGTTGCTATAAGCAAGGTTTCCACCATCTTCTTTAAGCTGCTTATATGGTTCCTTGGCGGCTCTAGAGGAGACTTTCATCTGCATCAGATCCAGGTTCTCGGCCAACTCCAGTAGGGAGTAAAAGGATTCCAAGATTCTCTGCCTAGTCCAGAAGGGAGTAAAAGAATTTCCAAGTTCCTTACCTACTTTAGGAGGGAGTAAAAGGATTCAAGGTACTTTGCCTCACTAGGTCATTGGAAAGATTTTGTAAGGGCTTCTCCGCCTTGCTGTGGGGGAAAAAGGAGAGATACTACTTTTATTACAATACCAGAAAAGGAGGTTTGTGGGGAGCGATCATAGGTCAAGTTGATCGAACCACTATGAATCTGGTGTGTTTTTTTAATTTACTTTTTCATATTTAATTTTTGCATTTTTTTGTGAATTGTTCAATGTTGAAACACTGAAATTTTTATTATTATGAAACTGATATGCTTCCACATCAAGTGGTTTTAATTTTTCATTTTGTTAAAGAATTTTTAAAATAACCAATTGCCCCCACCCCCTGTTTCTTAGCCTCGGGACTAGTTCTTGAGGGTTTAATAACCATCACAAACTTTTAAGATGGTTTAAACTTATTCAAGGATGGTTTAAGCTATAACTTGATGGGTGTTTTAGTAATTCAGTTATGGGTTATGGTGGTTTGATTAGGGATCATGATGGTAGAGTGGTTTGTACTTTTGTTGGTCCCTTGATGCCTACATCAGCTATTATGGCTGAGCTTCAAGATCTTAACTATAGTATTAACCTCTTCATTTTTTTAGGTATTTTTGATGTTTGGATTAAGGTTCATGCTATACTTCTTATTCATTAAATTATTGGTAGTTTAATATACAATTATGAGAATTTTTTTTTGATTATGTAGATTAAGCAGAACCTTTCTCTCATTAAATTTACTATATCTCATAAATTTTGTAAAGGCAATAGTTGTGCTGATTGACTTGCTAATTTTGTTGTAGGTGGGCATTTCTAAATTTATTCAGCTTAATCTACATCATAAATTGAAAGGTTAAACTACTTTAATTAGATCTAGTTTGCCATACTTGAGAGGAAGCTTTGATTCCTTTATTATTTCGGCTATTTATTGGTTTTTATCATATCTTATTATTATTTAGCTTTGTTTTATTGCCCGGTTGGGGCTATTTCTCTCAATTTTCATTTCCTGTAGTGATGATCTTGTTATTTTCTTATTGGTTTTGGTCTTCATTTTAAGTGGTAGTTGTTGACCTCATTTTTGTTTTAGGTCATTAGGACCCAGTCTAGCTTCCAGATCAATATAGCATCCAGACCAATCTAAACTCTTGGGTCCTCGTAGATTTCAGACCCTAGGATCTACCCAGACTCTAAATCAATCCAGACCTTAGGATCGACCTAGAATATAGATTTATCTAGATCCTAAATGCATCTAGGCCCTAGATCAATCTAGATTCAAGAAAATCTAGCCCCTGGGTCAACCTGGATGACCAAGTCAACCTAGGTTGACCAAACAGGCCTTTAAGGGTTCAAATAGGTCATTTTTACCAAATAGCCTCCCTAGACCTTAGGACCACCACCAATAAACTCAGAGCATTAAATTAAACTTGTTTAGCTTAACCTCTGACCTTGGGTCAACCTAGTTGACCAAGTCAACCCAGGTTGACCAGATTAACCCTTAAGCTTTTACATTTTGAATCAAGCTTTAATTACATTCAAAACTCTGCCAAACTTGCTTGATCACTCCTTCTAGTGATTTAGAATTGAGTGGACCCCTGACCCGACCAATATTTGACCAAGTCAATTAGGACCCAAATCTAGCCCAATCTTGACCTATTGGATCAAATCAAGCCATATCACCAAATCAATGTTATCATGTCCTTAATCTTACTCTAATGCATCCTCCAAATACAGTTGAATAAGCCATGAGTCAAACCATACTCAAGTTGACCAAGTCAACTATAAGACTTGGTCAAATCACTTCAATTCTCTTTCCAAAATTTAAGCACGCTATTTAAAGACCTTTGAAAATCAATCCAGTACCTAGAGCCCTCTCCATTGCCACCTCATCAGTCCACATCGCAAGTGGAATGGTCAAATGGTCAAATTAATCTCTTGGGGTGGTCAAAGTGGGTCAAAACCCTTCCTAGGCCTAGTCCATTTTATCCTAATCCTCCTTAGTAGATTAGGGTTACTCTAGAACATTCCTAGAACCCATCCCAGCCATTAGATCAGGATCCAATGGCCCATTCACTCCACATGTGCATATAGGAAAAAACCCACTTTACACATGGAATGTCCGTGTGTCCTTTTGATACCCTGCTCTCAACAACCTCCAAGACCTATGGCAATCATCTGAGACTCCAAACAGCTGATCTTGGCCCTTGATTCAATCCAAGGATGTTTTGATTAGGCTAAACACACAAAATAGGGCTTATTCAAATTCTCTCACTCTCTCTCCACTCTAGCCTCCTCAAGCTTAGCAATCAACTCCTTTGAGCTCTCCAAGAGTTCCTCAAGCCCTTCCCGACCCTAACTCACCGGCAAAACCCCACCGGTGATGAGCTTTCTAGAGAACCAAGGCTAGAGGAAGTCAAGAGATCATAGCCTTCAATCTACTATGTTTCAGACCGGGGGTTCAAGAGCGAAAAGTAGCATGGACAAACAACAAATTCAGAGAATCCTTAAATTGTTAAATTCATCCATTAATTCAAGGTAAAAACCTAACCCTAGCTTAAGACACTTAGCTTTAATTAACTTTTGAAAAGCTATTTTTAAGCTATCAAAAAATTCCCACACAATTTCTGCTCATGAGGGCATTCTACATCTAAAATTTCATTGATTTTGATCAATCTGATCGTGCAAAAAGCCAAAAAACCTTTTCTAAGGTTCAATTTACATAATCCTTAGGTTACGTAAAATTCAAGATCAACGGTTCAGAATTGGCTTTTCTACGGTTTTACTTAACCGCGGATCAGATCCTATAGTATATTATCCTGTCCAGCGCGATCTAATCCGCTGATTCAAACCAAGGGAGATCCGACGGCTTCTACTATGTGTTTTGATCGCACGATATCCTGGACGTTTATTTTTTGATCAATGGCCTGCATTGAACCATATAGCGGTCTCTCTGAACCGCAGGATCACATTGTTGTGGAGTTCTTTCGTCTGGCGTGATCTCCACCGCTCAATTCAAACTGCACTCGATCGGACAGCTAGGGCCCATACTAACTAGGTTAAGTTAAAACTGCACGGGCCTAACCGCCGCCGCGCATTAAATATAAATGATTGTCGATGGCGCAATTATTTATATTTAATGCCACCATCGGCTAATGATTTCCATGGTTTTGGATAGCCAACCAAAGCATGCCACGTAGCCCACTCGCCGCCATTTTTTTAATTTAAATTAATTTAAATTTGTTTTAATTATATTTTAATAAATAAAACTTCATTAAATCAGTAAAAATTCAATTTTAATCTAAATCTAACATATAATATGTCAAACTTCTTGAGCTCTTTAATATAAAATTAAAATTAATTAAAAATATTATATATTTTTTAAATAATTCCAAATGTTAAATTTTTGATATTCTTAATTATAATTTAATTAAAAAGAATATTTTAATTTTTTTTAAGAAACATGTTTTAAACTAGTCTATGGTTTTATTAAAAAAAATTGGATTCAAAACTATATTTATCTTATTAATTACATTTTGTTATTTTAAATGTATTTAATTAAAAAAATATTTAAAGGAAACCATTAAAATTTTGAATTTAATTATATAAAATTAAATTTCTTATTTTAGATTATTGAAAGTTTAAGAACACTTTAATTTAAAACTAAAAATCATTTTAGAACATTAAATACATTTTAAATAATTATTAAATATTAAATATTCAAATATTCCATTAATATTCAATTAAATTCAAAATTAAATATCTTTTAAAATTTTATAAAAAAAATTGAGTTCTAAATTATTTTAAATTGTCCAGAAATAATTTAATTTAAATTATTTTGATAATTATTTTGAATTTTAATTAATTTTGAAATTATTTTAAATATATTTAATTGCCTTAAACTTCGAAAATTCAAGTAAAATCAAAACATTTTAAAGCTTATATCAAAATTTTTAAATTTTTTAAAGTATTTTAATTTAAAACTAATTTTAAGATTAAAGACTTAATTTATCTCAAATAATTTGAACCAGTTAAATACTATAATATTTAATTATATTTAATTTAGTATTATATTGAACATTTTAAAAATTAAGAAATTCTTTTTAAATTATTATTTTTTTTAAATCAGAGGGATCTTTCAAAGATTTATTTGAATTATTTTGAAGATATTTTAAACTTTAAATTTAAAACTTATATTTTTCTATATAGATTAATAAAAATACATAATTTTAATATATATATATATATATATTTAAATTTTCTAATGTTGAGAGATCCTATGAGATTTTAAGCAAAGATTGATTGACATGAATAGAATTTGTGGGGAATGGTGATTAATCAATGGACAATTACTTTGACAATTGTTCATTGATTAATCCCTTAATTAATTAAGCAATGTTTTATTCTTTGCATGCACCACTTAGTTCAGGGTTCTCCTAGATCTAGGAATTGGTTGTGATTGTGATTGTATCTTGCATATGTATTTCTAAGGGTTAGCAAAACCCTGATTTAAACCTACTCAAACCAAATGTCATTAAGGACAATAATTAAGGATATTATTTAGAGAACTTAGGAAAATTCTAATAATTAGGATACATCTCCAATTTACTTGAAATCTTAAACACTTAAACTTAGTGACACTCTAAGCCCATGGAAAATTTCTTACTAAATTTTGAAGTCATTAAGGCCTTTAAATAATTTAATCAAGATTAAACCTTAATTAGCCCCTTAAATTTCAAAAATTCTAATAAATCAATTTTAAATCTAAAAATTACAAATAAAACCTCTAACTGACCAAAAATCAACCCTTAATAAATGAAAATTAAAATCACTATAATTTGACATCAATTTTAAGAATAATCTATTTTTAAGTGAAATTGAATATTTAATTAAATTAAGTAATTAAAAATAATTAAAATTCCAAAAAAATTCTCAAACACTTGATAATCCCTCCTTAGAACATTTTTAATCTTTGAAGGTGATTTGAAGAAGTTTGGAATCAATTTAAATTCAAATCATCAAAAGCCTCCTAATTAAGTTAATTAAATAATTCAATTAATTCATCAAACTTTGAAAAATCATAATTAATTCAAGAAAATTCCAAATCAGTCAAACTAAAAGGTATTCAACTCATTTTAAGTTCTAATATTTATCAAAAATATCAAATTTCTAGAAATCATTCAAATTTAAAAAAGTCAACTTTTGGTCAAACTTTAATTCAAATTCAAATCAAAACTTCAAAACTTCACAATAAAATATAAAAAAATCTAAATCCAGCATACTTATAGTCTAATTGATCGTATTAAGGTCTAATAATTTTATAAAATATTAACATTTTAGAAATCACTCTTAATTAAAAAGTTATTTTTTGACCCCTTAAATGATTAAAATAATCAAGAAAATTCCAAAATTTAATAATCACTTTCATATTCCAAAAAATATTAAATTGATGTTTAAATTACTCAACCAACCCCTTAATACATAACAACCACTTTAAAGATAAAGTTTTTAGGCTGGACTACTCCGGGCTGTGGGGCTATGTGTCCTAAGAAGGCTTTGTTCCTCAAGCCTTGTGGCACAACACCACGAATTGATTCAATGAAGTGTTAAAATTTTAAAATTAATTGATAATTAATGACCTAACTAAAATTAAAACTCATAATAAAATTATATCAATCAAGTTTATAGGATAGACTACTCTAGGCTGCGGGGCTATATGTTCTAAAGAGGCTTTGTTCCTCAAGCCTGGTGGCACAACACCATGAACTGATTGATAGCAAACTTAAGTAAATTCATATCAAAAAATTAGCAACAAATTAAGTTTAATTAAAATTAAATAACTTTCAAATTTTAATCAAATTCAATCAACCTAATCATACTGGGTACCACTAGGTAAACCAGGCCTACGAGGCTATTAAATTAGCCCCAATGAAGGTGAAATAAACTTCACGGCCTCGATGAGCAACAAAAATGGTATCCAACAAATAATTAAAATCAATTTCAAAATGAATTTCAAATCATTAAGACTTAAACTGTAATTAAAATCTCCCTTAAGACTTTCAACTAACCAGAATGTCAAACAACTTTAATTAAATACCCTATATAGGACATATCCAAACCACACAACCTTTACATATACTTTAGATGATTTGCTAGGACAACCAACTCTAGTCTTAGGCTAGGCCAGTGTTTTCTGTTATTTTCATTGCATGCTGGTTGTTAGATTTAAATAATTAATTGATTATTTATTTACTTTCCTGCACTGTGATGTGATTGACTGCGCATTAGATCTACCCCTAGGTTAGGGATGATTTGTACTAATTCAATCTTATGCAGGTGGCCATGCTTGTACAAGGCAAATAAATTAAAGGGGGAAATATAATTAAGCTTTGAAATTGATGCTGTTTTGTACAGGTGCTCTAGAAATTACTTAAGTCCCCCTTTAAAATTAAAAGAGCATGTCCAAGTGTGGCTGTGATTGAGCATTTTTAAATTTCAAATATATAACTTCTTGGGATGTTAAATAAACTGCTAATTATTAGGATAACCATGCAGGTTGTTGAGTCTATATTTTAAATTTTTATTCAAATGTAATTGATATGAATTAAGTTTTAAATGTTAAGTGATTTTAGATGGGATATAAACATCCAATTTAGAATCCAAAGAAGAAGGGATATCCCTTAGGGGAGAGTCACTCTCCATTTGGAGATCAAAATTAGGATGACTTTCAAGTATCCAGAGGAAAGATAACACCTCTCTCGAAGGGGAGTTTCTTTCCATTTGGATATCCAGACACAACGATCCAAGGAGCCCCGCAGAAGGACAAAGAAGTGAAGAATGAGAAGACTCATTCTCAAAGTCACTTATGTCTTAAGAGTAGAATCCAGGTTATAGTCAGTGATACCGAGCCACTTTACTTTCATGTAGACTCCGAGTTATATAATTAAGCGGCACTTGCCATATAGACTTTCAGTTTGAGCATTAATTTAATCAATTTAATTATTTAATTAATTTGATTGATGTGTTGATTTTGATATTAGGATTTCCTGCTTTTCATAATTTTTTGGTGATTAGCATGTCATATTTGATTTAGCCTGGAACCCGATCGGAGGCTCGTGAGGGTACGAATATAACTTTTTCTACTTAAACCTTATTTAAACCTTTAAGCTCACATAGAAATTCTAATACTTTAAGAAGTAAGCCCGGGACCACTGGGAGTTCTAATATGCATATTTGTTGCATTTTCGTTCCTTTTGTTAGGCACCTTCCCGCCTGCGGGTTTTGGCAGACCACCTAACCTATGAGGGTGAAGTTATGTCAAGCAGATATGTGCATCCTTTTGGAAAAACCTATTTTTAAGCTTTTTTAAAAACTACTTCTTATAATTTTAAGCATTTAATCAAGTTAATTTGTATGCATTGCATTAGAAACTCATTTAAAAGTGTCTAAAATTTTAATTGCATTTAGCTTAAGCATTTACACCCAACATATGTTAAGGGGACAATTAGGATCTGCTCTAGATATCGACCCCAATTCCTTTAACTAATCTTAAATAATATCCCAAACTACTCTTTCATAAATGACTGGACTCATGATTTTGAAGCATTTAGGTGGTTTAGCTAGCTCCCCAACCCAGGCCGGGGTAAGTCCAGATTTTGCATTGCATTAGCTAGGTTTTCGGTCACTAATTTTTAGTACCCAATTTAGACTTAGGTTCTGAGGTAGATTTTTAATCTTAAGTCCTCATCCTCTAGGAATTTGTTCCCAACCTTCTAATAAAATTGATAACTCAAACTTAAACCTCTTTTCATCAAATTTAAGCGTAACACTTATGATAGGCTGGGGAACTTCTGAATTATTTCAGAATCCCAAGTGCCTCCTACCCTTCTTCCTTTGACTCCAAAATAAGTGCTCAACTTTGATCCAATATCGATTGAAAATTCTAGTTCTTACCTCATTTTATATCGATCTTTGAATTCTTAAATAAAATTTATATCGCTATTTTAATTGAGAGTATTTGTCGAAAATTTTTGGTTTCCTACAATGAAATTAACTACGTGGGCTTGCGCTCGTTGGAGATTTAGAAACCCAGATCAAATTTTTTAAAATTGAATTTTTAAAACCTCAATTAACTTTCTTTGGAAAAATCAAAACTCAACGATCATCATCGTCATTTTTAAATGATCGATAACAGATGATATCCTTTTTTTCTCAAGATGGTATATCGTACCATTATCATAATTTTGGTCATAAAATTAATGATCTCTTATCTAGATCATTATAGTTAAAATTTTGATTAAACATCATTTTGATCCTTCAGGATCATATGTTGTCACTCCTTGAGTTTGACTACGATAATCAGGATAAATTTAAAGTTTTATAATCTAAACCTATTAAAGAACAAAATATTCATCTTTCGAGGTGATATATCATTCATAATAACTTTTTAATGTTAAAATTAAAATTCCAGAAATTACACTTTCCCAAAAAAATTAATCTTTTTCAAACTACTTATTTTTCAATCAAATAAAAAATGGCGACTCCGTTGGGGAAAATCTCTCTCTCCATCTTTAATAATGATATGAATTTTGTTAAATCGATAGTTTTGACTAACTTTCTTCCGTTGGTCCCTTTACCCCTTTCTCCCTTGGGTGAGTGTAGCCAACTCAATTAAGACATGTGAAAAGAGAGGTGAGTGTAGGAAACCACTTTCAAAGACTTGGCTTTGACATTTCGCCTCCAAGTTAATTGGTAAGAGTGAAAGAGTCAAGCTAGATCCTCCTATATATGTTGTAAACTCACATGCAAATAAATCGTAGCATACTAAGTTTCATATTTTATAGAAGATCCTTCAATCTCAAAATCAAAGTTTCAAGCCTCCAATAAAAATTTACCTTTTCAAATTCGATTCAAAACTTTAATCCTTCTAGTATAGTCGATCTTTAATATTTTACTCCCAAACAGTTCATCGGGATAAAAGAGTCAGGTCAACTTTTAAGAATCTTCCCCCCAAATTGGTAAACCTTTATGTTGAATATGAATTCAACACATTGAGTTTCAAAAATAAGGGGAGATTCTGTCAGATTTTTAAATTTTTTTTTAAATCTCTTTCAAGATTTCTCAAATCAATTTTAGTCGTCATTGCCATGTGTCTTCTATACCATTTTATTATAGTTGAACATATGCAACACGAATCTAAAACTCTTCAAGCAATTCTGAGCTTTGACATTTCACCCCCAAATTGCTTGGTGGGGTGAAAGAGTTAAGCCTAATTTCTTTGGATCTTCAGGTTAATTTTGTAAACCTACATATTTGAACAAAATTCAATATATTGAGTTTCAAATTCTGAAGAAGATTTGTTCATTTCCAACCCTAAGTTCAAATCCAGTTTTAAACTCAAATTCAATCTCAATTAAAATTCAATTTTAACCTTGAATTCGAATCCAATTTTAACCTCTAGATTCAAATTTAAATTCAACCTTAAGTCTAAATTCAACTTTCACCATGAATTCAAGTATGATTCTAATTTCAAATTTAACTTTAAATTTGATTCCAAACTTAAATTTGGGCTTTGACATTTCAACCCAAGTCAATTGGTGAAACAAAAAGAGTCCAACTCAATCCCTATACTTTTTATATCAATTTTGTGAACCTACTCAACATGTTGAGTTACAAAATTTGAAGAAGATCCATTCAACTTTAACCTCAAATTCAAATCTGACTTTAACCACAATTTCAACCTTAAGTTCAAACTTGATTTCCATTTCAAATTCAAGTTCAATCTTGATTTCAATTTTCAAATTCAAATCCAGGCTTTGCATTTTACTCCAAGCCAATTCATGGAGTGAAAGAGTCAAGTTCAACCCTTCAAATTTCTTTGTCAATTTTGTAAACTCTCATGTTGAGTAAAAATTAATCATGTTGGGTTTCAAAGTTCAAAAAAAATTAATCAAATTTAAAACTCAAATGCTATTTTAAAATCATTAATTCAAACTACCTTTCCTTAATTTCAGGAAATCAAGCACTCAAATGGCTGAGAAACTCATCTTCTCCATTGATAGAAACTTGGTGGTAGAAGGAATCACCTCTGGTAATTTGATCCAGTTTGGAAAGGAATTCCAAAACTTCAAGTTATCAATTAACGGAGAAGAAATGATTGATCTGTCTGTTGGAATACAAAGGGATGTCCCCTTAGTTGAGATTACTTTAAGGTTTGGAGTTGACTCCCCCATCTCCAAGATGGAGGTCGTTGTCACCCCTTTACCCACTGTACCCTCTGCTAAGGAGGATAATAATCAAAAGTCAATAATGAGGGAAGAGCTACCATCTTAGTTTGATATTGGTTCAAGTTCTAGCACCCCTTTGGCCAGCAAGAATAAGAGGAAGAATTATCTTCAAAGAATTAGAAAAAAAGGTTCTTAAGGCTAGAAAGGCTGCTGAGTCGAAAGCCTTAAAGCAAGTCAAGTCTGAGGCTAATCAAGAGTTCGTTGCTCCTTCTATGTACTCTCTCCTTAGTGGAAATCATTTCCACCCTTCTCCTATTACTCAAAGGAGAGAGGTTGTAAAAATAAGAGCACGATCTCCAATACACCTTCTTGACTACTACACAGCAAGAATCAATCAACCCAGAACTGAACAAATACCAGCAATAGGCCACAACCCCTCAGTTGAAGGTTATAACCCATCCACTCTACTAGAAGATATTAGGTCATGTTTCTATATGTGTCCCACCACATCACTTATAGAGGAGGAGGTGTAGAAATCACTTGGGGTGCCACTCTCCTAATCACTAGGCCACTAGTAGAGAGATGGGAAATAATCTAAGGTTATATCAGATAGTGATACCGTCAAAATTTAATTTTCAATGGGGTCTTATCATGATAAATCTTTTGACTACAATGATGCCACATCAACTAGGGATAGTGCAGATCCCATGACAGTATCTCCTTCCAAGGAGATCTTAGGAATTTAATTCCGTACTGCTATAGTCATACCACCTAGACTTGCAACCTTTTAAGAAAAACTTACCAATTTCTCAAGTGTACTAAGTTTAAATATTCAAGAGAGTTGAGTTATCTTTTTAATGGATATTGACCTCTACCTTAAGTCTTAAGTATGAGAATGTTATAGTTGACTCCACCAGATGTTTAAATATCCCTTCCTCCCACCTCTTTTGTGAGATTGATTTAACTGCTGAACTAAAATTAATATCAAACTTAAGTTGACCATTGAAATGAAAATCTTCTCAATCTTCTCGTAATTTTCTATCTCAATAGATGTCTCTTGCATACTTAAATTCTATTCAATGATTTTCAAAAATCAAGCTATCACCCGTATCAAAAAGGCTAGGTCCACCTTGAGGATTATTCTTCCTTGCATAAGAGAGTGAGTTTTCTTCTCTTGTACTTGAGATATAACCTCGACATTCAAAGAAGGTGTAGCCTCTTCTCAGAATCAAAAGAAATCTAGACAACTCAAAAGTGTGCAAAGTGCACCAAGAATCAAGAAATGCACGAAGTGCACCAGAAGTTAAAAGATGCATGAATGCGCTAAAACAAAATTAAAAAAAATGGTTCAAAATGCACTATAAATCAAAAGATGCATAATGTGTGCCACCAGAAAAGAGAAGAAGAGTAAGAGGCCTCCCTTCCTTTTAATATTTAAATTTAAGAAGATGACCCAATCAATCTTAAATTGTTTGATTTTAAAAATCTTGAATTTAGATTAATCATCATGCATCAATAATCTATCAAGATATAAAAATCTTTCATGCAAAAGAATTGAAAAGATAAAATTTCTTTATTCAACTTAAACCCTTTGAAATTGATTTTAATTTAAAATATTTAAGGGAGACCACAATTTAGTTTCTACAAAACTTAGTCTGGGTAAACAAAACTTAAATCTTTAAACCTTTTCAGGTTAGTTGGAGTTATTCAACTTCTCACTGTACTTCTAAATTTGTTCCCGCTTGTCATTCCGACAGGGCCCAAATAACTAGAGAAATTTTTTTAATAAAGAGAATGAATCTTCTACTCCTGATAAAAAATTCAAATCTAGACATTGAGGAATGTGTGTGAGTCCTTCCACATAAACATCTTCTCCTATAAGGCCTTCTTTATAAAACCAGACCCTGTGCTAGGTCCTAGATCATTCTGATCTAAGAGTGTAGTTTCCTTCACTGAGACTTATTATTCAAAATCAAACTCCAATTGAGCAGAGTGCCCAACTCCAATTCGAGGAGCTCGAGTGCCTCAAACAAAGTCAAATCAATAAAGTTTGAAAGTCTATAAGTTACGGTTGATTTAAGATCCTAATATATTGTGTCACTTTAGAACTCCCCAAGTAGGAGAATTGGTCGTTGTCTTTTGGAGACTACTTTTAATCCATCACAAAATTGATGGAAAGCTTGAATCAATATTGACTGGATCGTTCATTTTAATGATGATCTTTAAGGAAGTTTCCCTTTAACTAACCTACCCTGAAGAATGTTGCTCGATATTTTCAAATATTAGTGAGACTCTTCAGGAAGTACTATGCCAGATGAGTGTCAAACTTAAAATCAAATTCACAACCCTGCCGATTAAAAATCAAATTCAAAATCAAATTTCAAAAACTTTTGAAAGTCAAATAAAATCAAATTCAAAATTCAAATTCAAGAAATTAAATCAGTTTTAAAACCTTTCAAATTTAAATAAATCAAAATCAAACAAATTTCAAATTCAAATTCTTCAAATTCAAAACCAACTCAAATCAAATTCAAAACCTCTCCAAATTCAAAAACAAATCAAATCAGTTTCAAAATATTTAAATTCAAACAAATCAAAATCAAACCAAATTTCAAATTCAAACATCTTCAAATTCAAAACTAAATCATTTCATATTCAAAAATCATTCAAATCTCAAGTTCTAGAATTCAAGCTTGATCCTCTATGTAGAGCAAGTTTCTTCTACATATGATCATTCTAGACCTGATCCTCTATGTAGAGCAAGTTTTCTCTACATATGATCATTTCAGATCTGATCCTCTATGTGAAGCAAGTTTCCTTCACATACGATCAATCCAAATTTGATCCTCTATGTGATACAAGTTTCTTCACATATGATCATTTCAGGCCTGATCCTCTATATAGAGCAAATTTTCTCTATATATGATCATCCAGACTTGACCCTCTATGTGAAGCAAGTTTCCTTCACATATGATCATTCCAGATTTGATCTTCTCTGTGGAGTAAGTTTCATTCACATATGATTATTCAAACCCGATCCTCTATGTGAAGTAAGTTTCCTCCATATATGATCATTCTAGGATATATGTGAGTCATCGTGTGTTCTTTCCTTAGGATTAGATTTACTATTGATGGATCATGCCCTCTATGGCACCATCCTAGTTTCAAAATCTAAATTTGACCTTCTATGGGAAGCAATGCTTCTTTCCCATAAGTTCTTCTAGTTTTCTCTTCCTTAAGGATATATGTGTGTCATCGTGCATTCTTTCCTTAGGATTATATTTACTAGTGATGGAGCACACCCTCGGTGGCACCATCCTAGTTTCAAAATTAAGATTTAACCTTCTTTGGGAAGCAATGCTTCTTTCCCACATGTTCTTCTAGTTTTCTTTTCCTTAAGGATATATATGAGTTATCATGTATTCTTTCCTTAGGATTAGATTTACTAGTGATGGAGCATGCCCTCGGTGGCACCATCCTGGTTTTCAAAATCCAAATCTGGTCTTCTGTGGGAAGCAATACTTCCTTCCCACAGGGTCCTCCAATTTTCTTCTCCTCAAGGTTAGATGTTGTCTCTCCTTAGGATTATATCTTCTAATGGTGGATAATGCCCTCTACGGCACCATCTTAATCTCAAAATTCAAAATTTTAGGCTTGATCTTTTAGGGGAAGCAATGCTGCCTTCCCATGAGATCATCCAAATTTCTTTTCCTTAGGGTTAGATTTCTCTTTCCCATAGGATTAGACTCCCAGTGATAGATTATGCCCCCATGGCACCATCCTATTTTTATTTTCAAACTCAAGTTTCTAGGGCTAGGATCTCCTTTCCCTTAGAATTAAGTCTAGATTTGATCCTCTATAGTTAGAAATTCTTTCTTTATATACGATCACCCAGGTTTCTTTTCCTTTAAGGTTAGGATTCTCCTACCCTTAGGATTAGACTCACTAGTGGTAGAGTATGCCTTCCGTGCCACTACCCTAGTATCAATTCAAACCCCGATTCTCTAGGGATAAACTTTTCCTTCCCTTAGGATCAAATTCCCAGACTTGAGCTTTAAATTCAGTCAACATCAATATGTGCAATTGAACTGCATTCTATTACACATATTGGGGGTCCATTTATTGACCTCATTTTTGTATGAGGTCATTTGGACCTAGTCTAGCTTCCATATTAATCAAGCATCCGGACCAATCTAAACTATAAGGTCCTCCTAGATTTTAGACCCAAAGATCTACCCAAACTCTATATCAATCTAGACCTTAGGATAAACCTAGGCTATAGATCTATCTAGATCCTAAATAAATTTAGGCCCTATATCAATCTAGATTCAAGCAAATCCAGACCTTGGTTGACCAAACAGGCCTTTAAGGGTTTAAATAGAACATTTTGACCAAATGAACTCCCCAGACCTTGGGACCACCACCAATAAACTCAGAGCATCAAATTAAACCTGTTGAGCTCAACCCCTGACCCTAGGTTAACCTGGTTGACCAAGTCAGCCCAGGTTGACCAGATTAACCCTTAGGCTTTTACATTTTGAATCAATCTTTAATTGCATTCAAAACTCTACGAAACTTGCTTGATCACTCCTTCTAGTGATTTTGAATTGAGTGAACCCCTGACCCGACCAATATTTGACCAAGTCAATTAGGACCCAAATACCGCCCAATCTTGACCTATTTGGATCAAATTAAGCCATATCACCAAATCAATATTATCATGTCCTTAATCTTATTCTAATGCATGCTCCAAATGCATTTGAATAAGCCATGAGTCAAACCATGTTTAAGTTGACCAAGTCAACTATAAGACTTCATCAAATCACTTTAACTCCCTTTCCATAATTTAAGCACACTATTTTGAGACCTTTGAATCATCAATCCAGTACACAAAGCTCTTTCCAATGCCAGCTCATCAGTCCACATGGCAAGTGGACTGGTCAAATGGTTAAATCAACCTCTTGGGGTGGTCAAAGAGGGTCAAAACCCTTCTTAGTCCTAATCCCTTTTATCCTAATCCTCCCTAGTATATTAGGGTTACTCTAAAACATTCTTAGAACCCATCCAATCCATTAGATCATGATCTAATGGCCCTCATTCACTCCACATGTGCATATAGGACAAAACCCACTTTACACATAGAATGTCCTTATGTCCTTTTGATACCCTACTCCCAACAACCTCCAGGACACATGGCAATCATTTGAGACTCCAAACAACTAATCTTGGCCCTTGAATCAATCCAAGGATGTTTTGAATAGGCTAAACACTCAAAATAGGGCTCATTCAAATTCTCCCACTCTCTCTCCACTCCAGCCTCCTCAAGCTCAGCTCTCAACTCTTTTGAGCTCTCTAGGAGTTCCTCAAGCCTTCCCAACCCTAACTCACTGGTGAAACCCCACCGGCGGTGAGCTTTCCAGCGAACCGAGGCTAGAGGACGTCAAGAGATCATAGCCTTCGATCTACTACGTTTCAGACCATGGGTTCAAGAGGGAAAAGTAGTGTGGACAAATAACAAATTCAGAGAATCCTTAAATGGTTAAATCTGTACATTAAATTAAGGTAAAAACCTAACCCTAGCTTAAGCACTTTTGCTTTAATTAACTTTTTGAAAAGCTATTTTTAAGCTATCAAAAAATTCCCACATAATTTTTGTTCATGAGGGCATTCTACATTTAAAATTTTTTTGATTTTGATCAATCCATTCACATAAATAAGCCAAAAAAACCTTTTCTAAGGTTCAGTTTATGTAATCCTTAGGTTATGTAAAATTCAAACCGTTAATCTTACGATCAACTTTTTGGATTTTGCTTTTTCGCAGTTTTATTTAACCGTGGATTAGATCCTACGGCATATTATCCCGTCTAACATGATCTGATCTGTTGATTCAAACCAAGGGAGATCCGATGGCTTTCGCTCTGTATTTTGATCGCACGATATATGGGTCGTTGATTTTTTGATCAACGGCTTAGATTGAACCATACAATAGTCTCCCCGAACTACGAGATCAAACTGTTGTGGAGTTTTTTTGTCTAGTGTGATCTCCACCGCTCAATTTGAACTGCACTCAATCAGATGGCCAAGGCGCGTCCTGACTCTGTTAAGTTAAAATTGTGTGGGCCCCATCGCCACCATGCATTAAATACAAATGATTGCCAGTGGTGCAATCATTTCTATTTAATTCCACCAGTGGATAATGATTGCTGTGATTTTTGATAGCCAACTAGAACGTGCCACATAGCCCTCTCGTCACCATTTTTTTAATTTAAATTAATTTTAATTAGTTTTAATTATATTTTAATTAATATAACTTCATTAATTAACTAAAAATTCAATTTTAATCCAAATTAAACGTATAATATGTCAAACTTCTCAAAAATTCAAGCTCTTTTATATAAAATTAAAATTAACCAAAAATGTTATATATATTTTAAATAATTCCAAATGTAAAATATTTGATATTCTTAATTATTATTTAATTTAAAATAATATTTTAAATTTTTTTTAAGAAACATGTTTTAAACTATTCTCTGGTTTTATTAAAAAAAATGGATTCAAAATTATATTGATCTTATTAATTACATTTTGTTGTCTTAAATGTATTTAATTAATAAAATATTTAAAGGAAACCATTAAAAATTTGAATTGAATTATATAAAATTTAATTTCTTATTTTAGATTATTAAAAGTTCAAGAACACTTTAATTTGAAACTAAAAGTCATTTTAGAACATTAAATATATTTTAAATAATTATTAAATATTAAATATTCAAATATTCCATTTATAAAAAAATTGTGTTCTAAATTATTTTGAATTGTCCAGAAATAATTTAATTTAAATTATTTTGAAAATTATTTTGAATTTTAATTAATTTTGAAATTATTTTAAATATATTTATTTGCCTTAAACTTCAAAAATTCAAATAAAATTCAAATAAAATCAAAACATTTTAAATCATATATCAAAATTTTAAATTTTTTTAAGTATTTTAATTTAAAACTAATTTTAAGATTAAAGACTTAATTTATCTCAAATAGTTTGAACCATTTAAATACTATAATATTTAATTTAATAATATATTGAATATTTTAAAAATTAAGAAATTATTTTTCAATTATATTTTTTTTAAACCGAGGGATCTCTAAAATATATATTGGAATTATTTTGAAGATATTTTAAACTATAAATATAATATATATATATATATATATATATATATATATATATATATTAAATTACTTTAAAATTATACATATTTAAATTTTCTAATGTTGAGAGATCCTATGAGATTTTAAGCATACATTGACTTACTTGAATAGAATTTGTGGGGAATGGTGATTAATCAATGGACAATTACTTTGACAATTGTTCATTGATTGATCCTTTAATTAATTAAGCCATATTTTATTCTTTGCATGCTTAGGAAATACACACCACTTAGTTTAGGGTTCTCCTAGATATAGGAATTAGTTGTGATTGTGATTGCATCTTGCTCATGTATGTTTAAGGGTTAGCAAAATCCTGATTTAAACCTACTCAAACCTAGTGTCATTAAGGAAAATAATTAATGATCTTGTTTAGGGAACTTTGGAAAATTCTAATAATTAGGATACATCTCCAATTGACTTGAAACATTGAACACATAAACTTAGTGACACTCTCAACTCATGGAAAATTTCTTACTGAATTTTGAAGTCATTAAGGCCTTCAAATAATTTAATCAAGATTAAACCTTAATTAACCCCTTAAATTCATAAAAATTCTAATAAATCTTTTTTAAATCAAAAAAATTACAAATAATACCTCTAAATGACAAAAAATAAACTCTTAATCAATAAAAATTAAAATCACGGTAATTCGACATCAATTTAGAGAATAGTTAAATTTTAAGTGAAATTAATTATTTAATTAAATTAATTAATTAAAAATAAATAAAAATTCCAAAAAAATTCTCAAACACTTTGTAATCCCTCCTTAGATCATTTCTAATCTTTGAAGGTGATTTCAAAAAATTTGGAAACAATTTAAATTCAAATAATCAAAAGCCTCCTAATTAAGTAAATTAAATA
The DNA here is from genome assembly GCA_019925795.1 of Dendrobium chrysotoxum. Lineage (NCBI taxonomy): Eukaryota > Viridiplantae > Streptophyta > Magnoliopsida > Asparagales > Orchidaceae > Dendrobium > Dendrobium chrysotoxum. The sequence goes on from CM034297.1 coordinate 20,572,884, forward strand.
ATTCAACTAATTCATCAATATATGAAAAATCATAACAAATTCAAGAAAATTCCAAATCCATCAAACTGAATGGCATTAAACTCATATTAAGGTCTAATATTTATCAAAAATATCAAATTTCTAGAAATCATTCAAATATGAAAAAGTCAACTTTTGGTCAAAGTTCAATTTAAATTCAAATTAAAACTTCAAACCTTCATAATAAAATGTACAAAAATCCAAATCCAGTATACTTACAGCCTAACCAATCATATTAAGGTTTAATATTTTAAAAAAATATTAATATTTTAAAAATCACTCTTAATTAAAAAGTTAATTTTTACCCCTTAATTAAATGATTAAAATAATCCAAAAAAATTCTAAAATTTAATAATTAATTTAAAATTCCAAAAAATATTAAATTGATGTTTAAATTACTCAACCAACCCCTTAATACAAAATAACCACTTCAAAGATGAAGTTTTTAGGCTGGATTAATCCGGGCACGTATCATAAGGAGGCTTTATTCCTCAAGCCTGGTGGCACAACGCCACGAATGGATTCAGTGAAGTGTTAAAACTTTAAAATTAACTGATTATTAATGATCTAACTAAACTTAAAACTCTTAATCAAATTATATCAATCAAGTTTATAGGCTGGAGTGCTCTGGGCTATGGGGTACATGTCCTAAGGAGGCTTTGTTCCTCAAGCTTGGTGGCACAATGCCACGAACTGATTGATAACAAACTTAAGTAAATTCAAATCTTAAAATTAGCAATAAATTAAGTTTAATTAAAATTAATTAACTTTCAAATTTAATCTATCTAATCATACCGGGTACCACTGAGTAACCCAGGCCTACGAGGCTATTAAATTAGCCCCAAGGAAGGTGAAATAAACTTTATGGCCTCGGTGAGCAATAAAGGTGGTATCCAACAAATAATTCAAATTAATTTCAAAATGAATTGCAAATCATTAAGACTTAAACATTAATTAAAATCTCCCTTAAGCCTTTTAACCAACCAGAACGTCAAATAACTTTAATTAAATACCTTATATAGGACATATCTAAACCACACGACCTTTATATACACTTTAGATGGTTTGCTAGGACAACCAACTCTAGTCTTAGGCTAGGTTGGTATTTTTATTTTCATACTGTTGTGTGTCATATATTCCGTGGATTTTATTGCATGCTAGTTGTTAGATTTAAATAATTAATTAAATGTTTATTTACTTTCCTGCACTTTGTGATGTGATTGTTTATGCATTAGATCTACCCCAAGATTAGGGATGATTTATACTAATTCAATCTTATGCAGGTGGCCATTCTTGCATAGGGCAAATAAATTAAAGGGGGCAATATAATTAAGCTTTGAAATTGATGTTGTTTTGTGCAGGAGGTCCAGAATTTACTTAAGCCCCCCTTTAAAATTAAAAGAGTATGACCAAGTGTAGCTGTGATTGAGCATTTTTAAATTTCAAATATATAACTGCTTGGGATTTAAATAAACTGCTAATTATTAGGATGAGCTTGCAGGTTGTTGAGTCTAGATTTTATGTTTTATTCAAATGTAATTTGATATGAATTGAGTTGTAAATGTTAAGTTATTTGAGATGGGATTTAAACATCTAATTTGGAATCCAAAGAGGAAGGGACATCTCTTACGGGAGAGTCCCTCTCCATTTGGAGATCCAAATTAGGATGACTTTTAAGTATAAAAAGAGAAAAGATAACACCTCTCTCGTGGGGGAGTTTCTTTCCATTTGGATATCCGGACCTGATGATCCAAGGAGCCCCACAGAAGGATGAAGAAGTTAAGAACGAGAAGACCCATTCTCAAAGTCACTTATGTCTTAGGAGTAGAATCTGGGTTGTAATAAGTGATAACCGGCCACTTTACTTTCCTACAGACCCCGGGTTATATAATTAAGTGACACTTGCCACATAGACTTTCGGTTTGAGCATTAATTTAATTGATTTGATTATTTAATTAATTTGATTGATGTATTAATTGTGATATTAGGATTACCTACTTTTCATAGTTTTTTAGCAATTATTATATGTCGTATTTGATTTAGCATGGAATCCGATCGGAGGCTTGTGAGGGTATGAATATAACTTTTTCTACTTAAATAAAATTAAAACATTTAAGCTCACATAGAAATTTTAACACTTTAAGAAGTAATCCCAGGACTACTGGGAGTTCTCATATGCATATTTGTTACATTTTCACTCCTTTTGTTAGGCACCTCCCTGCCTGCGGTTTCTGGCAGACCACCTGGCCTATGAGGGTGTAGTTTTGCCAAGGGGATCTATGCATTCTTAAGGAAAATCTTATTTTTAATCCTTTTTTAAAACTACTTCAAACAATTTTAAGCATTTAATCTAGTTAATTTGCATGCATTGTATTAGAAACTCATTTAAAAGTATCTAAAATTTTAATTGCATTTTAGCTTAAGCATTTCACCCAACATATGTTAAGGGGTCAATTAGGATCTGCTCTAGATGTCGACCCTAATTCCTTCAACTAATCTTAAATAACATCCATAGCCACTCTTTCATAAATGACCGAACTCATGGTTTTGAGACATTTAAGTGATTTAGCTGGCTCCCCAATCTTGGTCGGGGTAAGTCCAGATCCTACATTGCATTAGCTAGGTTCTAGGTCACTGATTTTCAGTAGTCACTTTAGACTTAGGTTCTGAGGTATATTTTTAATCTTAAGTCCTCAATCTCTAGGAATTTGATACGAACCTTCTAATAAAATCAATAACTCAAACTTAAATCTTTTTTCATCAAATTTAAGCCCAACATTTATGATAGGTTGGGGCACTTCTGAATTATTTCAAAATCCCAGGTGCCTCTTACCCTTCTTTCTTTGACTCCAAAAATAAGTGCTCAACTTTGATCCAGTCCTAATTGAAAATTCTAGTCCTTACCTCATTTGATATCTATCTTTGAATTCCTAAATAAAATTCGTATCGCTATTTTAATCGAGAGTATTTGTAGGAAATTTTTGGTTTCCTATGATGTAATTAACTATGAGGGCTTGTGCTCATAGGAGATTTAGAAACCCATATCAAATTTAAAAAAATTAATTTTTCAAAACCTCAATTATCTTTCTTTAGGAAAATTAAAAGTCAATTATCATCATCATCATTTTTAAATGATTGATAACAGACGATATCCTCTTTCCTCGGGAAGATATATCATACCATTATCATAATTTTGATCATAAAATTAATGATCTCTTATCTAGATCATTATAGTTAAATATTTGATTAAACATTATTTTGATCCTTCAGGATCATATGTTGTCGCTCCTTGAGTTTGACTACGATAATCGGGATAAATTTAAAGTTTTATAATCTAAACCTATTAGGGAATGATATATCATTCATAATAATTGTTCAATTTTAAAATTAAATTTCTAGAAATTACACTTTCCCAAAAAAAATTAATCTTTTTCAAACTACTTATTTTTCAATCAAATAGTAGTCTGATGGTTGGGCTGTTGGCTTTTGCTTGCTTCTTTTATTGGCTTCAGGGGGTAATTATGCTACGATATTTTCTAATTATATTTGTCTCTCTTGCCATGGTTTGGCTGGGTTTTCCTGGTGTCTCTATTATCCTTTGGTTGCTAGTTTTATATGTATAACAAGCTTCTAAAGTTATTTTCTTTTATGTTGAGCATCACCTATAGTTTAGATTTGTAAATTTTGAGATTTAGTGATATTTATTTAGGCTGGAGGATTTCTGTCTAGTTTCTATTTAGGTTGGAGGGGTTCTGCCTCACCAGTAATATATATGTCTATCGGGTTGTTAGTCCTCTACTTATGTGCACTTCTTACTCTTTAAGTAGTGTTTTGGATATTTTGTTCAATGAGAAGTGTTGTTTAGCAGATTTCTTAAAGCCATTCAAGTACTTATCTTATATATCTTGTTGCAAATCTGGTTTTGATGATGACAAATATGTAGTGTGTTTTTACTTGGCTAACCCGTTTCAGGCACAAAAGATCACAAGCAAATCAAGCTAACTCAAGATCGGGTACAAGTGTGTCAAATGTATGATTTTTCTTTTTATTGAGTCAATTGTAATGTAACTGATCCCCAAGCTAAGTAACCTTGCACACACACACTCAGGGGGAGAGCTTGAGTGAATTAGAGTTTCTGTTCATTTTTTGTTCAGATCGTCCTGGACGATATTCACATCGTCCTAGACAATCCAGCCAAAATAGAAACCCTAATTAGGGCGACTAAGTTAAGAGGGTCTGATTAAGCAGATCATCCTGGATGATCTCTAGATCGTACGGGATGATATGCCCAAATCATAAATTCTCAGCCGCCAGATCAAGTTAGCCAAGTTTTTATTTTAAGTTATTTGGTCTGATCGTCCCAGACGATACGTGTATCATCCCGGACGATTCAGTACAATCATGCCTAATTTAATCTGGTAATTAAGGAAAGTAATCTATTTTTGGTTGATACGATCATATCGTCCTGGACGATCGCAGGATCGTCCCGGACGATCTTGATCGTCTAGTGCATTTAAGCTGTACGTCCAGAGCTATGTACAGGATGATTTAGGGCCTTTTTGAACTAATCGTATAGGACGATGTCCCTATCGTCCTGGACGATCAAGTCATTTTTTGGTCGTCCAGCACAAGTTTCTCTAGACGACCCGAGCTGTCTTCTAGACGATATTCCTCAATTTGCACTAATCATCCCAGACGATCGCAGGATCATACGGGACTATATGAATAATTTTTTCTACTGATCGTCCAAAAGAGCCAGATCGTCCAGGCTGAAACAGTTGAATTTGAACTGATTGTACAGGACGATCTACCGATCGTCCTGGACGATCTTGGCCGACCAGTTGAGATTTAGGGCAAATTTTAAGCCCTCCTATAAAAGAACTTTTTCTTAAAACAAGAAAATCTTTTGCTACCTTCCTCCCCTGAGAAACCCTAGAGGGAGAGAGAGAGAGTTGGGAGAGAGAGAGAAGATCTTGTGAGAGGGAGTTAGTGAGGGATTCACTAAGGTTGCTCCAAGCACGGATCAGAGTCGTCTTCTCCGCTCGTTGTCTTTCGTCTAGTCGGTGTTCATCGTGGGAGGATCGTTCGCAAGAAGATCCGGGGTTCTCTGCCCGCTTCAGGTGGAAGCAAAAGGAGTTCAAAGGTTCTTTGCCTGCTTCAGGAGGAAGCAAATGGAGGTCGGGTTCTCTGCCTCACCGTGTGGTGAAAAGGAGGTGTTTGTACAGGCTTCTCCGCCTTGTTGTGGGAGAAAAAGGAGAGACACTTTTTGTTTAGTGCAATACACGGAGGGGAGGCTCCAGGGAGTGGACATAGGTCAAGTTGACCGAACCACTATAAAATCTAGTTTGCTTTTTTGATTCAGTTTTGCACTTTACTTTTCTGATATAAACTGCTTGGGTGAATATCTGTGATTAATCTTTTTGTTCTTGTTTACTTGTTTTTGCTGCTAAGTATCGAAAAGATTTTCATTATTATCGTGAAATTTTTAAATAACCAATTCACCCCCCCCCCCTCTTAGTTAGCCTCGGGACTAGTTCACTAGGGCTTAACATCCCTATCAAACTTTCAAGTGGTATCAGAGCGGGATTCAAAATTTAGGTTTAAAAACTTTTGAATTTGATCCATGGCTAACTGTAATAATTATAATACTGCTGAAGGTTATTCTATTACAAGACCACCGTTGTTTGATAATATTCCTTTTGATTTTTGGAAAACACGCATGTCTACTTTTCTGCAATCTATTGATTATCGCATGTGGATGTTAGTTAAGGACGGATACGAACCACCTTTTAGATTGATTAACAATATGAAAACTGAATTGCCTTTTGCTAATTGGACGTTTGATGATCGTGATTTAGCACAGTTAAATGCAAAATGCTTGAACTATTTCTTTTGTGCTTTAAAATCTGAAGACTATATGCGTGTTTCTACTTGTACAATGGGAAAGGAAATCTGGGATAGATTATGTATAACATACAAAGGTACAACTGAAGTCAAACAGTCTAGGTTAAACATCTTGTTACATGATTACGAACTTTTTTGCATGAAACCAAGTGAGACTATTTCAGAAATGTACACAAGGTTCACTCAGATTGTTACCTCTTTGCATGCTTTAGGTAGAGAACTTACTAACTATGAAAGAGTGAACAAAATTCTTAGATGTTTGCCTGCTTCTTATGATGCTAAGATTACTGCTATCACTGAATCCAAAGATTTAAATACTTACTCTATTGACAGCTTACTTCGATCACTCATTGCTTACGAGCAAGGGGTGAACCAAAGGCAACTTGATGCAGGTGAACGAAAGAAAGAGAAGACAGTGGCACTAAAGGCCAAAGATTCAGATGCTAGCACTTCCGAGTCTGATAGCGATGATGTTGCCTTAATCACAAGGCAATTCAAGAGCTTTCTAAGGAAGAAACATAAGAACTATCAGAAGTGGAACAAGGGTAAGTCTAGTAAAAATTTTAAGGGTTCATCTAAATCTGTTTGTTTTGAATGCAGGAAGCCTAGATACATTAAGGCTGATTGTCCAACACTTAAAGCTCACCCAAGCAAAGAAAAGGGTGAGGAGAAACTAAAGTTCAGAAAGGACAAGAAGCGGATTCAGAAGGCGTTCTGGGCAGACTCTGCATCCGACTCTTCTGAGACTGAAGCTGAAGAGGAGGAAACAAACTTGTGTCTGATGGCTGATGATCACCCTGGTCAGTCGGACCAGGAAGAGGTATGTGAGCTTACTTACGATCAATTATTTGAAGTTTCTGAAAGAATTCATACATCGTATAGGAAGCTTAAGAAAACTCATGCTAGTTTGAAATTAGATTACTTGACGTTGCAAAAAGAGCATGATTCTGTAGTTAAAGATCATTCCACACTTGATTCCAATCACATGTCTTTGCTTGATGAATTCGATGATTTGAACAAAAAATATTTTGATTTAACTGTTGAGCATGATTTGTTAAAAATATCGCATGTTGAATTAGAAGTTTCTTTTGAGAAAGTGAATGATATGGCATGTGATTTAGAAAGTAATGAAAGTGCAAGAACCTTTGAAATTACAAGTTTAAATAAACATATTGAGTTTTTGAAAGTGAAAATCAGTGCTTACGAAAAGAACAAAACACCACCTACTTTTGAACAGTTTTATGCACCGCCACCTTTTGAAAAATATGTTGCAAGTTCATCAAAACATGGTTCATATACATCTAGGAAGAGGCACTATCACCCACGTAGATTAGTTAACCCTTTTCCTGGTGTTAGATGTTTTTCATGTGGCATGTTAGGACATATTTCCCACACCTGCACTGTTCACCGTAGTACACATTGGGGGTGGAAACCCAAACTGCCTGTTTCAAAGCACAGCACGCATGCATTGCATTCTTTTTTTTCATAAGAAGGAACCCAAACCTGTTTGGGTTCCTAAGACTGACGTTTGATATTTTTGTAGGTGTGCTCTCACACAAGACCTCATGAGAGCATGTGGTACCTGGACAGCGGATGTTCTAGACATATGACTGGAGATGCAAATCAGTTCATTTTGCTGGAGGCCAGAGCTGGAGGCAAGGTTACACTTGGAGATAACACCACCAGGAAGGTGGTAGGCTCAGGTATAATTGGTGATTCAAAAAATTTTATGATTGATAATATTTTGCTTGTAGATGGACTGAAACACAACTTACTAAGCATCAGTGAACTCTGTGACAAGGGATACAGCATCAAATTCCTGTCCACTGGCTGCATTTTAAGCTTAAATGATGAAGTTGTTTTGCAGGGGCAAAGGATCAACAACGTCTACAAGCTGGATGTAAGTTGCATTAAATCTGATAATTCAATTTGCTTAAAAATTGCTGCTGATGAGTCTTGGTTATGGCATAGGAGATTGTGTCATGCCAGTATGAAAACCCTTAGGAGAGTCACCCAAAAGGACTTAGTTAGAGGTGTGCCCAAGCTTAAGTTCACTAAGGATCACCTGTGTGATGCCTGTCAGTTAGGGAAGTAAGTCCAGTCCTCTTTTCACTCTGTTAAGGACATTAGCACCTCTAGACCTTTAGAAGTTCTTCACATGGACCTCTTTGGACCCATTAGCACTGCCAGCTTAGGGGGGAGAGTCTATGGTTTTATGATTGTAGATGATTATTCGAGGTTCACTTGGGTTAAGTTTTTGTCACATAAATCTGAGTCATTTGATGAGTTTAGATCTTTCTCTACTTAGATTCAGAAGAAGTTAGGATGTGAGATTATTACCATCCATAGTGATCACGGAGGGGAGTTTGAAAATGAAAGATTTGGAAGTTTTTGTGAGAATCATGGGATTAGTCACAATGTTTCAGCTCCTAGGACCCCTCAGCAGAATGGGGTAGCTGAAAGGAAGAACAGGACCTTAGTGAAAGCTGCTAGAGCCAAGCTTGCCGAGTATTCACTTCCAAAATACTTTTGGGCTGAAGCGGTGAACACTGCCTGTTATGTGCTGAATAGGGTGAATGTGAGAGTCAAACTGAACAAGACACTTATGAGATCATTAAGGGTAGAACTCCAAATTTGTCCCACCTCCATGTCTTTGGCTGTAAGGTTTTCATTCTGAACAACGGGAAGTCACCCTTAGGAAAATTTGACCCCAAATCTGATGAAGGAGTGTTCTTAGGATATTCAAGTGTGGGGAAGTCCTTTAGGGTGTTCAATAAGAGGACTTTGGTGGTGGAAGAAACGACCCATGTAGTGTTTGATGAATCTGATCCTAAGGAGTCTAGATCTGATGTAGAAGATGAAGAGATTATTGAGGTTACCCAAGGAGTTGGAAATACAAATTTGGAGGAAAGGGTAGAACCTCAAACCACGTTGCCTAGAGATTGGAGATATTCTTCGAGTCATCCTAAAGAACTGATCTTAGGAGACCCTTCTGAAGGTGTTACGACTAGGCATGGACTTAGGAAGGAAGTAAACCATTCTGCCTTTATCTCAATGACTGAACCCACCAACATCAATCAAGCCTTGTCAGATGAGTTTTGGATTTTAGCTATGCAGGAAAATTGAATCAATTTGTAAGGAATGATATTTGGGAGTTAGTAGAAAGACCTAGAAATTAAAGTATTATGGGAACCAAGTGGGTCTTTAAGAATAAGATGAATGATTCTAGTGTGGTGGTGAGAAATAAGGCAAGATTGGTGGCTAAGGGGTATAATCAGATAGAAGGGATTGATTTTGAGGAGACTTTTGCCCCTGTAGCAAGATTGGAAGCCATTAGAGTGCTACTAGCCTTTGCCTGTTATAAGGGATTTAAGCTGTTTCAAATGGATGTCAAGAGTGCCTTTTTAAATGGGGTAATTAAAGAAGATGTTTTTGTAGAACAACCCCCAGGTTTTGAGAGTTCCCAATATCCAAATCATGTCTTCAAATTAAAAAAGGCCTTATTTGGATTAAATTAGGCACCCAGAGCTTGGTATGAGAGGCTTAGCACATTTCTGTTAGAAAGAGAGTTTGTTAAGGGGAGCGTAGACACCACCCTTTTTCTGAGGAGATTAGGGGATGACTTACTTATTGTCCAGATCTATATTGATGATATAATTTTTGGATCTTCTGATAAATATTTATGTGATGAGTTTTCTAAAATAATGAGTAAGGAGTTTGAAATGAGTATGATGGGAGAATTGTCCTACTTTTTGGGGTTTAGCATAAGGCAAATGGATGATGGAACCTTTCTCAATCAATCAAAATACACTAAGGACATTTTGAAGAAATATGAAATGGACAAAGCCAAGCCAATCAATACTCCCATGCCCTTTTCAGTTCAGTTAGATAAGGATTCAAGTGGAAAATCTGTTGATCAGAAAAAGTATAGAGGGATAATAGGTTCACTGCTTTACCTAACTGCTAGCCGACCTGATATCATGTTTAGTGTCTGTCTTTGTGCTAGGTTTCAGGCTGATCCTCAAGAGTCCCACCTAACTGTTGTTAAGAGAATTCTTAGATATCTTTAAGGGACCCCAAACGTAGGAATCTGGTACCCTAGGCACAGCACCTCTTTTGAGATCATTGGATATTCTGATTCTGACTTTGCGGGGTGTATGGTGGATAGAAAGAGCACTTCTGGGACTTATCAATTCATAGGACAGTTGTTAGTCTCCTGGTCCAGTAGAAAATAGAACTCAGTTGCACTTTCCACTGCTGAAGCTGAGTACATTGCCTTAGGGAGTTGTGTGGCCCAAGTTCTTTGGTTGATGCAACAAGTCTTAGATTTAGGGGTACCAGTTGGCACAATTTCTATTCTGTGTGATAATACTAGTGCCATCTGTATCTCTAAGAATCCAATCAAAAATTTTAGGACCAAATACATTGATATAAGGCATCACTTCATTAGGGAACATGTTACAAAAGGGGACATTGAGCTACATCATGTAGCAACTGAAAATCAGCTGGCTGACATATTCACTAAACCACTGGCCTTTGACTCATTCAGTATTTTGAGAACCAGATTAGGAGTGATTGATATAAATGCTTGATTTTGATGACTGCTGATTTCTGATTGTTCTGATTGGTATTCTGTTTTCTTTTTTCTGTTAGTTAGTTTTATTTTTATTATTTGCTTTCAGTTGATTTTATTTCCTCTGCTGATTTCTGTTTTAGCCTTACTGTTAGTCTGATTTGAGTATTTACTTTGCTGTGATTTTCTACCTATTTTTATTCACTGGTTCATATCTTGCACTTACTGTTTTATGCTTTTCAAAATCTGATCACTGCTCACTACTTCTGCTAATCTGAATTTTTGACTGGGAGTTTTTACCTTATTTTGGGTTGGAAGCTGGTAAGCAGTGATTAATTCCACTGAATCTGTTAAAGGAAAGAAACATTGATGATTGTTTCTCTTCCTCTAACTCCTTTACTGGTGTATAGTTTCTTTTGGATAAAAATCCTCTTCAAAATTAAAATGTTAGTTTTTGAAATTGAGATTATTTTATCTTCCTACAGTAATCCATATCAATAGTGTTTTTCAAAGCCTTGAGTCATTAGTTTGATTTTCTAAACCAAGTGATTGCATTTATCATATGCTGTATGGCTTTTATTTTGTGAATCATTCTTCCTTACTGTGGAGAATCATCTCCTATGTCTGGAAGATAATTTCACAACTGATACTCTTTAATGATTTTGAAAATGAGGAAGCTTACAAAAGATGCACAGTGCACCAAATAATTTGAAAAAGAGACATAAAATGAGCCCAAAATTGAAAAGATGCGAAATTGCCAAATTGGATACACAAACTGTATCAAAAATGAAAAGATGCACAAAGCGCCAACCAAATTGAAAAAAAAAAGGCACAAAATGAGCCCAAACCAAGCTTTCCTCCCTTTTCAGATTGTTAAATGTCTTAGAAAAATCCGTGCGCCACTTAATATTTTCAAAAGCTAGAGTTTGAAAATCCTGATTTCTAATTTTTTACTTTGTAACACTACTATATCAGATATTTTTCTATAACGAGGCTTGAAAGGATCTCTTTTCAAATCTAATGTCTTTTCTTATGAATCAGATTTATATTTTGAAAGAGGTTTGCATCGATAAGGTGCCCGGGACGGAGTTAGGAAAGTTGATTTTTCCAACCTTTTTTCTGAATTTCAGCGCTGTCAATCATCCTCTTATTGGTTTTGAATCTAAAATTAAGGAAAAATTCTGATTTACTCGAGCAACATGATCAAAAAATAAATAATAATAAAAAAAATGTTGCTTTTATATGTTTTTGCTGTGAGTTTTATTCGTTTTTGCTTTATTTTAATTTCATGGTTGTGTTTTTGGGATCCTGATCGATCATCTTCATCATCCATCTTTTTATGTTTTCTTCACATCATCTTGGACGATACCTCCCTTGACAATCCTCTTCATCCTGGACGATCCAAACATCATCCCGGATGATTCATTCAAAATCGTCCCCACACTACTCCTGCTGCTGAAAAACTCCAATTATTGGTGATCGTCCTGGACGATCCTTACATCGTCCTAGATGATATGATCCATATCTTCCTGATCTGATCAAACGGCTGACAATGCACCAATTATTGTCCATCATCCTGGATGATCCACCTCATCGTCTCGGACGATCCACGTGTTAGCTGCTGGACGATTGGAATTCAGCCCGTCCGACATATTTATTGCGTATCATCCTAGACGATCCACCTAATCGTCCTGGATGATACTTTTCGTCAACGGTCATCTAGCCTGACTCCTGGGGATGATCGCCTGTGTCTAATCGGTCTGGATGATATCTGATCGTCCTGGATGATCGGACCGCCTTTTTGACCAATCATCCAGGACATCATAAATGACCATATCATCCCGGACGATGTCGCGATCGTACGGGACGATCAGGCCATTTTCTATATAAACAGCAGTTTTCTTCAGATTTTTCCACACCGTTTTTCTTCCACTCTTCTTCTACTTCCTTACACTTTGGATTCCTAATGGCTGGTGGTAAAAGGTCTCAACAAAAGGTTGCCAGTTCCTCCCGGGGACATGTCGATCCTCACTTCCCGAATGCAGCCGATCAGGCTGCTTTCGAATGCTATCGTGACATGGGGATCACGCACTCTAAAATTGTAAATCCCCGCACTCTCACTTATCCCATTCTGGATCTGTTCGCACACACCTCCCTCATCTTCATTCTGACCTTAGCATTTCCCTTTAATCTTGAACTCCTTCAAATCTTCTTTGCCAACTTGGGCATTTCCGCGGACTATTCCACTCTTCGATCATACGTCAATCAACGCCCCGTGGAACTCACGACCCACGATTTTCACAATATTCTCAACCTGTCTATCACTGGCGACAAACTTCACATGCTTATCACCAATCTTGACTATGATTGGAGTGTCGCCAATCACTTCCTTCGCAATACCAACGCACCCTATCATGACAACGCTTGCACTTCCCTTTTCAAGGATGCACGGACTATTCAGCACGTCCTTCGTTCCTCCATCATTCCAAAGGCGGGGGATCAAATTCACATTACCCCGCTACTGTCCTTGACCACCTACTACATCATGGCCCGTCGAGAATTTAATGCCTCTGATCTGATTATCCAATACATAGAACACCTAACAACCATTAGAGATCCGGGCTACAGGCGTCGCCCAAATCTAGCTTTAGGTCATCTTATTCATTATGCCTTAGAGATGAAATATGACCTTCAGTATCCTGTCCCTCCTGATGTCCCTCCTTCCTTCTTCACAAACAACTCATTCCACGTCCTACACAGCACCCGACTACATCCGGAGCCCGCCCCGGATGTTGAGGAGGAAGAAGAAGAGGCTGTTCCAGTTCCTGCTGCACCAGAGGCACCTGCTCCCCTTCGCATTGCCTCTCCCTTTGACCACCTGGTGCAGCGCTTCGACCAGTGGGAGGTAAGATTTGACTCCTATGTGGTTGCCCAGGAGCAGCGACACGCCGAGGACATCCAGCGCTTCACTAACTATACTGCGCAACAGCAACAGCAGTATGACCAGGATATTGCCTGGATTGGAGCCCACTTTCAGGCCATTCACCACTACTTCAATCCACCACCGCCACCTCCTTCTTCCGATCAGGATCCACCTCAGTTTTAGTTTTCTGTTTTGTAGTTGTTCTCTTTTATGGTTTGTATTTATATTTTCGTTTTTGTTTCCCCTCCTCCTTTTTGTGATGTCAAAAGGGGGAGTCAGTTGCAGTCGTTTCTATTTTTGTTATGAGTCATGTTTCCTGTATTGATTTAGTTGTTAAATGAAAATTTGAAAAAATATTTGTGTTTTGATCTCCTAAATTTTTTTTATTTTCAAACTACTTTACAAATGTTTACCAACATAAAAAAGGGGGAGATTGTTGCAAATCTAGTCTTGATGATGACAAACATGTTTCCAGTGTATTTTTACTTGGCTAACCCGTTTCAGGCACAAAAGATAACAAGCAAATCAAGTTAACTCAAGATCGGGTCCAAGTGTGTTAAATGTATGATTTTTCTTTTTATTAAGTCAATTGTAATGTAACTGATCCCCAAGATAAGTAACCTTGCACACACACACTCAGGGGGAGAGCTTGAGTGAATTATAGTTTCTGTTCATTTTTTTGTTCAGATCGTCCTGGACGATATTCACATCATCCTGGACGATCCAGCCAAAACAGAAACCCTAATTAGGGTGACTAAGTTAAGAGGGTCTGATTAAGTAGATCATCCTGGACGATCTCTGGATCGTACGGGACGATATGCCCAAATCAGAAATTCTCAGCCGCCAGATCAAGTTAGGCAAGTTTTTATTTTAAGTTATTTGGTCTGATCGTCCCAGATGATTCAGTACAATCATGCCTAATTTAATCTGGTAATTAAGGAAAGCAATTTATTTTTGGTTGATACGATCATATCGTCCTAGACGATCGCAGGATCGTCCCGGATGATCTTGATCGTCTAGTGCATTTAAGCTGTACGTCCAGAGCTATGTACAGGATGATTTAGGGCCATTTTGAACTAATCGTACAGGATGATGTCCCTATCGTCCTGGACGATCAAGCCATTTTTTGGTCGTCTAGCACAAGTTTCTCTGGACGACCCGAGCTATCTTCTGGACGATATTCCTCGATTTGTACTAATCGTTCCGGACGATCGCAGGATCATACTGGACAATATGAATAATTTTTTCTACTGATCGTCCAGAAGAGCCAGATCGTCCAGGCTAAAACAGTTGAATTTGAACTGATCGTACAGGATTATCTACCGATCGCCCTAGACGATCTTGGCCGACCAGTTGAGATTTAGGGCAAATTTTAAGCCCTCCTATAAAAGAACTTTTTCTTAAAACAAGATAATCTTTTGCTGCCTTCCTCCCCTGAGAAACCCTAGAGAGAGAGAGAGTTGGGAGAGAGAGAGACGATCTTGTGAGAGGGAGTTAGTGTGGGATTCACTAAGGTTTCTCCAAGCACGGATCAGAGTCGTCTTCTCCGCTCGTCATCTTTCGTCTAGTCGGTGTTCGTCGTGGGAGGATCGTTTGCAAGAAGATCCGGGGTTCTCTGCCCGCTTCAGGTGGAAGCAAAAGGAGTTCGAAAGTTCTCTGCCTGGTTCAGGAGGAAGCAAATGGAGGTCGGGTTCTCTGCCTCACCGTGTGGTGAAAAGGAGGTGTTTGTACAGGCTTCTCCGCCTTGCTGTGGGAGCCAAAGGAGAGACACTTTTTGTTTAGTGCAATACCCGGAGGGGAGGCTCCGGGGAGTGGATGTAGGTCAAGTTGACCGAACCACTATAAAATCTGGTTTGATTTTCTGATTCAGTTTTGCACTTTACTTTTTCGATATAGACTGCTTGGGTGAATATCTATGATTGATCTTTTCGTTCTTGTTTACTTGTTTCCGCTGCTAAGTATCGAAAAGATTTTCATTGTTATCGTGAAATTTTTAAATAACCAATTCACCCCGCCTCTTGGTTAGCCTCGGGACTAGTTCACTAGGGCTTAACATCCCTATCGAACTTTCATATCTATAATTATGCAACTCTTTGTGGCTATGTTCTCTACAGGTGGCTTAATAAGCATGGTTCTGTTAAGGCTCCTAAGGTAAGTTTTTTTGTTTGTGTATTACTATTGTTATAATTATTTTTACAAGTTTACCCACTCGTGCATAGTCTACTTCAAGCATGGATGAAGGTGGACCTTTTTGGGGCATGGCTCCTAGCCCCCTGTTATATTTTTTACTTCTTTTATATTATATGTAGTAGGCTTCACTGGCTCATTAGGATTTTTTGTAATTTTGATGGTAACTCTTTAAACATTATGGAGCATTTTTTTGAAGAAAATGCAGCAAATTGGATTAAGTACTAGGAAGGAAAAGCAAACTATAGACCATAAATATTATATTCCTCCTTTAACAAAGACATAAAAGAAGGAACCTTACTCACACTAAAGTCATCCCAAATAAAAGAACTAAGAAGAGCATAGTTAGCACATAAGTTTGTTAACTTATTATAAATTCTATCTATATAATTAAAAATCACATGATTGAATTCTCTGATAGAATAAATAGCTTCCAACCTCGGATCACCACTAGATTTTGCTTCTTGAAGAAACTTAATGATATTAGCATTGTCACCTTCTATGATAATTCCCTTATATTTGTACATCCAATCTTTGATCACCTCCTTGATAGATTGAGTAGCTAAGAGCTCCAATGTAGATACATCCCAATGAACACAAGATTTCCCAAAAGCTAATAGAAATCTCCCTTTGTGATCACGAAATATCCAGCCAACTCCAGCTTTGTAAGATGGAAGTAATGCTGCATCAATATTAACCTTGATCCAATCGGGTTGAGGAAGATGCCAATGCAAATTAGACAGCCTAGAAGGTTGGTTAGCACCCCATATACCTAAGTTCCTACTAACACCATAAGTTGAGATAGAGGCATAGCTCATGCCATTAGCAGCAATGGCCATTTAGCTATCATCATTCCCTTTATGAATTAACTTGTTTCTCGATTTCCATGTAAAGAACACCACATTGCAATACAAATTGGCCAAAAATAAATTTTGCTTAGACAACCAGTTACAACATTCAACAAATGTGATAAAGGATGGAATAACAAACCCCCATTTATTGAGATGTTGTAAAACACCCAGCAACATTTTACACTTTACTACAACATGCTCAATGTCTTCGGCTTCTTTATAGCTCCTAGGACACCCAATTTCCCTTTGCAATCTCCTATAAGATAAGAATTGATAAGTAGGAAGTGCATTATTGAAAATTCTCCACCAAAATACCTCCACCCGAGGATTCAATTTTGCCTTTTTAATCCAATTCCAATATGGAGCATTTGAACACTTTAAGGACCTGTAATATTTTTTGAGATAATAACACATAGGCCCCTCATAGGGTTTTAACCAAAAAAAAGAATTAATTAAATTATGAATAATTTAAAATAACTTAGAAAAATATTAAATAAATTACTTTTGACTTTAAATAAATAATATTTTAAAATAAAAATAAAAGCCCCATCAAAGAATGAAAAAATTAAAATTAATTAAAAATTAGAACAATTTAATAAATATTTAAATAAAATAATTCAAAATACTAAAAAAATACCAAAAGACTCCAAACTTTTTTAAATAACATGTTAGGTCCCTCATGACCTCTAGTGATGATTGTAAGCAAATTTGAGTTGAAATGGTTAAAAATTTTAAAATAGCCTAATTACCCTAATTAAATAATTAGGCTAATTTTATAAAAATCAAAACTAAATAAATAAAAGTAAAAAATACAAATTAAATTATATTCAAATTTAAGTAAAATTTTAAATTTAATAAAATAGTAAACTTTTTAAATTTTAAGTAAAAATTAAAAGCCATATCATGGTCAATCCATTTAATAATAAACTAAAAGATAATGAACAAATAAAGAATATATATATATATATATATATATATATATATATATATATATATATATATATATAATAAAAATAAAACTTAAAAAAGTATAAAATAAAAATAAATAAAGAAATAAAAATAAATGAATAAAATAAAAATAAAGAAATAATTATAAATAATATTAATTAAATATAAATAAAATAAATAAATAAAATTAAAAAAATTAATAAATCAAAATTAAGGTAATATAATAAGAAGCATAAAGAATTATTTAAAATAAAATAAATTTTAATCAAATTACGTAATTTTATTTAAATAAACAAAAGAAATGAATTAAAAATTATATAATTATTAAATAAAAGTAAATAAAAATAAATAAAATAAAAGCAGATAATAATAAATAAAAAAATATTTATTCAAATTAAATAGATTTCAATGCTAAATCAAATTCAAATTAAAATAACTAATTTAACAAAATAATGAAAGTTCGATAGGGATATTAATCCCTTATGAACTAGTCCCGAGGCTAACCAAGAGGGGGGTGAATTGGGGGTTTTTAAAAATTCGTGAGCAAACAATGATTTAGGGAATCTTTTTGAATATTTCAAAAATGTTTGCAGTTATGTGATGATTTGCAGATGTTCAATGATAACAGAATAATAATCACAATCACACAATCATCAACAGAAAAGTAAGTGCGAAAAATAATCAGAAAGAACATACCAGATTTTATAGTGGTTCGGTCAACTTGACCTACGTCCACTCTCCAGAGCCTCCCCTCTGGGTATTGCACTAACACTAAGTGACTCTCCTTCTGCTCCCACAGCAAGGTGGAGAAGCCTGTACAAAAACGTCTTTCGACCAACCCGGTGAGGCAGAGAACCTGAACTCCTTTCGCTTCCTCTTGAAGCAGGCAGAGAATCTAAACTCCTTTCGCATCATTCTAAAGCAGGTAGAGAACTTGGACTCCTTTCTCTTCCTCCTGAAGTAGGTAGAGAACCCAAATCTTCTTGCGAACGATCCTTCCACAGAGACACTAACAAGACAAGAGACGATGAATAAAGAAGACGACTCAGATCTTTGCTTGGAGCAACCTTTGTGAATCCCTCATAAAGTCTCCCTCACAAGATCCTCTCTCTCTCTCCCAAGCTCTCTCTCTCTCTCTCTCTCTCAAGGTTTTCTCTGAAAGGAAAGTGGCAAAAGATTTTTCTTGTTGGAAGAAAAAGATCATTTATAGGAGGGCTTAAAAATTGCCCTAAATCTCAACTGGTCAACAAATATAGTCAAGGACGATCAAAAGATCATCCTGTATGATTAGTGTAAAATCTTATTTTTTAGCCTGGATGATCTGGTTTCTCTGGACGATTAGAAGATAAAGTTGT
Source organism: Dendrobium chrysotoxum (assembly GCA_019925795.1). Taxonomy (NCBI): domain Eukaryota; kingdom Viridiplantae; phylum Streptophyta; class Magnoliopsida; order Asparagales; family Orchidaceae; genus Dendrobium; species Dendrobium chrysotoxum. The sequence continues at coordinate 20,591,643 of CM034297.1, forward strand.
TCAGATCGTCCGGTACGATTCTGCGATCATCTAGGATGATTAATGTAAATCAGAAATTTTGTCTAGAGAATAGTTCTGTTCGTCCAGGGAAACTTATGCTAGAAGATCTCACAGTGACTTGATCGTCCAGGATGATATTTCTATCGTCAAGTACGATTAGTTCAAAATAGCCAAATTAGTCGTGAGCATAATTTTAATCGGCCTTCACAAAATGTGCTATACGATTAAAAATAACTTGATTGTCCAGGATGATATCTCTATTATCCCATACAATTAGTTAAAAATCGGGCATATCCTCCAGAGGATAGTTCGGTTTGGCCAGGTGAAATGCTCTGGATGGTTAGGATTTTACATGTATCGTCCCGTACGATATTACAATCGTCCGGGATGATATGATCGTATGAATCAGGCATTAATCGCTGTCCTTAATTACCAGACTAATTTAGGCATGATTGTAAAGGATCATCCAGGATGATACACGTATCATCCAGGATAATTAGACAAAGTCTCTAAAAATAAAAACTTGCCTAACTTAATCTAGCGGCTGAGAATTTCTAATTTGAGTCAATCATCCTGTACGATTAGAGGATCATCCAGAACGATCTGCTTAATTAGACCAACTTAACTTGGTCACCCTAATTTGGGTTTCTATTTTCACTGGATCATCCAGGACGATGTGAATAGCGTCTAGGATTATCTGAACAAAAAATGAACAGAAACTCTAATTCACTAAAACTCTCCCCCTGAGTGTGTGTGTGCAAGGTTACTTAGCTAGGGGATCAATTACATTACATTTGACTCAAGAAAGGAAAAAATACATTTAAACACACGCTGACCCAATCTTGAGTTTGCTTGAGTTTCAATTGATAATTTGTACTTGAAATATTAGCCAATTAAAAATAGAACACAGAAATGTTTGTTGTCATCAAAAATATAATCCTCAAACCCAGATTTGCAATAATCTCCCCCTTTTTGATGATGGTAAGTATTTATTCAATAGTTTCAAATCAACTAGATTGCAGTAATTAAAGCACAGGCGAGAGAAGATAAATTTTTCTAATCATTGATAACCAGTAACATTCAATATAATAAGAGACACAACTAAAAATAATAAATAAAACCACTACAAAATAAAAACAACTCCCCCTTTTGACATCACAAAAAAGAGAAACATAAAAAGACAAACAAATAATAGCAAACTAAAAACATCACAACAAACTGAAACAAATAACCTAATAGAGTGGCGGATCCTGATCAGATGGAGGAGGTGGTGGTGGATAAAAGTAACTGTGAATGGTGGTGAATTGCTCACCAAACCAGGCCATATCCTGGTTGTGCTTTTTTTATTTTTTATTTTTTTAATCGATCACCTCCAGTAAATCAGAATTTTTCCTTGAGTTTCAATTTAAAAACCAATAAGAAGAAAATCGACGATGCTGAAATCTAGAAAAGTTAGAAAATTGACTTTCGAAACTCCTACCTCGGACACCTTACAGGTTGAAATTCCTTTTAAACAAAAGTCTAATTCAGAAGAAAAAAATTAGATTCGAAAAGAGATCCTTTCAACCCTCATTCCAAAAAAAATATCTGATAAAATAGTATTACGAAGTAAGGAATCAGAAATCATGATTTTCAATCTCAGGCTTTTGAAAATATTAAGTGGCGCATGGATTTTTCTTAGACATTTAAAGATCTGAAAGGGAAGAAGGCTTGTTTCTTTGTGGGCACATTTTGTGCCTCTTTTTCAACTTATTTAGCGCACTACGCATCTTTTGATTTTTGATACAATTTGTGTATTTTTTTTAATTTGCCACATTGCACATCTTTTCTGCTTTAGACTCATTTTGTGACTCTTTTTTAATTTGTTTGGCGTACTGTGCATCTTTTGTAAGCTTGCTTCCTTTCAAAAATCATTAAAGAATCTCAGTTGTGAAATTACCTCCCAAACATAAAAGAAGACAAAAACTCACTCTCTATTGTAAGGAGGATTAATTCACAAAATAAAAATCATACATCATATGATAAGTACAATCCCCTGATTAAGAAAACATAACACTGATCCAAAATTTTGAAAACACTATTCATATGAGGTAGATTACTGTAGGAAGATAAAATAGATCTCTACCTGAAAAACCAACTTTTTAATTTTGAAAAACATTTTTATCCAAAAGAAATAATGTTCCACTAAAGGAGTTAGAGGAAGAGAAACAATAATCAATATTTCTTCCCTTTAACAGATTCAGAGGAGTCAATCACTGCTTACAAGTTTTCAAACAAAAACAGCAAGGTAAAACACTTAGTCAAAAATTTAGTTTATCAGCATAGTGAGCAGTGTTCCGATTCTTATAAGTGTAAACAGTAAATAAAAAAAAAACATGAAGAATAAAGGACATACTAAAATCAGTAAATGAAAATCAGCAAATGAAAATCAATAAGAAATAATCAAATTCAATAAGCAAATCAAACAGTAGAAATCAGCAGGAAAAGAAAAAATTCTAAAGTGAAATAGTCAATCAAATCAAACAGAAGCTAAAAGCAAAATGAAAAAATAGAAAAATTAGAAACCAGTAATCATTAGATTCATGCATTTATGTCAATCACACCCAATCTGGTCCTCAGAATGCTGAATGCGTCAAAGGCCAATGGTTTAATAAAGATGTCAGCCTGTTGATTTTCAGTTGCTATGTGATGTAGCTCAATGTCCCCTTTTGTAACATGGTACCTAATGAAGTGATGCCTTATGTTAATGTGTTTGGTTCCTAAATATTGGATAGGATTCTTAGAAATACAGATGGCACTAGTGTTATCACATAGAACTGAAATTGTTCCAATAGGTAATCCTAAATCCAAAACTTGTTGCTTCAACTAAAGAACTTGGGCCACACAACTTCCTAAGGCAATGTACTCAGCTTCAGCGGTGGAAAGTGCAACTGAGTTCTATTTTCTACTGGACTAGAAGACTAAAGATTGTCCCATAAATTGGCAAGTTCCATAAGTGCTCTTTCTATCCACCCTACTCCCGGCAAAATCAGAATCAGAATATCTAATAATCTCAAAAGAAGTGCTGTGCCTAGGATACCAGATTCCTAGGTTTGGGGTCTCTAAGAAATATCTAAGGATTCTCTTAACTACAGTTAGGTGGGATTCCTTAGGATCAGCTTGAAATCTAGCACAAAGATAAACACTAAACATAATATCAGGTCAGCTAAGAGTCAGGTAAAGTAGAGATCTAATTATTCCTCTAAACTTCTTCTGATCAATAGATTTTCCATTTGAATCTTTATCTAACTGAACAGTGGAACTCATGGAAGTGTTGATTGGCTTAGCTTTGTCCATTTCATATTTCTTCAAGATGTTCATAGTGTATTTTGATTAATCCAGAAAGGTTCCATCATCCATTTACCTTATGCTAATCCCCAAAAAGTAGGATGATTCTCCCATCATACTCATCTCGAACTCCTTACTTGTTGTCCTAGAAAAATCATCACATAAGTTTTTATCAAAAGATCCAAAAAGTATATTATCAACATAGATCCAGATAATGAGTAGATCATCTCCTACTTTCCTAAGGAAAAGGGTGGTGTCTATGCTCACCTTAACAAACTCTCTTTCTTGTAGGAATGTGCTAAGCCTCTCATACCAAGCTCTGGTGCCTTTTTCAATCCATATAAGGCCTTTTTTAATTTGTAGACATGATTTGGATATTGGGAACTCTCAAAACCTGGGTGTTGCTCTATAAAGACATCCTCTTCTATTATCCCATTTAAAAAGGCACTCTTGACATCAATTTGAAATAGCTTAAATCCCTTATAATAGGCAAAGGCTAGTAGCACCCTAATGGCTTCCAATCTAGCTACAGGGGCAAAGGTCTCCTCAAAATTAATCCCTTCAATTTGATTATACCCCTTAGCCACCAATCTTACCTTATTCCTAACCACCACACCAGAATCATTCATTTTATTCTTAAAGATCAACTTGGTTCCCATAACACTTTAATTCTTAGGTCTTTCTACTAACTCTCAAACATCATTCCTTACAAATTAATTCAATTCCTCTTACATAGCTAAGATCCAAAACACATCAAAAAGGGCTTGATTGATGTTGGTAGGTTCAATCATTAAGATAAAGGCAGAATAGTTTACTTCCTTCCTAAGTCCATGCCGAGTTCTAACACCTTCAAAAGGGTCTCCTAAGATCAGTTCTTTAGGATGAATCGAAGAATATCTCCAATCTCTAGGCAATGTGTTTTCAGGTTCTACCCTTTCCTCCAGATTTGCATTTTTAACTCCTTGGGTAATCTCTCCTATCCCTTCTTCTTCCTCAACTCTAGACACCTTAGGATCAGATTCATCAAATACCACATGAGTTGTCTCTTCCACCACCAAAGTCCTCTTATTAAACACCCTAAAAGATTTCCCGACACTAGAATAGCCTAAGAACACTCCTTCATCTGATTTGGGGTAAAATTTTCCTAAGAATGATTTCTCATTATTCAGAATAAAAACCTTACAGCCAAAGACATGGAGGTGGGACAGGTATGGAGTTCTACCCTTAATGACCTCATAAGGTGTTTTATTCAGATTTGATCTAACATTCACCCTATTCAGCACATAACAAGTAGTGTTTACCGCTTCAGCCCAAAAGCATTTTGGAAGTGAATACTCAGCAAGCCTGGCTCTAACGGCTTCCACCAAGGTTCTGTTCTTTCTTTCAGCTACCCCGTTCTACTGAGGGGTCCTAAGAGCTAAAAAGTTGTGGCTAATCTCTTGATCCTCACAGAAGATTCCAAATTTCTCATTTTCAAACTCCCCACCATGATCACTATATATGGTCACAATCTCATAGCCTAATTTCTTCTGAATCTATGTGGAGAAAGATTTAAATTCATCAAATGACTCAAATTTATGTGACAGAAATCTAATCTAAGTGAACCTCGAGTAATCATCAGTAATCACAAGTCCATAGACTCTCCACCCTAAGCTGGCAGTGCTAATGGGTCCAAAGAGATCCATGTGAAGGACTTCTAAAGGTCTAGAGGTGCTAATGTCCTTAATGGAGTGGAAGGAGGACTGAACTTGCTTCCCCAATTGACATGCATCACATAGGTGGTCCTTAGTGAACTTAAGCTTAGGGATACCTCTAACTAAGTCCTTTTGGGTGACTCTCCTAAGGGTTTTCATACTAGCATGACATAATCTCCTATGCCACAACTAAGACTTATTAGCAGCAGTTTTAAGCAAATTGAAACATCAATTTTAAAGCAGCTTACATCCAGCATGTAGACATTGTTGATCCTTTGTCCCTGCAAAACAATTTTGTCATTTAAGCTTATAATACAGCAAGTGGGCAGGAACTTGATGTTGTATCCTTTGTCACAGAGTTGACTGATGCTCAATAAGTTGTGTTTCAATCCATCTACAAGTAAAACATTATTAATAATAAAATTTTTTAAATCACCAATTATACCTGTTCCTACCACCCTCCTGGTGGTGTTATCTCCAAGTGTAACCTTGCCTCCAGCTCTGGTCTTGAATGAAATGAACTTATTTGCATCTCCTGTGATATGTCTTGAACATCCGCTATCCAGTTACCACATGCTCTCATGAGGCCTTTTATGAGAGCACACCTACAAAATCATCAAATGTTAGATTTAGGAACCCAAACAGGTTTGGGTTCCTTCTTATGAAAAGAAGAATGCAATGCATGTGTGCTGTACTGTGAAACATGTAATTTGGGTCTCCACACCCAATGTGTACTACGGTGAACAATGCAGGTATGGGAGATGTGTCCTAACATGCCACAAGAAAAGCATTTAACACCAAGAAAAGGGTTAACTAATCTACATGGGTTATAGTGCTTCTTCCTAGGTGTGTATGAAACATGCTTTGATGATTTTGAATTAAATTCTACAAATGGTGGAGGTGCATAAAATTGTGTAAAAGTAGGAGGTATTTCAATTTTCTCAAAAGCACAAATTTTTACTCGTAGAAATTCATTCTCATTTTTAAGACTTGTAGTTTTAAATTTCAATGCACCCTTACTACTCTCTAAGTCACATGCCATGGTGTCTAATTCTTTAAAAGCTCTTTCTAAATCAACATGTGAGGTTTTTAATGAATCATGCTCAATAATCAAATCAGAATGCTTTTTATTCAATTTATCAAATTCATCAAGTAGTGACATGTGATTGCAATCAAGAGTAGAATGATCTTTAATCAAAATTTCACGCTCTTTTTATAAATTTAGAAATTCTAATTTCAGACTGGCATGTGTTTTCTTAAGTTTCCTATACGATGAATAAATTTTCTTAGAAACATCTAGCAATTGATCATAGGTTAGCTCATATACCTCTTCTTGATCAGACTGACCAGGATGATCATCAGCCATCAGACACAAGTTCATAGTCTCCTCTTCAACTTTAGTCTAAGATGAGTCAGATGTAGAATATGCCTAGAACGCCTTCATAATTCACTTCTTATCCTTCCTAAACTTGGGTTTCTCCTCACCCTTCTCCTTGCTTGGGTGAGCTTTAAGTGTAGGACAATCATGCCATGGTGTCCAGGCTTCCTGCATTCAAAGCAAATAGTATCAGATGAACCTTTAAAATTTTTGCTACTCTTACTTTGTTCCATTTCTAAAAGTTCTTATGCTTCTTCCTTAGAAAGCTTTTGAATTGCCTAGTGATTAAGGAAACATCATCGCTATCAGACCTGGAAGAGTCAGTGTCAGTATCGTTGGCCTTCAGTGCCAAGTTTTCTCTTTCTTCTTCTCACCTGTATCAATTTGTCATTGGTTCACTCCTTGCTCGTAAGCAATGAGTGACCCAAGTAAGTTATCAATAGAATAATTGTTCAAATCTTTGGATTCAAAAATTACAGTTATCTTGGCATCAAAAGAAGAAGGCAAACATCTCAGAATTTTGTTCACTTTTTCATAGTTTGGAAGTTCTCTTCATAAAGCATGTAAAGAAGTGACAATTTGAGTGAAACTAGTATACATTTTTGAAATCGATTCACTAGGTTTCATGTGAAAGAGTTCGTAGTCATGAAGTAAGAGGTTTAATCTAGATTACTTAACCTCAGATGTACCTTCATAAGTAATGCATAATCTATCCCAGATTTCTTTACAAGTAGTGTAAGTGGAGATACACATGTAATATTTATATTTCAAAGCACAGAAAAAATAGTTCAAACATTTGGCATTCAGTTAGGCTAAGTCCCAATCACCAAAAGTCCAATTAGTGAATGAAAATTCAGTTTTAACATTATTAACCATTCCAAAATGTGCTTCATAGCCATCCTTCACAAGCATCCACATGCAAAAATCAATTGAATATAAAATGGTGGACATGCGAGTTTTCCAAAAATCAAAAGGTATGGTATTAAATAAAGGTGGTCATGTAATTGAATAACCTTCAGCAGTATTACGATTATTAAAGTTAACCATGAATCAAAATTTAAAAGTTTTTTAAACTTAATTTTTGAATCCCACTCTGATACCACTTGAAAGTTCGACAGGGATGTTAAGCCCCTATGAACTAGTCCCGAGGCTAACCAAGAGGAGGGCGAATTGGTGGTTTTTAAAAATTCATGAGCAAACAACAATTTAGGGAATCTTTTTTAATGTTTTAAAAATATTTACAGTTATGCGATGATTTGCAGATGTTCAATGATAACAGAATAATAATCACAATCACACAATTATCAATAGAAACGTAAGTGCAAAAAATAATTAGAAATAACACACCAAATTTTATAATGGTTCGGTCAACTTGACCTACGTCCACTCCCCGAAGCCTCCCCTCCAGGTATTGCACTAACACTAAGTGACTCTCTTTCTGCTCCCACAGCAAGGCGGAGAAGCCTGTACAAAAACTCCTTTTCACCAACCCAGTGAACTTGAACTCCTTTCGCTTCCTCCTGAAGCAGGAAGAGAATTGAAACTCCTTTCACTTCCTCCTGAAGAAAGCAGAGAACCTGGACTCCTTTGCTTCCTCCTGAAATAAGCAGAGAACCCAGATCTTCTTGTTAATGATCCTCCCACAGAGACACTGACAAGATAAGAGACGATGAATGGAGAAGATAACTCAGATCCTTGCTTTGAGCAACCTTTATGAATCTGGTTTCTCTGGACAATTAGAAGATAAAGTTGTTCAGATCATCCCATACGATTCTGCGATCGTCCAGGATGATTAGTATAAATCAGGAATTTCACCCAGAGAATAGTTCTGTTCATCCCGGGCAACTTATGCTAGACGATCTCATAATGACTTGATCATCTAGGATGATATTTCTATCATCCTATACGATTAGTTCCAAACAGCCAAAATCATTCTGAGCATACTTCTGATCGGCCTGCACAAAATGTGTTGTACGATTAAAAATGACATGATCATCCGAGATGATATCTCTATCGTCCCATACGATTCATTTAAAATTTGACATATCATCCAAAGGATAGTTCAATTCGGCCAGGTGAAATGCTCTAGACGTCCACTAATGTCCTCTTGTTAAACACTCTAAAGGATTTTCCCACACTTGAATATCCTAAGAACACTCCTTCATCAAATTTTAGGTCAAATTTTCTTAAGGATGATTTCCCATTATTAGGAATAAAGATCTTACAACCAAAGATATGGAGGTGAGAAAGGTTTGGTGTTCTACCCTTAATGATCTCATAGGGTGTCTTATTCAATTTGGATCAAATATTCACCTTATTCAACACATAACATGCTATCTTCACCGTTTCTTTTCAAAAGTATTTTGGAATTGAATACTCAGCAAGCATGGCTCTAACGGCTTTCACTAAGGTCTTGTTCTTTCTTTTAGCTACCCCATTCTACTGAGGGATCCTAGGTGCTAAAAAGTTATGGCTAATCCCATGCTCATCATAGAAGGTTCCAAATCTCATATTTTCAAACTCTCCACCATAATCACTATGGATGGTCAAGATCTCATCACCTAGTTTCTTCTTGAATCCAAGTGGAGAAAGATTTAAATTCATTAAATGACTCAATTTTATGTGACAGAAATCTAATCCAAATGAACCTCAAGTAGTCATCGACAATCACAAATCCATAGGCATTTCGCCCTAAACTAGCAGTGCTAAAGGATCCAAATAAATCAATGTGAAGGACTTCTAAAGGTCTAGAGGTGCTAATGTCCTTAATGGAATGGAAAGAGGATTGGACTTATTTCCCTAGTTGGCAGGTATTACACAGGTGGTCCTTAGTGAACTTAAACTTATGGATACCTCTAACCAAGTCCTTTTGGGTTACTCTTCTAAGGGTTTTCATGCTGGCTTGATATAACCTCCTATGCCACAACTAAGACTCATCAGCAGTAGTTTTTAAGAAGAATAATGCAGCATACTCAATGTTATTTAAATCAAGCATATAGACATTGTTGATCTTCTTTCCCTGCAAAGTAGAGTTATTATTTAAGCTGATAATATAAGTGTTTGCCAGAAACTTTATGCTGAACCCTTTGTGTCAGAGTTGATTGATGCTAAACAAGTTATGTTTCAGTCCATCTACAAGTAAAAAATTTTCAATTAAAAGGTTCTTGGAGTTTTTGATTATACCTATGCTCACATTTTTCCTGATGGTGTTGTCTCCAAGAGTGACCTTGCCTCCAGCCCTAGCCTTCAGGAAAATGAATTAACTTGTATCACCAGTCATATTCCATGAGCATTCGCTATCCAGGTACCACATACTCTCATGAGGTCTTGTGTGAGAGTACCCCCATAAAATCATCAAATGGTAGATTTAGAAAACCAAACAAGTTTGGGTCCCTTCTTATGAAAAGAAGAATGCAAAGCATGTGTGTTATGTTTTGAATCATTAAATTTGGGCTTCCACACCTAATGTGTACTATAGTGAATAGTGTAAGTGTGGGAGATATGTCCTAATATGCCACAAGATAAACATATAATGCCAGGAAAAGGGTTAACTAATCTACATCGGTGATAGTGCCTCTTCTTAGGTTTGGATGATGCATGCTTTGATGATTTTGTATGAAATTCTTCAAGTGACGGAGGTTATTTATTTTTCATAAGAGAAGTTAATTTAGCATTAAAAAATTTATTTGAACTTTCTAGAATTAAATTTTCCACTCTCAATGCATGCTCCCTACTCTCTAGATCAAATGTATGAGTTTCTAATTCCATGAATATAATTTCTAATTCAATATGTGATGCTTTCAATGAATAATGCTCAACAATTAAATCAGAATGTTTTTTGTTTAACTCATCATATTCATTAAGTAATAATATGTGATTGCTATCAAGTGTAGAATGATCTTTAAGCAAAACTTCATGCTCTTTTTGCAGGTTCAAGAATTATAATTTCAGGCTAGCATACAATTTCTTAAGTTTCCTATATGATGAGTAGATTTTCTCAGAAACATCAAGTAATTGATCATAGGTTAATTCACATACCTCATCTTGGTCAGAATGATCAAGATGTTCATCCCCCATCAAATACAGGTTTGTAGTTTCCTCTTCAGCTTCAGTCTCAGAGGAGTCAGATATAGAATCTGCCCAGAAAGCCTTTTGAATTTATTTCTTGTCCTTCCTGAACTTGGGCTTCTCCTCACCCTTCTCCTTGCTTGGGTGAGCCTTAAGTATAGGACAATCAACTTTTATATTTCCTAGCTTCGTACATTCAAAGAAAACTATATCAGAAGAACCTTTAAAATTTTTGTTATTCATACCTTTATTCCATTTCTGATGGTGCTTTTGTCTCTTCCTTAGAAAGCTTTTGAATTTCATAGTGATTAAGGCAACATCATCACATTCAGACCCAGAAGAATCAGAATCTATATCATTATCCTGCAGTGCCACAGTTTTCTCCCTCTTTTTCTCACCTGCATCAAATTATCTTTGGTTCACTCCTTGCTCATAAGTAATGAGTGATCTAAGTAAGTTATCAATAGAATAAGTGTTCAAATCCTTGGATTCAGTGATCGTAGTTTTCTTGGCATCATAGGAACAAGGCAAATATCTCAAAATTTTATTAACTTTCTCATAGTTAGTTAGTTCTCTTCCAAAGGCATGCAGGGAGGTAAGAATTTATGTAAACCTAGTATACATTTTAGATATTGACTCACTAGGTTTCATGTGAAAGAGTTCATAGTCGTGAAGCAAGATATTTAACCTAGATTTCTTAACTTCAGTTGTGCCTTCATAAGTGATTCATAATTTATCCCAAATTTATTTACCAGTTGTACAGGTTGACATACGCATGTAATCTTTAGATTTCAGTACATAGAAAAAGCAATTTAAATATTTTGCATTAAGTTGTGCTAAGTCCCTATCATCATGAGTCCATTTAGTAAAAATAAGTTCAGTTTTAATACCATCAACAAGTCTATGAGGTGCATCATAACCATCTTTAACAAGCATCCACATGCAATAATCGATCGATTGCAAAAAGGTGGACATACGAGTTTTACAAAAATCAAAAGGTATGTTATCAAACAAGGGTGGTCGAGTAATGGAATACCCTTCTGTTGTGTTTTGGTTACCAAAGTTAGCCATGGATTAAAATTCAAAAGTTTTCTAAAACCTAATTTTTGAATCCAACTCTGATACCACTTAAAAGTTCATTAGGGATGTTCAGCCCTTCTGAACTAGCCTGAGGCTAACTAAGAGGGGGATGAATTGGTAGTTTTAAAAATTCTTAAGCAAAGATAAGATTTTGAAAACCTTTTTGAATGTTTAAAAATAAATACAATTGCACATTAATGTAGAGATGATTAATCGAACAAAATAATAACTTTAACCACACAATCATCCATAGGAAAGTAAAGTACATAAATTAAAAAGTAGAACAGTAAAAGAAAGAACACACTAGATTTTATAGTGGTTCGGTCAACTTGACCTACATCCACTCACCGGAGCCTCCCCTCCGGGTATTGCACTTAAACTTAGTGACTCTTCTTTTTCTCCCATAGTAAGGCAGAGAAGCCTTTACAAAAACTCCTTTTCACCAACACCGTTGAGGCAGAGAACCCAAACTCCTTTTTCTTTCTGCAAAAGAAGTCAGAGAACCTTACCTCCTTTAGCTTTCTCTTGAAGCAGGTAGAGAACCTTACCTCCTTTCGCTTCCTCCTAAAGTAGGGAGAGAACCTCAATCTTTTTACTGATGATCCTTCCCACAGAGCCACCAAGGGACAAGGGACGACGACTAGAGAAGATGACTCGAATCCTTGCTTGGAGTAACCTTTGTGAATACCTCACAAACTCCCCCTCACAAGATCCTCTCTCTCTCGCTCAAGCTCTCCCTCTCCCTCTCAAGACTCTCTTAGGTGAGGATAGCAACAAAAAGTTTTTCCATTAACAAATAAGAGAGCTTAAATAGAAAGGCTCAAAAATTGCCCTAGATTTCAACTTGTTGTCAAAGATCATCCAGGACGATCCTGAGATCATCCTGTACGATCAGTGTAAGTCAGCCCTTTTGGCTTGGATAATCTGGTTCTTCTAGATAATTAGAAGACATGGTCTATTCTGATTGTCCAGGATGATCCTGTGATCATCCTGGATGATTAGCTCAAAATTAAGAATATCGTATAGTAAATAGTTTAGGATATCCAGGAGAAAAGTCTGGACGATATGTAGAAAATAACTTGATTGTTCAGGATAATATGTCTATCATCCTCTACAATTAGTTTAAAAATGACCAATATTGTTTGGTACATAGTTTGGGTCATCCAAGAAAACTTTTCTTGATGATTTAAATATAACTGATCATCCAAGACGATAAGTATATTGTCCTGTACGATTAGTACAAATAAGGTCATATCATCCAGCACATCAGTCGGGTCATCCAGGCGAGTTATATTGGATGATGAGGATTTATAATTGATCATCCAGGACAATCTTGAGATCAGCCAGAATGATGTGATTGATCAATTAATCCTCAATTACTTTCTTTAATCACCTGAATAATTTAGGCATGATTGTAATTCATCGTCCAGGACGATACGTATATCGTTCTGTATAATTAGACCAAAATCATAAAATAAAAATTTGCCTAAATGAGTCTGGCAGCTGAGGAATTTTGATTTGAGCATATCATCCTGAATGATGGGAGGATTATCCAAGATGATCTACTTAATCAGACCAACTTAATATGGCTACCTTATTTAGGGTTTCTATTTTCAATGGATCATCTAGGACGATATGATAAAAAACAAAACAGGAACTCTAACTCATTAAAACTCTCTCCCTGAGTGTGTGTGTACAAGGTTACTTAGAATGGGGATTCATCACATTACATTTGACTCAAGAAAGGGAAAAATTACATTTGAATACAAACAGCCCTGATCTAGAGCTCGCTTGAATTACACTTGATCTTGTGGACCTGAAATGTTAGGCAATCAAATAAAAGCAGGAATGTTTGTTATCATCAAAATTATAATCCTTGAATTCAAATTTGTAACACTAACCTCAAGTCTAAAGGCTGCTAATAGGGGACTTAAACCTAATAGGTGGATTTCTTTACCTTTAGAAGGAATGGAAGCATAGGGTCTCACACTTAACCTTAAGATGCTAAAGATGACTAAACTATGAAGGGGCCTAACAGGCATAAATCCAATAATAACTAGTCTGGATCTCAAGAAATAGGAAGCTCGGGGACTCACACCTCATCCTAATAGATCATAATTTCTTTTAATTTTATTTACCACTAAATCTAAGAAAAAGAAGCACATGGTCTCACACCTAACATTAATAAGCTAGATGGGGCCTAACAAGCTTAAATCCATAACTAACTAGATAAGATCCAAGGAAATAGGATGCTCAGGGACTTACACCTATTCCTAAAACATCATATTTCTTTTAATTTTAAGTACCTCTAGATATAAGGAAAGAAAGCAAAGGGACTCACACCCAACCTTAACATTCTAAAGATGACTAAGCTATTATTGGTCCTAATAAGCTTAAATCTAACACTACCTTTTCTTGGACTAAGGGAAAAAGAAGCTCAATGACTCACATCTATTCCTAAAATATAAGAATTTTGGTGTTTTTAATAACTAATCCTAGATAGAATGCTCGGGGACTTACATCTAACTAGGAGTAACTCGCTAAGGAGATAAATAATATAAACCTCGAGGGATTTTATACAGTCTATCTAACCTTAGTTTTTATTTAGATTTTTAATAGCTAGAATAGGAAAGATACCTCAGTGGACTTTTACATACCTAGTATACTCTAGCCAAGGGGCTATTTTACCCAACCTACTAGAGATTAGGAGGAAACTAGCATATCCAAAATTTCTTTTAATTTTGATGCTAGGATGGTGCCACAAAGGTTTGCTCCAACACTATTAGATCCAATCCTAAGGAAAGGAAACATGAGGACTAATACCTATCCTTAAAAGGCTAGAGAATTTAATTTTGGAAGCATAGATGGTGCCATGAGAGCTTGTGCCAATACAAGTAGACCAAATTCTAAGGAAAGGAAACACAAAGACTCACACCTATCCATAAGAGACTAGAGAATTTGATTTTGATTGATAATTTTTGTATCCTCAATCAATGATCTAAAGAAACATAGTAGTACATCCACAAGGGAATACATATTAGATTGATAGCTTTAAACCAAGGATAACTACTATGAGTAGGTCAACATCCTTCATAGAATAAATTTTACTAAAGCATAGGAACTCCTCCTAAGGATTTCTTTTATTCTAAATTTGAGTTAGAAGTTGAATTTTATTTAAGATTTAGATTAATTTTGGATTGATAGAGGTTTGAATCCAGATGAAAGTTTGCATTTTTAGAATTAAATTTGAAGATTTTCTTAAAACTTTCATTAATTTTGAATTTGATTTACATCATACATAATATTTCTTGAGGTACCACCCATTAATAGGAAGCATTGGATGGTTTCCTTTATCATCAATTAATTGATAGGAACCTCCTTTCTAGACTATATCAATGATGAATAATCCTTCCCAGATTAATTCAACATTTCCCCAAATCTTTTGATGTGCCAAAATAGGTCTCCAAATAACCAAGGCCAAGTCTCCTACTTGGAAATTTTTCAGGTGAAAAAATCTATCATGAGCCTAAACCATCCTTGCTTTATTCAATTCCAAATTTTGTTATGCCTACTAACATCACTCTTCATGTCCCACGAGTTCCTCAAATCATAGTTGGCACTTTATTTAGTCTTAATCTAATTTTCAACAGTAATTCATAGTGAGGGAAGCTACACTTCTAGAGGGAGAATTATTTCAAACCCATAAACTAAGGTAAATAGAGTGGATTTTGGTCAGGGTCTATAAGTGTTCTGGGAGGCCCATAAGGCTTCAACCAACCTCTCATGCCACTATCATTTGTTTTCATCTAAGGTCCTCTTCATGATTTATACCAGGGATTTGTTAAAGGCCTAGGTCCATCAATTAGTCTGTGGGTAATAGATGGTCGAATATCTCCAATAAATACCATGACTCCTTACAAAGTTATTGATTCTTATAGATGTGAATCCAACCCATTATCGAATATGATTATGTGGTGTTTGCCAAATTTATATATAACATGGTCATGAAAAAAAATCAAAAGAAATTGTGATGATACTTGATACAGGGGAATTGCTTCCACTCATTTAAAAAAACAATAGTCCAAGCTACAATGAAGTGATGATCTTTTGAAGAGGGAGGGGCAATTGGCCCAATGATTTCCATGCCCCAACTTTTGAAAGGCCACGAAGCTATCATAAGATGTAACATGTTATGTGACAAATGTAAAACCACATAATAAACTTGGTACTGATGATAATATATAACAACATTCACAAGATCGTCAATCATATTAGGCCAATAATCACAAAGTCTTTTGATTCTCATTTTCATTTTGGACTAGATTGGTGAGCACCACATAACCTGGCATGTACCACACTCATGATCTTTAGGCTTTCACATTTGCCTAAATAATGCAGCCACATCTACTAAAATGGCCATCAATACAAAGTTTCATTGAAAAGCATATATGAAAGAGCATGCTTCTTAATTTGATTAGCAAGAGATTTATCAGGTGGAAGTTTGCCTTCTCATAGGTAATCTATAGAAGGCTACCTCAAATCACTTTCTTCCTCATCTATTACAAAATTGGATAGAGTCTCTAAAAGCTTTTTATTGATATACTCCAAATCTATTGGAGCTAAAACCTGATGATTTTGAGCTTATATAGGAATAGTTATCTTCTGGGTAGACAAATTCCTTTCCAAGCTTTACCACGGCATCCATCATAGAATTTCTTCTATGGAGAATTCTATAAAAAGTTATAACAACAATCTGTTGGAGAAGGTGTTTTACGTATTGATGATATTTTTAAGTTTGTGATTCTAAACATTATAGGTTCTAGTAATCTAGTTTAGAAACTTGAAAAATCATAATGTCTTTTATTCTGATCAATATTACAAGTTCCAAACCAGTTATCAGAGCCTCATATTTATCTTTGTTATTAATATATGGCTTTGATGAATGATAGAAAAAATGCATCATTCCCTTATCTGGTGTTATAAAGACTAGGCCAGCCCTAACCTTTCTAGGAAGAGCAGATCTTGGTACTTTCCCTCATTGAGAAGAAGCCATATCATTGAAATATAATTCCTATGTAGGACTATCAAATTCCTCTAAACTCATGATTTACTCATCAGGTAAACCATCATTTAGAGTAGAGTTTGTAGGAAGTGGATGTGCTACAAGAAAGTTTGTGATGGCCTACCCTTTCACAGCTTGCAGGGAAATAAAAGTGATGTCAAATAGGAGCAATATCATAGACCACCTTGCCAAATATCCTAATAATATAGGTTGCCTCGCAAGATATTACACCGGATTCATTCTATAAATTAAACACACTTAATGAGAAAGTATATAAAGCCTTATTTTTTATGTTAAAAATTTTATGTAAGACAATGCTTCTCAATTAAAGGATATTTCATTTCAATTGGAATGTGTAATTAGCAGAGATAACAAAGTGCATTTTCCTTGCCTTATTTGCTGACTTGAGCCAGTAAGGCACCAATAAACTCATCGAGAGCTATATAATAGAGAATGAATGAACTTTCCAAAATTGGTGCATCCAAGACTGGAGCATTGATTAGACACTTATTGATGCTTTTAAAGGCTTTCATGCATTTCTCATCTCAGATGAAGTTGGAATCCATCATAGCTAGAGTTATGACGGGATTACACCATCCAAAGAGATTTGAGATTAACTCCCTTAGATAAACTAACCTATCCTAAAGAGAAAATAATTAGGTAAGGCTCTTAGGAGGTTGCATGTCTAAGATGGCATTAATCTTTTTAGGATCAATTTTAATCCCATTATGCCTCACTATAAACCCAAAAATTTCCATGAAGTGATGCCAAAAGTGCACATTAAGGAATTCATTTTTAGATCATACTAATATAACCATTTAAAGTTAGTTCTTAAATAATAGAGATGAGCCTCCTTGAATTTACTTTTAATGTCTAAGTTAATGATGTAACACTCCACTTGATTATGAATGAGATCATTAAAGATTTTATTCATGGCCCTTTGGTAAGTTATACTAGCATTTTTAAGACCAATGGGCATCACCTTATAATAAAAGATTCCTATAGATGTTTTGAATGATGTATTTCTCTCTTCCTCTTGAGCATTCTTTATTTGGTTATATCTATATGAACCTTCCATGAATGAGAAAAAAATATGCATAGAAGTAATGTAAACCATGAGTTATGGTATAGGAAACAGGAACTCATTTTTGGTGCATGCCTTTTATAGATTTTGTTGACCTTATTTTTATATGAGGTCAAAAAACATGAAAACAAAACTCAATCCCAAAATCAAATCCAAATAAAAATCTATAATCAATTGTTCAAATCCAAACCCAAAACCCTTTGGTGCAAAAAGTTTTTTAGGAAACTTTTAAATCCTTCAAAACCCTATCAAATGTCCTTGGATTCTTGATCCATCAGTTGCATATTGATTTGGCATGTCCCTAGGATTAACTACATTAGTTTAGAAACATTCCAAATCTATAAACTCCTAAAACTAAACCTCTTCCAAAGACTGTAAAACGTTTAAATATTTATAGCCTATGTCACTGGACCTTGCATCTTACGGAAAACCACCTTAGAGACCTCCCCAAAGCCATTGATCCTTCTCATCATCATTATGATGATGCATTGAACCAACATTGACCCTTGATGGGCCATTTTTTATCATTGTTGGCCATAATGTTGCAATCTAAGATCCTTAGCTTATAGTTTTTATGATAAGAAATATTATTGGATTTTAATTTTATTCTCTAAGTACTATTATTGCATATTTTTCTTGTGCATACTTGAAAGTTCAATAGGGATGTGAAGCCCTAGTGAACTAGTCCCGAGGCTAACTAAGAGGGGGGGTGAATTGGTTATTTAAAAATTTCACGATAACAATGAAAATCTTTTTATAACGTGCAGCGGAAATGAATTAAAACAACGATAAAAAAATCAACCACAGATATTCATCCAAGCAGTTAATATCAGAAAAGTAAAGTGCAAAACTGAATCAGAAAAGCAAACTAGATTTTATAGTGGTTCGGTCAACTTGACCTACGTCCACTCCCCGGAGCCTCCCCTCCGGGTATTGCACTAAACAAAAGTGTCTCTCCTTTTGCTCCCACAGCAAGGCGGAGAAGCCTGTACAAACACCTCCTTTTCACCATACGGTGAGGCAGAGAACCCGACCTCCTTTCGCTTCCTCCTGAAGCAGGCAGAGAACCTTCGAACTCCTTTCGCTTCCTCCTGAAGCAGGCAGAGAACCTTCGAACTCCTTTTGCTTCCACCTGAAGCGGGCAGAGAACCCCAGATCTTCTTGCGAACAATCCTCCCACGATGAACACCGACTAGACGAAAGACGACCAGCGGAGAAGACGACTCTGATCCGTGCTTGGAGCAACCTTAGTGAATCCCTCACTAACTCCCCCTCACAAGATCTTCTCTCTCTCTCCCAACTCTCTCTCTCTAGGGTTTCTCATGGAAGGAAGGCAGCAAAAGATTTTTTTTTTTTTGGAAAAAGTTCTTTTAAAGAAGGGCTTAAAATTTGCCCTAAATCTCAACTGGTCGGCCAAGATCGTCCAGGTTGATCGATTGATCGTCCTGTACGATCAGTTCAAATTTAGCTGTTTCAGCCTGGACGATTAGGCTCTTCTGGACGATCAGTAAAAAAAGTTGTTCATATCATCCCGTACGATCCTGCGATCGTCCGGGACGATTAGTGCAAATTGAGGAAAATCGTCCAGAAGACAGTTCGGGTCGTCCAGAGAAATCTGTGTTGGATGACCAAAAAATGACTTGATCGTCCAGGACGATTAGGACATCGTCCTGTACGATTAGTTCAAAAAGGCCCCAAATCGTCCTGAACCCAGTTCAGGTCGTACAGCTGAAATGCACTAAATGATCATGATCGACCGGGATGATCCTGCGATCGTCCAGGACGATATGATCGTATCAACCAAAAATAAATTGCTTTCCTTAATTACCAGATTAAATTAGGCATGATTGTACTGGATTGTCTGGGACGATACACGTATCGTCCGGGACGATCAGACCAAGTATCTAAAAATAAGAACTTACCTAACTTGATCTGGCGGCTGAGAATTTCTAATTTGGGCATATCGTCCCGTACGATCCTGAGATCGTCCAGGACGATCTGCTTAATCAGACCCTCTTAACTTAGTCGCCCTAATTAGGGTTTCTATTTTGGCTGGATCATCCAGGACGATGTGAAAATTGTCCAGGACGATCTGAACAAAATTTTAACAGAAACTCTAATTCACTCAATCTCTCTCCCTGAGTGTGTGTGTGCAAGGTTACTTAGCTAGGGAATCAGTTACATTACAATTGACTCAATAAAAAGAAAAATCATACATTTGACACACTTAGACCCGATCTTGAGTTGGCTTGAGTGGCTCGTGGTCTTTTGTGCCTGAAACAGATTAGCCAAGCAAAACACACTGGAAACATGTTTGTCATCATCAAAACCAGATTTGCAACAATCTCCCCCTTTTTGATGATGGCAAACATTTATAAAGTAGTCTGAAAATAAAAGTAAACTAGGAGATCAAACAAACAAACATTTTTTAAATTTTTATTTAACAGCTAAAACAATACAGGAAACATGAATCAGAAAACAGAAACAGACACGACTACAACTGACTCCCCCTTTTGACATCACAAAAAGGAGGAGGAAAAATAGAACACGGAAATAAAACATAAATAGAACAATTACAAAACAGGAAAATTAGAATTTTTCCTTGATTTTAGATTCAAAAACCAATGACAGGACGATTGACAGCGCTGAAATCCAGAAAAGGTTGGAAATAATCAACTTTCGTAACTCCGACCCCGGGCACCTTATCGATGAAAACCTCTTTCAACACAAAAATCCGATTCAAAAGAAAAGACATTAGATTTGAAATAAGATCCTTTCAAGCCTCGTTCCAGAAAAATATCTAATATAATAGTGTTACAAAGTAAAAAATCAGAAATCGGGATTTTCAAAACTCAAGCTTTTTGAAAATATTAAGTGGCGCACAGATTTCTCTAAGACATTTAACAATCTGAAAGGGAAGAAAGCTTGGTTTGGGCTCATTTTGTGCCTCTTTTTCAAATTGGTTGGTGCTTTGCGCATCTTTTGATTTTTGATACACTTTGTGTATCCAATTTGGCAATTTTGCATCTTTTCAGTTTTGGGCTCATTTTATGCCTCTTTTTCAAATTATCTGGCGCACTGCGCATCTTTTATAAGCTTTCTCCTTTTCATAATCATTAAAGAGTCTCAGCTGTGAGATTATCTTCCAGACATAGGAGATGACTCTCCGCAGTAAGGAAGAATGATTCACAAAACAAAAGCCATACAACATATGATAAATACAATCACTTGGTTTAGAAAATCAAACTAATGACTCAAGACTTTGAAAAATACTATTGATATGAGGCAGATTACTGTAGGAAGATAAAATAATCTCTATTTCAAAAACTAACATTTTAATTTTGAAGAAGATTTTTATTGAAAAGAAACTACACACCAGTAAAGGAGTTAGAGGAAGAGAAACAATTATCAATGTTTCTTCCCTTAAACAGATTCAGCGAAGTCAATCACTGCTTACCAGCTTCCAAACCAAAATAGGGTAAAAACTCCCAGTCAAAAATTCAGATCATCAGAAGTAGTGAGCGGTGATCAGATCTTGAAAAGCATAAAATAGTAAGTGCAAGATATGAACCAGTAAATAAAAACAGGTAGAAAATCACAGCAAAGTAAATACTCAAATCAAACTAATAGTAAGGCTAACACAGAAATCAGCAGAAGAAATAAAATCAACTGAAAGTAAATAATCCAACCAAAACTAACTAACAGAAATTAAAAATTAGAATACCAAAACTAACTAACAGAAATCAGAAATCAGAATACCAAAACTAACTAACAGAAATCAGAAATCAGAATACGAAAACTAACTAACAGAAATCAGAATACCAATCAGAACAATCATAAATCAGCAGTCATCAGAATCAAGCATTTATATCAATCACTCCTAATCTGGTTCTCAAAATGTTGAACGAGTTAAAGGCCAGTGGTTTAGTGAATATGTCAGCCAGCTGATTTTCAGTTGCTACGTGATGTAGCTCAATGTCCCCTTTTGTAACATGGTCCCTAATGAAGTGATGCCTAATATCAATGTGTTTGGTCCTAGAATGTTGGATTGGATTCTTAGAGATACAGATGGCACTAGTATTATCACACATAATAGAAATTGTGCCAACAGGTACTCCTAAATCCAAGACTTGTTGCTTCAACCAAAGAACTTGGGCCACACAACTTCCTAAGGCAATGTACTCACCTTCAGCAGTGGAAAGTGCAACTAAGTTCTGTTTTCTATTGGACCAGGAGACTAATGACTGTCCTATGAATTGACAAGTCCCAGAAGTACTCTTCCTATCCACCCTACACCCCGCAAAATCAGAATCTGAATATCCAATGATCTCAAAAGAGGTGCTGTGCCTAGGGTACCAAATTCCTAGGTTTGGGGTTCCTAAGAGATATCTAAGAATTCTCTTAACAGCAGTCAGGTGGGACACTTTAGGATCAGCCTGAAACCTAGCACAAAGACAGACACTAAACATGATATCAGGTCGGCTAGCAGTCAGGTAAAGCAGTGAACCTATTATCCCTCTATACTTCTTCTGATCAACAGATTTTCCATTTGAATCCTTATCTAACTGAACTGAGGAGGGCATGGGAGTATTAATTGGCTTGGCTTTGTCCATTTCATATTTCTTCAAAATGTCCTTAGTGTATTTTGATTGATTGAGAAAGGTTCCATCATCCGTTTGCCTTATGCTAAACCCCAAAAAGTAGGACAATTCTCCCATCACACTCATCTCAAACTCCTTACTCATCATTTTAGAAAATTCTTCATATAAATATTTATCAGAAGACCCAAAAATTATATCATCAACATAGATCTGGAGAATGAGTAAGTCATCCCCTAATCTCCTCAGAAAAAGGGTGGTGTCTACGCTCCCCTTAACAAACTCTCTTTCTAACAGGAATGTGCTAAGCCTCTCATACCAAGCTCTGGGTGCCTGTTTCAATCCATATAAGGCTTTTTTAATTTATAGACATGACTTGGGTATTGGGAACTCTCAAAACTTGGGGGTTGTTCTACAAAAACATCTTCTTTAATTACCCCATTTAAAAAGGCACTCTTAACATCCATTTGAAATAGCTTAAATCCCTTATAACAGGCAAAGGCTAGTAGCACTCTAATGGCTTCCAATCTAGCTACAGGGGCAAAAGTCTCCTCAAAATCAATCCCTTCTATCTGATTATACCCCTTAGCCACCAATCTTGCTTATTTCTCACCACCACACCAGAATCATTCATCTTATTCACTTGGTTCCCACAATACTTTGATTTTTAGGTCTTTCTACTAACTCCCAAACATCATTCCTTACAAATTGATTCAATTCTTCCTACATAGCTAAAATCCAAAATTCATCCGATAGGGCTTGATTGATGTTGGTGGGTTCAGTCATTGAGATAAAGGCAGAATGGTTTACTTCCTTCCTAAGTCCATGCCTAGTCCTAACACCTTCAGAAGGGTCTCCTAAGATCAGTTCTTTAGGATGACTCGAAGAATATCTCCAATCTCTAGGCAACTCAGTTTGAGGTTCTACCCTTTCCTCCAAATTTGTATTTCCAACTCCTTGGGTAACCTCAACAATCTCTTCATCTTCTACTTCAGATCTAGACTCCTTAGGATCAGATTCATCAAACACTACATGGGTTGTTTCTTCCACCACCAAAGTCTTCCTATTGAACACCCTAAAGGATTTCAACACACTTGAATATCCTAAGAACACTCCTTCATCAGATTTGGGGTCAAATTTTCCTAAGGGTGACTTCCCGTTATTCAGAATGAAAACCTTACAGCCAAAGACATGGAGGTGGGACAGATTTGGAGTTCTACCCTTAATGATCTCATAAGTGTCTTGTTCAGTTTGACTCTCACATTCACCCTATTCAGCACATAACAGGCCGTGTTCACCGCTTCAGCCCAAAAAGTATTTTGGAAGTGAATACTCGGCAAGCATGGCTCTAGCGGCTTCCACTAAGGTCCTGTTCTTCCTTTCAGCTACCCCGTTCTGCTGAGGGGTCCTAGGAGCTGAAAAATTGTGACTAATCCCATGATCCTCATAAAAGCTTCCAAACCGTTCATTTTAAACTCCCCTCTGTGATCACTATGGATGGTAATAATCTCACATCCTAACTTCTTCTGAATCCAAGTAGAGAAGGATCTAAACTCATCAAATGACTCAGATTTATGTGACAAAAACTTACCCAAGTGAACCTCGAATAATCATCTACAATCACAAAACCATAGACTCTCCTCCCTAAGCTGGCAGTGCTAATGGGTCCAAAGAGGTCCATGTGAAGAACTTCTAAAGGTCTAGAGGTGTTAATGTCCTTAACAGAGTGAAAAGAGGACTGGACTTGCTTCCCCAACTGACAGGCATCACACAGGTGATCCTTAGTGAACTTAAGCTTGGGCACACCTCTAACTAAGTCTTTTTGGGTGACTCTCCTAAGGGTTTTCATACTGGCATGACACAATCCCCTATGCCATAACCAAGACTCATCAGCAGCAGTTTTTAAGCAAATTGAATTATCAGATTTAATGCTACTTACATCCAGCTTGTAGACGTTGTTGATCCTTTTCCCCTGCAAAACAACTTCATCATTTAAGCTTAAAATACAGCCAGTGGGCAGGAATTTGATGCTGTATCCCTTGTCACAGAGTTAACTGATGCTCAGCAGGTTGTGTTTCAGTCCATCTACAAGCAAAACATTATCAATCATAAAATTCTTTGAATCACCAATTATACCTGTGCCTACTACCTTCCTGGTGGTGTTATCTCCAAGTGTAACCTTGCCTCCAGCTCTGGCCTCCAGCGAAATGAACTGATTTGCATCTCCAGTCATATGTCTAGAACATCCGTTGTCTAGGTACCACATGCTCTCACGAGGTCTTGTGTGAGAGCACACCTACAAAAGTATCAAACGTCAGTCTTAGGAATCCAAACAGGTTTGGGTTCCTTCTTATGAAAAGAAGAATGCAATGCATGCGTGCTGTGCTGTGAAACAGGCAGTTTGGGTTTCCACACCTAATGTGTACTACGGTGAACAGTGCAGGTGTGAGAAATATTTCCTAACATGCCACATGAAAAACATCTAACACCAGGAAAAGGGTTAACTAATCTACATGGATGATAATGCCTCTTCCTAGATGTATATGAAACATGCTTTGAAGAACTTGCAACAGATTTTTCAAAATGTGGCAGTGCATAAAACTGTTCAAAAGTAGGCGGTGTTTTGTTCTTTTCAAAAGCACTGATCTTTACCTTCAAGAACTCATTTTCTTTCTTTAAACTTGCAATTTCAAATTTCAAGGTTCCATTGCTACTTTCTACTTCACATGCCATTGTATCTAACTCTTTAAAAGCTCTTTCTAAGTCCACATGCGTAGTTTTCAATGAATCATGCTCAGACACTAAATCAGAATATTTTTTATTTAACTCATCGAATTCATCAAGCAAAGACATGTGATTGGAATCAAGTGTGGAATGATCTTTAACTACAGAATCATGCACTTTTTGCAAAGTTAAGTAATCTAATTTCAAACTAGCATGAGTTTTCTTAAGCTTCCTATACGATGTATGAATTCTTTCAGAAACTTCAAATAATTGATCGTAAGTCAGCTCACATACCTCTTCCTGGTCCGACTGACCAGGGTGATCATCAGACATAAGTTTGTTTCCTCCTCTTCAGCTTCAGTCTCAGAAGAGTCGGATGCAGAGTCTGCCCAGAACGCCTTCTAAATCTGCTTCTTATCCTTTCTGAACTTTTGTTTCTCCTCACCCTTCTCTTTGCTTGGGTGAGCATCAAGTTGCCTTTGGTTCACCCCTTGCTCGTAAGCAATAAGTGATCCAAGTAAGCTGTCAATAGAGTAAGTGTTTAAATCTTTAGATTCAGTAATAGCAGTAATCTTAGCATCATAAGAAGCAGGCAAACATCTTAGAATTTTGTTCACTCTTTCGTAGTTAGTAAGTTCTCTACCTAGAACATGCAAAGAGGTAACAATCTGAGTGAACCTTGTGTACATTTCTGAAATAGTCTCACTAGGTTTCATGCGAAAAAGTTCATAATCATGTAACAAGATGTTTAACCTAGACTGTTTGACTTCAGTTGTACCTTCGTATGTTATACATAATCTATCCCAGATTTCCTTTCCCGTTGTACAAGTAGAAACACGCATATAGTCTTCAGATTTTAAAGCACAAAAGAAACAGTTCAAGCATTTTGCATTTAACTGTGATAAATCACGATCATCAAACGTCCAATCAGTAAAAGGTAGTTCAGTTTTCACATTGTTAATCAGTCTAAAAGGTGGTTCATATCCGTCCTTAACTAACATCCACATGCGATAATCAATAGATTACATAAAAGTAGACATGCGTGTTTTCCAAAAATCAAAAGGAATATTATCAAACAACGGTGGTCTTGTAATAGAATATCCTTCAGCAGTATTACGATTATTACAGTTAGCCATGGATCAAATTCAAAAGTTTTTAAACCTAAATTTTGAATCCCGCTCTGATACCACTTGAAAGTTCGATAGGGATGCGAAGCCCTAGTGAACTAGTCCCGAGGCTAACCAAGAGGGGGGGTGAATTGGTTATTTAAAAATTTTACGATAACAATGAAAATCTTTTTATAACGTGCAGCGGAAATGAATTAAAACAACGATAAAAAAATCAACCACAGATATTCACCCAAGCAGTTAATATCAGAAAAGTAAAGTGCAAAACTGAATCAGAAAAGCAAACCAGATTTTATAGTGGTTTGGTCAACTTGACCTACGTCCACTCCTCGGAGCCTCCCCTCCGGGTATTGCACTAAACAAAAGTGTCTCTCCTTTTGCTCCCACAGCAAGGCGGAGAAGCCTGTACAAACACCTCCTTTTCACCACACGGTGAGGCAGAGAACCTGACCTCCTTTCGCTTCCTCCTGAAGCAGGCAGAGAACCTTCGAACTCCTTTTGCTTCCTCCTGAAACAGGTAGAGAACCTTCGAACTCCTTTTGCTTCCACCTAAAGCGGGCAGAGAACCCCGGATGTTCTTGCGAACGATCCTCCCACGACGAACACCGACTAGACGAAAGACGACCAGCGGAGAAGACGACTCTGATCCGTGCTTGGAGCAACCTTAGTGAATCCCTCACTAACTCCCCCTCACAAGATCTTCTCTCTCTCTCCTAACTCTCTCTCTCTCTAGGGTTTCTCAGGGAAGGAAGGCAGCAAAAGATTTTTTTTTTTTGGAAAAAGTTCTTTTAAAGGAGGGCTTAAAATTTGCCCTAAATCTCAACTGGTCAGCTAAGATCGTCCTGTACGATCAGTTCAAATTCAGCTGTTTCAGCCTGGACAATTAGGCTCTTCTGGACGATCAGTAGAAAAAGTTGTTCATATCGTCCCGTACGATCTTGCGATCGTCCGGGACGATTAGTGCAAATTGAGGAAAATCGTCCAGAAGACAGTTCGGGTCGTCCAGAGAAATCTGTGCTGGACGACCAAAAAATGACTTGATCATCCAGGATGATTAGGACATCGTCCTGTACGATTAGTTCAAAAAGGCCCCAAATCGTCCTGAACACAGTTCGGGTCGTACAGCTGAAATGCACTAAACGATCATGATCGTCCGGGACGATCCTGCGATCGTCCAGGACGATATGATCGTATCAACCAAAAATAAATTACTTTTCTTAATTACCAGATTAAATTAGGCATGATTATAATGGATCGTCCGGGACGATACACGTATCGTCCGGGATGATCAGACCAAGTATCTAAAAATAAGAACTTGCCTAACTTAATCTGGCGGCTGAGAATTTCTAATTTGGGCATATCGTCCCGTACGATCCTGAGATCGTCCAGGACGATCTGCTTAATCAGACCCTCTTAACTTAGTCGCCCTAATTAGGGTTTCTATTTTGGCTGGATCGTCCAGGACGATGTGAAAATCGACCAGGACGATCTGAACAAAATTTTAACAGAAACTCTAATTCACTCAATCTCTCTCCCTGAGTGTGTGTGTGCAAGGTTACTTAGCTAGGGAATCAGTTACATTACAATTGACTCAATAAAAAGAAAAATCATACATTTGACACACTTGGACCCAATCTTGAGTTGGCTTGAGTGGCTCGCGGTCTTTTGTGCTTGAAACAGATTAGCCAAGCAAAACACACTGGAAACATGTTTCTCATCATCAAAACCAGATTTGCAACAATACTAGCATTTTGGATACATCATACATCATACATAAATAAAGGATCAAGACTCAAGATTGGGTATACTCATTTTGATGTTTGAAAGTGTCTACATTTTTTCTTATTTATTGTTATCCTTAAGTCAGCACTTGACCAGTAGGTTAGGGACATTGACGAACTCGAGATGATGGACAACCATGGGATCTTTACCGGGGGTGTCATACCTACCAGGTAGGGAAGTTTTCATCTTCTAAACGTCCATCTACCTAAACATTTAACCTACACTTGATGTTAACCTTAAACTATAAGTTAGGGGATTAGGTCCTTTAGTTCTTTTTACATATCTTTATATATTGCTTATTTGTATTTTCTTTCACTATTCATACTTTATGTTATATTTCATTTTCTTTTTATTACAAATTTAAACCATTAATTGTAAACTCAAATCCAGAGTAAAATAAAAGATATTTGATTACAACTTTGACTAGAATTAAAAACTGAAATACTTAGTTCGGGACTATAATAACCAACATCAGAACATTCACTAACATTTTAAACCCCTTATTTACATACCAGAACTTCTCTGATTTTACACAAAAAAATAAATTGACATGCGACAGACACTTGCATGCAAGCCTGAAGACTAGTTCTCGCTAATATTTAGGGAAAAATTTCTACTCAAAACATAACAAAACTCCTTTAACAATAAAGCATGATAAATAGGAAAATATAAATGATGAAAGTCCTTACCCTGTTAACAATCTATCAAAATAAAATCATTAACTACATTTAGTTCTAGAAGCATGACTTACCACTTAGGGTTCAAAGCCACTAGGATTTCTTAGATGATGGCCCCAATCTTCTTCTTAAACAACAGCCCAACTTTTCTAGCACCTCAAATGACTGTATAGCATGATTTTTATAGTGCTAGTGGAGCTTTTACTAGCAGTCCTATCTTGGCAGGATTGTAAGTCTTAGAGAGCCAGGCCTTCTAGACCTTTATATTTTGTAGATTAGGTTTTAATATCTACCTAGTAATGACTCACCTCAGATCTGAATTTGATTCATATATCATAACCCCTCATCTTCTCAGTAGTCTCCTGATACAGTGATCAGGAATATAAGTCCCAATTTTTTTAATAAAACTTTAACTTGAACAAAATAAATATCATTCTAAAATATTAAAGCCCAACTATAAGATAGATTGGAACACTTATGAGCGGTCTCAGAATCCTAGTACTCCTTACTCTTTTTGCTTCGACTCTAGAAAAAATTGCTTGACTTTGATCCTATCCCTTTCATAAATTCTAAAACCTTATAAAATCCATTCCTTTAACTTTGAAATCCTAAAGTATTCGCCACTAATTTAATCGAGAGTGTTCTTAGAAGATTAACTTCTCTTGGGATGTAATTAACCATACTGGCTTTCCTATATGGGGAACCTACAACTTCAAAATAAAATAAACCTTATCTTACTCTCATGGATAGGGGAAAGATCTTTGGGAATGTAGACAGTCTTTAAAAAACCCATTTTTATTTTCAAATACCTTTGTACAATGTCATTATCATATTTTGAGGTGATACTATATTCTCTTTGTCATATTTGATTGTAGAAATGGCATAATTTTCAAAACCCATGCTTTTTTTGAATCCTTCACATAATATTATGTTCACCTTCTAAGATGATATGCTATTCTCATTGTTGCATTTTGTTGTAAGAATGGTGAAACTTCTAAAACTAATATCACTTTTCAAAAATTTCCAATGGATAATGTGTTCATCTTTCAGGATGATATTTTGTTCCTTTGATTGTTGTTTAATTATAGAAATGATATTTTCTAAAATTATATTTTGTTATTGAATCCATTGTTGAATATTGTGTCCATCTTTCAAGTTGATACAATATTCACAATGTAGTGTTCCATCACAAAATAGGAAAGCACAGTGAATCTATGTGACGATTTATTTTCCCACAATTCAGCCTCGACTCCTTAAGTAAAATCCTCCATCTAGGGCTAAGGAAGTAAACTAGATCAATTTCCCACATTAATACTCAATTTATAGAGGTAAAACTAAAACCCTAGCCTCTAAGTTAGGTCTTTAAATACTGCATTAAAATAATTTTATGAATATTCAAAAAATCATATAATGAAGGTTTAGTTGTGTACAGTGCTCTTAAACCATTTCAATAATTAATACCAACTGTACAACTCATATTAAATCAAAAAAGGTTTTTATGTATTGGGGCATTTGGAGGTAAAAGAAATAATCTAGACCATCCATAGCACGTGCATTCGCATGAATGATATAGATTATGTCATATTGATCATTCCTTACAACATAGGCTAGTGCTATCAACCAAATTGAATTGCGTTCATTCGATCATTCATTAACATTGATCGAATAGCTAGAATTCTTGTCGGCAAGTTTAAGTGGGTGATTGCCATTATTTTGAGTACCCAAGTAGTGTGCTTCACCTATAAAGCACCTGCTTAGTCAACACCGACATAAATGCTTACTGATGGCTAGAGCTTTGAAAATTAATAATAAATTATTAATAGAGCCAAATTTTGGGTTCTAGAGTTATAGGGATTTATAATTTGAAAGCTCTTTAATATAAAAGTAATTTCAAAAGGATTGAATCGTTATTTTTCAAGTAATTTCACTTTGCCCGACTATAATTTTTCATTAAATACTCCCTATATACTTATCCAATTTGTTTGAAAGTTGGAGGAAGAGAACTATGGGATGTTCCAAACATCTCATAACAATCTTAACCTTATTTGAAGCCTCCACTGGCTTGTCTTGATTTTTCAAATAGATTGGTCAGTATTAGACCTAAATATCTAAAAATTCATTGTTGATAATCCATTGAGCATTAAGCTTTCAATTAGATTATTCCTTATGAATGTCACATACAACTTAAGGGCATGATATCATTTTTATAGTTACTGACAATTTCTCCAAGATGCCCCATTTCTTACAATGGTCCAAATTCAATGATGCTTCCTAAGGAACTAGACAATTCTTTTAGGAAATTTTGCATCTAAGTGGCTTTCCATCATTCGTTATCTTAGATCATAATGCTATGCTCACTTTATACTTTTGAAAGACTTATAAAAATTATTTAGCACCTAATTAAAATTTTATTTACTTACCATCCCCAAATCGATGGATAAATTTTAGTAAATCAAGCCTTAGTAAACTTACTAGGGTAATTTAGGAATAAACCTAAGAATTTGGGACTTAAATTTACCAACATTAGAATTTGTTTATAATAATACTATCTCTAGACAACCAAAGCTTCACCTTTTAAAATAGTGTATAGTCAAAATCCTAGAAATTGATTAAATTAACTAATCTAACATCTTATTTATTATTTAATTTCACATTCACATTCATCGATGACTTTCAAAGCCTACATGAGAGCATATGATGAAAAATTACTTTAAGTAATGATAAATATGCTTTTAGGATAAATCATAATTGATGGAATAAAAGAATTTAAATAAGATTATTATGTTTTAATATACATTAACCTTAGAGTTTTAAAATCTTTAATTTAATAAAATTCTTGCAAGGGGTTAAAGCCACTTCAAAATTTTTAAGAAAATTAAATCTAATGCCTATCAACTTAATTTGGATGCCTATGTTTATCAATACTATTATTAATATTGATGATATTTTTATCACTTGAGAAAGCTAGCAAACCTCCACTTGGTCAATCTACTCTTTAGTAGGATGCATAGTCCCCCACTTCTCTCATCTTATTAAGATAGAATATGTAGTTACTAAGGAAGTATGCATTGATCTGGCTATTAGGCATTGCTTTTAATTCATTCAAAGAATAAGCTACCTATTAATGATAGATGGATAGCTCATACTGCTTTATAAACTTGACCCCATACCCATAATTACTAAAACATTAGTTAGAATTTAACCCTTTATTGCAAAGTTTTGTTGAATGAAAGGGAGTTGATGTAGCACATCACGTGAATCAAAATAATCAAGCTAAAATCCTAATTATAAGAGAAAATGCCAAAGCCCGTGAAAAATATCAAAGAAAATGCTCAATTATAAGAGCCCAATAAAAATCCATAATTTTGAATATTTTAAATATAGTTTTTTTTATATAAAAACATGTATGGCCAGCAAAAAAATGGTTTTGTTTAAAGTATTAAAAATATGTGATTGGAATATTTCCTCATTAATGGCAACCTATTCCCCTTTTCTCTCTCTCTTTATTTCATCCACTTTCTCTTTCAAAGGTGTTTGCCTAAGGCTTCATTTGGGTCAACTTTTGGCCACTACTTTTTTGTTCCTTTCAAAAAAAATTTGTACTCAAAAGTTACTTTAGAAAGAAATATGAAAATTGTTCCAAACAAATGCTAAGAATCTTGTAGTGCTTATAAATATTGGTTAAAATGATTTGTAAATTTTTTGGCTGAATGAAATATTTAGATCAAGAATTGCTCTTTTTTTACTTGGAGCTTTATAGCTTTAAGTGGTTAGTCTATCTTTGGTGTGCTAAGTAGTTAGCTTTGAATTTCTTTTAGTTACTTGTTACCCTTCTTAAACACCTATTCCAATCTCCTCATCCACTGCATAAACATCCATTAAAAGAAAATAAAAACTTGTATCCTAAATCATAAAATTATTCTAAACACTTTCACATAGCTCTTCACTCAACTAGAGATCACATGGGCCAAGTCTTATTTCCTACACTTAAAAATCCTCTTAAAATCTACAAAACTCCACCATTAACTATAGATCATAAGTTCATATCATAAGTTAACCTTCATCCATTATTTTTAGCCATTCATTGTATAGAAAAGACACTCCATAAAGTGATATTCAAAATTAGCAAAATTTTGACTATTCTTTAAATTCCTACTAATATATCCCTTTAAACCTCTCATCATTCCACTATAAAATATTGAGCTACTCTCTAAATATGAAACTAATGATATATGGCCATTGTTAGTCATTAGTCTAACCAAAAAGATATCCAGCACTAATAGTCATGGCCATAACATTTTGGAAGGTACAATACTATGATGTATCCTTGGCATGCACACTCAGCTTTGTAGGTGCTAAGCATTTAAATAACTTCTAATTCTTGATTACATCTACTTTTTGTACCATTGATACTCATAAATTAGTATTTATAAGATAATTAGATTGATGGTGCGTACCTTCTTAATAAGGGAAAGTGGATCAATTTTCTATTGGTGAAAGAGGCCAAATAATTCAGTGTAATCTCTCCTCTAGAGGTTTTCTTTAATACTCTAGATGATGATCATCTCGTGGCATCATTGGTCTCATATTGGCTCTTCGATCTCTTTGGATATTTTTCTCTCCCTCCCTTCCTCATTGTTGATCTTTTTAAGTTATGAGCTCAGGTAGCTAAGTGAATTAAGAAGATTCATCCACTCCATTATATTCTTCTATATTAACATAGTTATTGGCTAGTTTAAAAAATTTAGCTTATATCATTTGTTGTTGAAGGCCGACATAACAAAATCTACCTTTTTTTTATTCTTATGTTGGGGTGACTTGGGAAATCACTATTTTTAAGTCTTTCACCTTCAACATTTAATTTGAGAATCTCAAAATGAAAATTTTCATTGACTCATCAAGTTCTTGTCATATCTTGAGGAGAGCCTATAAACACTTTTGAGGCTTCTTGGCACTCAAAAAATGGGTTGCAAGCATTCACTTGAAGTACACAAAAGAGGAAAACACTCTTGTAAGCATATGATTGAATGACATATGTGTTGACTACTTATGATTTATAAGGAACAGCTAATATTCTATGTCATTGTTGAAGCCTAGTAGTGATATCATTGATTTAAATTTAGCAATGTGATTCGGTACGTTAGTATTACCCTTATAGGACTCCATGTGAGGCATCTTAAATTTTGGAGGATGCCTCACCTCTATTATCTCCTAAGAAAAATTATTCATTAGTTCATGCATCTCTTTTTAGATGTTGAGGTGTGATGACCTCATTTTTGTATGAGGTCACCAGGACCAATCCAAACCCTAGGATCAATCTAGATCTTAGACTAATCTAGCCTTAATCCTATCCATCCATCTACAATCATCTAATTGATTGTAAGTGATGTGATTAATTCAAATTAAGGCAATCAAATCCAAAACCCAATTTAAACCCAGATTTCTAAAATCAAAATCCAAGGTTCAAAGCCCCTATCCTGGAAACCTTTTCCAATAATTTTTCAAAAAACTTCAAACCCCAGTCAAATGACCCCTAATTCATAATATATCAATTTCATATTGATTAAATATGTCCCTAGGATCTACCCTCTAAATTGGAGCTCATTCTGAGGTCTCAAATCCCAAAAACTGAATAGAAACCCAAAGGCTATAAAACCTTTAAATACTTATGGCCTATGCCACTAGACCTACCACCCAGTGGATCTTGACCTTGGAGCCTTTCCAAACCATCTAATCACATCCAAACCATTAATTATAACTTTTTGGGCAGTAAATTGTATTTTGGTGGATTCATTTTGACCCCGAGTTGACCTGAGGTCAAAATGACCAAAATGCCCCTTAGAGGGCAATTTTAGAGTTTTCTATAGACTTCAACATGACCTTTTCAAATCAAGCCTCAAAACCTCTTCTAATGCATCCTAATCATCATTAGGAGTACATTGGACTCAAACCTAGACCCTAGTCAAGTCTGGTTGACTAGGTCAACCCAAAATGACTCAAATACCCCTTAGGCGTGTGAATAGTCATTTTAAATCAAATGACCTTATCTTCAGATAGAAACACTTCCATTCAATTCCAAATATTTAAATAAACCTACTGGACCTAATCCTAGCCCTTGGGTCAACCTTATTGACCAAGTCAACTAGGGTTGACCTAAATGCCTTCTAAGGGCTAAAATAGTCATTTTGACCAAATTGAACTCTCCAAATCTTGGGACCACTTCCAATAGTCTCAATAAATCATTTTAAATTTGTTGAGCCTAAACTCAACTCTTAGGTCAACCTGGTTGATCAAGTGAACCTAGATTGACCTGAAAATCTATTAAGGGCCTAAATAGGTGATCTAATAGAGATGATTATTCTGATCCCTAAAACCACTCTCAATAGATATAAAATATCATTTCAAATCCATTGAGCTCAAACCCAGGTTCTGGTTCAAACTGGTTTATGATGTCAACCTAGGTTGGCCCAATAGTCCCTTAAGGCCTTAAATGGGTTAACCTAACCCATTTAACCAAGTTAAATCTTTTAAACTCTCAAATCCACTTAAATGATTGATCTAAAGCTATCGAAAATTATTTGGAGTCAAATCCTTGGAACTTTGACCAAAGTCATCCTATGTGTATTGATCAAACCACCTTCAACTTCCTTTCACATATTCAAACTCTAACTCTTAAGCATCAAGCTCTTTCCAAATCAATTTAAGACACTCCCCATGCCACCTCACTATCCCATGTGGCAAGTTGACTAGTCAAATGGTCAACATGGTTATTTGGAGTGGTCAAAGTTAATCAAACTTTCAACCTATAGGATTTTCATCAACACATGCCTTCCCTATACATTTGGATGGCTATGAGGGGCACTTGGCCGCAGCCCGAAGTCATCCTGCTTAATCAATCATTAGGGATAAGGGGAAAATGCCAAAATTAACCTCCCTACATCATCTCAAAAACCCATTCTACTAAAGATTTATTCAATCCAGATATAAGAGAATCCTCCCGAAGCTTTTCCTAAGTTGTTGCAAAGCTTTAGAGACTAATTTGAGAAGAGAGAGAGAGAAAGAGAGAGAAAAGAGAATTTTAATAGCAGATTTAAATCCAGCATATAAAAGGTCTTGTGCTCTTCAGCAAAAATATAGAGAATTTAATTATCTTTCCAACATACCCAAGAACATCAAAATCCATCCACTAGATTGTAAGTTATCTTCATTTTAATATATATGATTAAACCATGATTTCTTCCAAATCTCAATGCATGGAGCTTGAAACTCCATGGGTTGAAAGATTAGGGTATCAAGATCTTATGTTTCAAATTTCATGAAAATCCAACGGTTAGATTGAAAGTTATGGGTAATTAAATATTTCAATTCATTTTGAACTAAGATTCAGTCGGCTAACTAGAATTGTCCAATCTCTCATTCAGTGCGATCGGATGACGTTGATCCTGCCACATCATCCCTCAGAACCACATATGGTCATTAAATAAAAATTGAATTAAAAAATTTAATTAAATGCATTGGATTTCCAAAATTCATAGAAAATTCATTTTTCACCAAATTTAGTGTTCTTGAGCTCATTGGAAAGGGCTTCAACCCTATTATTTATTATAATTAAAATCAAAGTATTTTGACCATTTAATTGGGAGTTATTTGGGTTTGTTCAAAATACAAATTTCTTAATTTTCTTACAATCCAATGGTCAAATTGAGCCCAAATTTTGGTGAAATATTTTAAGCATCTTAGGCATCCTCTGCATATTTTCCCTAGCACCAGACAGTCAAGGGATTTCTGTGGGATAAATTTAGAAAGTAATGGGTCCATTTTGGACCCAAAAATTTGAAAATTCATAACTCTCTAAATTGGTAGAATTAGGTTATCTTATTGCTGTGGTATGCTTATATATGTCCCAGGGTTAGGTGACCAAAATTTCAAACCCATTTGAACACTAGAGACACCTAGGAAAAATGACTTAGGAAAAGGTTTAGCTAACTTTAAAAAATTCTAAGAAATTATACACACATCCAATAGGGGTAAAACTTTAGAACATCGAACTTAGTGACATTTTACACCTTATGTCCAAATTTCACTGGATTTGGAGGTCATTAGGTCAAAAAATTAACTAA
Source organism: Dendrobium chrysotoxum (assembly GCA_019925795.1). Lineage (NCBI taxonomy): Eukaryota > Viridiplantae > Streptophyta > Magnoliopsida > Asparagales > Orchidaceae > Dendrobium > Dendrobium chrysotoxum. The sequence goes on from CM034297.1 coordinate 20,628,364, forward strand.
ATTAAAATTCAACCATTTTTAGAACCCAAAAACTTCAAAACAATGTAATAAAAATAAATTAAATTTAAAAATTACAAATAATATATCAAACTGACAAGAAATTTACTCTCCATTCAGGAAAAATAAAAGCCCCATTACCGGACTTTTAGTTTAACTATAATTTACGTTCTAGACACCTAAAAACAAATAATTATCAAATTATTAAAAATCTCAAATAAATTCTACACACCAAAAAACACTCTCTTGGATCATCCCTGACCTTTGGGAGTGATTCCATATAATTTAGAATAAGTTTGGATCAAAACAATCAAAACCTCCATAATTAAGTAATTTAAAAAATTAATTAATTAACCAAATTTTGAAAAATCATAACTAATTGTAGAAAATCCAAATTGAGCAAACTCAAAGGCATTGTACTCCATCTAAGGTTTAATATTTATTAAAAATATCAAACCGTGAAAAATCACTTAAAATGAAAAAGTCAACTTTTAGTTAAAATTTTAACTAAAAAACTTTGAAAATTCATAACTAAATGTAGAAAAATTCAAATCCAGCAAACTTACAGTCTAATTGCTCATCCTAGGGTCTAATATTTAATAAAAATAGTAAATTCCTAGAAATCACCTTTAATCTAAAAGTCAAAATTTGACACTTTAATTTAATAATTAAAATAATAAAAAAATTCAAAAATTCAATAATCAATAAAAATCCCAGAAATTATTAATTAGATTAATAAATTTAATTTATCAAACCTTTAATATACAATAACCACTCTAAAGATGAAATTTTTAGGATGGTCTACTCTAAGCTACGGGCTATGTGTCTTAAGGAGGCCTAGTTCCTCGAGCGTGTTGACACAACGTCATGAATGAATTCAATGGACTGTAAACTTTAAATCAAATCATTATTAATTATTTAGCCAAATGAAAATCTTTAATCTAACTACATCAATAATATTTTTAGGGCTACATGTCCTAAGGAGGCCTGGTTCCTCGAGCCTAGTTGTACAACTCCATGAACTGGTTGATGAAAAATTTAAATTAATCTAATCCTTAAAATTAACAACCAATATAATTAATTAAATTATATTAATTCTTTAATTTATAAATAATTAAATTTATTTAATCAGTTAACCTTAAAAATGTATCTTAAAACAAACCTTAACACATTAATATTTGAATTCTAATCAAATTTACCCTTTAACCTTCAAAAAATCCAAACATTAGACAACTTTAATAAATTACTCGATATAAGATGTATCCAAACCACACATCCTTCCTCACACACTTTAGATGATTTATTAGGGCACCACTTCAAGATCTATGCTAGGCTAGTGTTTACTTTTCTACCGTGTACCAGTTTTTTGAGCTTTCACTACATGCTGGTTGTTAGAATTAGTTGATTACTATAATTATTTATTTAATTTCTACACTCTATGATGTTATTGATTGTGCATTAGATTTATCCTTAGGATAGGTACGATTTAAATGCTGATTTAATTTTATGCAGGTGGCCATGCTCATACAGGGCATTTAAAATAAAAGGGAGCAAAATCATAAATATGAAATTGCTACAAGTACTGCTGTTGTTCTAGGTCCCCCTTTTAAAATTAAAAGAGCATGATCAAGTGTGGCTGGTTTGAGCATTTTAATTTTAATATATAACAGCTTGAGACATGATTTTAAATTATAATTACCTAGGATAACCTTGTTGTGTCAAATCTAGATTTTAATTTTTTATCAAATGTAATTCAAATCTATTGAATTGTAATTCAAAGTGACATTTAAGAGGGGATACATAAATATCTGACTTAGATTCTAAAGAGGAGAGAACATCTCTTAAGGGAAAGTTCTCCTCCATTTCGAAGACTAAGTTAGGATAGTTTTTAAATATCTAAAGGAAAAAGATAACACCCTTTCTGAGGGGGAGTTTCTTTTTATTTGGATATCCAGACTCGATGAATCCAAGGAGCTCACAGAAGGATGAAGAAGTGAAGATCGAGAAGAATCCTATTTTCAAATTCACTTTAGTTTTAGAAGTAGAATCTGGGCTGTTGTTAGTGGTACCATGACACTCTACTTTATGTAAATATTGGGTTGTAATATTAAGTGGAAGTTGCCATACGGAATTTCAATTTGAATATTAATTTAATTAATTTGATAATTTTTTTTCCCAACAAAATAAAAAATTTATTAAAAGCAAATGATACACCGCAAGACCACGTCAGGGGCACATCATGGGGGTTACAATCAAATAAATAGAGACCAAATCAGAGATAAACTTAAATCAAAAGTGGATCCAAAAGGACTCAGACCGACACCTAGTTGCCAGGGAGGGGCTATCCAAGGAGGATAAAATAATCTACCAAGAAAATAAGCCAACAAGCACAAAACACACTAGACCACCAAGGTTGCCCAACCCAGGCCATCAAAGGTGCATGCAGTAAGACTGCTTCCTCATAGTCCTGATCTAAAATAACCATGTCAGCCAAAACTGAGAAAAGCCAAAAACCATAACCATGAAAGTAGTCACGGGAAAATCATTTCTTCTTAGTTTTCCTTTTATGGTTCCTAACAAAAGTATCAAGCGAGCTAGTTTCCAAATTGTTATTAGAAGTATCCTCCACTCTAGAAGATGACAAGTCATCATGAAGCCAATCACATTACCACCGAACAGTCTCCGTCGCAAGATGGGCTCACAAATTAGCATTCAAAATAATAAAAATAGGTACATCCACCAGAGGCACAATGCTAGCCTCCCCTAAGCCAACCAAGAACTCATCACCACCATAAGCTAAAGAACCAGAATTAGTACCCAAGATCTCCACACCATCTATATGAATAGGACTCACTCTAAAATTATCACAAAAATTACTATAATATAAAACTACACTACTATAAGCCATAATTGAAGGACCCTCACCCTCACCAGCACCATAAACTCCAACCAGTGAGCCACCCAAACAAATCGCAGCAACAGAAATAGGGACAGCAGGAGAATGAACTTGGCAAGACGGAATGGCCTTGCCATCCAAACTAGGAATTAAACTAACTCCAACATCACCAGTAACATCACCACCCATAGAATTGATGGGCAAAACAACAGGAGACACAGCCATAGAACTCTCCTAGTTACCAACAGGATTCACAGATGGTAAAACAATAGGAGATGGAATAACTACATTAGGACTAGGATTAATAAGAACAGTATCCCGTAAATCTCCAACATCCCCATCACCCACTGGAATGACAATATCATCAGTAACCCATAAATCTCATTTAGATAAAGAAGGTGCAGTAGGCAAGCTAGCATCAAAAAGAGGTCAACAGTCACCAAACGAATGTCCAAGATGCTTATATTTGGAACAAAAGAGAGGAAAATCCTCTAAAGTAACTTGTTGAAAATCACCTAGATTCTTTGGTCCTATCCAAATTTTGTCCAAAAATTTCTTCATTATATCAATTTCCACCAGCACACGGGCAACAAATAGGTGAGACCCCAATGCAGTGGCATTATCCACTTTCAGCGGATTACCAAAGAGAAGCCCCAAACCATGCAAGATATGAGGAGAGAAAAAATAGGGACGCAAATTAGGGAATGAAACCTAGATCGGGACAATGGGGGACTCATCCCCAATGTCATCGGAAGGAGGCCATTTCGACACTTTCATGATGCAATTGAAAACTAGATATGACCTATGACAAAAAAACCCTTCTAAAGTCAAGATCATTCTCCAGCTTAATGAGAACATGGGATGGATCCAACAAGGTAACAGAGAAAACACCATTTAACCGAAGGTTAAAAAAAATTTTTGGATCGACATAAGAGGAGGCTGCCGCGAAGGGAAGAAACCAACAAGCGAAAACTTAAAGGGTTCAGCAAGAGCAAAAAACTCCTCTTCCAAAATTAAAAGAGCAGGTACGCCATGAAAGGAAGACTGTTTAAGGTTGGGAAATCGACCAGGAGAAGACCCTGCTAAAGCTTCCAAAAATGAGCGAGATCTAGGTAATCCATCCAGAAAACCAGGATCGGCCAATCGACAAACCGCCATTCTAGAAACAGAACAAAAGAAAAGGAAAGGGGAGAAGAACATCCTTTGGTGCATGGAGGAAGCCAAGCACTGTCGGTAGAGAGCAGCTAGGGCAAAGCCCTAGCCCACCATAGAGACGACTCCAGGATTTCTCGAGAGGCACTCGACTTAGCCTTGAAATAAATGTCAATTTTAAACTAGGGTTTCTAGATGGCAAGAGACTCTGTATTGAAGAAAATCAGATTAAGTTTAAGGTTGTGAATTAATTAATTAATTTGATAAATGATTGATGTGTTGATTGTGATATAGGATTGCATGCTTTTAGTAATTTTTTAGCAATTTTACATGTCGATCTTTGATTTTGCCTGGAACCCAACCTGATGCTCATGATGGATACCTAAAACCTCTTCTATTTTAATTAAATTAAAATTTATAAGACCATATAGAAACTCTAACACTTTTTAAGAAGTAAACCCGAGACAGCGGGGAGTTTGTATTGCAGTTTATTGCACTTTCTTTCCATTATTAAGCACCTCCCTGCCTGCGGGTTTTAGCAGATCACCTGGCCCATGAGGGTATAGATCTGTCAAGGGGAATTTGTGCAATCTTTAAGGAAAAACTTATTTTTTAAGCCTTTTTAAAATTGCTTCATGTTTGATTTAAGCATTTATTGAGTCAACTAGCATAAACTGCATTAGAAATAAATTAAAATATATCAAAAATTTAATTGTGTTTACTTTAAGATTCATACTACCTAACATAAGTCAAAGGGCCAATTAAGGACTACTCTAGATATATGTCCTATTCTCAAAAACTTAACTTAATTAAATGTACCTACTACTTTAACAAAAAAAGACTGGACTCATGATTTTTAAACATTTAGGTGGTTAGCTGGCTCCCCAATCCAGGCTAGGGTAAGTCCAGATCACGCATTGAATTAGCTAGGTTCAGGTAACTAATTTTTAGTACTCAATTTAGACTTAGGTTCTGAGGCAACTCAGGCTATAAGACCTCAACCTTCAGGAATATAATCTCAATTTTCTAATAAAATTGACAATTCAAACTAAAATCTCTTTCAATTCAAATTCAAACCCAACACTTAGAATAGGCTGGGTGTTTCTAAAATACTTTAAAATCCCAAAGCACCTCCTACCTTTTCCCCCTTGGCCTCCAAAAATAAGTGATCTCCTTGATCCAATCCGAGTTGAATTTTCAACCTCGTCTCCTAGACATCAAACTTTGAAATCTTAAAATAAAATTTCTACCGTTATTTTAATCGAGAGTATTCGTACGAGATTTTAGTTTCCTACGATGTAATTAACTATGAGGGCTTGATCTCGTAAGATATTTAGAAACCCAAATCAATTTTTTAAAACCAAATCAATTTTTCTAAACTCTAATTAATTATTTTTGGGAAAATTTAAGTCAAAATTAATGATCATTATCTTCATTTTCAAATAATTCATAATGACTGATATCTTTTTCCCTCAGGAAGATATATCAATTATTATTATAACTTTGATTATAAAATTAATGATAATTTATCTAAATTATCATAGTTAAATACTTGAGTGAACAATCATTCTAACTCTCTGGGGTCATATGTAGTTTTTGCTCAAATTTAACTATGATAATCTGAATGAAATTTTAATCCTGCAAATTGAACCCATTAAGGAATGGTAACCCCATCTCCTGAGATAATATATCGTTCATAATGATGTATTCAGTTTCAAAATTAAAAATTAAAAAATTAAATCCCCCAAAGATAATTAGTCTTTTCAAAAATAAAAACACTTTGTAATCAAACAAAAAAATGGCGAGTCTGCTGGGGATAAATATCTCTTTCCATCTTTAATAGCGGTATAAATATTATTTCATCAGTAATTTTGACTACCTTTCCTTTCGTTGGTCCCTCTGCCCATTTTTTTCTTCGGTGAGTGTGGCCAACATCAATAAGACATGTCAAAAGAGAGGTGAGTGTAGGAAACCTCTATTAAAGTCAAGCTTGGACATTTTGCCTCTAAATTAATTGGTAGAGCAAAAGAGTCAAGCCAAATCCTCTAAAATCCTCCTATAAATGTTGCAATCTTGCATGCTTAAACATATCTCAAGCATGTTATGTTTCATAACTTATAGAATCTCCTTCAGTTTTAAAATCAAAATTCAAATCTTTTAGCAAAACCCAGGCTTAGACATTTTGCCTCCAAGTTAATTGGCAAAGCAAAAGAGTCAAGCCAAATTTTCTAAGATCTTTCTATAAATGCAATAAACTCATATGTTCAAATAAATCCAAATATGTTGAGTTTCATAATTTACAGAAGACTCTTCAATCTCAATGTCAAAATCCAAAACTCTTCAGTCAATTTTGGGCATTGACATTTCACCCCCAACCCAACTAGCAGGGTAAAAGAATTAAGCTAATCTTTTTGAGCTTTCTCAGTAAACTTATAAACCCTTACGCTGAGTGTAAATTCAATATATTGAGTTTGAAGGATTTGAGAAAACTCTATCAATATTTTAAACCTTTAAAATCCTTTTCAAAATCACTCAAATTAGCTTTGATCGTTGTTGCTATATGTTTCCTATAACTTCCTCTTGTATTTTAACATGTACACTGCAAATCCAATTTTCATCAATGTCAATTTCAAGATTCAATCCTTCTAGTCAAATCTGGGCTTAGACATTTTGCCCCTAAGTCAACTAGTGGAGCAAGAGGGTCAAGCCATACCTTAGGATCTTCATATCAATTATATTAACCTACATATTCGAATGAGATTTGGTATGTTGAGTATTAGAATTTAAAGAAGATCAGTAGAATCTAACACTAGGCTTTGACATTTCACCTCTATGTTACATGGTAGAATGAAAAAGTTAAACTAAATCCTCAAGATTCTCATTTCAATTTTATGAACCCTCATGTTGAGTGAAAACTCAATATGTTGAGTTCAAAAATGTGAGAACAATTAACTCAATTCAAAATTTAAACTCAAATTCAAAATCACCTAATTCAAATCTATATTTTTGAATTTCAGATCCCCTTTCTTTAAGATACTCAAAATCTAGGCTCTAACATTTCCCTCTCAAACCACTTGGTGGGGTGAAAAAGCCAAGCCTAATTCATAAGATCTTCAGGTCAATTTTGTAAACTTACATATTCGAGTAAAACTCAATGTGTTGAGTTTCAAAATTTAAAGAAGATATGTTTAATTTTAGCCTAAAATTTGAATTCAATTTCAACTGCAAATCCGAAGTCAATTTTAACCTTTAGTTCAAATTTGATTTCAACCTCTCAATTCAAGTTCAATTCAAACTTCAAGTTCAAATTTAAGCTTCAACATTTCACCGTAATTTGAATGATGGGATGAAATAGCTAAGCTAATCCCTTGAATCTTATAGTTAATTTGTTAACCTTTATGTTGAATGCAAGTTCAATATATTGAGTTTCAAAACTCAAAGAATATCCATCAAGTTTTCAAAATCAAATCTTTTTTAAAATCACCCTAATCAATTTCAATCTCAAAATATAAAACCCTTATCAAATTTGAGCTTTGATATTTTACTAACAAGTAAATTAGTTGAGCGAAAGAGTAAAGTTCAGTTCATATGTTCTCCTCGTCAATTTATGAACCACCATATTGAGCGCAAACTTAACATGGTTGAGTTATAAAATTATAAATAAAATTAGTCAAGTTTAAAATTCAAATTCAATTTCAAGATCAACTAATTCAAATCATTTTCTTTTAAATTTCAGAAAATCAAACATACTCAAATGGCTGGGAAACTTATCTTTTCCCAGGATAGGAACTTAACTACATAAGAAATCATCTATGGTAGTTTAATTTAGTTTGGAGTGGAGTTTCAAAACTTGATACTATCAATTAATGGAGAAGAAATCATAGATTTGTTTGTTGGGACACATAAGGATTCCCCTTTAGTAGAAATTACTTTAGGGTTGGGAGCTAACTCTCTCATCTCCAAAATGGTGGTTATGGTCACCCCCTTGCCCATTGTACCATCTACTCTAGAGGATAAGAAATAGAAACTAGTGATAATGGATGAGAGGTCATCTGTGTCTAAGATCAGGTCAAGTTCTAGTACCACCTTTGCTAGCACGAACCAAAAGAAGAATTACCTTCGAAGAGTTAGAAAGAAGGTTGTTAAGGCTAAAAAGATTGCTGAGTTGAAAGCCTTAAAGCAAATTAAAGCTAATGCCAATCAAAAAATCATTGCCCCTTGCACGTACCACCTCCTTGGTGGAAATTATTTCCACCCTCTTCTTGTTACCCAAAGGAGGGAGGTTGTGACAATGATAGCACAACCTGTACCGTGCCCTTTTGACTATAGTACAAGAATCGATCAAACTAGAATTGAGCAATAACCAGTAATAGGCCAGAGGCCCCCAATTGAAGGATATCACCCATCCACTCTACTAGAATATGTTAGATCGCGTTACTACATGTGTCCCACTACATCATCTATAGAGGAGGAAGTGTAAAAAACCACTCGATGTGACACTCTCCTAACTACTATACCACTAGTAATGAGACGAGGAATTAATTTAAGATTATATCAGATAGTGATACCATCAAAATTTAAGTTTTGAAGGGGTCCTATCGCGATAAATCTTTTAATAAAAATGATGCAGCATCTTAAAAGGATAGTGCAAACTCCATAATAGTCTCTCCCTCCAAAGAGATTATAGTAATCTAATTCCATATTGATAAGGTCTCGCCACCTAGACTTGCAACTTTTAATGAAAACATATAATTTCTCAAGTATATGGGGTTCGAATTTTCAAGATAGTTGTTTCACATTTAATGGAAATTGACCTCTAGCTTAAATCTTAAGCAGTTGAGAGTTATCATTGACTCCACCAATTGTTTAAAGGTCCCTCCCTCCCATCGCTTGCGTGGTTTGATTCAATATTTGAGTTAAAATTTGTATCAAACTTAAGTTGAATTTATAAATGAAAATTTTCTCAATCTTCTTATAATTGTCGATCTTAATAGGCATCATTTACATGCTTTGAATCTATTCAATGATTTTTTATGTCAAGTGGACATTCTTATCAAAAGATTGGGTCTTACCTTGAGGATTATCCTTCCTTATATAAGAAAAATAGCCTTCTTCTCTTATACATGAGATATAATCCTGACTTTTAAAAAAAAAAGAAAAAAAAGAGAGAAGAAGAGCAATCATTTTAAGATTTTAAAGAAAATTAAGCCTCTTATCAAAATCAAAAGAAATAAAAATAAATTAGAAGATGTGCAATGTGCGCCACAAGTCAAGAAATGTGTGGAGTTCACTAAAAATTAAAAGATGTGCAACGGGCGCCACAAAGACAAGAAAAAGGCCTTTTCCTTCATTAATTTCTTTAATATCAAAAGAAAACCCAATTACTTTTAATTACTTAACTTTGGAATATCTTGAATCTAGATTCTTCATTATGCATGAATTATCTATTAGATAGAAAAATGGCATACAAGAGAATCAAAAGAATTAAATTTATATATTTAACTTAAACCTTTTGAAATTGATTCTAATTCAAAAATATGGAAGGGAGACTCCAGTTCAGTTTCTATGAAACTTGGTCTGGGTCAACAAAACCTAAATCCCTAAATCTTTCCAGATTTGTTGGAGTCGATCCACTTCTCACTGTACTTTTAAATTTATTCCCACATGTCATTCCGACAAGGTCCAAATGGTTAAGAGGAAATTTTCTAACAAAAAAAATGAATCTTCTACTCCACATAAATTATTCAAATTTTATCCTTGAGGAATGTGTGAGTCCTTGCACATAGGCATCTTTTTTGTCAAGACCTTTTCTACAAAATCACACTCTATGTTGGGTCCAAGATCAGTCCCACTAGAGGAGTGGCATACTTCGCTGGAAATTGCCATTCAAGATCAAATTATAATTGAGTAGAGTGCCCGAATCCAATTAGAGAAGCTTGAGGCCTTGCAGAGCATCATCTCTAAGGCTCAATAAAACTCAGAGTTTTATAAAATTTGAATTGTTTAAGCTTGTGCTAAGATAGTGTGACTAAAACTTTCCAAGTTGGAGACTTGGCCTTGGTTCTTCGGATGCCTATCTTAGCCTACTAAGAGATCAGTGGGGGAGTTTGAACCAATGTAAGATTGACCTTTTCTCGAAGAGATGATCTTTGAGGGAATTTTAAATATTAATAGATTAACCCTGAAGGATGCCACCTGATATTTTCAAACATTGGGGCGGCTCTTTAGGAAGTACCATGCCAAATGAGTATGAAATTCAACATCAACAAAATACTCTTTAAATTCAAAAATTTTGAATTCAAAATTCTTCAAATTTAAATTTCTAAATCTTCCAAATTCATATCTCTATCTGAAATAAAAATTTTAATCAATCTCAAATCAAATTAAATTTAATTAAAATCCAAAATTCAAAATTCATATCTAATTCAAAAGCAAAATCAAAATTTTCTTATCTTTTAAGGATACGTGTGAGTCCCCATGCCTCCTTTCCTTAGGATTAGATCTGCTAGTGGTGGAGCAACCCCCTCGTGGCACCATCCTAGCTTCCAAAACCAAATTTGGGTTAGATAGTTCTATCTAAAATCCTTAGAGGATTATGTAGACTATCGCCTTGGTTAGATGTGAGTCCTAGTGCTTTCTAGCTAGGTTTGTCATTGAAAGCCCAAAATAAATTTGGCCTTTTAAAAGTAGGTGTGAGTCACCATGCTTCCTAGCTCCTAAGATCTTGACAAACTAGTGGTGAATTTAAGCCTGATGGGCCCCATCATAGTTCAATCACCTTCTAGTCTTTTAAGGATAGGTGTGAGTCCCTATGATTCCTTTTCTTAGGATTAGAATTAAGTCGAGTCAAATAGTTTATGCCAAAATTCTTAGAGGATTAGGTAGACCATCTCCTTAGTTAGTCCCCTAGGTTAGATGTGAGTCCCTATACTTTCTAGCTAGGTTAGTCATTAAAACCCCAAAAGAAATTTGATCTTTTAGTAGTAGGTATGAGTCCTGGTGCTTCCTACCTCCTAGGATCTTGACTAACTAATGGTGGATTTAAGCTTATTGGGCCCCATCCTAGTTAGTCACCCTATAATTTTTAAGGATAGGTTTGAGTCCCCGTGCTTCTTTTCCTTAGGATTAGATCTACTAGTGATGGAGTATGCACAATGTGGCACCATCCTAGTTTCAAAATCTAGTTTTGATCCTTTATGTGGAATAAGTTTCCTCCCCACATGATCACCCACTAGTTATAGAGCACGCCCTCTATGGTACCATCATAGTTTCAAAATCAAATTTGATCCTCTTTGTGGAGCAAGTTTCCTTCGCACATGATTACCCACTAGTGATAGAGCACGCCCTCTATGGCACCATCCTAATTTCAAAATCTTGATTCAATCCTCTGTGTGGAGCAAGTTTCATCCTCATATGATCATCCACTAGCAATGGAGCACGCCCTTTCTGGCACCATCCTAGTTTCAAAATCAAATTCAATCCTCTGAGTGGAGCAAGTTTCCTCCCCATAAGATCATCCACTAATGATGGAGCACACCCTCTGTGGCACCATTCTAGTTTCAAAATCAAATTTGATCCTCTGTCTGGAGCAAGTTTCCTCCCCACATAATCACCCACTAGTGATGGAGCATGCCCTCTATGGCACTATCCAAATTTCAAAATCTTGATTCGATCCTCTATATGAATCAAGTTTCCCTCGCACATGATCACCCAATAGTGATGGAGCATGCCCTCTATGGCACCATCTTAGTTTCAAAATTAAACTTGATCCTCAATGTGGAGCAAGTTTTCTCCTCATAAGATCATCCACTAATGATGGAGCATGCCCGTTGTGGCACCATCCTAGTTTCAAAATTAAAATTTGCTCCTCTGTGTAAAGTAATTTTCCTCTCCATAAGATCATCCACTAGTGATGGATAACACCATTTATGGTTGTTGCAAATCTGGGCCCAATTATAGTGATTTTGATGATAACAAACATTACTATTTCTTTACTTCTGCTATTCTTGGATATCAATTTAGTTTTCCTTCCTCACTAACCTTTCAGGTCCACAGGTTCACTTGGAATGTCAATAAGCTTAAGATCATGTAGAATAGGATTAAGTCAGTCTGTAACTTCTAATCCAATGCATCTTTTATCTTTTATTGTGACAAATATACTGTGATGGATCCTAAAGCTAAAAAACCTTGCACACACACTCAGGGGGAGAAACTTTGTGAGTTAAAGAATTTTTTAATTTTTGAGCATATCGTATAGGATGATTCTAAATCTTCCTGGATGATCAATTAAAAATAAAAAACCCCACTAGGGCATCCTTGATTATTAAGTTTGCTTAACTAATTATCCTGGATGATTTATATCATACAGGATGATCAGTACAGATTGAAATAAATAGCCGCTAATCATAATTCAGGTAAGATTTCATAATTCAAAATTTATTCTGATCATACGGGGTGATCTATATCATCCTAGACGATTCATGACAATTATGCCAAAAATAATCCTTCGATTAACGGATTAATTATAGTTAAATAAATTGATCAAACTGTACAGGATGATCGAAGATAATTATCATAGACGATCTTAGCACTATATGGTATGATAATTAATCACCACCTATCATACAAGAGAAAAACTTTAACTTTTCAACTAATCATCCTGGATGATACCTCTACATCATACTGTACAAATCGTATGCTGCATGGGATGATAATTAAGTGCCAGCCATCATACTGGATGATCAATAGCCACTCGTGAACTAATCATCCAAGATGATCGAAAGATCGTATGAGATGATTTGTTCAAATACTTGAATTGATCATACAGGGAAATACTGATCATACTGGCAGGAAGGACTATTTTGTACTAATCGTATAGGATGATATTTAATTTTCCTAGATGAGCTTTGCCGCTAAATTGAAATATGGTCTTTTTTTAAAGCCTCCTATTTAAGTTCTCTTAATTGCTGCTAAGCAAATCATTTCCTGTTGTTCTAACCAAAGAGAGCTTAGAGAAGGAGAAGGAGAGTTTGGGAGAGAGAGAGAGAGAGATAATCTTGTGAGGGGGAGTTTGTAAGGGGATTCACAAAGATTTCTCCAAGCAAGGATTCAATTGTCTTATTCCTTCTTCATCCTTGGTTCATTGGTAGCTCTAGGGAGATGATCATCAGCATCAGATCTAGGTTCTCTGCCTACTCCAAGAAGGAGTAAAAGGATTATGAGGTTCTCTACCTACTCTAGGATGGTTTAAAGGATTCTGAGGTTCTCTGCCTACTCCATGAGGGAGTAAAAGGATTCCATGTTCTCTATTATCACAAGGAGGGTGAAAAAGGATTCAAGGTTCTCTGCCTCATCGGGTCAGTGAAAAGATTTTATAAGGGCTTCTCCACCTTGGTATGGGGACAAAAGGAGAGACACTAACTGATTAGTACAATACCTAGAATGAGAGGTTATGGGGAGTGGACGTAGGTTTGATTTGACTGAACAACTATAAAATTTTGTGTGCTCTTTCATATTACTTTTTTTCGCATTTAATTTCTGCATTGTTCTATGATTTATTCTGTGGTTAAAATTTTTTATTTTGGTATCTGCTTCGCTTAAGTTTTAGTTTTTTAAAATAATTAAAAAGATAAAAAAGATTTTTCTTTTTGGTTAAGAAATTTTTAAAACACCAATTTACCCCCCTCTTGGTTAACCTCGGGCTAGTTTTATAGGATTTAACCATCCTCATGAACTTTTAAGTGATATCAGAGCAGGATTCATAAACTTAGTTTTAAAAAACTTTTGAATAATGATTGATGGCTAACTTTGGTAATCGCAACATGGCTGAAGGTTATTTAATTACTCGACCACCTCTATTTGATAATATTCCTTTTGATTTTTGGAAAACTCGAATGTCTACTTTTTTATGATCAATTGATTATCACATGTGGATGCTACTTAAGGAAGGATATACTGTACCTTTTCATCTTGTTGATGGCATAACAACTAAATTTTTTTTTTGAATGGATAACTGATAAACTAGGACCTTCGCCACACCCGCCGCGCCCGCGTGCCAGTCTGACCACTATGCCATTCCTACAAAAGTGTTATAAAGGATGTATTTTTTATTTATATTAAAACTTATAGAAATTTATAATTAAAAGTTATTAATTTATGTTTATTATTTTAATTGATAATTAAAATAAGTTATTTAAGTAACAATTAAGTAAACTATATTATTAAATTAATAATTAATTAAAATATATTAATAAATTAATAATTAATTAAAATAAACTATAAATTATTAATGAATTAAATTATGAATAAATTATATTTTTAGAGATTTTTAGACTCCGTCGAAAACTCCGTCAAAAAGTCCGCCAGAAAAGCCGCCGGCAAACCTGCTTGAAAATTTGTCAAAAAAATTTCTAAATAATCCGTCAAAAATCCGCCGAAATAGCCACCAGAAATTCTTCCACCGAAAATTCGTCAAAAAATTTCACCGCTAATGGGAGATTTTCCTGTAGTGTCAGCATCAAACTTCTTTGAAACTGAAGCTGAAGAAAAGGTAACAAACCTGTGCTTAATGGTAGATGATCATCTTGATCACTCTGAACAAGAGGAGGTATGTGAGCTTACCTATGAATAATTATTTAAAGTTTCTGAAAAGATATATTCTTTATATTGGAAGCTTAAAAAGTTACATGCAAGCCTCAAATCTAATTTCTTAGTTCTCTAGAAAAAACATGAATGCCTAAGGAAAGATTACTCCACTCTGGATGGCAATCACATGACTTAATTAGATGAATTAAATAAAAAGTATTCTGATTTAACTACTGATCATGATTCACTAAAAATATTATATGTTGATTTAGAAAAAGCTTTGAAAGAATTAGAAACTATTGCATGCAATTTAGACAGTAGTGAGCATTCCTTGAAACGGGAAGTGGCAAGCTATTGAAAGGCAAATGAGTTTCTAAGAGAAAAAATTATTGCATTAGAGTAAAATAAAGCACCACCTTTACTTAAAGAATTTTATAACCCATCAATGAAGTATGCATCATTCAAACCTAGGAAGAGACACAATAAGTAGATTAGAAAACCCTTTTCCTGGTGTTAGATATTTTCTTATTGCATGCTAGGACATATCTCCCACACTTGCACTATTTATCATAGAACATATTTGGTGTGGATACCTAAAGTTAAAAATTTATAGCATAACATAGCATGCACATCATTCTTCTTTCCATAAGATGGGACCCAAATCTGACATTTATTAATTTTATAAGAGTGCTCTCACAAAAGGCCTCATAAGAGCATGTGGTACTAGACAGTGGATGCTCATGGCATATGATTGGATATCCAAATCAATTCATTTCGCTAGAGGCTAGAGCAGGAGGTACGGTAACACTTGGAGATAACTCCACTAGGAGAGTGCTGGGCTCATGTATAATTATTAATTCAAAAAATTTCATCATTGTAAATATTTTTCTTATATATGCATTAAAATATAATCTGCTCAGCATCAGCCATCTCTATGACAAAGGCTTTAGCATAAAATTTATGCCAATCAGCTGCATTATAAGCTTAAATGACAAAATTATTTTGCCGAAAAAAAGATCAACAATTTTTACATGCTGGATCTAAATTTCTTTAAAGCTTATACTGCTCTTTACTTAAAAATATTTGCTGATGAATCATGATTATGGCATAGGAAATTGTGTCATGCAAGTATGAAATGCCTTAAAAAGATTACCTAAAAAGACTAGGTGAGAGGTGTCCCGAAATTGGAGTTCACTAAGGACCACCTGTGTGATGCATGTTAGTTAAGAAAGCAAGTTAAATCCTCCTTCCACTCAATCAAAGACATTAACACTAGTAAATCCTTAGAAGTCCTTCACATGGTTCTCTTTGAACCTATCAGCACTTCTAGTCTAGGAGGGAAAGTTTATGGGTATGTGATAGTCGATGATTATTCAGGGTCTACTTTGGCTAGATTTCTATCTCATAAAAGTGAATCATTTGAGGAGTTTAGATCTTTTTCCACTTGGATTCAGAGAAAACTAGATTGTAAAATTTTAATCATTCATAGTGACCATGGTAGAGAAATTGAGAATGAAAATTTTGAATCTTTCTATAAGAAGCAAGGGATAGATCACAATTTTTCAACTCCTAGGACCCCTCAACAGAACAGGGTAGCTGAAAGAAAGAATAGGACCCTAGTAGAAGCCAGTAGAGCCATGTTAGCTGAATACTCACTTCCTAAATATTTCTGGGCAGAAGCGGTGAATACTACAAGTTATGTTCTAAATAGAGTAAATCTTAGATCCAAGATGAACAAGACACCCTATGAAATCCTTAAGGGCAGGACACCCAACCTCTCTCAGCTTTGTATCTTTGGATGTAAAGTGTTCATTCTGAATAATGGGAAGTCTCAACTAGGAAGGTTTGAACTAAAATTTGATGAAGGAGTGTTCCTAGGTTACTTAAGAGTTAGGAAATCCTATAGAGTCTTCAATAAAAGAGCACTAATAGTTGAGGAGACCACTCATATTGTGTTTGATGAATCAAATAATTCTGGAGTGTCTAGGGAAGAAGAAGAAGAGATTGAAGAAGTCACCCAAAGAGTAGAATCTATAAATCTGGAGGAAAGGGTAGAACCTAAAAATTTATTGCTAGAGAATGGAGATATTCTTCAAGTCATCCTAAAGAACTGATCTTAGGAGACCCATCTAAATGTGTTAGAACTAGGCATAGACTTAAAAAAAAGTAAACCACTCTTCTTTCATTTCAATGACTGAACCTACCAACCTAAATTAAGCTTTATCTGATGAATTCTGGACTGTAGCCATGTAGGAAGAGTTGAATCAATTTATAAGGAATAATATTTGGGAGCTAATTGAAAGACCTAAGGACCAGAGTGTTGTTGGACCTAAATGGGTTTTCAAAAATAAAATGAATAATACTGGTGTAGTGGTGAAGAATAAAGCAAGATTAGTGGCTAAGGGATATAATCAGATAGAAGGGATTGACTTTAAAGAGACATTTGCCCCTACAACTAGATTAGAAGTTATTAGGATGCTATTAGCCTTTGTATATTTTAAGTGATTCAAACTATTTCAAATGGATGTTAAGTGTGTCATTCTGAATGGGGTGATAAAAGAAGTTGTGTACGTTGAACAACCTCCAGGCTTTGAAAATTCATAATTTCCTAATTATGTGCTCAAATTAAAAAAGTCTTTATATGGACTAAAATAAGCACCCAGGAAATGGTATGAAAGACTTAGCACTTTCCTACTAGAAAGAACCTTTGTTAAGAGGAGCGTAGACACTACCCTTTTTTTAAAAAAGGTAGGAGATGAATTACTGATTATCCCAATCTATATTGAAGATATTCTATTTGGATCTTCTAATGATAAAATTATGTGATAAATTTTCAAAAATAATGAGTAAGGAGTTTGAAATGAGTATAATGGGCAAACTGACTTACTTTCTTGGATTTAGTATAAGGCAGAAGGATGATGAAACTTTTCTTAGTTAGTCAAAATATATTAAGGACATCCTTAAGAAGTATGAGATGTATAAAGCCAAGCAAATCAACAGTCCCATGAGTACCACTGTTTAGTTAGATAAGGATTCAAATAAAAAATTTGTTGATCAAAAGAAATATACGAAAATAATTGGATCACTTCTTTACTTAACTACTAGCAAACCTGATATTATGTTTAATGTTTATCTCTGTGCTAGATTTCAGGCTGATCCAAAGGAGTCCCACCTAACTATTGTTAAGAGAATCCTTAGATATCTCTTGGGGACCCAAGACTTAGGAATTTAGTATCCTAGGAATAATACCTCTTTTGAAATTATAGGATATTCTGATTCAAATTTTGTAAGATGCCGAGTTGATAGGAAAAGCACTTCTAGGACATGTCAATTCATAGGATGACCCTTAGTCTCCTGGTCCAGTAGAAAATAGAACTCATTTACCCTATCCAGTATTGAAGCTGAGTACATAGCCTTAGGAAGTTTTGTGTAGCCTAGGTCCTTTGGTTAAAACAACAAATTCTTTTAGGACTACTTGTAGGCATAAATCCAGTCCTATGTGATAACATTAGTGCTATCTAAGTTGTAACTTTATTTTCATAATTATACTCTCTTATTATGTGTACTTTTGATGATTCCAAAATATTATTGTATTGATTGATATTTCTCCTAACATGTATTGGATATATTGCTTTTATTTTTTATGTGTACTAATATTTTAGGGAAATCACACTCCAAGCTAGTTGAAGACTTCAGGTTAGATTGGATTAGATTTTAGGGTTTTTGGAGTCTATACTTTTTATATTTTTCTTGACTCTGAGAGAGTGTGATTGTAAATTAGGTAACCATGCACACAAACACTGGGGGAGTAAAACTAAACATTAATTTTTAGAATAAATTGAACTGTACGATTATTAATCGTACTAGACGATTAGGATGTGTACCTCCAGAACGTAGTGGCTAGGAACATGACTCAAAATTTTTTTCTAAGTACACTTCATACTGTACAAAATGATTTTGTCCCAGACGTTAATCAGAGTATGAAATCAGGTTCATCTAGTTTGTCTCGTACGAATGCACGAAAAAATATAACTGATCATATTGTACGATATGGATTCGTACAGACACCGATCAGAGTACGAAATGTGGTTCGTTCACAATTGTACAGATAAAAGTGATATTTTTGAACTGACCGTACTGTATGATAAGGGTTCATACATATGCCAATTAGAGTACAAAATTGGGTTCATCCGCATTTGTACAGACGAAAGCCTTATTTTTTTGAACTGATCATATTGTACGATCAACGATCATACAGACACTAACAAGAGTATGAAATGAGGTTTGTACAGCATCGTATGAGACTTTTTAAATTATTCATATGTATAAAGATCGATCGTACTATATGATCCAAACCCGTCAAACTTGAAATTTTTAATTTTTGGACGATTTTTCTTGTCATAAAAACTGACTGTCATGTGAGTCTTCTATGAATTTCATCTTGAGAGAGAAAGAAAGAGTGATTTGGAAGAGTGTTTATGAGTGAGTGTGGTGCGATCTTTAGAGAGAAAATTATGAGGAATTCACAAGGTTGCCCAAAGGTGAGGATCTCATTTTTTGTACTTCAAGTCTTTGCCCTACCTCTTTAAAGACTCTTGAGAGAAGATCTTTGAAGGAGAGTCTGATTCTCTGCCATCACTAGGAGGGTGAGAAAGGACGCTTGGTACTCTGCCATCACCAGGAGGGTGAGAAAGGATGATGGTTCTCTACCGCACCGGGGTTTGCTGGAAGAGAGAAAAATTGTAAAGGCTTCTCCGCCTTGCTATGGGGGCTAAATGAGAAGGAGTCTCAAGGGAGTGGACGTAGGTCTTATTGGACCGAACCACTATAAAATTTGGTCTTCTTTGTTCTTTACTTTTTACTGCATTTTTATTTTTCACATTGCAATTTAGTTTTTCTGTGGTTGAAAAATATTTTTTTAAAAAAATTCATATTTGTGCTTAAATTATTTAAATTAGTTTTTAAAATAACCAATTTTTTTTTAAAATAACCAATTCACCCCCCTCTTGGTTAGCATTGGGACAAGTGCCTTAGGTCTAATAACCTAATCAGTCTTTATAATCTACATTTCAAAGAATCCAATTCAACACTCTAGGACCAAACACATAAATATCAGGCACCACTTCATTAGGGACCATGTTACCAAAGGAGATATAGAGCTACACCATATAGCTACTGAAAACCAACTAGTATATATCTTCACAAAACCTCTCGCATTTGAAACTTTTAGCACCTTAAGAACCAGATTAGGTGTGATAGATATTCATGCTTGAAAATGATATCTTATATTTATATTTTTGCTCTTAGTGTTCTATTTGATTTTTTTTTTTTATGTGTTTTAGTTTTATGATTTTGATTTCCTGATATTTTTTCTTCAGTATATTAAAAATCAGATCACTGCTCACTTCCGCTGATGAACTTGTTATTTAAATGATATTTTTACCTTATTTATGTTTAGAAGCTTATAAGAAGTAATTGACTCCTCTAAAATAGTTAAAGGAAGAAACATTGATGATTATTTTTCTTTTTCTAAATCCTTTAATGGTATATCTTTTCTTTTTGAATCAAAATTTATTTCAAAATTAAAAAGTTGAACTTTAAAAAAGAGAACTATTTTATCTTCCTACAGTAATCTATCTCATATGAATAGTATTCTAAATCATTGAATCGCTTTCATATTTTCTTAATCAGGTGATTGCATTTATCATATGAGTATGATTCTATTTTGTGATTTACTCTTTCTTATATTACAAAGTGAGTTTTTTCTTCTCTTGTATTTGAAAGATAATCTCACAACTAAGAGTCTTTATAGGTTATGAAAGAAAGCAAGCTCATAAAAGAAATTAAAAGAGGCATAAAATGAGCCCAACACTGAAAAGATGCGTAATGTTCGCCAATTAATTACAGAGAATATAAAGAGTATCAAAAATTAAAAGATGCACAAAGTGCGCCAAATAACTAAAAAAGAGGCACAAAATGAGCCCAATAAGCTTCCTTCTCTTTCCAATCTTTAAAGATCTTAGAAGAATCCATCTACCACTTAATATCTTCAAACACTTGAGATTGAAAATCATGATTCCTGATTCTTTACTTTGCAAATACTATTTTATCAAATATTTTTCTAAAATAAAGTTTGAATGGATCACTTTTCTTAACTAATTTCTTGTTTCTGAATTAGATTTTTGTTTGAAAGGAATTTTAACCTGTATGGTGTACGAGATAGGGTTTACAAAATAAATTTTCTAACTTTTTTTAGATTTTAGCATGTCATTTCATTCTTATTGGTTTTAAGTTCAAAAATTAAGAGAGATTCATCAGATTGATCAATTATTTATATGTGTGTACTGGACTTTGTATCTATACTTTATTCTATTTTAGTATTTATCTTTCTTCCTCCTTTTTATGATATCAAAAGGGGGTGAAGTATGTTGATTGCTTAGTTTACTTAATATGTCATTTGCTTATGTTTTAGTAAAATTTATATTATTCTTTTTCTCTTTTTTATGTCTCTTTTATATATATATATATATATATATATATAATAGAAAAGAAAAAAAATAAAATTTTTCTGACTTTAAAAATTTTACAGCAATATTTGCCATCATTAAAAAGGGATAGATTGTCATAAATTTTCACCCAAGTATAGTGATTTTGATGATAATAGATAATAATATTTCTTTACTTCTGCTATTCTTAGATATCTACTTCGTTTGCCCTGCTCACTAACCTTTCAGGTCCATAGGTTCACTTGGAACATCAATCAATATAAGATCAGGTTGACTAGGATTGAGTCCATCCGTAATTTCTATTCCAATGCATCTTTTACCTTTTCTTGAGTCAAATGTACTATGATGGATCCGAAGCTAACTAACCTTGCATACACACACTCAGGGTGAGAAACATTATGAGTTAGAGAATTTCTAATTTTTGATCATATCATATAGGATGATTCTAAATCATTCTAGACGATCAATTAAAAATAGAAACCCTAATAAGGGCATCCCTAATTATTTAGTTTGCTTAACTAATCATCCTAGATGATTTATGTCATATAGGATGATTAGTATAGATTAAAACAAATAGTCGCCATTCATAATTTAGGCAAGATTTCATAATTTAAAATTTGCTCTAATCGTACAAGAAGATCCATATCATCTTGGATGATTCATGATAATCATGACTAAATTAATCCCTTAATTATGAGATTAATTATAGTTAAATTGATCAATCAAATCATATAAGACAATCAAAGATAATAATCTTGGATGATCCGAACACTGCATGGTATGCTAATTAATACCACCTATCGTACAGGATAAAAACTTTAACTTTTCAACTAATCATCCTGGATAATACCTCTACATCATACTGGATGAACCGTGTGCTGCATGGGATGATATTTAATTGCCAGCCATCATACTAAACGATCAATAGCCACTCATGAACTAATCATCCAGGATGATCGAAAAATCGTACGGGATGATTTGTTCGAATACTTGAACTGATCATATAGGGCAATGTTGATCGTAGTAGCTGGAAGGATTATTTTGTATTAATCGTATAAGATGATATTTGAATCATCTTAATGATCTTTACCACCAAATTAAAATTAGGACTATTTTAAAGCCTCTTATTTAAGTTTTCTTAATTTCTGTTAAGTAAATCTTTTGCTGCTATTCTAACCAAAGAGAGCTTGGAGAAGAAGAAAGAGAGTTTGGGAGAGAGAAAGGATCTTGTGAGGGGGAGTTTATGAGGAGATTCACAAAGGTTACTCCAAGCAAGGATTCGATCGTCTTCTTCCTTCTTCGTCCTTAGTTCCTTGGTGGCTCTAGGGAGATGATCATCAACATCAGATCTAGATTCTCTGCCTACTCTAGGAGAGAATAAAAGTATTATAAGGTTCTCTGCCTACTCCAACAGGGAGTAAAAGGATTCCAGGTTCTCTGCCTTCACTAGGAGGGTAATAAAAGATTCAAGATTCTCTACCTCACTGGATCGGTGGAAAGATTTTGTATGGGCTTCTCCGCCTTGCTGTGGGGGTAAAAGAAGAGATACTAACTGATTAGTATAATACCTAAAACGAAAAGTTCTGGGGGGTAGACGTATGTATGATTTGACTGAACCACTATAAAATTTTGTATGCTCTTTCTTATTAACTTTTTATGAATTTTATTTTTGCTCTATTCTATAATTTATTCTATGGTTGAAATCTCTGATTTCAGTATCTTCTTTCGCTTAAGTTTTTTTAGTTTTTAAAATATTTAAAAAGATAAAAAGTTTTTTTATTTTTGGTTAAAAAATTTTTAAAACTCCAATTCCCCCCCCCCCCCCCCCCCCCCCGCCCCCCGCCCTCCCCACAATTAGCCTTGGGCTAGTTCTATAGGGTTTACCACCCTCACGAACTTTTGGTGGCACCATCCTAGTTTCAAATTTTAAACTCGATCCTCTATGAAAAGTAATGGTTCCTTCTCACAAGATCATATAATTTTCTTTTCCTTAAGGTTAGATGTGAGCCATCGTAGGATTAGATCTACTAGTGATGGAGCACACCCTTTGTGGCACCATCCTAATTTTAAATTTTTGATTTAACCTTTCATGTAGAGCAAGTTTTCTCTCTACAAGATCATCAATTAGTGATGGAGCACGCCCTCTATGGCACCATGCTAGACTTTATTTCAAATCTCATCCTCTGTGGGAAGCAAGGCCTCCTTCCTATAAGTTATATCAAATTTTTTTTTCCTTAAGGACATATTTTTCCTTCCTTTAGGATTAGATCTGCTAGTGGTGGAAAATGGCCCTATGTGGCACCACCCTAGGAAAATTTTAAACTCCAAAATCAAACCTTCTTTCCCTTAAGGTGAGGTTTTTCCTTCCTCTATGATTAAATCTGCTAGTGGTGGAGAATACCCTTTGTGGCATCATCCTAGCTTCAAACATCAAACTTAAAAATTCAACCCTTTTTTCCTTAAGGATAGGTCTTTTCCTTCCTTAGGTTTAGATATTCTAGTGGTGGAGAACGCCCTATATGGCACCATCCTAGTGTCAGTCTCAATTTTAAATTCTAAAATCAAGCTTTCATTTATTTAAGGTTAGGTCCTTTCCTCCTTAGGATTAGATCTACTAGTGGTAGAATACTCCCCTCGTGACACTACCCTAGTATCAAAAGTCAAACTCGATCCTCTATAGTTAGGAGCTCTTCCTTCCTATATGATCATTCAAGATTCTTTTCCTTAAGGTTAGTTTCTTTCCTTCGTTAGGATTAGATCTACTAGTAGTAGAATATGCCCCTCTTGGCACTACCCTAGTATCAATTCAAAAACCATAATTAATCTTCTTTTCCTCTAGGTTAAGACTTTTCCTTCCTTAGGATTAGATTTTTTAGTGATGGATAATGCCCTCTGTGTCACCATCATAGTTTCAATTTCAATTTCAATTTTTTAGAATTCAATCTTCTTTTCCTTAAGGTTAGGTCTTTTCCTTCCTTAGAATTAAATCTACTAGTGATGGAGAACGCCCATTGTTGCATTATCCTAGTTTCAATTTCAATTTTAAATCCTCAATTCAAGCTTCTTTTTCCTAGGGTTTAGGTTTTCCCTTCCTTAGGACTAGATCTACTAGTAGTAGATTATGCCTTTCTTGGCACTATCCTAGTATCCATTCAAAACTCAATCCTCTAGGGCTAGGCTTTCCTTTCCCTTAGAGTCAAATTTTAAACTCAAGCCTCTGTAATTAGGAATTCTTCCTTCCTATATGATTACCCAAATTTTCTTTTCCTCTAAGTTTAGGTTTCTCCTTTCCTTAGGGTTAGACCCACTAGTGGTAGAATACGCTCTCCGTGGCACTACCATAGTATCAATTCAAACCCTAATTCTTTAGGGATAGAATTTTTCTTCCCTTAGGATTAGAACTCCAGACTTGACCTTTCAATTCGTTCAATGATAATATATGCAGTAGAACTTTATTCTACTATACATATTGGTGGTCCATTTATTGACCTAATTTTTGTATGAGGTCACTAGGACCAATCTAAACCCTACAATCAGTCTAGATCTTAGACTAATCTAGCCTTAATCCTATCCATCCATCTACAATCACCTAATTGATTATGAGTGATGCAACTAATTCAAATTAAGGTAATCAAATCCAAAACCTAACTTAAACCCAGATTTCTAAAATCAAAATCCAAGGTTCAAAGTCCTTATCCTAAAAACCTTTTCCAATAATTTTTCAAATACTTCAAACCCCAGTCAAATGAGCCTTGATTCAAGAACTATCATTTACATATTGATTAGACATATCCCTAAGGTCTACCCTCAAAATTTGAGCTCATTTTAAGATCTTAGACCCCAGAAACTGAATTGAAACCCAAAGGCTATAAAACTTTTAAATATTTATGGCCTATGCCACTAGATCTTTCACCGAGTGGATCTTGACCTTGGAACCTTTTCCAAATCATCTAATCATATCCAAACCATTAATTGTGACTTGTTGAGTAGCAAACTACATTTTGGTGGATTCATTTTAACCCCCCAGTTGACTAGAGGTCAAAATGACCAAAATACCCCTTAAAGGGCAATTTTAGAGTTTTCTATAGACTTCAATATGACCTTTTCAAATCAAATCTCAAAACCTCTTCTAATGCATCCTAATCATCATTAGGAGTACATTGGACTCAAACCCAAACCTTGGTCAAGCCTGGTTAACAAGGTCAACCCAAAATAACTAAAATACCCCTTAAGGATGTGAATAGTCATTTTGAATCAAACGACCTTATCTTTGGATGGAACCACTTCTATTTAACTCCAAATATTAAAATAAACTTGTTGGACCCAATCTTATCCCCTCGATCAACCTGGTTAGCCAAGTCAACCAAGGTTGCCTTAAATGTTTTCTTAGGGATTAAATATTCATTTTGACTAAATTAAACTCTCCAGACCTTGGGATCACTTCCAACAGATTTAAAATATCATTTTAAATTAGTTAAGCCCAGACTTAACCCCTGGGTCAACCTGGTTGATCAAGTCAACCTAGGTTGACCTAAAGATTCATTAAAGGCCCAAATAGGTGATCTAATTGAGATGATTATTCTGATCCCTCAAACCACTTTCAATAGACATAAAATATCATTTCAAACCCATTGAGCTCAAATCTAGGTTCTGGGTCAACCTTGTTGACCAAGTAAATCTAAGTTGACCCAATATTCCCTTAATGCCTTAAATGGGTTAACCTAACCTATTTAACCAAGTTAAATCTTTTAAGCTCCCAAATCTACTTAAATGATTGATCTAAAACTATCCAAAATTATATGGAGTTGAATCCTAGGAAATTCGACCAATGTCAACCTATATGTGTATTAGTCAAATCACCTTTAACTTCTTTTCACATATTCAAACTCTAACTCTTAAGCATCAAGCTCTTTCCAAATCAACTCAAGACACTCCCCATGCCACCTCACCCTCCCATATGGTAAGTTGACTAGTCAAATGGTCAACATGGGCATTTAGACTGGTAAAGTTAGTCAAACATTCAACCTATAGGATTTTCATCAACACATATCCTCCCCATATATTTGGATGGCTATGAGGGGCACTTGGCAGTAGCCCAAAATCTTCCCCCTCAAGTAATCATTAGGGATAAGGCGAAAATGCCAAAATAAACGTCCCTAAGCTCATCATACTCTCCTATCTTCTAAAACTTCTAATTACATCAGCTCAAAAACCCATTCAACTGAAGATTTATCCTCTTCAAATATAAGAGAACCTCCCCAAGCTTTTCCCAAGTTGTTGCAAAGCTTGAGAGCCTAATTTGAGAAGAGAGAGAGAGAGAAAGAGAGAGAAAATATAATTTTAATAGCATATTTAAATCCAGTCATTAAATTTTCTTGGGATCTTCAGTAAAGTTGTAGAGAATTTAATTATCTTTTCAACAAGCCCAAGAACATCAAAATCCACCTACTGGATTGTAAGTTATCTTCATTTTAAGTTATATGATCAAACATTTATTTCTCCTAAATCTCAATGCATGGTGCCTTGAAACTCCATGGGTTGAAAGATTAGGGTATCCAGATCCTATGTTTCAAATTTCATAAAAATCCAACGGTTGGATTTTAAAGTTATGGGCAATTAAATATTTAATTTATTTTGAACTAAATTTCAATCGCCTAACCAGAGCCAACTGATCGCTCATTCAGCGCGATTGGATGGCACTGATCACGCCACCTCATCCCTCAGAACCACATGTGGTTATTAAATAAAAATTCAATCAAAAATTTAATTAAATACCTAGAACTTCTAAAATTCATGAAAAATTCATTTTTCACCAAATTTAGTGTTCTTGGGCTCATTGGAAAGGGCTTGAGCCCTACTTTTTATTAAAATTAAAATCAAAGAATTTTGACCACTAAATTGGGTGTTATTTAGGTTTGTTCAAAATCCAAATTTCTCAATTTTCTCACAATCCATTTGTCAAATTGAGCCAAAGTTTTGGTGAAATATTTTTTAACATCTTCGGCATCCCCTACGATTTTCCTAGGACCAGATGCTCGAGGGATTACTGTTGGATAAATTTATAAAGAAATGGGTCCATTTTAGACCAAAAATTTCGAAAATTCATAACTCTCCAAATTGATAGAATTTAAGTTATATGATTGCTTTGGTATGCTTGCATATGTCTCGAGGTTAGGTGACTAAAATTTCAAACTCT
Source organism: Dendrobium chrysotoxum (assembly GCA_019925795.1). Classification (NCBI taxonomy): domain Eukaryota; kingdom Viridiplantae; phylum Streptophyta; class Magnoliopsida; order Asparagales; family Orchidaceae; genus Dendrobium; species Dendrobium chrysotoxum. Next base: position 20,655,695 of record CM034297.1, read on the forward strand.
TTTGAACACAAGAGGCACCTAAGAAAAATAATTAAGAAAAATGTCTAGTTAAATTAAAAAAATTCTAAGAAATTATACACACATCCAATAGGGGTGAAACTTCAAAACATTAAACTTACTGATATTCTACACCTCAGGTCCAAATTTCACTGGATTTGGAGGTCATTAGGTCAGACAATTAACCAAGTTAAAATTCAATCTTTTAAGGACCTAGAAACTTTAAAAAAATATAATAAATCAAAATTAAATCCAAAAGTTATAAATAATCAATCAAACTGACCAAAACTTCACTATCTGTTCATGAAAAATAAAATCCTCATCACCAAACTTTTAGTTTAACTTAAATTTAAGTTTTAGTGGAAATCAATAATTAATTGAATAAAATAATTAAAAATTAATAAAAATCTCAAGTAAATTCTAAACACCTTAAAACACTCCCATGGGTCATCCCCGACCTTTAGGAGTGATTCCATGTAGTTTAGAATATGTTTAGATCAAAACAATCAAAATCTTCATAATTAAGTAATTTAAAAAATTAATTAATTAACCAAGTTTTAAAAAATCATAGCTAATTATAAAAAATTCCAAATTGAGCAAACTCAAAGGAATTGTACTCCATGTAAGGCCTAATATTTATTAAAAATATCAAATTAAGAAAAATCACTTAGAATAAAAAAGTCAACTTTCAAGTCAATTTTAAGTTAAAATTTAAACTAAAAAATTTGAAAATTCATAACTAAATGTAGAAAAATCCAAATCTAGCAAACTTATCTAATTATTCATCATAGGGTCTAATATTTAATAAAAATACTAAATTTCCAGAAATCACCTTTAATTTAAAGTTAAAATTTAACCCTTTAATTTAATAATTAAAATAATAAAAAAATTCAAAAATTTAAAAATCAACCAAAATACCAAAAATTATTAATTGGATTAATAAAATTAATTAATCAATCCTTTAATATACAATAACCATTTTAAAGATGAAGTTTTTATGATTGGACTACTCCGGACTGCGGGGCTACGTGTCTTAAGGAGGTCTGATTCCTCGAGCCTAGTGGCACAATGCCATAAATAAATTCAATAGAGTATAAAACTTTAAATCTAATCATTATTTATTATTTAACCAAATTAAAATTTTTAATCTAACTACATCAACAAGGTTTTTAGGATGGACTAGTCCGGGCTGCGGGGCTATGTGTCCGAAGGAGGCATAATTCCTCGAGCCTGGTGGCACAATACCATAAACTGATTGATGAAAAATTTAAATTAATCTAATCTATAAAATTAGAAACCAATTTAATTAATTAAATTATATTAATCCTTTAATTTATATTTATAAATAATAAAATTTATTTAATCAATTAATCTTAAAAATGCATCTTAAAACAAATCTTAACACATTAATATTTAAATTCTAATCAAATTTTCCCTTTAACCTTCAACAAATCTAAACATTATACAACTTTAATCAATTACCCAATATAAGACATATCTAAACCATACATCCTACCTCACACACTTTGGATGATTTGCTAGGGAACCACTTATAGATCTGTGCTATGCCGATGTTTACTTTTCTGCTGTGTGCCGTATTTTTCAGCTTTCACTGCATGCTGGTTATTAGAAGTAGATGATTTCTGTGATTGTTTATTTAATTTCTACACTCTATGATTTGATTGATTGTGCATTAGATATATTTACCTTTAGGATAGGGGCGATTTAAATACTGATTCAATTTTATGCAGGCGGTCATGCTCATACAATGCTCATACAAGGAATTTAAAATAAAAGGGGATAAAATCATAAATATTAAATTGCTACAAGTACTGTTGTTGTGCTAGGTTCTCATTTTAAAATTAAAAGAGCATGGCCGAGTGTGGCTAGTTTGAGCATTTTATTTTTATTATATAATTACTTGAGATATGATTTCAAATTATAATTGCCTAGGATAACCTTGCAGGTGTCGAATCTAGATTTTAATTTTTTATCAAATATAATTCAAATCTATTGAGTTATAATTCAAAGTGATATTTAAGAGGGGATACATAAATATCCAACTTAGATTCTAAAGAGGAGAGAACATCTCTTAAGGAAGAGTTCTCCTCCATTTTAAAAACTAAGTTATGATAGTTTTTAAATATTCAAAGTGAAAAGATAATACCACTTTTGAGGGGGAGTTTCTTTTTATTTGGATATTCGGACACAAAAGGATGAAGAAATAAGGATTAAGAAGAATCTCATTCTCAAATTCACTTTAGTTTTAAGAGTAGAATCCAGGCTATTGTCAATGGTACCTGGTCATTTTACTTTCTATATACCTTGAGTTGTAATATTAAGTGGCACTTGCCACATGGACTTTTAATTTGAATATTAATTTAATTAATTTGATAAATGATTGATGTGTTGACTGTGATATAGGATTGCATGCTTTTAATAATTTTTTAGCGATTTTGTATGTCGATCTTTGATTTTGCCTAGAACCCAAACGGAGGCTCGCGAGGGATCACTAAAACCTTTTTCATTTTAATTAAATTAAAATTTTTAAGACAATATAGAAACTCTAACGCATTTTAAGAAGTAAGCTCGGGACCGCTGGGAGTTCACGTTGTATTTTGTTGCACTTTCTTTCCCTTGTTAGCACCTCCCTGCCTTTGGGTTTTGGCAGACCACTTAGCTTATGAGGGTGCAGATCTATCAAGGGGAATCTATGCAATCTCTAAAAAAAACTTATTTTTTAAGCCTTTTTAAAATTATTTCATATTTGATTTAAGCATTAATTGAGTCAAATAGCATATAATGCATTAGAAATAAATTACAATGAGTCAAAAAGTTTATTGCATTTACTTTAAGCTTCATACTACCCAACATAAGTGAAAAGGCTAATTAAGGACTGCTCTAGATGTCAAGACTATTCTCAAAAACTTAACTTAATCAAACGTCCCTACCACTCTAACAAAAAATATTGGACTCACGATTTTGAAGTGTTTAGGTGGTTAGTTGGCTCCTTAATTCAGGCCGGGGTAAGTCCAGATCATGCATTACATTAGCTAGGTTCGGATGACTAGTTATCAGTACCCAATTTAGACTTAAGTTCTAAGGCAAGCTCAGGCTATAAGACCTCAATCTTTAAGAATACAATCTCAATTTTCTAATAAAATTAACAATTTAAACTAAAATCTTTTTCAATTCAAATTTAAGCCCAAAACTTAAAATAGGTTGGGGTGTTTTTGAAATACTTTAGAATCCTAAAGCACGTCCTATCATTTCTCTCTTGACCTCTAGAAATAAGAGCTCTTCTTGATCCAATACTAATTAAAGTTTCAACCTCGTCTCCTTGACATCAAACTTTGAAATCTTAAAATAGAATTTTTACCGTTATTTTAATCGAGATTTCAGTTTCCTATGATGTAATTAACAATAAGGGCTTACGCTCGTAGAAGATTTAGAAACCCAGATCAATTTTTTAAAACCAAATCAATTTTTTAAAACTAATTAATTATCTTTAAGAAAATTTAAGTCAAAATCAATGATCATTATCTTCATTTTTAAATAATCAATAATGACTGATATCTTCTTCCCTCAAGAAGATATATTAATTATTGTTGTAACATTGATTATGAAATTAATGAAAACTTATCTAAATTATCATAGTTAAATATCATAGTGAACAATCATTTTGACTCTCTAAGGTCATATGTAGTTCTTGCTCAAATTTGACTACGATAATCAAGATGAAATTTTAAGCCTGTAAATTGAACTAATTAATGAATGGTATCCTCGTCTCCTGAGATGACATATTATTCACAATGATGCATTGAATTTCAAAATTAAAATTTAAGAAATTAAATCACCCCAAGATAATTAATCTTTTCAAAAACAACAACACTTTATAAACAAACAAGGGGGTGGGTTGTATTACTTATCGTTGAACACATTATGAGTGAGTTATGGAATGGGTGTCAAGATTATTTCTCTTCTTTTCAATTCCTAAGACAAACAACCGAGTCAAAAGATCCCTCTAGGAAGATCTCCCTTGGTGCAAACCATGGTATCCCTACTAAGCCATCTTAGCTCGTCTTCCTTAATTGTTTGTCCATCTACATAATATAATAACAAATGATCTAATTCTTATTTTCCATGTTCATAGATGGGTCGGGGTTGGTTTGTTAGTCTTGGTGTGTCTGTTCTCTAGTCTTTGACATCAACCATGCTCATTACACCTTTTAAGGTGTTGGATTCAAATTTCTTTGTAGATGACACCTATCATAACAGCATGAAAACCTAAGGGAAAGGGAGCTACGAACATGGAATGAGTATGACAAGAAGAAGGTTTTGGGTGGAAGTGTTTTACTAGCTCAATAATATTTTTAGAAAGTTCCAAAAAGATTGATAATGTCTCTTCATCTTTAATTTATACAAATTTAAGAGCTATAGGAAAGGACACACATAAAAAATATAAGAAAAAACAATAAAAAATAAAACCCAATATGGATGGCCATGGACAAATAACGTGCTCTGATAGGGGTTGAAATGGTTGCTACTTATTCAACAACAATGTCCTCAATCACAGAGTGAGTTATGTTTTGTCGAGTGTTTATGCATGGGTTAAAGGAGGTGAGCCCTATGAAGGGTTGACTTGAAGGGTTGACGCTCGTGATTTCTTGGAAGGAGTCCTTGAGTGACCTTAATGTGAGGGGCAAGTTTATTTGATCCATAGGGATATTGGATTCCAATATCAACTGAGCAAGATGAGGCAAGCTTTAATCTCTTTGGGGGGATCCTTTCCTACAGGCAGGATGGATTTTATTGATGGTCTCCAGCCCAAGGAGATGACGAGCTTCCTTGGATTGTAATTCTCACAAGAGGGGCAAGTCCACATAATATGGCTGCCTCATGTGAACCCGTGACATTTTCATAATAGCCGACTCTATCAAGTTTGGAGAAATTATTACGTGCGGAGACCGGATACAGAGAACTATTTACTTTTGTCTCTGTAAATTATAAAAGCATAATTACTACTCATCACAGTACTTTTACTATATTTTTATTATTCATAAAAATAAAATTAAATAATTTACTATATCCAATTTCTGCACGTAATAACCTCTTCAAATTGAGATTCAATTCGCTCAGACAAGTCCTCATTGTCGAGGTTTAGTGTGGCCTGTTCTCCTCCTGTCATTTATTATCTTTTACTTTGCAACGACACGCAACAACAAATGCGCGGCGACTAATCAAAATCAAAGTCTTTCTACCGTATCACGCCCCTCACAATTCATAGTCTTCTTCGTCTTTGCCATCTCATCCTCTTCTGCTTTCTCATCATATTCCTCTTCGTCTGCCTCCTTTTGCTCACATTCTTACACGACAGGCAGAAACCGAGTAGGAAATCTAGAAAGAGGGGGGGAAAATGAACATCTTAACTTTTTTTCTTCCTTCTATAGCCATCTTGATCGTCTTCCGTGGCGAATCCGCTGCTTCGGACATCATTCTAGGCTCGACCCTGACGACGAGAAACTCCTCCTCCTGGCCTTCCCCCAACAACACCTTCTCTCTAACCTTCATTTCTGAACCACAAAACCCTTCCCTCTTTCTCGCCGCCATCACGTATATCGGTGGCGTCCCCATCTGGTCCGCCGGCCCAGTGGACTCCGGCGGCACTCTCCAGCTTCAACCCGACGGCAACCTGCGCCTCTCCAACGCTTCCGGTGCCTCTGTTTGGGAATCCGGAACCGCTAACCGTGGTGTCAACACCGCATCCCTCGATGACTTCGGTAACCTCAAACTCACCAACGGAAGCAATTTCACCGTGTGGGAGACCTTCGAAAACCCTACTGATACCATCCTGGAATCTCAAAACTTTACCTATGGGAAAGTTCTCCGATCCGGGGCTTATTCCTTCACCGTCCTCCAAACGGGAAATCTGACCCTTAAATGGAATAGCTCAATTCTTTATTTCAATAAGGGATTGAACTCTTCTTTTAGCTCCAATAAAACCCTTGATTCTCCAGTCCTTATGCTCCAGACCGACGGAATTCTTTCCCTTTTCGATGATACTCTTCCGAGCTCTGTTATCATCGCTTACAGTAGCAATTATGGAGAGAATGGGGACATGCTTAGGTTTATTAGATTGGATAAAGATGGAAATTTAAGGGCTTATAGTATTCCTCGGGGAAGCAGCACTGCTAATAGTCGGTGGTCCGCTGTGGAAGATCAATGTGATGTATTTGGGTGGTGTGGCAACTTTGGCATATGCAGCTATAACGATTCTTCGCCAGTATGCAGTTGCCCATCGGAGAACTTCGCACTCGTCGATCCGAATGACAACACACGGGGTTGTAAACGCAAGGTGGAGATCCAGGACTGCCCTGAAAACTCTACGATGCTTGAACTGGACAATACACAGTTCTTGACTTATCCACCTGAGGTATCCAATGAGCAGTTCTATCTTCCCATCACAGCCTGCAAGCAGAACTGCCTAAATGGTGGATCATGTGTCGCCTCGACCTCACTTGCTGATGGTTCGGGTTTTTGCCATCTCAAGTTCTCCAATTTTGTTAGTGGTTATCAGTCCCCTTCCCTCCCTAGCACTTCCTTTGTCAAGGTTTGTTCTCCAGCTGAACCATTCAAGCCATTGGCTACGCAGTTTAAGACCAGTTCGTCTAAGTTGAAGACATGGGTAGTGGTGGTGGTGGTAGTCGGTGCTATTCTTGGCCTGGTGGTGATAGAGGTTGGGTTTTGTTGGTTCTTTTGCCTGAGCAGTCGTAAGTTCGGACATTCTTCGATGCAGTATGCATTTTTGGAATACGCATCTGGTGCTCCTGTGCAATTCTCATACAAGGAATTGCAGCGCACCACGAAAGGCTTCAAAGAGAAGCTTGGTGCTGGTGGATTTGGTGCCGTGTATAAAGGAGCTCTTGCAAACAAAACAGTGGTTGCTGTGAAGCAGCTGGAAGGGATTGAGCAAGGGGAAAAGCAGTTCAGGATGGAGGTGGCTACAATAAGCAGCACTCACCATTTGAATCTGGTGAGGTTGATTGGTTTTTGCTCTGAGGGGAGGCATAGACTGCTAGTCTATGAGTTCATGAAAAATGGATCTTTAGATAACTTTTTATTCCACGGTGAATCTGGAAAGTTGAATTGGGCAACCCGGTACAGGATAGCCATTGGCACTGCAAGGGGAATAACTTACTTGCATGAGGAATGTCGAGATTGCATTGTTCATTGCGACATAAAACCTGAGAACATTCTGCTTGATGAAGACTACAATGCAAAGGTTTCAGATTTTGGCCTTGCAAAGCTCATAAATCCCAAGGATCATAGACAACGGACCTTGACTAGTGTTCGGGGGACCAGAGGTTACTTAGCTCCTGAATGGCTTGCAAATTTACCAGTCACTACAAAATCTGATGTCTATAGCTATGGGATGGTTTTGCTCGAAATTGTGAGTGGGCGCCGAAATTTTGATGTTTTAGATGAGACGGGGAAGAAGTTCTCCAATTGGGCTTATGAGGAGTTTGAAAGAGGGCGAATTAGAAGTATCATTGATAAAAGGCTCTTTGCCTCAGAGATTGACATGGAACAGGTTGAAAGAGCAGTTGAGACAAGCTTTTGGTGCATCCAAGAGCAGCCATCACAGAGGCCCTCAATTGGGAAGGTGGTGCAAATGCTTGAGGGAATCATAGAGATTGGAAAGCCTCCACCTCCAAAGGCAACTGATAGCTCTTTGACTGCTGTCAGCGTAAGCATGAGCACAAGCATTCATTCGATTTTTATTAGTTCTGAGCCACGCCCTTCTTCTTCAAGTTCGGCTCACAGAAAACTTTCGAGTTCATCAATTTCCATGGCAAACCTAGAGAAGGCGTCCTCATCACTGCTTGTGCAAGAGCAGTCTGCTAGTAGATAATTCATATATCCCGTAGTTCTATATTCTTGTTTCTTCTTTCATATGCAGGCTTTAAGCAACCGTATTATATGAATTTCTAAATCTTTTTGTAAAGACTTGAGTTTTTCCGGGGATGCCGGGGATGTGGAGGACGTCGTTCAAAGTCTAGCAACTTTACTATTAATAGCTTGATTCAGTATAATTTTGGGTAATATTCAGGTGGACTGATAAGCCTATCTTATTTGGAACACCTGAAGTCTGAATGAATTAGTCTTATTTCAACCCCATCTATGCTTCATCTTAAAATGGATCATGGAGTTCACTAATTTCTCTATTGGCGAAAGGTTGATCTCTAATGTGTCTGCAGAGGTTCATCCCCTTCCCATCAAATTATAATACTTTTTAATCTTCTTCCTCTTACCCTTGTGTATTGGCCTCAGTTAAATTTTGAAGGTAAGTTGCAGTTAAATTTTGAAAGCATGGAGCTTGCAAATCATTTTACTTTTAAAATGCTTGAAAAATATGATGGGGACATCGGAGCATGGAAAGTTTATCAGAGGCATGGCTGTCGATCTACGGCCACGATCGCGCTGATGTTTTTTTAAATTGTCATATGTATTTGTCTTTTATTTATTTATGTTTGTATTTGCTTTAGTTATTTTCCCCTTTTACCTCTTAAGGTGGTCATGTGTAAGCCCAAAAGGGCATCGTCGTCTTTTATTTTGAGTCCATTGTATGAGGCTATATATAGCCCAGATATTCTTCTTTTATGGTTAATGAATCGTTATTAAGAAAATTTTTGCATCTTTATGTTTTGTGAGGGCTTGTGAGCTATGGAGAAGAAACCCTAAGAGAGGGTGGTGAATCATCCACCAACTTCGGAAGAGTCCGGGTTCGTAGCTAGTTATTTTATCTTATTTTATTTTTCCTTCCTTTCCCCTTCCTGCCACGGTCCACCCAAGCTTCTCCACCGCCGGCCACCACCCTTAACCCATCCCCACCGTCGAAGCCCCACCACCTCCTCCACTCTCCACCACCGAGTTCAACCCCTCACCCAAGCCGCCGGTCATAACCATGCCCCCTTGCCGTTGCCTCCCAAACCTTCCCTTTCTTAAAATATATTAGTTTTAATTTGGAAGTTATTTGATTTTAAAATTCAAAAGAATTTGAAAAGTCAACTTTCTTAATTAAAGTTGTCTAAGCTTGGAATGCTCATTAATTAGAAATCATTCCCAAATTCGAGATTGAAGATTTAATTAATCCAAATCTCCACATACATTGCATCTAGACACCTCAACCCCCCTCTCTCTCTCTCTCTTGGCCGAAACTCCCAAGGGCCCACCCACTTGTTTCCTTTCCAAATTTAATCATCTCCCTTTGAAATTAAATCCTAAATCTGCCCTACTCTACCCACCCCCTCTCTCTTACCCCTTATGTTATTTGAATTATTTCCAAGCTAAGAAATTTGATTTGGAAATTAATTTCAGCTTTTTCCTCCACAATACTTCCTCAAATTCAGCCCTAACTTCACAAAATCTGAACCCAAACTTTCCCAAGTCTCCCCCCCTTGGCCAACCACCTTCCCTTACCTTCTCGTACTTAAATTCATGGGAGAGATCCCTTTCTCTCAAGAAAAATCAGCAAGGACAGCAAAGGAACATCTTCTACAACACTTCAACGCAACAAGATCGATGCATGGCCGATCCCGATCTTGATTTCGGCATTGTCTACGACGAGTAAGGTTTCGTCCACATTCTTCACTCAACTTTCTTCGACGTCAATCCGGAGATCGATAATACTGTCGAGGAATACATGGAGCGCATCTTATTCACTCTCTCCGAAGCCATAAAAGAGCAACTTGGTGCCGTTCAATGGTAGATTACGTCCAAGCAGTGACAAAGGTCTTCCAATCTTCCTACTCTTGTATCTTCGTAGTTTAATTCTCTATTGTGGTTTGAATTTGATTCATGAAGGTCTTGCTCACCTATCTCTGCCAAGCTTAGTAATCATAGGAATTGAGTATTACTTTCTATGTTTCTAATCTCATTGTTAGCGTAGGAATTTTTGTTGAATGACTGTTTAATTTGCAAGTTGTTGAAATTCGAAATTGTTTTGATAGTTCAAGTTCTTAGCACGTGATTTGGCCTAAGCGTAGCTACCCCTCTTACGTTTTCTATTATCGTTCAGTGGCTAATAGTCTTAATTGTTATTTGATCGTGTAAGCTCTTATTACATTCATCAAAAGTATACATAGTCATGCATCATCTGGTATCAGAGCATGGTTTGCTCTTAGTGCATGTTTTAGGATCCATCGTAGAGTTTTCTAGTTGTTTCTATATTACATTTATTTCATTTAGCACATTATATGTTTGTTGTCCATACATTTACTACATCACTTTTGCAAGCTATAAGTGTGTTTTCATTCATTTTAATTGCTTTCTTTTACATACTAGTCACCTTAAGTATCCCGTAGTGTTTCCTAATGGACCCGGAACAACTTGGAAGGACCTTAGACTTACTGGTAGGTCAAATGAATACAATTAGTCAACAACTCAAAGAAAACCAAGTTGATATAGCTGAGCTATGTAGAACCACCACTGACTGTTTTGACACCTTAGATCGAGGTAGGAACCACAAGACTCCTTACACTCTGTCTCGCCACCTTCCTTGTACGGGAACGATACTTACCAAAATGAGGGACCTCTTCGTGCCCCTTATCGTGCTCCCCAGTACAGACACAACCCTAACCACGATCCTGACATGCCACTAATGAAGAACATTAAAGTGGATGCTCCTACCTTTAATGGAACCCTCGATCCCCAACTCATCCTGGACTGGGTCAAAGGAATGGATAGCTTCTATAATTGGTACAATATCTCTGAGGCTAGAAAGGTTAGTTTTGCCGAGATCAAACTCACGAGCAGGACGAGTCAGTTTTGGTCCAATTTAAAGAGTCTTAGAGAAGCCCAAAATGAGTATCCCATCACTGATTGGCCATCCATAAAGCGTGAACTGAAGCAGAAGTACTTGCCTCCCTCGTACTTCCCTAGACTGTTGGATAAGTGGAATAGGCTGACTCAGTGTAGCAAATCGATCAAGGATTACATTGCATCCTTTGATGATTATCTGATCCATTGTCAAGGGGAGACCTCCACCACCCCCCACACACAGATTATATATATATGTTTTGTACCGGGTTGCGAGAGGATCTTCACAACGAACTATTTGCCCGAAACGTCACTACCCTTGAAAATGTCTATAGCTTAGTGTTAGACCTTGAGGAAAGTCAGTCTTAACACCCTAGTCGACACCACGACTCTAGGCCTTCCTACAGACCCTCTGTTAGCTCCACTCCTCACACCCCCACTGCCCGACCAACCCTAGGGAGCACTACCAGACCACCCACTAGTCCTCCTACACCCCGACCTGATTTTAAAAGTAAACCTCCCACTCTGGATACCCATTGGTCCAGTCCGGGGACCAAGTGCTTTCGATGCCAGGGGTATGGGCATATCACTTTTCAGTGCTCCAGTCCCTCCAAAGTCTCAATTATTAAGGATATTACTGAGGAGGATTTTGAGCCTGAGGTTGATCAGGTCCATCAAGTAGAAAATGAGGGTGACTTCTTCGAGGAGGATGATGACACTGCTGTCCTCTATTGCCTTCAAAAAATTGACACCTCTCATCTGCGTGGTGAGATGTGCACTGTCACACCCTGCTACCACTGATGACTGGCGTAGGACTTTGATCTTTCACACCAACACCAAAATCAATGATAAGAACTGTAAAGTCATTGTGGATAGTGGTAGCTACATCAATGCTGTCTCCTCCAGCATGGTGTCTAAGTTGGGCATGTCTGCCATTCCTCACTCCAACCCCTATAAGGTAGCTTGAGTCAACTCCACTGCCTTGGAGGTGAAGGAACGAAGCTTCATACCTATCTCCTTCGCTGACTATAAGGAGAATGTTTGGTGTGATGTGCTGATGATGGATGTTGGACAAATCCTTTTGGGTAATCCCTGGATATTTGACAATGATGTTCTCATCTATGGGCATTTGAATACCTGCGTATTCGAGCATGCGGACAAAAAGATCAAGCTTTTGTCATCGCAGCCCCGGGTTAAAAATGATTCAAAATCCAACCTACTAAGTTCAAGAAAGGGCTGAACCTGGTCACTGCTATGGTTCTGGATTCTTAAATTGTCGAAGGCGCACCCCTGTATGCCTTAGTCGGTCGTGAGACTTCTACTGAGTCTGAAGAACCCATTCCTCAGGAGGTCCAACCCATACTGGGTCAGTTTGATTATGTCTTCCCAGATGATCTTCCAGTTAGTTACCCCCACTTAGTGACATCTAGCATGCCATAGATTTTGTCCCTGGAGCCTCCCTTTCTAACCTGTCACACTATCGCATGAACCCCACAGAACATGCTGAACTCAAGAGGCAGATAGATGAGTTATTATAGTAAGGCTTTATCAAAGAAAGCCTTAGTCCTTATGATGTACCCATCCTTCTTACGCCTAAGAAGGATGGATCCTTGCGGATGTGTGTTGATAGTCGTGTTATTAACAAGATCATCGTCAAATATCATTTTCCTATCCTGAAGCTAGATGATATGCTTGATATAATAATGTGAGCCACTCTATTCTCCAAGATTGATCTCAAGAGTGGATACTACCAAATCCGGATCCGACCCAGTGATGAGTGGAAAACTGCCTTAAAGATCAAGGATGGTTTCTATGAGTGGTTAGTTATGCCTATCGAGTTGAGTAACACCCCGAGTACTTTTATGAGGATCATGACTCAAGTGATGCGCCCTTTTATGAAAAAGTTTGTCAGCGACTACTTTGACGACATACTTATTTATAGCTAGTCAGCGAGTCAACACTTGGATCACTTAAGGCAAGTTTGCGAGGTCTTAAGGAAGGAACAATTTTATGCCAATCCCAAGAAATATACCTTCCTTGTAGATTGTGCTATCTTTCTTGGCTTTATCAATTCAGCCCAAGGGGTCTCTACAGATCTCGAGAAGGAGAGGGCCATTGTAAAATGGCCAGTTCCCTAGAACATCTGGGAAGCCCGCAGCTTCCACGGACTAGCCACCTTCTATAGGAGATTTATCCATAATTTTAGCACTATTATATCTCATATCACCGACTGTCTTAAGAAGGGTGATTTCCATTGGACCCCAACTGCCACCAAAGCTTTTTATGAGGTTAAGAAAAAAATGGTGGAAGCCCAGTGATGAGACTTCCTAACTTCTCCAAAGTCTTCGAAGTGACCTGCGACGCTTCGGGAGTCAAAATTAGAGGAGTTCTATCCAAGGAAGGTCACCCGGTAGCTTATTTTAGTAAAAAGCTAAATTACATTCTGCAGTAATATTCTATGTATGATAAAGAGTTTTATGCAGTGATCCAATCTCTTTGATATTGGCGGCACTACTTGCTCCCGTAAGAGTTCATTATTTTCTCGGATCACGAGGCTCTATATTATATCAACTCCCAAAAGAAGTTGAACGCATGCCACGATCGATGGGTCGAATTCCTTCAGCAGTACTACCCTTAGACACAAGGCGGGAGTTGAGAATAAAGTTGCTGATGCTCTCAGTCATCGTATGATGACTACCACTGAGATAAGAGCCGATGTTGTGGGATTTGACCAAATCAAAAGGGACTATTTGGAATGCCCCGACTTCAAGCAAACTTATTCTCTCCTGTCCACAGGCAGCACACACCTTGTGGACGATTTCCTTCTGGAGGATGGCTATCTCTTCAAAGCTCAAAAGCTATGCATTCCTAACACCTCGCTTAGGGAATTTCTTGTGTGGGAGCTCCACGCTGAAGGCCTCACTGGGCACTTCAGTCGGGATAAGACATTAGAAGCCGTGGAGTATCGTTTCTTTTGGCCCAGTCTGAAGAGGAATGTCAGTATGATGGTCAACAGGTGTCACACCTGCCAGCTTGCCAAGCAACAAAATCAAAACACTAATTTGTACACACCTCTGCTTGTCCCTCCTTGACAGGACGTTAGCATGGATTTTATCTTAGTCCTACCCAAGACTATCCGTAGGAATGACACCATCTGTGTCATAATCGATCGATTTTTCAAAATGGCCCATTTCCTACCTTGCTCCAAAACATCTGATGCCTCCCACATTGCAAATTTTACTTCAACGAGGTTACTAGTTTACATGGTTTACCCTAAACCATTATATCAGATAGGGATATTAAATTCAACAGTTATTTTTGGAAGACCCTTTAGATGAAAATGGGTACTAAATTGTAATTCTCTACAGCCTGTCATCCACAAATTGATGGTAAATCGAGGTAGTCAATAGAAGCTTAGGCAATCTGTTATGATCCCTAGTAGGCAAGCACATTAAGGATTTGGACTCCATACTCCCCACAGCTGAGTTTGCCTATAATAATTATGTGAACCGAACCACTAAACTAAGTCCTTCTGAAATTATTTATGGGTTCAAACCTAGATAGCCGTTAGATCTCAAACCCATGTGCTCTAGGCATATGATTTTTGAGCCTGCATCATCATTTGCATCACATATGCATGAACTTCTTAAAGAGATTACATGACAAATTGAAAAGAGCAATAATGATTATAAAATATATGCCGATCTTAAATAAAAAATTAAAACTTTTGAGATTGGTGACTCTGTGATGGTGAGAATTCATCCAGAACGATTACCGCAAGGAATAGTTAAGAAGTTGCATGCTAAGAGTGTTGGACCATTCAAGATAATTAAGAAAATCAATGATAATGCTTATGTAGTAGATCTGCCTACAGAATTCAATATCAATCCCTCCTTTAATATAGAAGATCTAATTGAATATGAAGGTCCTAACTTCAATCCACCAAATCCACTTATACAGTAGCCTTGTGTGATCCCATCGTGCGAGAACCCAAACCTACCTCCACTCTTAGACATTCCCAAATCATCCATGGCAGAGAAGGTTGATATGATTCTAAGTGATGATATCATCTCCACGAGAGATGGTGGACGACAGAGGTACTTGATCAGGTGGAGAGGCAAACCTAAGTCAAAGGATACGTAGCTAGATCACGAGGAGCTACAGCAGATTGAACCCGACTCATTGGAGATTTATGAGAGCACCTGGGTGATGTGATTGAAAAATATATATTTGTACTTTTGAAAAAGATTTAATTTTCTTTAGAAAACATAAAATTTTTGGAATTTTTAATATTTGAAATTGAACTCTTATTATGAATGATATATCACCTCGAAAGGTGATCTTATCGTTCCCTAATAGGTTCGGATTACAAATCCTTGAATTTATTATGATTATCATAATCAAACTCAAGGAGAAACAACATATGATCTCGAAAGATCAAAATAATATTTAATCCAATGTTTGACTATGGTAATCTGAATAGATGGATCATTAATTTCATAATCAAGGGTACGATTATAATTGACATATCTATCCAAATAAAGAAGATATCAATCATTATTGATAGTTTGAAAATGACAATAACGATCGCCATTTTTGTTTTGATTTCTCAAAGATAATTAATTAAAGATTTTAAAAATTTTGATTTTGAAATCAGGTCTGGGTTTCTAAATCTCCTACGAGCGCAAGCCCTCATAGTTAATTACATCGTAGGAAACCAAAATTTTTTACGAAAACTCTCAACTAAAATAGCGATACGAATTTCATTTTAGAATTCAAAGCTTGATATCAAAGGAGATCGGGACTGGAATTTCAAATCGGGAATGGTTTAAAATTGAACACTTATTTCTGGAGTTAAAGGAAGAGGGGAAGGAGGTGTTTTGAGATTCTGAATCACTTTAGAAATACCCCAACCTATCATAAGTATTGGGCTTGAATTTGATGGAAAGAGATTTAATATTTAAGTGATTGATTTTATTAGAGAGCGGGAATTAGATTCCCGAAGGGTTGAGGTCTTAGGATTAAAAAAATCTATCTCAGATGCTAAGTCTAAATTGGGTACTGAAAATTAGTGACCCGGATCCTAGCTAATGCAATGCAAATCCTGGACTTACCCCGCCTTGGATTGGGGAGCCTTGGATTGGGGAGCCAGCTAAACCACCTAAATGCTTCAAAACCATGTGTCCGATCTTTTATGCAACAGTGGGTAGGGACGTTGTTTAAGATTGAGTTTTGAGGAGTTGGGGTCGACATCTAGAGCAGATTCCTATTTGACCCCTTAACATATGTTGGGTGAAATACTTAAGCTAAAAATGCGATTAAGAATTAGACTCAATTTTAATTTGTTACTAATGCGATGCATGCTAGTTGACTCAATTAAATACTTAAAATCAAAATGAAACAGTTTTAAAATTAGGCTTAAAAATAGGTTTTATCCTAGAGATTACACAACATCCCCTTCGATAGAACTGCACCCTAATAAGTCGGGTGGTCTACCAAAACCCGCAGGCGGGGAGGTGCCTAACACAGAAGAGAAAAGTCAATATGAATGCATGAAAAACCCCCGGCGAGCCCAGGCTTACTTCTTAAAGGCATTAGAGTTACTATCTGAGCCTAAAGTTTTTAAGTTTTATTTAAGTAGAAATAGTTTTAAATGTGTCCTCACGAGCCTCCGATCGGATTCCAGGCTAAATCAAATAAGACAGGCAAGATCGCCAAAAAACTAGTAAAAGTAAGCAAATCTTAATCGCAATCAACACATCAATCAAATAATTAAATTAATTAAATAAATATTCAAAATAAAAGTCCATGGTCAAGTGCTTTTTAATTGTACAACCCAGGGTTTGCAGGAAAAGTAAAGTGGCAGGGTACCACTGAATACAACCCGAATTTCTAATCCTAAGACTCAATTGACTTTCAGAAGGGGTCTTCTCGTTCTTCATTTCTTCGTCTTCTTGGAACTTCTTGGATTGTTGGGTCCGGATATCTAAATGAAAAGAAACTCCCCCAAAATAGGGGTGTTATATTTTCTCTTTGGATACTTTGAAATCATCCAAATTTGAATCTCTGAATGGAAAGAGACTTTCCCCTAAGGGATGTCTCTTCCTCTTTGGATTCCAAATTGGAAGCTTAAACATCCCATTCTCAAATCATTTTAAACAATTTATAACTCAATTTACATTCAAATTACAACAATTAAAATTAAAAATCTAAACTCGATCCTGCAGGGTTATCATAATAATCAACAGTTAATATTTGACATCCCAAGCAGTTAATATTTTAAGAATTTAAAATGCTCAAACCAGCCAGACTTGGCCATGCTCTTTTAATTTTAAAGGGGGTCTTAGCATGCTTAGCACCTGCACAAAACATGTCAATTTTTAAAGTTTAATTATTTTCCCCCTTTAGTTTTAAATGTTCTGTGCAAGCATAGCCACCTGCATAAGATTGAATTAGTACAAATCATCCCTAACCTAGGGGTAGATCTAACATACAATCAATCACATCACAGAGTGCAGTAAATAAATAAACAATCACATCAATTCTACTAATAGTAAATAGCATGCAGTGAAAGCTCGAAAACCCGGCACACAACAGAAAAGTAAACACCGGCCTAGCCTAAGACTAGAGTTGGTTGTCCTACCAAATCATCTAAAGTGTGTGTAGAAGGCTGTGTGGCTTTGATATGTCCTAAATAGGCACTTGATTGAAGTTATTAAAGATCCTGGTTGGTTGAAAAGGCTTCAAGGAGATTTTAATTAAAGTTTAAATCTTAATGATTTGAATTTGATTTTAAACTTAATTTTGATTGTTTGTTAGATACCACCTTTTTTGCACACCGAGGCTATGAAGTTTATTTCACCTTCCTTAGGGCTAATTTAATAGCCTCGTAGGCTTGGGTTACCTAGTGGTACCCGATATGATTAATTGAATTGATTTGATTAAGATTTAAAGGTTAATTAAATTTTAATTAAATTTGATTGATTGCTGATTTTAATGTTGAATTGATGTTTTCTAGAATTTTGAATGATTTGTTAAATTTTAGAATTTTTTGGATTATTTTAATCATTTAATTAAGGGGTCAAAAGTTGAATTTTTGATTTAAAATATTTTCTGGAATATTAATATTTTTATAGAATACTACACCTTAATATGATCAGTTAGACTGTAAGTTTGCTAGAATTGGTTTTTTCTATATTTTATTATGAAGGTTTGAAGTTTTGACTTGATTTTGAACTACATTTGACCAAAAGTTGACTTTTTTAAATTTGTTTGATTTCTAAAAATTTGATATTTTTGATAAATATTAGACCTTAAGATGAGTTGAATGCCTTTGCGTTTACTCAATTTAGAGTTTATTTGAATTAGTTATTTATTTTTGAAGTTTTGACAATTATTTGAATTTTTAAAATTTGTTTAATTAAAGGCCTTTTAATGATTTGAATCCAAATGACCTCCAAACTCCTTGGAATCAATCCTAAAGGTCAGAAATGACCTAAGAAGAGATTCCTAAGTGTTTGAGAGAGTTTTAGAATTTTTAATTATTTTTAATTAATTAATTTAATTAAAAATTAAATTTTAATTAAAATTAAATTAAGCTTGATTTTAAAGTCCAGTCAAGAGGCTTTTATTTTTCATTGATTACGGGTTCAATTTTGGTCAGTTAGAGTGGTTATTTGCAATTTTTGGATTTAATTTTGATTTATTATATTTTCTAGAAGGTTTTAATGCTTAATTAAGGTTCAATTTTGATTAAGTTAATTAAGGGGCTTAATGACTTCAAAATTCAGCAAGAAATTTTTTTTAAGGCTGAGAATGTCACTAAGTTTAAATGGTTTGAATTTCAAGTTAAAAGGATGTGAATCCTAATTATTAGAATTTTTCTAAGTTATCTAATCAAGTCCTTAATTTTTATCCTTAAGAATGTCACTAGATTATGTGGGTTCAAATCAATGTTTCTTACCCTTGGCTTAATATATACATAAACATGCACAAATACAATCAATTTCTAAGTCTAGGAGAGCCTTAAAGCTAAGTGGTGTATGCACCCTAAACATACAAGAATTAATACTTAATTGGTTGTAAATAACAATTAGATTAGTGAATGATTAGAGCATAACCATTAACTAACACTCCCACATGATTTATGTTCAAACATGCTCAACCTATGTTTAATGTTTTAAAGTAAATCTCTCAATCCAAAGATTTAAATATATACGTATATAATTTTAAAGTAATTTTAAAACATATAGATAATATACAAATAAACCCATATGTAAACATAAGTTTTAAATTTAAAATACCTAAAAGTATAATTAGAGTAAGTTGAATACCTAAATGAGAGATTCACTAGTTTTCCAAGATTATTTGAAAATAAACTTTTAATTTTCAAAATATTTAATATAATATTGAATTAAATACTAATTAAATATTAAAGTAATCAAATAATTGACATTAATTAAAATAAATCAAGTTTTTGATCTCTAAAATTAGACCTGAATTAAAGTACTCAATTTTCTAAAGATTTTGAGATATTGCATTAATATTTTTTTGATTCAATATGAATATCTTATGAATTTTTAAAGTTTAAACTATTTAAATGAATTTTAAATTAACTTAAAATTAATTAATAATCAAAATAATTTTAAGTCAAAATAATTTAAGTCTTAAAATGTTTCTGTAATTTTAAGATTATTGAAGATAATTCTTTTGAAAATATTTGAATTTGAATTTTAATTAAGTGTTAATTAAATATTTAAATATTTAGTTAATTAAAAGAATTTTAAAGTATAAAATATACCTTAGATCAATCTTAATTTTAGATTCACATATTTCAAAGTAATTATTTAATTATTTAAAATATTTTATATTAAACTTTGAGTTTTTAAAAAAATATTTAATGTTTTATTAGTTAAATGTTAATTAATTACTTAAATATTACATAATATAAGTTAATCAAAATATATTGAATGATTTAAATTAAATTTTATTTTAAAATAAGGGAATAACTTGAATATTTATAAAAAAAAATTTTTAAGTTTTACAAAATATTTTAATAGTTTTTAATTAGATTATAACTTAAAATAATTAATATTTTAATATTTAAAATAATTCAAAAATATATATATTTAATATTTCAAAATAATTTTAAATTAAGGTATTACTTTTCTAAAAATATTAATATATAATATGTATATTATATTATTTAAAATTAATTTTTAATATTTGTTTAAAAAATACTAAATTTAAAACGATTTTAAATTAATTGAAAATCGAATTAAGCAGACGGCGGCGGCGGATGCCATGTGGCATCACCGGATTCAAGGATTAAAATCGTGGCGGCAGCAGGCAATCATTGGCCATGATTGCGCCGCCGCGCAATCATCACCATATGATTGGAAAACCACGTGGGTCCCACGCGCTTTCACTAATCCGCATCAGCCGATTTTGCCTGTTGTTGGATCGAGCGTAGGATTGAACTGGCTGTGGAGGTTGCATCGAACGACATAATTAACCGTGTAATCTATTTCACGGTTAACGGGAGCCGCCGAATGGCGCAATCAAAGCCGTTAATCCCAGGATCAATGGCTTAGAAAATACCCAGTTCTACAGAGCTCAACTGAAGCCCTAGAATGGGATTTTGGGTCCGTTCGTGCTATCCAGTTAACCAAATATGACAAAATTTTAAACCTAGCTAGAATAAGTGAACAAAAACCATGTGGAATTGATTTCACAGTCAATGAAGTGCTTAATAAAAAGTTAAATTAACCTAAGTGTCCTAACCTAGGTTTAGAGTTTTTGAGCAAACTAACTGTCTGATTTGGGTTATTTTGGATTCTCTGAATTTGTAGACTGTCCACGCTTAACTTTGTAAAAGACCTCCCGAGCTTTTGACGCCTAGATCAAAAACTAAATGCCTTGGGTGGATTTAGCCTTTTGTTTGCCGGAAAGTTCACCGGCGATGGCTTTGGCCGGCTGGATTTAAGTGGGAAAATGTGTAAGGGGTTATTGAGGGTTTGAATGAGCAGAGATCTTGGCTGGAGGAAGCTTGAGAGGTGAGAGAGTAATAGGGTTAGAATGAGAGCTCCAAAGGGTGTTTTGCCCTATTCAATCCATTCCAGATTGAATGGAGGGCTGAGATTGATTGCCTGGACTCCCTAATGGTTGCCAAGTGTCCAGGGGGTTGTTGGGAGCTGGAGGAATCAAAGGACATAGAGGACAATGACATGGAAAGTTCATTTTGTCTTATATGAGCATGTGGAGTTAATCTAAACCATTAGATCTTAATCAAAAGGTTAGAAATAGCTCAAGAAACCTCCAGAAGCCAATTAGGATTGCAGGAATGGTTTAGGGAGAGAGGGATTAAGCTTAAGTGGCCATTTGACCAAGTTTGATCCCTTTAAACCCTTGGTTTGACTATTTGACCAGTCAACCTGCCATGTGGACTGGTGAGGTGGGAACCAAATATCCATGTCAGCTGATTAGAATAAATTAGAATTGGTTTGAGGCTGAAGGATTTAAGCTTAAGTAAAAATATGAGGATTTGAGGTATTTGGACTAAGTTTTGTTGAGTTGACTAAGTCAACTTGACTTGGGTTTGGATGGTGCATGATTAAAAGGGTTTAAACCATGATTAGGAATTAATTTGAAGTTTGAAAGGGGTTTGAAATGTTAAGTGAGTTAAAATAACTCATTTAAAATATTAAGGGGTATTTGGGTCAAATTGGGTTGACTTGGTCAACCAGGTTGACCCAGGACCTGATTTGGGTTCAATGGATTTGATTTGATGTTTGAAGTCTGGTAGATGTGTTTCTAGAAATTAAATAGGTTATTTGGGTCAAATAGGCCTATTGGGCCCTAAAGGGGCTATTGGGTCAACCTTGTTTGACTTGGTCAACCAAGTTGACCCAAGGCCAAGGATTGGGTCCAACCAGATCAAAATGATATTTAGAGTCTACTAGTGGTGGTCCCATAGTCTGGGGAGGTCATTTGACTAAAATGACCTATTTTGACCCTTAATGGGCCTGTAGGTCAACCTAGGTTGACTTGGTCAACCAGGTTGACCCAGGGTCTATTTTTGGGTCTAACATGTTTATTTTGATATTTGAAACTTATTGGAATTGGTTCCAAGCAATTTGGAGATCATTTGATTTGAAATATGCATTTGGACCCCAAAAGGGTATTTTGGTCATTTTGACCCCTGGTCAACTGGGGGTCAAAGTGAGTCCAACAAAATGCAGTTTAATATTCAATGGGTCAGGATTAAGGGTCTAGAAGTGATTGGGGGCTTTGGAGAAGGTTCCAAGGTCAGAATCCACTAGATGCAAGGTCCAATGGCATATGCCGTAAATATTTGAAGGTTTTACAGCCTTTGGATTTCAATTCAGTTTATGGGGTTAGAAATCTCATAATGAGCTCAAATTTGGAGGGCTGCCCCAAGAGATATGTCACATCAGTATGCAACTGATAGACTCTAAATCAGAGGTCATTTGATTAGGTTTTGAAGTGTTCAAAGATTCACTAGAAAAGGCTTTTAGGACTTGGACCTTTAGCCTTGGGTTTGGGCCTAGATTTCTGGCTTTGAACTGAATTTTGAATTTGAATATTTCGGTTTGAACAAAATCTAAATTGAATTGAAATCTAGATTGATCTAGAGGAACCTGGGGTTTATAGTGGATCCTAGGGTCTAGACCAGCTTAAGGGAATCCTAAAGTCTAGAGTAGATCCCAAGGACTGGAGTCTAGGAAAATCCTAAGGTTTGGACAGATCTAGGACATGGGTAGATTCTAGGACCTGAAGTCTGGAAGAATCCTAAGGTCTAGGATCTAGGAGGTCTCCAGAATCTAAGAAATCCTAGGTTCTAGGGTCTAGAAGAGTCCCAAAAGTCTGAATTCTAGGGAGATCTTGGGGTTTGGGGTCTAGAATGATTTTAGGATCTATGAATCCTAAGGTTTGGATAATTCTAGGGTCTAAATAGATCTAAGGTCTAGGAGAATCCTAAGATCTAGATTGATCTAGAGTCTAGGTAGATCCTAGGGCTAGAAATCTAGGAGAATCCTAAAGTTTAGAAATCATAGGATCTAAGGTCAGGGATGATCTAGAGATAGAATATATTTGGATTGGCTTAAAATTGAGATTGATTTGAATCTAGATTGATATTAAAATCTAAATTGATCTAAGATCATATTGATCTTAGGGTTAAGATTGGTCCTAAGGATTGAGAAGATCCTAAGGTCTGGATTTGTCCCACTGACCTCATACAAAAATGAGGTTAACACCGAAATGCTTACTCGACGAAGTCGAGCTTTTTTCCACCCCGGTAGAATGATGGGGACATAGGAGCTTGAAAAGTTTATCAGAGGTGTTGCAGCTGATCTACGGCCACGATCATGTCGATGTATTTTTAAGTTATCATATGTATTTGTCTTTTATTTATTTATGTTTGTATTTGCTTTAGTTATTTTCCTCTTTTACCCCTTACTTAAGTGTGGTCATGTGTAAGCCAAAAAAGGCATAGTCGCCTTTTATTTTGAGCCCATTATATGAGGCTATATATAGCTCTGATGTTCTTCTTTTATGGTTAATGAATCATTATCAAGAAAATTTCTGCATCTTTATATTTTGTGGGGCTTGTGAGCTATGGAGAAGAAACCCTAGGAGAGAGTGGCGGATCATCCACCAACTTCAGAAGAGTCCGAGTTTGTGGCTATTTATTTTATCTTATTTCCCTTTTCATTCCTTTCCCCTTCCTCCCACGGTCCACCCAAGCTTGTCCACCGCCGGCCACCGTCCTAAGCCCAGTGCCAAAATTTTTTTCTTCCCTCCACCATCTCCCATCCCCTCACCTAAACTCCCACACACAAACTACCGGCCGCCACCCTTAACCTATCCCCACCGTCGAAGCCCCACCACCTCCTGCACTCTCCACCGCTGGGTTCAGTCCCTCACCCAAGCCGCCAGTCATAACCATGCCCCCTTGCTGTTGCCTCCCAAGCCTTCCCTTTCCTAATTAAAGTTGCCTAAGTTTGGAAAGCCCATTAATTAGAAATCAATCCCAAATCTGAAATTGAAGATTTAATTAATCCAAATCTCCACATACATTGCATCTAGGCACCTCAGCCCTCCCCCCTCTCTCTCTTGGCCGAAACTCCCAAGGGCCCACCCACTTGTTTCATTCCCAAATTTAATCATCTCCTTTTGGAATTAAATCCTAAATCTGCCCTACTCTACCCACCCCCTCTCTCTTACCCCTTATGTTATTTGAATTGATTCCAAACCTAGAGATTTGATTTGGAAATTACTTTCAGCTTTTCCCTCCATAATACTCTCCCCAAATTTAACCCTAACTCCACAAAATCTAAACCTAATCTTTCCCAAGTATCCCCCCCTGGCCGACCACCTTCCCTTACCTTCTCCTACTTGAATTCTTGGGAGAGACCCCTTTCTCTCAAGAAAAATCAATAAGGACAGCGAAGGAACATCTTCTACAACACTTCAACGCAACAAGATCGATGCATGGCCAATCCTGATCTTGATTTCGGCATTGTCTACGACGAGCAAGGTTTTGTCCACATCCTTCACTCAACTTTCTTCGACGTTAATTTGGAGAACGATAATACTGTCGAGGAATATGTGGAGCACATCTTATTCACGCTCTCTGAAGCCATAAAAGAGCAGCTTGGTGTCGTTCAATGGTGGATTACGTCCAAGCCGTGACAAAGGTCTTCCAATCTTCCTACTCTTATATCTTTATAATTTAATTCTCTATTGTGGTTTGAATTTGATTCATGAAGGTCTTGCTCACCTATCTCTGCCAAGCTTACTAATTGTAGGAATTGAGTTGTACTTTTTATGTTTCTAATCTCATTGTTAGCATAGGAATTTTTGTTGAATGACTACTTAATTTGCAAGTTGTTGAAATTTGAAATTGTTTTGATAGTTCAAGTTTTTAGCACATGATTTGGCCTAAGCATAGCTACCCCTCTTACATTTTGTATTATCGTTTAGTGGCTAATTGTCTTAATTGTTATTTGCTCTTATCTAAATCGTGCAAGCTCTTATCGCATTCATCAAAAGTATACTTAGTCCTGCATCAAAATCTTTATGTTGTGGATATG
The DNA here is from genome assembly GCA_019925795.1 of Dendrobium chrysotoxum. Classification (NCBI taxonomy): domain Eukaryota; kingdom Viridiplantae; phylum Streptophyta; class Magnoliopsida; order Asparagales; family Orchidaceae; genus Dendrobium; species Dendrobium chrysotoxum. Next base: position 20,680,627 of record CM034297.1, read on the forward strand.
GAAAATAATGATTATATATATATATATATATATATATAAATGTGCCTACATAGTGAATTTAAGTTATAAAATAAACGAAAAGCATGAAAAATGGGGAAAATATTATTATTGAATCTAATCTATCCGTGGATGACATTGGACCTTACTAACAAATTTAATCTGTGAGTGGATGATCTGAGAATATGTGAGAATGAAAAGAGAGAGAGAGAGAGAGATATAGGGAGGAATGCTAGAGAAAAAACTATAAAAAATTTATAAAAAAATAGCTTACTATTCAGAAAAGATCAATTAAGAGAACTAATATCTAGAAAAGATTCAAATACTTATCTCCACCTCTTATTTATAGTTCTCAAGCTAAAGAGAAGGCTACTATGGACAAAATTAAAAATAAGCAAATGATCATCCACTGATTCGAATATAGTGTTTCTTTAAATAAATCTGCATAGGTTAATATTATACCATCTTAAAAGATAATGTTTAGCTATTTATTTGAAAAGAGAAACTCAATTTATTTTATAACTAAACACAACATAAGGAATATTTAAATTCATCCCAAAAGATAAAAGAAAACATTCACTTATGTGTAGGAAGGAATTTCAGCATATGTAATACATCATTGGAACAATTTTAGCATGTATTCTCATGTATAGAAAAAGAATTTCAGCACATGCAATACATTATAGCACAATTTCAGCATGTATTATTATGAATAGAAAGGAATTTCAGCACATGCAATACATCATAGGAAGATTTCAGCACTTTGTGAACTATCAATAGAATATTTCAGGACTTTATAGTTCATGACAATAAGTTGATGTTTGCAAAACCTTCCAAAACTATATAACTACTATTTTTTTAATTGCAAGAATTGAAAGTAAAGAATATAGAAGAGGAGAAGTATGATTTCAAATAATATAAGCTAAGCTATGACATTTATTTGCAATACAAGTTTTATTTAATTAAAAATTTACCCTCCAAATTATCATATTTTGAAAATGTGAACTAATGAATATATACCTGGCAGAATTTTAACATTTCTTGCTTGGCATTGAGTGTGTACAAACAAACAACATAGAACTCTCCATATAAGGATTAGTAAAACAAATTCACATAGATAACCAACAAACAACAAATCCAAATAAAGAAAAAGTGAGTTTAGTTGGATGCTATTGGAATGATGCACGTATGTGTATAAGTCCCATAACATAAAAAAAATAAAAGAATCAGTCAATGTTCACAATGCTTCCCTCTTGGACTAAATAAAGATATCTTAACCAAATTATAAAACTACAAATAGGAGAAAATCATTTTTAACATTATGCTGCTTATTGTAAAATCATAACACAATAATAAGAGGGAATGATTTCACTTGTCTTTCTCAAAATATTTCTTATATAAGCCTGCCAAATTTGATATAATTATCTCAAAATCTCACATTTGCATATATCTATATAGAGCCATTCAACTATAACTAGATGCAAACAGCTAATCATATTAAAATATATCATCAAATCAGTTAACTTTGCATAAAATAAACTTCACTACTTTCACTAATATATTCTCTTGGCGCCCAAGTCGAAGAAAGTTCAATATGAAAAGTATGAATAACAGCCTTTAAATTGTTATATGCCATAAAAGAGAATGAAATAATTCAAACAAAAGATGGCCCCCAACCAGTAGATATTAGAAAGAAGAAGAGAAACCATATCATCCCATTGATTTAGTTGTTTATAAAATGGATAACCAATCACCTTACAATGCTAATCTTCCACTCTCAATTGTTATCACAATGCTGCTAAATGAACAAGTAAAGAGCACCCCATGCAAGAAAATCTACCTTTTATGATTTTGAAACCCAACAAAAGAAACTATATGCATTTGGAAAAAAAGAATTCCACAATTTATTCGGTAAAAGATCAATGTCCATTCTCCCCATAAAATTGATGGGATTAAGCAATGAAAGAATGAAAATTATATCATTTGAATGCGACAAGTATTGCATTCTATCAAGATGAACTTTCTAAAATATAATCACAAGGAGATGAGATAATTAAAATCATTATCCATTGAACATGTATACATCTACACCACTAGAATATAAAGCACAAATGTGAACTTGATATAGTCATGAATCATGTATCACAAGCAAGGATTAAAATATGTACTCAATATAATCACAGATTCTCGTATTGAATTGATGTTTCAACTTGAATGTGTGCATTAATTTTCTAATAATTCTATATAAATATGTGATACTAATCATACGTTATACCAGTGAAATATAAACAGGTTCAAATTGTTCAACATGGTCATTCACCTCTGTATTGAATGCATATGAGTGAGGTTCATGAAACTATTCAACTCATTAATATATGAAGAACCAACATATATAAAACAACCCATTATACTTCAATGCTGACATAAACTCAATACTGAACAAGTGAAAAAGTAACATGTATAATCATATTGATAAGGTAAAGAGCAAATCACATCATACCCCTCCAACCAAAACTCATTATATGAAACATTTTACAAAATAAAGAAAAGAAGAAGCCAAAATGTGTTTAGCTTATAGAGACTTCATATTTGTCAATAAATCTAGTAAAGCAGACTATGCATTTGAAATATAAAGATGTTTTTGAGAATTCACTATTTTCTCCATCATTCTACTAAAATATGGTCTACCGGTATGAGGAAACTATTTCAAGAATGATATATTCATGGATATATACATGCACAACACCAAAGATACATGAATGCGCCTTATTAAAATATCTAACACAAGAGAATCCAAAAGAAGTTAGAAGGATATTTGATTTTTGGTCTAACATAACCCTACTGTGAATGCTTGGTCACTCCACAATGATCATAAATGCCAATCATTGCCACTATCATACATATTCATAATAATTTCCTTCTCCTCAACAATGATACTTAAATATTCCCCTAAACATCAACAAGTCTAATCTCATGATACTTGGTCACATGCTTCTTTATGATCAAGATAAATAATATTAAGTTCATCTCCTTGCTCTTTATTATTTTCTAGTAGTAGCTTTCAATACTAGTAGCAAGCAAATGTTATTATATTGTTGGTAAAAAACTAAAATAATTTCCAAATACCAGCACAACTCTCCACAACCCGTGTCCCATCATCCCCTCTCGACACTTATTTTATGATTCATTCATTTTTTTCCTCTGTGGTTAACACTTACATAATTTAAGCATAATAAAAACTCTTACATAAAATCCACTAAGTACAATGGTAGGTTTCTAAGAAAGAATGATTTATGTAGTTTATCTTCATGTTGAATAAAAGATATGAAATTATGATAAAAGCTGACATTTACAACATCATCGGTAAAATTTTGGGAGATTAATTCATTCAATATGCTTCAAATTATCATTCAACTACAGCTTTTTATTCTTTTTAATAACTACCATATTCATTATGTCAAGGTTCAAACTATAGACCTCTTCTATAAGTATATGCATTGCATTTATCAAGCTACAAAAGCTCAGTGATTTTCTTATCAATTCCTATGAATTTGACTGAAAAAAGGATAGAAAATGGTAATTTAAAATGGAGGCAGAAAACATTTAAATTTAAACTTATAAAAGTAACATGTATTTAAAGAGTACAACATATAGTTGCATTGAGAAGTAGTTTCATTAATAGTATAAAGTTTAATCTACAAAGAAAGCATTATTAAATGGATGGTTCCACATAGAAGTGGGATTAATAAAAATCAATTAAAGTAAAAATGTCAATTGTTCGAATAGAGTTCAGTTAATTCAATTACATGTAATTTAGATGGAATCAGATAACAATCTTATTCAATTAAATCCAGCTTTAAACATGGTAGAAACACACTACAGAGAGCTCAAGGAAATTCCATTAAAGATTTGCCAATAAACCTTTGCTTCTGGTTGACAACACTAACAATAGTTTTCTTGAAAATAATAGTCAAAATTTAGAGATTGATGTATCTGAACCAGTGGCTGCAATAAGTTCACAGCTACTATTCTTAAAGGCTAGAATGAGGGGAAAGGCTGGAGACAGCCATTAGAAGAAAATCTGGGCAGAGTAGTTGCTATTATTGAAGGCTGGAAGCTTACGGCTAAGTGGGAGAAGGTGTTGTTTAGCTGGGAACAGATGCCTACTTTTCAATGCCAAACCGAATAGCTGGAAAGGCTGATTTTGTAAAATAAAATAAAATAAAACTACATGGTTGTGGTGCAATGGAGGGTTGTTATTCTTGAAAATAGCAGGTTCAGATGGCTTATTGTGCTGGAAAAGAATGGTTGTAAAAGTGGGCTGATTTAATAAGATATTTGTGTGAAGATTGCTGCTATTCTTGGTGTCCTTGAACAGGAAAATGTAGCCAAATTGAAGACTGCTGACGTTCTTGTTCAAAGACTGCTACTAGGAATGAAGGGTGAAATTGGTAATGCTTTTGTGAAGAATATTGCAGCTGGCAGCCTACCAGAACTACACTAGCCTACAGGGAATTTATGAAACCTTATGTAATAAAAGTTCAGCCGTGCATGAGATGGAGAGAGAGTCGAGGTCTACTATTCTTCTTGGTCAAGTAGAGTGGAATGCATGAACGGCTTACCCGTCTACCCTCTTTGTTTTTAGGCAGAACTAAATGCTCCCTCTCATTTGCTCCCCTCCCATTCTTGTCTCTAGTGAGAATGGCATGAATATAAGGATGGGAACAAAAAGGGGGAGATTGTTGCAAATTTGGATTCAAGGATCATAATTTTGATGATAACAAATATTTTTGTTTCTCTACTGATGTTACTACTACACATCTATTTGTAGTTACCCTGCCTACTAACTTTTTAAGTCCACAAGATCAAGTGCAATTCAAGCTAGCTCGAGATTGGGTAGATTAAGACTGAGTCAATTTATAATTTCAAATTACAATGGTTTTTTAACTTTTCTTGAGTGAAATGTAATAAATTGGATCCTGATGCTAAGTAACCTTGCACACACACACTCAGGCGGAGAAATTTAGTGAGCTAGAATTTTTTTCTATTTTTGATCATATCGTACAAGACGATCCAAATATCATCCTAGATGATCTGTTAAAAATAGAAACCCTAATTAGGGCATCTGGGATAAGTTAACTTGATTAAGTAAATCATCATGGACGATCCTCCCAACATCCTAGATAATATTATTAAATAAAAAATCTCAGCTGCTAAACTTATTTAGGCAAGTTTTGAGATTGAATTTATGTGTCTAATCGTACATGACGATCCCACATCATCCAGGATGATTTGTACCAATCATGTCTAAATTAGTCAGGTGATTAAGGAGAGTAATTAAGGTTAGATTGATCGATCATATCGTCTGGGATGATAGCAGGATCATCTAAGACGATCAGTAAGAAAAACCTTAACTTTCTTCTTGACATCCTGAACTATCTGCTGGACGATATATACCTTTTTATACTAATCATACAGGATGATAGCTACATCATCATGGATGATCAGTGTTATTTCAAATCTTCCTGGCGCATCTGCTGGATGTCCCAAACTATTTGTTGGATGATAATGTCTTATTTTGAACTAAGCATACTGGACAATTTGAACATCGTCCGGGACGATCAGTTGTATTTCTATATATCTTGATTTATCTCATGGATGACCCAAACTATGTTCTGGATGATTTAGTCAATTTTGTACTAATCATACAGGATGATCTAGTGATCGTCCTAGATAATCAGTTACACAAAATTGAAAAACTAGGATTTTTGAAGCCTGTTATTAAAGTAACTTATTTTTACTTCTAAAAGAGATCTTTTGTTGTATTCCACTTTAAGGGAGCTTAGAGAAGAGGGACAGTTTGGGAGAGAGAGAGAGAGAGAGGATCTTGTGAGGGGGAGTTTATGAGGGGTTTCACAAAGGTTACTCCAAGCAAGGATTCGATCGTCATCTTCCTTCCTCATCCTTGGTTCTGTGGTGGCTCTAGAGAGATGATCATCAGCATCAAATCTAGGTTCCATGCCTGCTTCAGGAGAAAGCAAAAGGATTTTGGGTTCTCTGTCTGCTTCAGGAGGAAGCAAAAGGATTTTGGGTTCTCTGCCTGCCTCAGGAGGAAGCAAAAGGAGTTGGGGTTCTCTACCTTTTTCAGGAGGAAGCAAAAGGAGTCAAGGTTCTCTTCCTCACCGGTGTCAGTGGAAAGATATTTTAAGGTCTTCTCCGCCTTGCTATGGAAGCAGAAGGAGAGTTACTATAGTTTAGTGCAATACCTGGAGGGGAAGCTCCGGGGAGTGGATGTAGGTCAAGTTTATCAAACCACTATAAATCTGGTGTGCTTTTTCATTTATTTTTTTTGCATTTTAATTTTTGCATATTTTTGTGATATGATCTGTGGTTGAAAATTTGATTTTGGTTATCTGGTTCGGCTTACATTGTTTATGTTTTAAATATTCAAAAAGATAAAAAAAAAATTTCATTTTGTATAAGAATTTTTAAAATACCAATTCACCCCCCCCCCCCCCCCCACCCTTGGTTAGCCTTGGGACTAGTTCATAAGGGCTTAACCACTCTAACGAACTTTCACATATGTCACCTCCAAGTTGGCCAAAGGATAGCATGGAATGCAATGCCATGATAAGTTGTATTTTGGAAAATTCAACACTACGATCAAGTTTCATGGTGTTGAGTAGAAACAAGCAAGTTTTTGAGTGTATACTGAGTAGTGTGAACTCAATGCCTGGGAGTCAACTTGGAGCTATAGGAAACCTATGTTGAGCTTTGTATTGCCTTAAGAGTGACGGCATGTGAGTTAGGGCAGCTTAAAAAAATGTTTCATGAATAGCCATGGTAGGGTGAGCTGAAGGCCATCTAATTAGGCGCTTCCTTATAGCAGTCTTTGAGTGAGGGCAAGTTACTGTGGTGGAGGCCTTCCTATTATAAGGCTAATAGTGAATCACTTGGTTAGTAAGGTCCTTTGTTGCCTCACAAGGGAGGCATCATTCTTTTATAGGCCCGAGTAAATTGTTGCAAATCTAGACCCAAGTCTTATAATTTTGATGATAACAAATATTATTAGATTTTTCGCTATGCTATTTGAATCTATTGCATATCTGTTTTTCCCTACTCATTAAGATTTCAAGATCATATCTCACTTGCAACCTCGATCAGCTCAAGACTGGGTAGGTTAGGAATAAAGTCTATATTTTTTAGTCTTTTTGTACTTTTACCTTTTTTGAGTCAAATATGTATTGCGGTGGATCCTAAAGCTAAGTAACCTTGCACACACATCAAGAGAGTGAGTTGGTGATTATACAAATTTCTATTTTTTGAACTAATCATACTGTATGATTTATATCATACTGGACGCTCAATTAACCAAAAAACCCTAATTAGAGCATCTTTATTAGTCAAGATTGATTAAACTAATCACCTTGTATGCTTCATATCATATTAGACAATTAGTTATAATCATCAAAATAGCCTCCAATCATTAATTAGGTATTATTTTAATATTCAAATTTTATTCTAATCATATTGAATAATATGCATCATATTGTACGATATATGACAATCATGTCTAAATTGATCTTGTGATTAGGAGTTTAATTATGATTAAATTATTTAATCAGATCATACAAGACGATTATACTGTATGACCCGATTCTTTCATGATATGATAATTAAATGTTGTCTATCATATTGGATGAATAACTATGTATTTATACTAATCATACTAGGCGAGATTCTCAATCGTCCTAGACAATCAATATAAACACTTAAACTGATCGTATAGTGGGTTGCAGTTTGTACTGTTGAAAAGTACTATTTTGAACTAATCATACAGTATGATATTGGATCGTACTAAATGATTACAGACATCAGATTGAAATTTAGGGATTTTTTAAAGGTTCTCTATTTAAACTCTCATATAATATTATTTATGAGACTTTTGTTGCTAAGTGTCTTGAGAGAGTATAGAGAGGGAGTTAAGGAGTGCTTTGGGAGAGAAGAGAGGGAGAGTTGAATGTGCGGGATTCATATGGTTACTCCAAGTAAGGTTCTTCCCTATCTTCTTCAAGCTTCTACCCTGATCCTTTTGGTGGCTTTGGGGAGAATTTCTATAATATTAGGTCATGGTTCTCTGCCATCTCCAGGAGGGAGAAAAAGGATTTCAGGTTCTCTGCCATCTCCAGGAGGGAGAAAAAGGATTCCAAGTTCTCTACCTTCACCAGAAGGGTGAAAAGGAGTAAGGTCCTCTACCGCACCGGGTTGGTAGAAAAAATTTTGTAAGGGCTTCTCTGCTTTATTGTGGGGGAAAAAGGAAAGACACTACTTTTAGTGCAATACCTAGAAAAGAGATTTTTAAGGAGTGGACATAGGTTAGGTTGGACCGAAACACTATAAAATTTTATGTGTTTTGTTCTTATTATTCAGCACTTATTTTTCTGTAATTTACTATGTGGTAAACAAATTTTGATTTTCTATTTTTTTAAAATTAATCTACTTCCATATTATGGGATTAAGGTGTTTGTTTTTAGATATTAAAAAGGCTACAAAAAAGATTTTCATTTTATTTAAAATTTTAAAAATAACCTATTTACCCCGCTCTTAGTTAGCTTCGGGCTGGTTCTTTGAGGTTTAATAATCTTAATTAACTTTTAAGTAGTATCAGAGAGGGATTTTAAATTTAAGTTTTAGAAAACTTTTGAAAAATGATCCATGACTAATTTTGGTAATCATAATACTACAAAAGGGTATTCAACCACACGACCATCTTTGTTTGATAATATTCCTTTTGATTTTTAGAAAATTTGCTTGTCTACTTTCTTGCAATTTATAGATTATTACAAGTGATATTAGTTTAGGAAGGATACTCTGCACCTTCTCATTTTATAAATGGCATTAAAACTGAACTACTTTTTTCTAAATGGAGCATAGAGGATAGAGACTTAGCCCAATTAAATACAAAATGTCTAAATTACTTTTTCTGTGCATTAAAATCTAAAGATTATATATGTGTATCTACTTGCATAACTGGTAAAGAAATTTGTGATAAACTCTACATAACTTATGAAGGAACAAATGAAGTGAAATAATCTAGGTTGAATATTCTGCTACATGATTATGAACTATTTTGCATGAGACCTAATGAGTCTATTTCTAAAATTATCACTTCCCTGCATGCATTAGGTAGAGAACTCAAAAATTCTAAAAAGTTAACAAAATTCTATGTTGTCTACCTAATTTTTATGAAGCCAAAATAACTGCTATTATTGAAGCCAAGGATCTTAATATTTATTCAATTGATAACTTGGATCACTCATTGCTTACGAGCAAGGAGTGAGTCAAAGATAAATTGATGTATGAGAGAAAAGAAAAGAAAAAACTGTAGCCTTAAAGGCTAATGATTCTGATAGTGATAATTTTATTTCTGAGGATGATGATGACATTACACTAATGACAAGATAATTTAAAAGCTTTCTAAAGAAAAAGCAAAAGCATCGTTAGTAATGGAATAAAGGTAAACCTAATAAAAATTCGAAGGTTTCTTCTAATGTCATATGTTTTGAACGCAATAAGCCAGGGCATATGAGGACATATTGCCTAAATCTTAAAGCTCACCCAATCAAGGAATATGGTGAAGAAAAAGCCAAATTCAAGAAGAGCAAGCAACAAACTCAGAAGGCTATTGGGCAGACTCTGCTTCAGACTCTTATGAGACAGAAGCTGAAGGGGAGGTAACCAACTTTTTCTTAATGATAGATAACCATCTTGATCATTCTGATCAGGAGGAGGTATATGACCATTCTTATGATGAATTATTTAAAGCTTTTGACAAAATTCATAATACATATAGAAAGCTGAAGAATATGTATGCAAGCCTCAATTCTAATTTTTTCAACTTGTAAAAAGGGCATGAATGTTTGAGAAAAGATCACTCTACTTTGAATAATAATCATATGATCTTACTTGATAAATTTAATGCTTTAAACAAGAAGCATCTTGATTTAATTGTTGAACATGATTTTTTGAAAGTATCTCATGTTGATTTTAAAAAATTTAGTTAAAGAACTAAAAGCATGTTTAAATGAAATTGATGATAGAGAGCATGCATTAAAAATTGACAACTCAATTCTTAAAAGCGTAAATAATTTTTTATAAGTGGAAGTAACTGCTTTTAAAGAAAACAAACCATCACCTACACTTGCAGAATTTTATAAATCATTGCCATAGCTACATCATTTAAACCTAGGAAGATGCAATATAACCCAATAGACTAGTGAATCCATTCCTAGAAATTAGATGCTTTTATTGTGCCATGCTAGGACATTCTCCCACACTTCTACTATCCACCATAGAAAACATTTATTGTGGAGGCCAAAATTGCATAAATCACAGCATAGCATGCAAACACATCATCCTTCAATCTATATGGTGGAACCCAAAATTATATGGGTTCTTAAATCTAATCATTGAGGATTTTTTAGGTTTGCTCTCACAAAAGGCCCTATGAGAGCATGTGATACCTGGACAGTAAATGTTCAAGGCACATGACTAGAGATATAAAGCAATTCACCACATTGGAGGCTAGGGAAGGGGGGCAAGATAACACTTGGAGATAACGCCACTAGGAAAGTGGTTGGATCAGGTATAATTGGCAACTCAAAAAATTTTATAATTGAAAATATTTTACTGGTAGATGACTTAAAATGTAATTTACTTTGCATCAGCCAACTCTGTGATAAAGGCTTTAGCATAAAATTTTTATCTTCCAGCTGTATGATTAGCCTAAATGAAAATACTATTTTATAAGGGAAAAAGAATTAACAATGTTTACATGCTTGATCTAAAATGTATTAATATTACTACTTCACTTTTCCTAAAAATTATTACCGATTAATCCTGATTATGGCATAGGACACTATGTCATACAAACATAAAAAATATTAGAAAAAACCCCCAAAAGAACTTAGTAAGAGGCATACCCAAACTAGATTTCACCAAGGATCACCTATGTGATGCTTGTCAATTAGAAAAATAAGTCAAATCCTCCTTCCACTCAATTAAGGGCATTAACACTAGTAAACCATTAGAAGTACTTCACATGGATCTCTTTGGAGCTGTTAGCACTACAAGCCTAGGAGGGAAAATCTTTGGGTATATTATTGTTGATGATTACTCAAGGTTTACTTGGGTTAGATTCTTATCATATAAAAGTGAATCATTCAAGGAGTATAGGATATTCTCCACTTAGATTTAGAGAAAACTAGTCTATGAAATTTTGACCATTCATAGTGATCATGGTAGAGAATCTAAAAATGAAAATTTTGAATTTTACTATAAGGAGTAAGGGATAGATCACAACATTTTAGCTCCGAGAACCTCTCAGCAGAATGGGATAGATGAAAGAAAGAATAGGACCTTGGCAGATGCCACTAGAGCCATATTAGCTGAATACTCACTTCTTAAATACTTTTGGGCAGAAATGATAAATACAGCATGTTATGTTCTGAATAAGATTAATATTAGATTTAAGCTAAATAAGACACCCTATGAAATCTTTAAGGGTAGGACACCCAACCTCTCTCACCTTTATGTCTTTGGATGTAAAGTGTTCATTCTAAATAATGGAAAATCTTTGCTTGGAAAGTTTGACCCCAAATCTAATGAAGGAGTTTTCCTAGGATACTCAAATGTTAGAAAATCCTTTAGAGTTTTCAATAAAAGGACACTGGTGGTAGAGGAGACCACTCATATAGTATTTGATGAATATGATAATTCTAGAGGTTCTAGGGTAGAAGAAGAAGAAGAAGTGGTTGAAGTCACCCTATTAGAATATGTAAATTTGAAAGAAAGGGTAAAACCTAAAAATTTACAACCTAGAGAATACAGATATTCTTCCAGTCATCCTAAAGAAATAATCTTAGGAGACCCATCTGAAGGTGTTAGAACTATGCATGGACTTAGGAAAGAAGTTAACTACTCTACATTTATCTTAATGATTGAACCCACAAACATAAATTAAGCACTATATGATAAATTCTAGATCCTAGCCATGCAAGAAGAACTGAATCAATTTGCTAAAAATGATGTTTGGGAACTAGTAAAAAGATCTAAGGATCAGAGTGTTGTTGGAACAAAATGGGTTTTCAAAATAAAATAAATAATTCTAGTGTAGTGGTTATAAATAAAGTAAGACTAGTGGCTAAGGGGTACAACTAGATGGAAGGGATTGACTTTGAAGAGACTTTTGCCCCTATAGCTTGACTAGAAGCAATAAGGGTGTTACTAGTTTTTGCCTGCTTTAAGGGATTCAAATTATACCAAATAGATATTAAAAGTGCCTTTCTTAATTGGATAATAAAATAAGATGTATATGTTAAACAACTCCCAGACTTTAAAAATTCATAATTTTTCAATCATGTGTTCAAATTAAAAATAGGCATTATATGAACTGAAATAAGCACCTAAAGCATGGTATGAAAGGCTAAGCACATTCCTACTGGATAGAATATTTGTTAAGGAGAGCATTGACACCAATTTTTTCTCAAAAGGCAGGAGAAGAACTACTCATTATCTAGATTTATGTTGATGATATTTTGTTTGGATCTTCAGATAAAAAGCTATGTGATGAGTTTTCTAAGATAATGAGTAAGGCGTTTCAGATGAGTATGATGAGAGAACTGAACTACTTTCTTGGATTTAGAATAAGGCAGAAGGCTGATGGAATTTTCCTTAGTCAATCAAAATATATTAATGATATTCTTAAGAAATATGAATTTGATATAGCCAAGTCAATTAACACTCCCATGAGTTTTACAGTTTAGTTGGATAAGGACTCAAGTGGAAAATTAGTTGATAAAAAAATATAGAGGAATAATTAAATCACTTCTTTACTTAACTTCTTGTAGACTCTGTGCTAGATTTTAAGCTGATCCAATAGAATCCCAGTTGACTGTTGTTAAAAGAATCCATAGATATCTCTTAGGAACTCAAAACTTAGAAATCTGGTATCCTAGGCACAACACTTCCTTTGAAATTATAGGATATTCTGATTTAGACTTTATTGGATGTAAGATTGATAGGAAAAGTACTTCTGAAACTTGCCAATTCATAGGACAATCTTTAATCTTCTGGACCAGTAAAAAATAAAATTTAGTAGCCCTGTCCACTATAGAAGCTAAATACATAGCCTTAAGAAGTTGTGTGGCACAGGTTCTTTGGTTAAAGCAATAAATTCTAGATTTAGGATTACCTATAGGGACCATTCTAAACTTATGTGATAACGTTAGTTCCATCTATATTTCAAAGAATTTAATCCAACACTTCAAGACCAAACACATAAACATAAGGCACCATTTCATTAGGGACCATATCACTAAAGAAGATACAGAGCTACATCATGTAGCCAGTGAAAAATAACTTGCAGATATCTTTAGAAAACCACTGGCTTTTGAAACTTTCAGCACCTTAAGAACTAGATTAGGTGTCATAAATATTCATGCTTGAAATTGAATGCTTTGAAAATCTAAAATCTAATTGTTATTTTTGTCATGCTTTTATTTTTAGTGTTTGATGTTTTTCTTTATGTATGTGTTTATTTATTTCTTTTAAAATCTAAGAATTTGATCAATACTCCTTTAGTGGTGTAATTTTTTTTAAATCAAAATTTATTTCAAATTAAAAATTAGACCAAGAAATGGCGATCTATTTCATCTTCCTATACTCTTCTGTCTTATATGAATAATTCTGCAAGTTAATAAATCTATTTCGAATTTTCTTAATCAAGTTGTTTGTTTATATCATATGGATCAAATTTTACTTTGTAATTTACTCTTCCTTATATAAGAGAATGAGTTATTCTTCTCTCATATTTAGAAGATAATCTCACAACTGAGAGTCTTTAAAGATGTAGAAATAAAGTAAGTTTGCAAAAAAGAGGCCTAAATGAGGCCAAAGCTGAAAAGATATGTAATGTACGCAGAAATTTAAAAATATATATAGTATATCAAAAATCAAAAGATGCATAAAGTGTGCCAAAAATTGATAAAGAGAAACAAAATGAGCTCACAATGAGTTAGCTTCCCTTTCTTTCTAATCTTTAAACCTTAAAAGAATCTATGTGTCAATTGATATCGTCTTCACTTGAGTTTGAAAATCATAATTAATGATTCATCACTATGCAATGTTATTCTCTTAGATATATTTCTAAAAAGAAGTTTGAAAAGATTGCATTTCATTTCTAATTTATTTTCCGAATTAAATTTTTGTTTAAAATGACTTTAATCTTTAAGGAACTTGAGCTAGGGTTAACAACTTTCAAATTTCTAACCATTCTGGGTTTTAGCATTGTCAATGCTTTTTTAGCCGAGTTTTTGATCTATTCATAAGGTAAAATTTTCATTTGCTATAATTGATCGATTCTGGAAAAAAAATTATGTATTTTTACTTATTTGCCTAATTTTTGTTATGTTTTGTTTATTTTATATTATTATTTTGATGAATTTTCCTTCATGGAGCTTTCCTGATCATCCATTCTCATCTTTGATTTTTACTCAAATCGTATTGTACGTTCCACATCGTACTGTATGATCTTCATAAATATCCTCACAGATATGACCTCAGTGGATCCAATGATTCATATTCCTTAATTATTAGTGATCGTACTGTAGATCCAAGATTTATTGAGGCCAATGATGAAGAGGCCTACAAAAGATATAAGAATGATGGAATTACTCCATCCAAAATCATTAAACAAGAGGATCTAAACTATCAAGTACTACCACTGTTTGCCCATACTACTCTCACATTTATTCTTACTCTTTCTTATCCTTTCAATTCTGAATTCCTTTTTGAATTTTTTGTAAGCCTTAGAATAAATAATGAGGGTACTACCCTCTAATCTTATGTTAATAAGCGACAAGTAGAGATTACATACCAAGACTTGCATGACTTTCTACATCTTTTCACTACTGGTGAAAAAATTCATGTTCTAGCTCTAAATCTTGATTTTGATTGGACCCTTGCCAACACCACCCTTAGGGAATCCAATGTTAGATACCACATCGCCTAGGTCAACACTCTAGTTCAGGATGCCCACATCATCAAGAACATACTTAGAAACTCTATCATTCCTAAAGCTGGCGATTGAATCAATATTACTTCTATTCTTTCACTTGCAACCTATTTCATAATGGCTCAAATTGACTTCAATGCAGTTGACCTTATTATCCACTATCTTAAAAACTTGACTGTCATTAGAGATACCCGCCATAAGAGAATGCCCAATTTATCCTTAGGACATATCATTGCCCTTTTTCCTAGAAACCAAATACAACTTCCAGTATCCTGTACCACCTGATCACCTCTCAGTCTACTATATAAATAGCTCCTTCTACGTCCTTCACTGTGCTCATTATTGCAAAGTTTGTGGGAGAATTTATAAATCTGGGTACAAGTACTATGATTTTGGTGATAACAAATATTATTGGTTCTTTTCTATTGCTATTATTGCATATTTATTTTATTTTCCTTATTTACTAACCTTCAGGTCCACAAGTTCACCTACAATGCAAATCAGCTCAAGATCAGGTAAACTAGGGTTGAGTCTATCTATAATTTTAATTTTAATATAATTTTTATCTTTCTTGAGTCAATTCATGTATCTGGTGGACCCAAAGCTAAGTAACCTTGCACACACACACTCAAGGGAGTGAGTTGGTGAGTTAGAGAAATTTTTTAATTTTTTTGACCTAATCCTAAAGGACAATTTATATCATCCTGGATGATCAGCTAAAAAAATAAAAACTCTAATTAAGGCATCCCAGATAATTAAGAGTGATTAAACTAATCATACTGGATGATCCCTATCATCTAGGATGATTAGTTCAGATTGTGAAAAATAGCTGCCAATCATAATTTAGGCAATATTTTAATTTTCAAATTTTGTACTAATCATACAGGATGATGTATATCATTCTGGATGATTAAGAATAATCATGCCTAAATTAATCCTATGATTAGAAGAACAATTATAGTAAAACTTAATTTGATATGATCGTATAGGATGATCGGTGGAAATCATCCTAGATGACAGAGAACATGTATGAGATGATAAGGGATCACCACCTATCATACTAGACGAATACCATAAATTTTTAATGAATCATTCAGGATGATGGACCCCTTTCATCCAAGATGATAGAGAAGTATATGGGATAATTAGGTATTATCGAGTATCGTACTATACGAAGTTCAATAGATTCAAATTAATCATCTAGAATGATATTGTAATTGTCCGAGATGATCAACCTATTTCTCTTGAACTAATCATATAGGGCAATATAATTCATACTGATTGAAAGGGGTATTTTGTACTAATCATACAAGATGATCTATAGATCATAATGGATGATCAAAAGCATAGAATTGAAAATTAGGGCTTCTTTTAGAGGTTCCCTATTTAAGCAATTGTATTAACCCTTGAGTTAATCTTTTGTTATGGAGTTAACCTAAGAGAGAGCTTAGAGAAGGAAGAGGGAAAGATTGAGAGAGAGAAATCCTTGTGAGGGATTGACAAAGGTTGCTCCAAGCAAGGTGTTCATCATCTTCTTCAAGTTGCTATCCTGATTCCTTGGTGGTTGTAAGGAAAATCTTCATCAGTATTAAATTCAGGTTCTCTGCCAACTCTAGGAGGGAGTAAAAGAATTTTTAGGTTCTCTGCCTACTCTAAGAGGGAGTAAAAGGATTCCTGGGTTCTCTACCTTCACTAGGAGGGTGAAAAAGGATTTTCAGGTTCTCTGCCTACTCTAGGAGGGAGTAAAATGATTCAACGTTCTCTGTCTCACTAGGTTGGCGGAAAGGTTTTGTAAGGGCTTCTCTGCCTTGCTGTAGGAGCAAAAGGAGAGTCACTTTTGTTTGGTGCAATACTTAGAGAGGGAGTCTCCAAGGAGTGATGTAGGTTAGGTTGACCAAACCACTATAAACTTTGGTGTGTTTATTTATTTATTTATTTGCAGTTTAATTTCAGCATTTTTTGTGATTTGATCGGCACAAATGTTTATAGTGAGGTGGAGAGGATATAAATAAGGATAAAATTTACCTATACTTGGTGTATATGCCTGCAATAGAGTCCCTACCCGATACATATGTCTAATAGTAGAGCAAAGAAAAGAAGTCACCTCCACTCGATATATATGCCTGACAATAGAGTCTCTACCTGGTATATATGCTTGACAATAAAATAATAAAGAGCTGGTGAAGTATAACCCCCCAAGACACCACAGGGAAACCAACCAGAATACCTAATGTATATTCTTATAATAGGATAAAAGGGAAAGATCCACCTTTGCTCGACACATATGCCTAATAATAGAGTCTCTACTCGGTGCATATGCCTGATGATAGAATAAAGGATCACTCAATAATCATGAGTATATATACCTGATGATGCTGCGAATTAGAAAGAAATAACCTCCGCTTGTCATATATGACTAATAGCGAAGCCTCTTCATGGTGCATATGCCTGATGGTAGAATAAAGAAAAACTCGATAAACACCCTGTACATATGCCTGAAGGTGACATGAAGAGGGTAAGAGTCACCTCTACTAGGTGTGAAAGCCTAATAGCATAGCCTTCAGCCGATGCATATGTCTGATGGTAGAATTGAAGGATCACTCAATAACCACCTGATGAATAAGCCTGATGGTGATGTGAAGAGGAAAGGAGTAGCAAAAGGAACTTTTTGAATACAAAAATCCATAGAAAGCACATCACACAAGCATGTTTATAGGCAAGCACCATTATGGAGAGGGAATAAATACTCCCATGTAAGTTCAAGATAATATTGTCTTGACTTTAGTATAAGAAAGAACATGACTTCACAACAAATATATGAAGTTTTAGGGGAATGAATCTAGCTGAAAAAAAAAGCTAAAGGCAAAGCCCCAAACAAAGGGCTATCTGAGAAACCATGAGCATGCATCGTAGTCGTACCATACAAGTTTATCAAGTAGGAAAGGGAGAAATAGAATGATGCATCTTTCCTGAAATATGGAATGATATATAAGCAACAGTAAGAGAGAGTGACTCTATGATGGGGAGAACACATAAATAATGAGGAGAAAACACTCACAACTAGGAATGAAGCTTGGTTGAAAATTAACAACATCACTATGGAAACACAAAAGTAGCGCCCATATTAAGCAATGGGACTCTATGAAAAGAATATGCCACATCAACAAAACCAAAGGATCACTATTATAGTAGAGAGTAAGACTCTGATGGGGGAAAACTATGTCACTAAGGAGGAAAATGAGTCATTTCCTAATGAGAAATAAGAATCTACTAAATACTGATGCTAATGCTCAGAACAAGACATACCGTATTGGTGATGGGAAACACATAATTTCTACTATAAAAAGGAGTGCAGGGTCATATCCTAAATAATCATAAAATGCCTCAAAGGAGAAAAAGTGATAGCACTTTGGAGGAATATAAGCTCTTCAAGCATAAAACTAGGTTCCACCTATGACAAGAAAAATCGATTTCACTCGAATGAGTGTTTTCCTCTCTTTAATCTTTTTATTTAAATCATTATTATATATTTTTATATTATATTTACAGCTATAGATTGGGTCAATCCCATACTATTGAAGATAGCACAAAATTAGAGGGAACATTTACCATATCCATAGATTATTTCTAGTATGAGATATTTTAGAATGATTAAAACGTAGAGAAAGAGAGAGATACAATTGGATTTGATAACCCAAGTCATATAAATCACATGAATAAAATTGAGGGAGATAAGTCTTGTATATTAGGTAAAAGAATAATAGATTGGCTTTGAAAACCCATACCATATTGAACTCATATGAATGAACTGAAGAGCATAACTATTACAAAGAGACTACTAGGAAAGGGAAATATTCCTATTCCATAAAGAATCTGAATGAATGGTTTTAGTATCCCATACCACACTTATGGATGATAAGTGAAACTGGGTAGCTAAGCTCATGATAGATTTGGAGATATTAACATTTCATAAAGGTCCATAATAAGTTGAATAAATCATTTAACTTATGAATAAAGGGATTATATGAACCATGCTAGGGAATGAGGAAAATTCAAGGGGGTCAGATAGATTTGGTTTTGATAAACCAGACCACACTACATATAATGAGTGAAACTAGGGAAATAAACCCTTAGAGGGGATAAAATATAATTTCCATGCTATCACACCAAGATGATTGGTGTGCTTAGAGATAAATATAAATATCCCTATGACATACTTTCATATAACTCTTAAGGATAACCTCACACTTTGCATGGTGAATATCACTTGGTAGAGGACAAATCATTGTGGCCACAGACTACCAAAAAGTAGAAGGAATTCTCTTATGTAATAGCTATATAAAGGAATATTTATAAGAGGTAAAGGGATATCTCCAGTGATGCGCAGAAATTAGGAATAGTACTTCTTCAAGTACTGAATATTGATGATATACATGGGATTATTTACAAAATTAATTTGATTATTGTACCACTGATTTTCACTTTAGTATTTCTTTAGACAAATTTACATAACTAGTGTTAATTATCTCAAAAGATAAACTAACACCATATCCTCGACTTGATGAAAGAAATAATTAACTTTTGTATTTAAATTTGGCATATAGAATGTAAAAATAATCCTGAAGGATAAAATTCACATTCACCTTATCATTTCAAATATGAAATTAACCTAGGATTAGCTTTAGTCGACGTCTAGAAGATTTTCCCCTATCTTAGCAAATTAAGATAAGGTTTATTTTATACTAGGATCTTGGGTTCCTATAAAGGAAAGCCTTTATAGTCAATTAAATTGATAAAGAGAAAACTTTCGATTAAAGTGGAGATTAGCTCATTCTGGGTTTAATATATAAGTGAGTTGCCAAGTATGTTTTGAGAAATATCATTCACTCCTTCAAAAATATTTTTAAATTTTATAAAATATCATGTTATATTTATTCTTATTCTGAAAGGAATTTGAGGTGTATAAATACCTCTAGGCTTATGCTTATTTAGAATGCACTTCTAGATAATAACCTAATACTCAAGCAATCATCCTAGATGTAATGCATGAGAAGATCAGCTCCATCCTAAGGGATTAAAGGATAATATTAGACTCTAAATCAATGACTCAAGATGAGTAATTTTAAGTTTAAATGATGCTGATGAGATGACTCACTAAAGACTCTAAATTTTAACTTATTTAATTTACCTAACTAAATTTTCTAACTACTCAAATTTCTCAGCAAGTTCAATAGCATAATGACCCTATACCAACAGAAAAGTATAGCATCCTCCGAGCGCAATAAAGACCCCATTACCTTACCCTTGATGTTAGTGTCTACAATACTTAGTACTATGATAAGTGTAAATAATGTATTATTTTATGTGTTATATTTTCAATAAAAATGTGTTATTTTAGTTGTCTTGTGCAGGAAAAATATAAAAAAGGTACAAAATTTTAAGTCTTATCTAGCGTTATGGTGTTGAACAACATAATATCACAACACTATCAAAGGAACCACCGCAACACCATAATATTAACATGGTGATGCTAAATTATTTAGTGGATAGCATCGTAGCATCAAAATGGTTAGCTTTAATCTATGACACCTCAGTGTCATAATCTATGACACCTCGACATAAAAATTACCATTTCAGAACCGTAGCATTTGAAAGTCAGCATTATTATGGATTAGCAGTTATAACTTCATAAGGACACGACCTATTAGTGAAATTATGTGAGCTTTCACTAAGTAACTAATCCATGTCAGCAATAGCCATGGTGGAGTTAAAATAGTAGCATAATAGCATTAGTTCATTTATTCGGCGTAGCGATGCCGATCATTCAAGCGTTGCAGTGCCATATGCCTACTTTGTGTTTTTCTATAAATAGTCATTATGTTATATTTATAGGGGAGTTCAATCACTTGAATAATTTAAGTACAATTCTGAGTGATTCTCAAAATTTCCCTTAGGGTGATAACTAAAGGAATTTAGGGAAGTTCTTGATACCATCATTAGAGTGTTTGGCTTGTGCTTATGGAAGTAATTTTGTAAGTAAAAAGGAGTGTAGAGGAGATCCATTGAACCATTCTTGTGATATATATCTCTTATATTTTTTTTTTCTATCATACTACCAATGAAAATGAGTTTGCTTCAATTCTACTTCATGTCTAGCTAAATTCTCTAGTTTTAGATTGATGGTGTAAATATCATATGTAATACTAATGCATTCTCTTATTATTTAAATTATTGAAATGATATTTTCAATATTACCATATCTCAATTTAATGCACATAGAGGCCATATGTGTATTTAAATTAGGTGTTATGTAGAGCCTCAACGGAGGGAAGCATGCATAACTAGGAATATTGAATTAGTATGCAGCATACCTAGGCATAGGGTATAAAATGTTCTAAATTCTTAAGGAGATGATATAATCATAGAAAATTTGAGGTTTATTAGGTGTTACATATTTATTTTTAATATTTAATTTATTCACTACTTGTATATTTTATTTCTTCTTGGTTTTATGCTTTATAGACATAGAAAAGAACTTTTGTCATTTAATCATGAAATTGAGAAATCCCATTCTAAAGTTCCAAAAACTAAAAATATTTTGAAAATGGCTGAACCTGGGTTGAACAAAATCATTCTAAACCTCTTACGGATTATGCAAGTTAAGGAAATTCATCGAAGCGTAAATATACCTATAATATAAGCTAATTGTTTTAAATTAAAGCTAGCTATTATTCAAATGGTTCAAAACTCTCTGTTTAGGAGAACTCATGTAGAAGATCCCAATTTACATTTAGCTACCCTTTTAGAAATTTATGAAACAGTAATGTACAATGGTATTAGTGATGATGCTATATGACTTAGATTATTTCCATTTTCTCTAAGAGATAAAGCTAAAATATGGTTGAATTCTTTATCCTAGCCTCTATAACCACTTAGAATGATCTAGCTTATAAGTTTCTTGCTAAGTATTTTTCACTTTCAGAAATTGCCAAAATTAGAAATGACATAACTTTTTTTATTCAGTTTGAATGAGAATCCATTTATGAGAGTTGGGAATGATTTAAGAAACTGCCCCCATCATATATTACCTGATTGGTTGATTGTTCAAATAATTTATAATGGATTAGTAGGATCTCTTAGAGGTATAATTGATACTACAGTTGGAGGATAATTAATATCAAAGGTATTTGTGGAAGCCTACGAATTAATAGAGAAAATGGCTACTAATAATTTCTAGTGGCCTGCTAAAAGGGTAAATCCTAAAAATATAGGTGGAATTATGAATCTGATGCTTTATCAATCTTGATTGCACAAGTTGTAGCATTTTTTAAGAAGTTGAATATAATAGGAGTAAATTTTGGAATAGGAACTGAATCCTTAGGATATCAAAATTTAATTAATGATAATGATATACAAGGGATTTAAAATATTATAGTAATTGGAAGACAAAATAATTCCTATTCAAATACATATAGTCCAGGTTGGAGGAGTCATTCTAACTTTAATTCGTCAAATGGGTGGCAATAATCAATGGAATGATGGATAGAATAATCAAGGCATAAATTAAAACACTTCTCAATAACCTACTGTTAATCCTGGACTTACATGTCCTCTAGGTTTTAATCAAAGCAATCAATTTTGAAATAAAAAAATTAACATTAGATGATGTAGTTATGCAATTAGGGAATCAATTACAAAATGAAGCTGCTTCTATTAAAAATTTAGAAACCTGATTAGTCAGCTTAAAATTTCAATCAGTAGTAGACCTCTTAGATCTTTACCTAGTAATACTTAAGTTAATCCAATAGAAAAAGAAAAAGATCTTAAGGGAAGCCATTTGAAGAATGGAAATAATATACCCCAACCAAATTAAAAAATCTAGGTAAGTCTAACTAAAGACTATAAGTTTTGTACTATATGGGAGGCAACCCAATTGACATGATCTATATAGTACTTGGTGTACTAATTATCCTGTGTCATGTTATGTTATGTTATCACATATTTTATACGCTTTTATCATTCATATGAAAGCATGTGTGTTGTTAATTATTATTTGTGTTTTTTTATTTATATTTTATTGAAATTCCCCTAATGCTCCATATAATTTTATATTATGATTATTTAATTAACTATAGTAAAAATGATAATTAAAAATTATGTAAAATTAGGATAATAATAAAACCTTATACCATAGTTTAAGTGAACACTATTTATACTTCATAAAGTGAAAAACCTAATAATTAACTAACTTAGGTCATTTAAGTTATTGCTTTAATTTGGACGTATAAGTTATATCTTTATATATTAATTTTTGAAATAAAGATGAATAATTAGAATTAAAGATTAGATATGAATATATAAAAATTGGAAATCATAAGTAATCTAAAATTAGAATTAGTAATCCTATTAAATCCTTATATTAAATTCATTATGATTATAAAAGGGTTCAAAGCAAAAACTGATATTCAAAATTATTAACTATGTACTCCATATAAAAAAAGAGAAAAATGAAAAAACTTTGAAAAAAGTTTTAAAATAGAAGAAAAAGAGAAGATGAGTACATTCAAAAATTCATATCAGTCAAAAGCTTAGAATCTAATTATAATCTATACTTAATTCATAAATGATAAAATAAAAAAACTAGCACAAACGATGGTGAACTAATGAAAGTTTCAATTTTAACTACTAATATATCTAATCATTAAACTACATTATTCCCTTAGATTTCAAAAATTAATGATTAAATCTATAACCCATAAATAATAATTAAGTAATTATAAGGATGACTAATTAGAATAATTATTTGTAATTTTTTTTAAACTAGAATTATAATCTTGTTCATTTTTACTACTACTAGGCTATAATGTATTATCCTATATTTTATTCATTTTAAATTATTAGTTTTTACTTTGGTTAACCATTTAATCAGAATTGTAATATCTTTATTTTACTTGAGGACAAGTAAAAGTTTAAGCTGGGGAAAATTTGATAAGTATAACTAATGTGTTATATTTTCAGTGAGATTGTGTTGTTTTAGTTGTATTGTGTATGAAAAATAAAAAAATACACAAAATTTGAAGTCTTGTCTTGCATCACGGCATTAGATAAAATAAGGCTACAGCTCCATCAAAGGCACTGTCGGAGCTCCACAATATTGACATGGCAGTGCCAAATCTTAGGTGGATAGTACATCAATGTCAAAATGGTCACCTTTGCAGCACCATGCTCTCTGTCTTTAAGTGTCGTAGTGTCATAATATTTCACGTCTTGGTGCTAAAATTTTAATCCAGCGCCACAACATTTCAAAGTTAGCGGTGCTGCAGTGTAGTAGTTATAACTTCTAAAGGACATGACCTGTTAGCAAAATGATGAGATTGTTTACTAAGTAACTAATCCACGTCAGCATGCCCCATGGCGGAGCCAAAATAGTAGTGCAATAACATTAGTTTATTAGTTAGACGCAGTGGCACTGATCTTTTAAGCACCGTAACATGAGATGCCTACTTTATCTTGTCCTATAAATAGTCATTATATTGTGTTTGTAGGAAGTTCAGTCAGTTAGATAATTTAAGTATAATTCAGAGTGCTTCTCTAAATTTCCCTTAGGGTGACTACTAAGGGAATTTAGGGAAGTACTTGATACTGTCATTAGATTGTTTGGCTTGTATTTTTGGAAGCAATTCTGTAATTAAAAAGGAGTGTATATGAGATCCATTGAACCATTTTGGTGATTTCTATCTCTTATATTTTATTTCTATTATGCTATCAATGAAAATGAGTTTGCCTCAATTCTACTTCATGTCTGACTAAATTATCTACTTTTAGATTGATGATATAAATATCATATGTAGTATTAATGAGTTCTCTTATTATTTAAATAATTAAAATGATATTTTTAATATTACCATATCTTAATTTAATGCATATAATTGTCATATATATAGTTAAAATTAAGTGTAATGTGGAGCCTCGATGGACGAAAGAAGACTTAACGAGGAATATTGAATTAGTATATGGCATAGCTAGGAATATGGTATGAAATATACTAAATTCTTAAGGAGATGATATAATTATAGGAAGTCATTGGACATCCTTTCTCCCTACAAGCTTGACAGAGATCTAGGGATACATATACTCTGAATAACATAATAATTAAATAGATTCTTTAGGAATAATATGTTATTTATATTCATCAATCCAAAATATTTTATCCATATAGTGAATTCATTATCTTTATCTAATTTTATTTAAGTGATTGAACTTCACAACATCCTTTTTTTTAAGAAAACATCTATTTTTATTAAGTAAGATAATTATTATAATTTTAGTAGACAGTATTAGTTTTTGCAAGTGAGTATTTCTTTCTCGTGTGAATGATACTCTACTCTATCGCTATATTACTTGATTCAACACATATACATAGGTATATTAAGAGGGTTTTTTTATAATTTTATATCAAAGAAAATCTAAGCATTATTAAAGATTGATAGAGCCCAAAATTATTTCATAATTTTTTAAGTTACTCCATAGCCCCCATCATACTACATCATTCTAGAACTAGTATACATGTTCCTACAGACTCTAAAGCATGCCCATAGAGAAATATTTAGGGAAAATGCAAGCTGTTAATATAAGCTACCACCCTTATGAATGCAACATATGAAATAATATAAATAAAAGAGACTGCATATATAAAATAAATTTTATACAATTATTAGTTTGAATGTTTACAGTAGACTCAGACTTTGTAGGAATGTAAGGAGGCCAGGCTCCATCACAACAAACTTGGGTTTTTAAGACTATCATATTTATAGAGTCAAATACATCTACTTTGGGTCTTCATGCTCAAAGTTTTCTATAGAATTCCAAAAGAGATTATCCTCCAAAGGAGAGGATATCAACTTTTGGATCCCCACTTGTATATATAAGCAGGTGTATTTGACTCTTTTACAGCTCAGGACACTACACAACTCGATCTATATAAAAACTATATTTATAATGTCTCATACATGTATACAATATCTCCTAGGTACATTCACTTTGACTCTTATAAGAAATGAATTGAAGACCTTGAAATTAATGCTAAAATTTCCTCCAAATAGAAGCAAACATTAAGCATAAAAGGTCTCATTATTTAGTTAAAAGATAATTATAAAATTTATTTGATTAAAAATAAATTTTAATCAAATAATTATCAAATTAATTTTGTTTTATGTTTTCAATTTTTGTTGAATTTTTCTGATTTTAAAGAATTATTTAGAATTTTTTATCAAATAATGATTTTTTATGAATTTAAATTAGTTATTAATTACATATTAATGAATTTTTATTAATTTAATTCAAAATTTTTATTTAAATTAAATTATTAATCTATAAATTTTATTTTATTTTATATTTATTATATTTATTTAGTTTTATTTCATAATTTTTTGGTTAAAACCCATAGAGGGGCCTACGCGTTAAATAAAAAAACGCAGTTACAAGGTCCTTAAGGGGGACCTTTAGCTCTCTAATGCTCGAACGAGCTACAAAACAAAACTAAAGAAAACCTACGAGCCAATAGTCCCCACTAAGCCAAAAAATAAAATGACCTATTAACATGCTAGCGATGCTATAGACAAGCATCGAAAAAAGAAAGATACTGATAGGAATATGAAGCACAATCTTTCTGCAAAAAAACTTAACCATAGCCATAAGCAAATCCACCTGAGAATCAAGAAGGCGTCAAAACAAGAGACTATTGGCAAAATATAAATGGAGAATAACTAAATTAAAAGCAGAAAAATAAGGAGAGATATTGCCAATATAGAGCTTCTGAGCAAAAAACCACCTACATTTGAGCAAAAACTGCTCCCACACAATATCAAAGAAGATGTTAAGAACTCTATAACATTGATCAAGGATATACTTACCGTAATGCTTGGACAATCCATACATGCTAATAACAGAACCCAACAGTAACACCCAAATCAAATTAATCCAGCCCCCCAAGACATTCGCCAAATAAAACTCCTAGACAAGGGAGTAGCTAAACAGATTATCTGATAAGGGAGCAGCAAAACAGATTACCAAAAAGAACCAATCACCCCCAAGACTACCGGAAAGCCCAAGCATATGGCCACAAACTATAAATACCAACAAAGAAGAAGTCGATCATTAAAACTAAAAGTATGGGGCATCAGGTCCAGAATTTACTTCAAAAATAGAGGAAATAAAAGCAGTAAAATGATGAACTTTAACCCAAATGCAATAACACTATGCCAATTGATAGTAGCCGAAAGAACCATATTAGTACTAGTATTCATGCCCCACATGTAATCAACCGAGTGGTCACTACGGGTATTAAACCCATTAATTTGGCCCATGAAACAAATAGTAGGATAATTATTACCATTTATGAAAGCTTGCTGCTCAAATTTGATCCACCTCTAGTACACAGCATCCGATGGATAAGGGAGTAATACCAGAAGTCACACAACCAGCAATAATACCAATCAAAAGGATGGTAACAAACCACCAAATAACCAAGAACCAATTCAAATTAACATCCTTCAAGTGATTGAGAGGCCAGATAAACACCTTAGAAATAATATAGGACAAATCCACAAAGCTACACTAGCCATAAATGAACCAACAAAGAGCAGCCCTAATGTGCTTAAAACCATCCAATATATCAATCCAATCACATAAACTAACCAACAGGAGAGTGGGATCATATGAGAAACAATGGAGCCAAGAGTTAATATCTAATAGATTACCATCAAAGCCAGACATCAAGCCCCGAAAGGATAACAAGGCCAAAAAATCCAAAATCAAATCAAAAAAGAAATTAACAAAAAAAAGGAAGAAATGAAAGCCCCAAAACAAAGCCAAAACCCACTAAGCAGAAGAGACCCAGATGAAGAGCCTAAGAAAGCGGGAATAAGACAGACTGGAACAATCCGATCTAACTAACCCTCTAGTCTCTTTGGGAAGAGAAAATTTAGTGAATTCGGCAAAACCAATTAAGTTACAACCAATTTTAGCAAGGGAATCAGTCACCGCATTGCCTTTCCTTAAATGTGAGAAATATTAAAGGTTATACAAGAAAGCCAGAACTTAATATCTTTTAACATATAAAAATTAGTAGGGTTAAAGATAGAATCCCCCATGATATAGTGAATCAAAAGAAAAGCATCAACTTCGATCCAGACATTAGTAATACCTCGGGAAATACACAATTGTAGACCAAACAAAAGAGCCTCGATCTCTGCTTTAATAGTAGTGTTAGCATTACTCGGCCCCACAAAAGAAGCAATAACATAACCATTTGATCCCCTAATAATCCCACCGTACCCAACATTCAAATTGTTCATCGACCCATCAGTATTTAGTTTATAAGAACCATCATGAGGCTTTCTCTAAATAATGACCCTGTCCTTGGGAGCAATAGAAAAGGATTGAAAAGATAACCCAACTCAGAAGCAACATGATGAAAGCCTTTAAAAGAAGAACCATTTAAGAGATTAGCAGCAGATAACTGTAAAATTTTATCCTTAATTTTTAAAATAATGTTGGTGGCATTACACTTAATACCCTCATGCTTGGATTCATTCCTGCTTCTCCATAAAAACCAACAGATAAGAACCGGTAAAGTGTTCCTAATATGACCTTTAGTATTAATAAACCAATCATTAAAAAGCTCAGAAATGGAATTATAGCATGTAGAAGAATGCAAATTTAATAAATTGTCAAAAAATAACCAAATTTTCATAGCAATCGGACTTTGTATAAAAATAGAGTTC
Organism: Dendrobium chrysotoxum; assembly: GCA_019925795.1. Lineage (NCBI taxonomy): Eukaryota > Viridiplantae > Streptophyta > Magnoliopsida > Asparagales > Orchidaceae > Dendrobium > Dendrobium chrysotoxum. Next base: position 20,709,481 of record CM034297.1, read on the forward strand.
ATGTTTTTAATATGATAACAACATTGACATTTAGAAACAATATAAATACCTTTCCTCACTAAAATAAAATCCATAGGAAAATAATTATGTAAAATCCATCATAAAAGAACAGAATAAGAGGAGGTAATATTAGCATGCCAAATAGTAGAGTAAATCAAACTTTTAGCATTTACTTGCCTAATAGAATTCCAAACCTATTTAGTAGTAAATTTACCATAGTTAGAAAGATTAAAAAAAATCATATCCTCAACATCCAAATGAATGGGAATCATAAGAATGATATTGATAATAAAATCTAGAACATAATCGGCAAGCAAGTCAATATCCCAACTACCATTATTAATAAAATCCTTGACTTTACAAGTGGAAGTTGATGAGTATTTAAGAGAGTATCAATAGAGAAGTTCCCCAACCATTTATCTTGCCATAAAAAATGTTGCCATCTCCCATGCCCCATTGGATATACTCTTCTACCTCCCATTTAATAGAGCATAATCTTTTCCAATTGAAAGAATCCCCTTATTGAAATAAAAATTGAGAGGATGCTTCCTAACACAATATTTATAAACCATAAAATTGGGCCATAAACTTTTCTTTGATGTAAAGGCAAACCATAATTTATGGGAAAAGCTTTGGACATATCCGTCAAAGTTTTGAATCCTAACCTTCCTTCATCAATAGCACCAGCACAATTATTCCAAGATACCCACATAATAGCATTTTTACCTTCTTTGGGACCCCAAAAAATTTTGTTAATCAAAATCTCCATTCTATTGCAAACATTTAAAGTAGGGCAAAAAGTATGAAGCAAGTATATAGGAATAGAGAATAAGATGTGTTTAATATGCACCATTCTACCACCAAAAGAAAGAAATTTAAAAGCCCAAGAAGACAAATTCTTATGAATCATATTAAAGATGTCATCGAATAGATGAGAACATTTCTTCCCCTTGTAAAGCGGAGCACCAAGGTATTTCATAGGTAAATATTTTGGGGTAAAACCAAATTTATTCTCAATACAAGAAATCCTATTAGGAGATATAGATTTAGAAGGAATAAAACCACTCTTAAAATGATTGAACATTAACCCACTAGCAAGTTGAAACATGTTGAGGAATTTAAAAGAATGTAAAGTATTTTAATAGAACCATTAGTAAATATAATGAAATCATCAGCAAAGCTCAAGTGAGTGATAGGAAAGCCACCAACAGTTATGAAATACAAGTTAGTGTGTAAGCTAAAAAGATTTTTTAGCCCTCTGGATAGGAATTCCATAGCAATAATGAAGAGAGCAGAAGATAGTGGATCCTGTCTATGCCCCTGTGAAGATTTGAAATAGCCATGAGATTCACCATTTATCATAACAGAAAAGAAACAATTTTCAATGTTATTCTTAATCAAATTAATGAATTACAAATTGAAACCAAATGACTTTAATATGGTATAAAGAAATTCCCAATTTAAATTGTCATATGCTTTAGTAATGTCAACTTTAAAAAAAACATTACCACCAGTAACTTTGCAATGTAAATCATGGACTAATTCTTGAGCAAGAAGAACATTATCAAAAATGGAATGACCTTTAACAAAACCCATTTTCTCAGCAGAGATAATTTTTGGAAGAATAACGACTAATCTAGTCACCATAATTTTACCAGTGAGTTTGTTAAAAAATGAACATAAGCTAATAGGATGGAAGTCATTCCAAAAATTAATAACATTATATTTAAGAATTAAAACTATAGTAGTGGAAGTAAAAAATTTAGGATAAGGATTCCCTAAAAAGAAATCCACCACAGCATTAACAATATCATCTTTAATAACAAACCAAGTAGTCATAAAAACTTATTGGTGAAGCCATCAGGACCAGCCACCGAATCAAAGTTCATATCTTTCATAGTCTGCCATATTTCATTCTCCGAAGGAACTTTTGTCAAAGACAAATTGTCCTCCTCATCAATAAGAGAAGGAATACAAGAAAACTCAATATTTAAATCTGGCCAGAAATCTTTATTGAATGCATTTTTAAAGTAATCAATCCCAGAGGAAAAAATCAAGTCAGGTTTATCAAAAACATTACCATCATGAGAAATAACTTTATGGATCTGTCTAGAAACTTTATTGTGATTTGTAATATTACGGAAAAAAGAAGCATTACGATCACCTTCCACAAGAAATTTGGAAGTAGCTTTCTGCCTCCAAAAAGCCTCTTCTTTTCCCTGAATTTTGAAAAGAATGGTTTTAGCTTCATTAAGAGCCGATAAATTTTCTGAAGAAGGATCATGCATGTACAAAATATCAGCATTGTCCACATTCTTTTCAGTAAGCATAATATTAGAAAAGATATTCTTAAAATGCATTTATTCCTCTAAGAAAGTTTTTGTTTAAGCCTTTTCAGTTTGAACAACAACCTGGTCATCCCAAAAATATTATCCAAAGGAAAAAGAGGGGCATGCCAATTACTTTGAACAATATTTATAAAATTATCATCCAGAGGCCACATATTTTGAAATCTAAAAGGATGAAGAATATTTCTAATATTCATGGAAATATCAAGCAAAAGAGGAGAATGGTCAGATAAAGTTCTCGTAAGATGATCAATATGGGTCGATTGATTAGAAGAAATCCAATAATTGTTAAAGAGAAGGTGATCTAATCTTTGCCATATAGTACCCTTATTCCAGGTAAAGGCAGTACCAAAAAAGCCAATGTCATAAATATTGCAATTCAAAATCATATCATTAAAATCTTCCATAGCATGGAAATTAGGAGAATGACCCCCAATTCTTTCAGAAGCATTCGTGATAGTATTAAAATCCCCCCCCCCCAACTAACCAAGCAGCCTTGATAAAAGAAGAAAAATCAATAAGTTGTTCCCATAAAACCTTCCTACCTAATTTAGTGCAAGAAGCATAAACAAAAGAAGCAAAATAACAAAATTGGTTGAAAATAGCATTAGTATGAACCGTTTGGGGCAAATCCATTATAATGTCAACAGAAATAAAATGCTTCCACAAAATCCATATTTTATTAGTATAATTACCAAAAGCATAATCAAACCCTAGTTTTCTACGAACAGAATCCAGCTTGGCATTAGAAATTAAATGTTCAATTAAAATAAGTAAATGAATATCGTGAATCCTACAAAGATTCTTAACTCTATCCTTGGATAAAGTGCCACCCACACCTCTAATATTCCACCCTAGAGCTTTAACCATTAATAAAAGAAGAAGCATTTGAAGCATGAGTGATTCTAGGAGTCCAACTACCAGAGTTTTTACTACTATTATTTTTTTTCTTCGAAACCTTATGATAACTCTCATCATTGCTATCGGTCTTCCCAAGAGGAGAAGACATAGAAGTAATAATGTTGCCTTCCAAGTTGTCTTTGAGAGAGTCATTATCATGATTAACAAATTCTCCTTCTTCAACAGCATCATCCCTTAGAGCCAACTGATCAGCATGTTTGCTAGGCATTTGGTCAATAATACAATGAGCATTTTCCCCATTCATTTGGTTTAATGAGAAATTCTCTTGAGGCAATCCTTCCTCATCAACACTAAACACTTCCTTGTCCTTATTGTTCACCAATATCTAATTATTTTCTTTATTGATAGTCTCTTCGAAAAGCAGCCCAACCAAATTAATTAGAGGAGGACTCTCAATATCACCAATGATATCATCAAGTTTGTGAAGTTCATCATTTCCATCAATTTTATTCTCTAAATCCCTAATAGATATCTTAGGCTAAATGTTTTGATTATAGTCCTCAAAATCCTTAAGTTCACCAATAACCATATTAGGAGAACTATCCAAATTATCAATTTTCACATGCTAATTTTGAACCTCCTTTTCCTTCCCACCATCAGAAATCAGTTCATCATTTTCTTTAGCTAAATTATTGACACCATTCTTCATTTTTTTAGTTACGGGTGAACTATGAAACATTCATTGATTAAATGTCCATGAATCTTATAATGAGAATAGAAATTTGGAACATTTTCAATATCCACTTTTTGTAAGTAGCCTGACTTTTTGGAACCAAGCCAAATCTCTTTAGGATATTTCTTGGTAATATCTAATTCAACCAATATTCGAGCAACGGATGGCCTTGAACGAGATGCAGTGGCTTGGTCCGATTGTAAAGGCCTCCCAAAAATGGAACCCAATGTATGTAATACATGAGAATTTAAAAAATACAATCGAAGGTTTCTGGAATGAAATCCAGATCGAAACTATGGGGGATTCTTCCTGAATGTCAAAGTAAGGAGTCCATTTTAGTAAACGCACTTGGAAATTATTGATATAATAAGATCTCCTAGCAAACACACAGCTATAATCCAGATCATTAGATAACTGAGTAGCAATATGTCTAGGATCCAGTAATTCGATTGTAAATACACCAGAAAGTTTTAAGTTCCCAAAGAAAATCTGAATCATATCAAAATTAGGTCTCCGTATGGAAAACTTTCCAACTTAAGTAAATCGATAAGGTGAAGCTAGTTTCATTATATCATCATCAGAAAATAGAAAAGCCAGAAAACCTTTTATAGAAGCTTTAGTAAACGAGAAAGTTGGATCTAAAGAAGAAGAAGCACTAAAACAACATCACAAAAAGACCAAGTTTTAGGTTTAGCAACTTTACCATCCTCATCGAAAAAACCAGACTTAGAAACATCGAGAGTCGTAGGAGGATTGCCTCAAGGATTTGGGGGAGAAGACGACGTCCCCATCGCCATATCGTAAGAGTAGCAAAAAACCTAAGGCCCGAGGGCCTTAGGAAATAAAAATAAAAATTGAAAACAAAAATCCCCAGAGCTTAGTTGCAAAGGGAGAGAGAAAGTATACATTGTGGCTGAAAGGTTTTGTTGCAATGAGCCCCCATTTTATTTCATAATTGGTCATTAATGAATTATTCGAAAGGATTAATTATTAATACATCATGGGTTATTTAGTTTTAATATCAAACAAACTCCAAACTTCATGAATTGATATCATTGGTTAAAGATGACCAATCTATCAATCTCTGAAAGTGTGAGATTAATTTGATTTATATCTTATTTGTAATAAATTTATTTAATTAATATTTAATCAAGAGCTAATTAATTATTAATTAAAACTTAATTAAATTTATTTTAAATTTTATTTTTCAATCATTGTATGATTGAATTAGTATTGATTGAAGGTGACTTTGTATTTTTATTAATTTTTCTTGATTTATTGTGATGTTTGGTAAAATTATCCCTTAAATAAAGGCTATTTTTTTATTAATATTGTTCCATAGTTTATTAATGTCAAATTGAGGTGAATTTAATTCCAAGGGTGTGTAATGTGTTTGAGTTTTCTAGTTTAAAGTTTAATCCCTTTTGGATGTGTGTATGAATTTAAAAAATTTTCCTAAATTCACAAGACATAAACCTTAATTATTTTTCCTAGGTGTCACTAAACTTCAAATCAGTTTAAAACATGGTGTAACTAACCCTTGCATACATATAAATAAATCAAACCAATATGATATCCTAATTCTCTATAGAATAATTATAGTGACTTATTAAAGTGAAAGCTCGTATAGTGACCTAATAGACTCAAAAATTTCACTACAAAAAATATATGTATCAAATTAGGCTAGGAATGTTGGAGGATGTAGATAACATCCTCGATTATTCGATGCACAAATTCTAAGAAACTAGCTAAATATAAAATAGTATCATCAATATGGGTTCCCCCAAACTGAGAGTATTGAACCATTTGAATAATATTAGATTTTAATTCAAAATTATTAGCATGGATTGTAGTTATATTAATACCTAATGAATTTCATCTACCAAAGGGTTTGAATAATCCTTATGAGGTCTAGAATGAATTTTTTCTAACACAGGTTATTTTCAAAATCTTTTTAGTTTTTTAAATTTTAGAAAGGGCTCTTTCAATTTTAGGATCAAATGACAAAAGTTTTTTTTTCTATGGCTATAAAGAATGCAACTAAAAATATACAATCCATAATCAAAGAAATTAAAAATAAATGACAAAAGTTGGTCTAATTATGTAATTAATTCAATAATATAGTTAAAACTTACAAAAACTGAAAATTTTTCCCAACAATGGCTCTAAAAACTCGATGGGTACTGTGGAGTGCACTTTTGAGTTATAAAAAAGGTTTAAGGCTCTATCTCCCCTAAACAATGCTTAAATTTTCTTTGATATATGAAAAATAACAAACCCCACATAATATATGCAAGTATATGTGCTGAATCAAGTAATAAAATCATCGAGTAGAGTGACGAACCCATAAGGAAGTATGTTTTTTAGCAATTAACTACTATCATTTACTTTAATTGCAAAATTAAACTACTAAAATAAAAATGTTGGTGGTGGCAATTTAATCACTAACTTAAAGTAGTAAAAATAATGGATATAATATTTAAACAAAATTTTTCAGATTGATGAATATAAATTGCATATCTTTCCTAATGAAACTCTTATTTATAATATGATTCAGAGCACATGCATCCCTAAATCACTATCAAGCTTGTAGGGGTGAAAAGGATATCTATTGACCGCCTATAATTATATTATCTCCTTAAGAACTTAGCATATTTTGCATCCTTTGTCTAGGTATGCAAACAAACTATTTCAATATTCCTTATTATTGTTGCATTCCTCTGTCGAGGCTATACGTCACATTAGGTTTTAACTACACATGTGGCCACTATATGCATTAAATAAAGAGTAAAAAAATATTAAAATCATCATTTAACTTTAGAGTAGAAGAATCTTCATTAATACTTGATATGTTCTCTACATCATCAATCCAAAATGATAGAACTAGCTAGACATGGAAGAAAAGTTAAGAAAACTCATTTTCATTGAAATCATGGAAGAATAAAAATTTAAAAGAGTGATATCACCAGGTTGGATCAATGTATCTTATATGCACTCCTTCTTCCTTACCATACAGAGTTGCTCAAATAAACATTGGCTAAAACACTCTAATAATTGTATCTAGAACTTTTCTAGTCTCCCTTAGAATTGACTCTAAGAGATATCTAAAATAGTACTATGAAAAATAATAAAATTGGACAAGTGATTGAACTCCCTTATAAACATAACACAATGACTATTTATAGGAAAATACAAAGTAGGTAATTGGTGCTGCGGTGCTTGAAAGGTAAGTGTTATAGTGCCCATAAAATGAACTTACCACTATTGCGTTGATGTTTTTGCTCTATCATGATACTTACAGACTTAGATCAGTTACTTAGTGAATAGTCATGTCACTTCATTAGCAGATCGTCTCCTTAGGAAGTTATAACTATTATGCCACTATGCTGTTGACTTTTGAATGCTATGGTACCCGCGTGGCAAATTTGGTACCAAGGTGTGATAGATTGTGATATCATGATTCTTGAAAATAGTGAACACGGTGTTACCAAGCTAACCAATTTGACATCGTAGCACTTTCAAATAAAGAAGTTTGTGTTGCCATGTCAATATTATGGCACTTTGGTGGTGTCCTTGATGGCACGATGGTGTTGATTCATCCAGAGGTATAGTGCTGTATGATAAAAAACACATAAAATATGTGATAATATAGCATGAACATAACACTAATTATAAGATAACCAATACACTAGGCACCAAAAGTATTATACTAGCTCTCATAGCCAAAACAACAAATCATGCTCACTACATATACAAATTTCTCACATAACTAAATTCTCTTCTAAAAGATATGAAGTTAAAAAAAGATACAAATATGAATCCTCTTTCTCCAAAATCAAGATTTCCTTATTCATCTAATCCATAAAGTTTCATTCTATGACTACTGACCTTTAAAATATGAAAAGTTTTCTTATCTTGAATCCTGATGGCACCATTGAGATATATTCTAATAACAGTATATGGGTTAATCCATCCAAATTTAAGTTTTCAATGGAAAAACTTCTTCGTGTAATCAAATAGTAGGACATCTTGACCAGGATAAAATTCCTAATCTAAAACCTTACATTTATGCATTTTCTTCATATCTTCCTTGTATCTTCTTGTATCTTCATGAACTTCATCTCTATACTCATGAAGTTTATTAATGATATCAGAACTATGCATATGGAGAAGAGAAAAGAAATCTTCATTTTTCAAATGTTCTTCATTTCTAATCTTAGAGGAAGAATTTCTTTGCTTGGTTTTACCCATTGCTTAAGTTAAATTTTTAGGAAGAGAAAAGATAGTACTATACTCAAAGATTGATAAGGATTGAGAATTAAACTTCTAACATGTAGTTTTTTATAATTTTAAAGTGAGTGGAAGTTTTAAAATTTTAATTTTTAAACCAGAAAGTCCCGGTTGAGTGCTGCGGTGATAAAAATGGCGCTCCCTTCTTCTATCAAAGTTTTTTTTAACAAAACTCTAATGATTACTATTATTAAAACTACAAAATCTATTTAACATACCTAAACCAAAAGTTGGGTTGTATCCCACACAGCGGTAAGTTTATAGTCTTATGTCAAATTTGTCTAAATTTTTTAATTTGGCTAGGGTACATTATTTCATTCTTCAAATGACTTCTACTAAGATCTTTTTATTTTTTCTTTTGGTTTAACTTCAGTATTTCTACAGAAAGATATAAGGGGTTGACTACTAACTAAAATAGCAAGCTGACTTAATTGGGTTTCCAAATTTTTAAGAGAAGCTGCTTGATTTTATAATTGACTCTCTAACTACATTACTACATCTGGCAATGCTAATATTTTTATTTCCAAATTGATTGCTTTGATTAAATCTTGGATAATATATAAGTCTAGGATTAACAGAAGGTTGCTGAGGTTTGTTATAATTTACTCCCTGATTGTTTTGCCCATTATTCCATTGATTATTCCCACTTGCATTTATTAACTAATTAAAATTTAGATGGATCCTCCAACCTGGATTAAATTTATTTGAATAGGAATTATTTTGTCCTTCAATTAAATTAATATTTTAAATCCCTTGCATAGTACTATCTTCAATTGAATTTTGATCCCCCAAAGATTCAGTTTCTAATCTATAATTTTCTCAAATTATATTCATCATTCTTGAAATTGCTGCAACTTGTGTTATCAAGATTAATAAAGCATCAGATTCATAAATTACTACTACTTTCTTAGGACTTATGCTATTAGCAGGCCACCAGAAATTATTAGTAGCCATTTTCTCTATTAATTCATATAATTTCTCAAATGGATTAGACATAATGATTCTTCAGCTGCAGCATCAACTATAGCTCTAAGAGATCCTACTAATTTATTATAAAATGTTTGAATAACTAACAAATCAGAAAAAGCATATTGAAGGCATTTTTTAAGCATTTTCTTAAATCTTTCCCAACTCTTATAAATAAATTCTCCTTCAAACTTAGTAAAAGAAGTCATATCATTTTTAAGTTTGGTGGCTTTTGGAGGTGGGAAATACTTAGTAAGAAACTTATGAGCCAATCATTCCAAACAGTTATAAAGCCTGGGGGCAAAGAATTAAACCAAATCTTAGGTTTGTCTTTTAAGAAAAGAAAAATATTCTAAGTCTAATAACATCATCACTAACACCATTATTCTTAAATGTTGCCCAAATTTCTAACAGACTTGCTAAATATAAATTGAGATCGCCTATAGGAGTTCCCCCAAACTGAGAGTTTTGAACGATTTGAATAATGGCAGTTTTAAATCAAAATTATTAGCCCAAATTGTAGTTATATTACTTCTCTGATAAATTTTGTCAACTAAAAAGTTTGCATAATCCTTAAGAGGTCTAAAATGATTTTGCTCTAACACAAGTTTAGTCATTTTCAAAATTTTTTAGTTTTTCATATTTTAGAAAGGGTTCTCTCAATTTTAGGATCAAATGACAAAAGTTCCTTTCTAAGACTATAAAGAATCCAAAAAAAATACAATCAGTAATCAAAGCAATTAAAATAAAAGATAAAAGTAGGGCTAACTATGTAATTAATTCAATAATATTGTTAAAATTTGTAAAAATTGAAATACTTCCCTGGCAACAGAGCCAATAACTTAATGGGGGCTATGGAGTGCACTTTTAGATTAGAAAAAATGTTTAACACTTTATCTCTCCTAAATAAAGCTTAGGTTTTCTTTGATATATGAAAAATAACATACCCCGCTTAATATACATAAGTATACATGCCAAATCAAGTGATAAAGTGATAGAGTTAAGTGTCAAACTCATAAGAAAGTATACTTTTTTGCAATCAACTACTACCATTTACTCTAATTAAAAATTATCTTGCCAAAAAAAAATGTTAGGGTCGACATTTAATCACTAACTAAAAATAGTAAAAATAATGGATGCAATACTTCAATAAAATATTTTTGATTGATGAATATAAATTGCATAGCTTTCCAAATAAAACTCTTATTTGTAATGTGATTTAGGGCATATGTATCCCTAGTTCTCAATCGAGCTTGTAGGAGTGAAAAGGATATCTGTTGACCTCATATTGTTACATCATCTCCTTAAGAACCTACCATATCTTACATCTTATATCTAGATATGCAAATATACTATTTAATAATCCTAGTTGTTCTTGTATTCCTCCATTGAGGCTATACATCACACGAGATTTTAACTACACATATGGCAAACTCATTTTCATTAGTAACTACACATATGCATTAAGTAACTGCACATATACATTAAATAAAAAGTAGGAAAATATTGAAATCATTATTTAACTTTAGAGTCCGAGAATGTTCATTAGTACTTAATATGTTCTCTACGTCATCAATCTAAAATTAAAGAATTAGCTAGACATGGTAGAAAAGATAAACAAACTCATTTTCATTCAAAATTATAGAGGAATAAAAATATAAGAGAGTGATATTACCATGTAGGATCACTATATCTCCTCTACACGCCTTCATTATCATACAAAGTTGCTAAAATCATACACTTACTAAAACACTCTAATGATTGTATATAACACTTCTCTAGTATCCCTTATAATTGACTCTAAGAGAGATCTAAAGTACTCTGAAAAATACTTAAATTAAATAAGTAACTCAACTCCCTTACAAACATAACATAATTATTATTTATAGAAAAATACAAATTAGGTAGCTGGCGCTTGGGTGCTTAATAGATCGGTGTCATAGTAGCCATAAAATTAACTAACGCCACTGTGTTAATGTTTTCGCTCTGTTGTGGTGCTTCCCGATGTGGATCAGTTACTTAGTTAACAGTCGCATCGCTTTACTGGAAGATTGTGTCCTCTAAAAGTTATAACCACTATATTATGGCCTTGCTAACTTTTAAATTTAGTGCCAAGGATTGATAGATTGTGATGCAGCAGTGCTTGAAGATAGTGAACACGGCGTTGCCAAGCTGACCATTTTGACGCCGTGGAAATATCAAAAAGAGAAGTTTATATTACCACCTTAATCGCACTCTAGCGGTGTTGATTCATCCAATACTACGATGCTACATGATACTTAGAATTTTATGCCTTTTTATAATTTTTCTACACAACACAACTAAAATAATACATTTTCATTAAAAATATTATACATAAAATAATATATTATTTATACTTATCATGAGCCAAGGAGCTCCAAAAATGGTTAAGGAATGAATTCATAGAAAATTTTAAAGTTCTGGGGTGTTTTTGAATCTATTTAATATAATTAATCCAAAATATCAAATGAAATCCAATCATTAGTGGCGGTGCTTGTGATTTCTAATCATTGATTGATAGTGACTTTATGTGTGGTAGCCACTCATTCATTTTGCTATTTCACTTAAACATGTTGGATATAGATCTCGATTATTGATCCTGCATGGTTTAGGATCAATGATCAGGATTTGGTCGAATCACAACTGATGCTCCATCGCATGTTGAGTCATACCATCTACACTATACAGCCAAATCAAGGACATCCATAGGATTTCACATGAATTAAATGGTTTTAGAATCATCTTCTTCGTACAAATAGTGATAAACCATAAACTCCCAAACACTTCTACACTTGATATATAATGAAACAAATGGTTTTAAACTCTTGACAAAGGTAAAATTGGATTAAAGTAAGAGTGGGGAGATGTTTTTAGGTTCATTTATGTAATATCTAACAAGTTATTCAAGAACCTAGGTAAACACCTAGGGTTTCAATATTACCTCAATAGAGATGGTCTCAGGAGGTGTTTGATGGTTAGTTTCCTTCATCTAGAGCTCCTCTATGAATTTTATGAAGACTTTAAGCTCATAGGAAGCCTGGATGAGAAGTTGGATGACTTAGGATGGACAGAGCTTTAGTTCTTTATCAACCTCACTGTCGGCAAGCTCCAAATGATCAAAAAATACCAAGAAAAGGTGGAGGACGCTCTGGGCATATAAAATGAAAAGCTAGAGTAGATGGAGACTAAGTATAGTGTGAATGTCTTGAGTATGAGTGTTTTGGGTGTATTTCCCTTTTCTAACTATTGGAGGGAGCTTGGATGGCTAGGATGGATCAGGGAGCTTACATGGATGATGGACAGCTTGCCTAGGCTGTTAGGCAATAAAAGAATTATCTAGGTAGAAGGAAAATAACCCTAGGTCATTTTTTACATGGGGGAACCACTAGGGGCATTTTTGCTGAACTAGGGATTAGGCTAAGTCATAGTAAAGTCAAGGAGTTTTTGGAGTGTATTTAAATGAGCTGGATGAGCTTTTATTGATGGAAATGCTTTAGGATAGGAGGTTTAGCCATTCAAGCCTATATGAGCATTTGAGTTGACTATTTGACCAATCAACTAGTCAAGCCTTATTGATGTGGACTTCAAGAACTGCATGGATGTTATTGGGGTCAATAGTAAAGGGTTTTAGCGAGTGAGCTTCGTGTTTGAGAAAATGAGTTAATATATAATGAAGTTTGACCACTCTTAGTGGTTTGACCATGTCAAACTAGCCATGGTTTGGCTCATAGTGAGTTTGATGGTGTTTAAACCATACAAGGAAGACCTTTTGTAGGTTTAGATGTCTTAAATTGATATTATACAATGGTTTGACCAAACATGGGTTTGATTTGACCAAACCCAAGCTTAGTTGACCATGTCAATTATTAACTGAGCTAGGGTGACCAATCAGGTCCAATTCACTTGGAGTGATGAACAAAGGAATTTGATGAAGATCATAGTTCTTTTGGAGCTTAATTGAGTTGACCAGGGTCAATGATCAATTAAGCTATCTTGGGCTAGCTCAACTAGGTTAGATGGGTCAGTTGATGATGAAGGATCCAATAATGGGTGGTCTACTATATAAAGCTACTAGTTAAGTGGTTTGGGTTATTACTGAGGTTAAGGAGTTAGTACACTATGCAAGGTAGTGTACTAAACTACTTGATTATAGTGGAGGACTACAATTATACAGGCAATTATATTTTAGTGAATGTTGATTATAGAAGTGATGATTAATCAATGTGAATGGACATCCAAGGTGACTATAAGTCAACTAGATATTGGCTAAGGTCAATTGAAGGTTTATTATAGGGTTGATTTACAACTTAGAGATTTTAAATGAGGTGATTATAACTCATGAGTGATTGTAGATCAAGGTGATTATGAGTCAATAATTATAGATTAGATGATTAGGTAGATGTGGATCAAGCGATATTAATTAAAAGTGAGATCAATAGTGATGAACACCATTGGAATTTACTAATAGTTAAGCGCCACCATATACTTGCTCTATAGAAATTGGGCCTTCCCAAATAGGCTCAAGCCTACCACCTTAGCTATGATGTGAAATGATAGACATATATAAGACAAGAAGTAAATCATCAACCCAGTAAGATCAAGGTCGAATGAGATAATCGTGAGCCTGGTCCATATAAGGCTGATATAACAAACGGTTCGAATGAGCTTGCAAATGTAGCTCCTCAAAATAATCAAGTTATTCAAGCCATAATTTGGCATTATCCTCTTGATAAAGATTGTGGCTTACTTCCACATGGAATGAAGGGAGCTCAATCTCAAGAGGGAGGACTACTTTAACCCCAAAGGCTAGTGCATATGGTGTGGACTGAGTTGAATGATAAATGGTCATATAAGCCCATAGTGCTTCAGGCAATTATCATGCCATTTTTATTTATTTGTTCTAAGTATGTTTCTTATTGTTTGGACTACGATTTTATTAAAAGCCTCAACCAAGACATTAGCTCTAGGATAACAAATAGAGGAAAAATGCTAATTTATGCTAGGTAGTGGGAAAATCTTATAATTTTGGTGCTTCTAAATAACTGGCCATTATAAAAAACTATTTATCATAAAACACCAAAATAGTAGACAATATGATTGCAAAAGAAGTGCATCACATCCTTTGACTTAACTTCCTTAAGGATGATAACTTTTGCCTGCTTAAAGAAGTAGTTAATGGTGGCCATAAAGAACCTATGACCCTTAGAGGAAGGAGGGTCAATAAGACCCACTACATCCATGCCCCAACTCTCAAATGGCCAAGAGGATATTTTAGGGTATAATGTGTTAGGGGGGTGATGAATAATTGTAATATGGATTTGGAATTGATGAAACTTCGTAGCATGCTCCATACCATCACGAGTTATAATAGACCAATAATAACTAAGGCATTTAATCTTAACCTTCATTTTAGGTCCAGACTGATAAGCACCAAAATTCCCCTCATATATCTCGCCCATGACCTTATAAGCCTCCTCATTATTGAGGCACCATAACCATATTTGGTCAAAAGAGTATCAATACAAGGTGTCATTCACATAACTGAATAACAAAGCTAAATTTCTAATCTTAATAGTAAGAAAGAAATCATCTGGAAGTCTACTAAGCTTTAAAAACTTAAGAAAAGAGGCTCTCTAATCTGACTCTTCCATAATAGCAAACACTGTAAGGGTATGATCAAGAAAAGACAAACTACAGGCATAAGGCCTAACAATACTAGACAGTAATAGAGATTAGGCTTCTAATTAGGTTAGCTAATTCCTTAGCAAGTTTAGCCAATGCCTCTTCTCCTCCAATTTCAAAATGAGTGATTCTAGCTAAAGTTACTTCAAGGATAAGATATAAAAGCTCCATTTCCATACTATGATAAGACAAGAGCTTAGGCCTGAGAACTTTGAAGATCCCAGCTACTTGATTGATAATCAATTGGGAATCTCCAAATATCATCACCCACATAATATTCATCTAAATGGCCAATTTAATCCCCAAAATCAGAGCTTTGTATTTAGCCTCATTATTAGTACAAGGTTCTAAGTGACTATAAGAATAATGAAGGTTGTGGCCTTCAGGTGGTACTAAAATGAGGCCTAAACCTAGCCTAACCAAGGGAGTTTGATGAGTGCTAAATGGTTTATTAAGGATGTGCCATCAAAATAAAACTCCTAACTAGGGGACTCCTATTCTTCCATACTCATGACTAGTTCATCAAGTAGATCATAATTGAGTAGAGAATCTATAGGGATCAAGTGAGCGACAAGAAAATTAGCTAGGGCATATCCTTTGACTACCCACTAAAGAACAAAGGTAATATTAAACTATTATAAGATCATGAACCAATATGCTAGGCAACCTGACAAGGTCAGATGGCTCATCAAATACTGCAAAGGGTTGACTCAAAAAATGAGGCGCATCTTATGTGAAAGCATGTAGTGTTTAAGCTTCTACATAGTAAAGAGCAAATCCAAACATTCTTTTCCTTAGAAAAAAATTTTAGCTATGTAGAACACAAATGTCTTTTAAGATAATATAAAGTGTTTCATTGCCTTCCTTTTTTCTCTTAAGCTAAAGTGCACCAAGTTACTCACCCAAGTAAAGGATCAATAGGCAGCCTGGGATCGGTGCAGCCAACATAGGGAGGCTCATCACGGAATGCTTTATACGCTCGAAGGCCTCATAATAGTGCTTATCCTAGTGAAAGCGGGCATCCTTCTTTACTAGAGCAGCAAAGGGATGACACCTACCAGTAAGCTTAGAGATAAATCTCCACAAGAAAGAAAGATTACCCTAAAAAGACCATAACTAGGTAAGAATATTTGGGGGTTTGAAGTCTATAATGTCCATGATCATGGTGAGATCAATCTATATGCCATGATAATGGACTTAAAATAAACGAACATCCCTATAATAATGGAAAATGCACACTTTAGAGGGTTCATCTTAAGATTATACTTGCTCAAGTGCTAAAAAATAATCTATAGATCTCTAAGGTAATCCTTACGGACCTTGGTTTTGACCACGAGGTCATCCACATAACATTCAACCTGAAAATGAATTAAATCATCAGAAATGAAAGTCAAGGCACGTTCATAGGTGGCTCTAGCTTTCTTGAGACTGAATGGCACCACCTTATAATAATACACACTGGTAGGGGTGCGAAAGGCAGTGAACTTCTCATCTTTAGGTGTCATCTTTATTTGAATATAGCTAGATGAACCATCCACAAAGAAGAATATGTTATGGGATGAAGCAATATCAATAATGAGTTTGGGATTAGGAAGAGGAAAATAATCCTTAGGATATGCCTTATTCAAATCACAAAAGTTAATGCAAACATGAATCTGATCACTCTTCTTTTAGACTGGAACAATATTGGTAAGCTATGTAAGATACTTCTCTTCATGAATAAAGTCAGCTTTTATAAGCTTCTTAGTCCTAGGGATCACCTATTATTTAATCTCCAATCTCATTTGATGAGGTGGCTATTTAATAGGGACTACATCAGACCAAATAGCTAACTTATGAACTACTACTTTTAGATCTAGACTAGGCATCTTAGTGTAATTCTGGGCAAATCAATCTCTAAACTTAGATATGAGTTTAATATACTCCCAATAATCTAACTCAGATAATAAAGCACTATGAAAAATGGGTCAAAGATCTAACTTAGTGCCCAAATTAACATCATGTAATCCATTCATAATAGAGCTAGCACCATCTTCAAATTTATGTGGAGCATCAAAGATCCTGACCTTAACATTATTTGGGTCTTCATCATCAAAAATGGAAATAACTAAATAAGAATGAGAGATAACATGAATGCCAATATAAGGAAACTAATCTTTCTTAAAATAGCCTAAGCTTTATTGAGTTTTAGATATATATGTTTTCCAAATGGGGGCTTACTATAGAGTTGGTAAATCAGACCAAGTATAGTGAAAAACCCCCCGTTCAATATAGACTATCCATAAAAGAGGAGAAGTAGAGAAGAACATGCATAATCTCATTATCCATAATGGATACCACCGAACCCAGTATATCGGTATCATGTGGGACACCTATACTGTGAGATAATGATGCACACCCACCAAGTTGTGGTAGATTATAGAAAGTGTGCAGCTAATATATAGAGTGACTATTAGAGTGTAGTGAACCACAAGCACTAGTGAGAGGTGTGGGAGGAGTAAGTTAGGTGGATTCCTCAATCCTCTTCCCATACATCTTCTGAGAAAAACATTATCTACTAGTAGTTTGATGTCTAACATCTATGTCATCATCTGAGCTAGTATAAATGATTAGGCTATCTTGAGGTATCAAATCCTAATGGAATATGGGATAGGGACTCAAATCTTTAATGGTAAAAGCTAATAAAAAGTTGAATAATAAGGATTATAGATCATCTCATCACTAGAGGAATCTGACTCGATGGTCAAAGAGGTGGTGTAACAACCCAAAGGAGAAGGAATTCTATTATTGAAGTTTTTTACATGAATAGTCAAATCTCTACCGCGGCCTCCACCATGCCATCCCCTATCTCTACTAGGAGGAACATCATAACTTGCTGTAAACTAAAAAAATGATCTAACATGATCTGCAACAGAAATATCTACCTCAATATAAACTTATGATGGACCCTATACTAATGGTTGTATAGGACCCTGTGCGAATGACTACGTAGGATGATGTATAATGCTAGTAGGTCTCACCAGTAACTGCATGGTGGGAGGTTTATAAATCTTCCGTGGAATATAATGTTTTCCATTATCATAAATAGAGACCTCATACATGGTAAAAGGTTGAGTATCCCTAGGAATGGAGTACTCCACATCATTCCTCCATACTTTATGCGTTGGTACAATATAGAGGGCACCATCCCATACTCATAAGATCAAGACCATCCTAAACAAACCTTGTATCAGGTATCTACCTCATAAAAATGAAACTTTACCTTTGTTTAGAGCTGTCCAAACTACAAAGGCAAGGTGATAAACCCTAAAGAATGCTGTCCCTAATCATTAAAGCCCTTCAATATGATCTTATATGAAGCAAGCTCTAGGTGACAAAGGAGACGCTCTTTAGAGTGGCATAATTAAGGATATTGACTAATGCTCCTTGATTTATGAGGACCCTATTCAATCATGACCATTAACTCTAGAAGTAACATATAAGGACAATTATATTTAAATGTCCCTAAGAGAAAAACCTGATCTAAGAAGGTGGTACATGATATTTCTCTCAAATAGCAAGCATCCTTAATAGACTAAGTGAAAAAGAAAACTTGATAAGACTCTGGCTCTAGTAAAGCTTTCACCAAAGTCTCTCTCAAGTTAGAAGACATCTTGAGTGCATCATAGGCACTCAGAAGGGAAGAAATCTTCCTCAAATGATCCAAAACATTATAATCAATATCCAACTGAGGGACTTTCCCCTTCTCCATTGCATGTGCTTGAGGAGGAGGGGTAGGATAATCCTATTTAGTAAGAATATTTTATCTTTTTTTAATATTCTTAGCCATTTTTTGAGAAAAGACCTTCCTTGATTGCCCTGGATCTCCTACACTAAGTCAAACTTAATAGAAGATTCATTTGGTTCTATGGCCATGGCTTTTTTTTTGGCTCTATAAGAAAAGACTGGGTTGTGTCATCAAAATCATCGCTAAGGTCCATATAACAACCCCCTCAGAAAGGTAAGAACAAGTTCCTCATTTTTATGCTCTTCTTCATAAGAAGGATTATCATCATTATCATAGAAACAAAAAGCATGAAAAGAAGAAATGCTAGGAAGAGTAAAGCTGGAAGGGCAAAGAGACCAAAAATAGATAGAATCATCTTCTTCCATTAAATCATCATTAATAAGAGGGGGAATGAAATCCTTCATCATAGGTTCTGGAAGAGATCTCATCTTCCCTTCTAAAGTTACTATAATTTTTTTCTCTCATACATTTTGTTAGTACATGAAAGTAAAGAAATGTGCTCAGTAAGTAATATAATGGAAGGAGTAGAACTGTAGAAATATGTAAAGTAATTGAGCTAGCAACTACATCATTAACTTATGTGGGCCTCCTCTTAATTACATTTAAAATCTATACTATATGTCTAATCATACCTCTTATATTAAGAGAGAGTGCAAGCTGCCACTCTCACCCAAAATTAAGGGGTGATCTTCTATCACTATTTTGATGATCATGCTGACTATTATATTGACTAGAATCTATAATCACCTGAATAGTTTGAGCTATCTTGCTTTGAGGCTGCACTAGATAACTATCCAATAAGTGAATATCCCCATAAGCTATAAGGCTCTCCACCTTATCTTTCAGTACAAAATAATCCTCAAGAATATGACTAACATAATGGTGAAAGGGGTAATACAATGGATGTTCGGTTTGCCCTTCTTCAATTGCCTTCTTATTAATTAGAAATGTCAGGATATTTTTCTTTAAAAAAATTTAATTATCTTCTGTGCACTCTATCAAAGGGATATTCCTTGTAAAGTCTCTCCTGTAAAGATGGCTGACTCTCTAAAGTCCTATAGAAAGATCTAAACTGTTGTTGAACTTGTGGCTATAACTATAATAATGTTTATGGCTGTGTAAGTGAATGTACCTATGGTCATGGCGATTACCATTGTGAACCATGGGCCTTTTTCCCCTATCTTCAAACTCAAAAGTTCTATGAACTTTCACCTTTCTGGGAGCTGGTGCCCCTAAAAAATCCTAACTTTGAGGTCTACATGGAAGTTGGCTCTCAATCTTAGGAGCAAGTACGATGGGCACACTGTCTTATAAACTAGAGACCTTAGTCAATAACTACTAAAAAATTCAAACACAAAAAACACTTCAGATATGGGGTGATAGGACCATCAATGTTCTTCAATAAGATTTTAACTACTTGCTACTCCTACGATTGAGGCTCACACTAAAGGATAAGGTTCCTCTACCTAACAATATAGTTAGGCAAGGACTTAAGAGGGTACTACAAATTTGAACCCGAGTCTTATGATTTTGATGATAAAAAACTTTATTTGATTCTTTACTATGCTATCTCTTATTTATGTTATTATTGCATATATACTTTCTTATGCACTAACATTTCAGGTCCACCATATACTATGTAAATTGATCAGTTCATGACTAGGTAGAATAGGGTTAAGTGTCCAGAAAATTTTGTAATTTTGCTTTTATTTATTTTACATTTCTTGAGTCATATCATGCATTTTAGTGGATGCTAAACTTGGTGACTTTGCACACACACACACACTCAAGAAAGTGAGATAGTGATAAAATTAGGAGTAGAATTTTTTAAACTAATCGTATTGTATGATCCATAACATACTGTATGATCAATTATTCAGAAAATCAATAAAATAGCTAATTGTGATAATTAAAGTCATCTGAACTAATCATACTGTATGATCCTGATCATACAAGATGATCAACTGAAATCAACTTCCAAGCCACTAATCATAATATAGGCAGTATTTTGATATTTAAAATTTGTATTAATCATATTGAATGATAAGTATCATACTATACAATGTAATTAAATCTTGCCTAAATTAGTCCTATAATTATAGAATAATTTTTGATTAATTAATCCAGTCAGATCATACTGGATGATTGGATCCAATCATATTGGATGATTGGATCCAATCATATTGGATGATTGGATCCAATCATACTATATGACTCTATCATTACTTGGTATGATATTTTATCATCGCCAATCATACGGGATTATAATCCAAGTTATTTTGAGCTAATCATATTAGACGATGCTCAAATGGTATTGGATGATCAACTCAAGTATTGAACTGATCGTACAGCACCTTATTCTTCATACAGTACTAATAGTGTTATTCAAACTAATAATTCCATATGATCTTAGATCATACTATACAATCAATATCGACAAAATTAAATTTGAGGGCTTTTTTGCGAGGCCTTGTATTTAAGATTTCTAATTAGACTTGTTTTAAGTCTTTGGCTGTCGAGTGTTCTGGAGAGAGAGCTTGGAAAAGGGATCTAGGAGAGCTTTGGGAAGAAGAAAGGGAGAGCTTGTGTGTGAGGGAGTAGTACTGTTAGGGGTTCACATGGATGCTCTGAATAAGTGTCTTACCTTATTTCCTCCAGATGTCTGCCTAGGTTTCGTGGGTGGCTTTAGGAAGAAATTCTTCAGCTCAAAGACCGTTGAGGTTCTCTGCCTTCACTGGGAGGGTGAAAAAGGTGGTTCAAATTCTCTACCATCCCTAGGAGATCCCGGTTCCCTATCATCACCAAGAGGGTGACAAATTAGGTCAAGGTTCTCTACCATCACCAGAAAGGTGAAAAAGTAAGTTAAGGTTCTCTGCTAAATTAGGTCGGTGAAAAGATTGAAAGGGCTTCTTCTCCTAAATGTGGGGGCTAAATGAGAGATAATAAATTTTAGTGTAATACTCAGAGAGGAGGACTCTGGGGAGTGGACGTATGTCATTTTTTCTACCTAACCACTATAAATTGTTTGGTGTGTTCTTTCTGATTTTTCATTTTCTGCACTTTACTTTTTTCGTATTTTATTTCTATGATAATTGCTTATTGAAAATCTGTGATTGATACTTGAATGTGTTGATTAGAATATCATCATCATTATTGAAACCTTTGATAAAATTATTTACTTCCTCATTTGGTTGGAAGTGTTGTTATTTTAAGTTGTTAAAATCCAAAAATTAAATATAATTTTGTGTTTTCTAGTAGGATTTTCAAAACTACCAATTTACACACCCCCCCCCCTCTTGGTGTGCCTAGGGATAGTTCACTTAGGTTTAATATGCTACATCAAACTTTTGATTGGTATCAGAGTGGTTCATATAAATAGTGTTTTAAAAAACCTAGAGAAAAAAGATCCATGGAACATTTTGTAATAGGAACATCGCAAAAGGCTACTCTGAAAGTTTGAGATGCGCCAAGATGGGGGTGAATTGGTACTTTTAAAAAAAATCCCAGATAGGAATATTATTTTTATAGATTTTTCAGAGTTTTAAAATCAGTAATTTAATTATTCGATGCAAAAGCTAACAAATTAACAATGATTTCAGTGATGATGATGAAATTCTAAATTGCACAATAGAACATTGATCTTAAAAATTCACCAAGTAGTTATAACAAAAATTAAATGCAAAAAGTAAAATGCAAGATATTAAAAAGCACACCAGAAACTTTTTATGGTGGTTCGGTCAACCTTGACCTACGTCCACTCCCCAGAGTCCTCCACTCTGGAAATTTGCAATAACAAAAAGTGACTCTTCTTTTGCTCCCACAGCAAGGTAGAGAAGCCTTTACAAACTCACTTTCACCAAACCTTTGATGCGGTGGAGTGCCAGATGCTATGTCACCCTCCCGGTGATGGCCGTGGACCTTAACTCATTTTTCTCCATCCTAGAGAAGGTAGTGTACCTCAGCTCCATTTTCTCCCTCTTAGAGAAGGCAAAGAACCTCAAGGACTGGACTAAGAAGACTCTCTCCCTAGAGAGCTCCCAAAAGACTCACCAAGGCCACAGGAGGAGCAAGAGTGTAGCTAGCCTAGAGTAACCATATGATCCCGTCACACTACTTTCCCTCAAGCTCAAGCTCACCTTCTCCTTCCCTTTATAAACCTTAATTTTCTTCTCAAAAGCTCCCTCTCAGAGTTCCTTCTTTAGTCATGTTCCTCTCTCATCATTTTTTTGTAAAAATAATTAAAACATGGCTTGTATAATAAGCTTCAAGAAATCCTAAAAATTCAAGTTAGCTGTTATTATTTGTATAGTACAATCTAAGTTCGTACAATATGATCAGTTCAAAATTAGTCCTGTCCAGTACAATGTAAACAATCATTCAAACAAACTGTTTAAAATTTATGAACACATCATACAGTATGATCTTGAGATCATCCAGTACGATTTGTTTAATTTCTTCTTTTTATATGGGATATTTCCTAGGATGACTAAAAGTTGTCTCTGTCACTCATCCCGTACTATTCTCATCATACAGTATGATTAGTTATTTTTAATAAAATCATCCAGTATGATATGAATATCATATAGTATGATTAGTTCAAAAATTATAGCTTCATCTGGTACGATCTTCGAGATGACTAAATCATCTCTGCCAGTCATGTGGTATGATCAACATCATATAGTATGATTAGTTCAAAAATCATGGTTTCATTTAGTACGATCTCAAGGATGACTAGATTTTATCTCTATTAGTCATCTGCTATGATCAACATCATACAGTACAAACGACTATCATTAATTTAACTATGATTTTATTGACTAATTATGGGGGTTAATTTTAGCAAGATTTTAAATATTTGCACAATATGATTAGCATCATACAGTACGATTAGTTCAAAACTCAATTTTAAAATCTTACTTAAATTAATCTTGGGGCTAGGGTTTTGAGATTGAAAATGAATCGTACAGTATGACCTTAGATCATATAGTATGATTAGTTTAGAAAAGCTAATTTTTTCAATTAGCTGTTAAGCCTATTTTCAGATAACATTTCGTATAGTACAATTTGTTAAAAAATTTAAACTTTTTAAAAAAAATTCTCTCCCCTCTGTGTGTACATGGATGCCCAATTTGCATGCACTCTTATGTGGCCCAGACTCAAAAAATAGAAAATAAAGGAAATAAAAATTACAGACTCTTTTACATCCTATTCTACCCACTTTTGAGTATTCAATAGTTTTGAGTGTTGTATATTTTACCTGAAATGTTAGTGCTCACAAATAAAGGTAATATCTAAAATATTTAAGGAAGAATGTAATAATTTAATCAATATTAATTTTCATCCTCAAAATCACAGTTTAGGGATCCTAGATTCAACAATCTCCCCCTTTTTTATGATGTCAAATACATTAGTTGATAGGCAACATAAATATTTTTTCTTCCTAACCTCCCCTCACTAGATGATGGATCTTAAAAAAAATTTGGGGGTGTTGTAAACATCTTTTTTTATCAGACAAAAAAAAAAAAACAACATAAATAGAAGATTCTATTAAAATAACCAAAAAAATAAAATGAAATATACAATTCTCCCCCTTTTGACATAGCCAAAAAGAGGAGGTACACAAAAATAAAGAAAGCAGTATAAGAAAAAAAAAGACACAACAGACAAAGACTACTGGAAAGCTAGATCTTGATTAACTGGTGGTGGTGGTAGTGGCTGAAAGTGAAAGTTCGATAGGGATGTTAAGCCCTAGTGAACTAGTCTGGAGGCTAACCAAGAGGGGGGGTGAATTGGTTATTTAAAAATTTCACGTTAACAATGAAAATCTTTTCGATACTTAGCAGTGGAAATAAGTAAACAAGAACGAAAAGATCAACCACAGATATTCACCCAAGCAGTTAATATCAGAAAAGTAAAGTGCAAAACTGAATCAGAAAAGCAAACCAGATTTTATAGTGGTTCGGTCAACTTGACCTACATCCACTCCCCGGAGCCTCCCCTCCGGGTATTGCACTAAACAAAAAGTGTCTCTCCTTTTGCTCCCACAGCAAGGCGGAGAAGCCTGTACAAACACCTCCTTTTCACCACACGGTGAGGTAGAGAACCTGACCTTCTTTTGCTTCCTCCTGAAGCAGGCAGAGAACCTTCGAACTCCTTTTGCTTCCACTTGAAGCGGGCAGAGAACCCCAGATCTTCTTACGAACGATCCTCCCACGACGAACACCGACTAAATGAAAGACGACGAGTGGAGAAGATTACTATGATCCGTGCTTGGAGCAACCTTAGTGAATCCCTCACTAACTCCCCCTCACAAGATCTCCTCTCTCTCTCCCAACTCTCTCTCTCTCTCTAGGGTTTTTCAGGGAAGGAAGGTAGCAAAAGATTTTTCTTGTTTTAAGAAAAAGTTATTTTATAGGAGGGCTTAAAATTTGCCCTAAATCTCAACTGGTCAGCCAAGATCGTCCAGGACGATCGGTAGATCGTCCTGTACGATCGGTAGATCATCCTGTACGATCAGTTCAAATTCAGCTATTTCAGCCTGGACGATCTGGCTCTTCTGGACAATCAGTAGAAAAAATTGTTCATATCGTCCCGTACGATCCTGCAATCATCCGGGACGATTAGTGCAAATCGAGGAATATCATCCAGAAGATAGCTCGGGTCGTCCAGAGAAACTTGTGCTGGACGAAAAAATGACTTGATCGTCCAGGACGATAGGGACATCATCCTGTATGATTAGTTCAAAAAGGCCCTAAATCATCCTGTACATAGCTCTGGACGTACAGCTTAAATGCACTAGACGATCAAGATCGTCCGGGACGATCCTGCGATCGTCCAGGATGATATGATCGTATCAACCAAAAATAAATTGCTTTCCTTAATTACCAGATTAAATTAGACATAATTGTACTAAATTGTCTGGGACGATCAGACCAAATAACTTAAAATAAAAACTTGCCTAACTTGATCTGGCGGCTGAGAATTTCTGATTTGGGCATATCGTCCCGTATGATCCAGAGATCGTCCAGGACGATCTGCTTAATCAGACCCTCTTCACTTAGTCGCCCTAATTAGGGTTTCTATTTTGGCTGGATCGTCCAGGATGATGTGAATATCGTCCAGACGATCTGAACAAAAAATGAACAGAAACTCTAATTCACTCAAGCTCTCCCCCTGAGTGTGTGTGTGCAAGGTTACTTAGCTAGGGGATCAGTTACATTACAATTGACTCAATAAAAAGAAAAATCATACATTTGATACACTTGGACCCGATCTTGAGTTAGCTTGATTTGCTTGTGATCTTTTGTGCCTGAAACGAGTTAGCCAAGTAAAAACACACTGGAAACATGTTTGTCATCATCAAAACCAGATTTACAACAATCTCCCCCTTTTTATGATGGCAATCTTTTGTAAAGTAGTTTGAAAATAAAAGTAAACTAGGAGATCAAAACACAAATATTTTTTCAAATTTTCATTTAACAACTAAATCAATACAGGAAACATGACTCATAACAAAAACAGAAATGACTACAACTGACTCCCCCTTTTGACATCACAAAAAGGAGGAGGGGAAACAGAAACGGAAATACAAGTACAAACCATAAAAGAGAACAACTACAAAATAGAAAACTAAAACTGAGGCGGATCCTGATCGAAAGAAGGAGGTGGCAGTGTTGGATTGAAGTAGTGGTGAATGGCCTGAAAGTGGGCTCCAATCCAGGCAATGTCCTGGTCATGCTGCTGTTGCTGCTGCGCAGCATAGTCGGTGAAGCGCTGGATGTCCTCGGCATGTCGCTGCTCCTGGGCAACCACATAGGAGTAAAATCTTGCCTCCCACTGGTCGAAGCGCTGCACCAGGTGGTCAAAGGGAGAGGCAATGCGAAGGGGAGCAGGTGCCTCTGGTGCAGCAGGAACTGGAACGGCCTCTTCCACTTCCTCCTCAACATCCGGGGCGGGCTCCGGACGTAGTCGGGTGCTGTGTAGGACGTGGAATGAGTTGTTTGTGAAGAAGGAAGGAGGGACATCAGGAGGGACAGGATACTGAAGGTCATATTTCGTCTCTAAGGCATAATGAATAAGATGACCTAAAGCTAGATTTGGGCGACGCCTGTGGCCCAGATCTCTAATAGTGGTTAGGTGTTTTATGTATCAGATAATCAGATTATAGGCATTAAATTCTCGACGGGCCATGATGTAGTAGGTGGTCAAGGACAGTAGCGAGGTAATGTGAATTCGATCCCCCGCCTTTGGAATGATGGAGGAACGAAGGACGTTCAGAATGGTCCGTGCGTCCTTGAGAAGGGAAGTGCAAGCATTGTCATGATAGGGTGCATTGGTATTACGAAGGAAGTGATTGGCCACACTCCAATCATAGTCAGGATCGGTGATAAGCGTGTGAAGTTTGTCTCCAGTGATAGACAGGTTGAGAATATTGTGAAAATCGTGGGTCATGAGTTCCACGAGGCGTTGATTGACGTATGATCGAAGAGTGGAATAGTCCGCGGAAATGCGCAAGTTGGCAAAGAAGATTTCAAGGAGTTCAAGATTAAAGGGAAAGGCTAAGGTCAGAATGAAGGTGAGGGAGGTGTGTGCGAACAGATCCAGAATGGGATAAGTGAGAGTGCGGGGATTTATAATTTTATAGTGCGTGATCCCCACGTCACGATAGCATTCGAAAGCAGCCTGATCGGCTACATTCGGGAAGCGAGGATCGACATGTCCCCGGGAGGAACTGGCACCCTTTTGACGAGACCTTTTTCCACCAGCCATTAGGAATCCAAAGTGTAAGGAAGTAGAAGGAGAGTGGAAGAAAAACGGTGTGAAAAAATCTGAAGAAAACTGCTGTTTATATAGAAAACGGCCTGATCGTCCTGTACGATCGCAACATTGTCCGGGACAATATGGTCATTTATGACGTCCTGGACGATTGGTCAAAAAGGCGGTCCGATCATCCAGGACGATCAGATATCGTAGAGGATGATTAGACACAGGCGATCGTCTCGAGGAGTCAGGCTGGACGACCGTTGATGAAAAGTATCATCCAGGACGATTAGGTGGATCATCCGGGACGATATGCAATAAATATGTCGGACAGGCCGAATTCTAATCGTCCAGCGGCTGACACGTAGATCGTCCGGGACGATGAGGTGGATCGTCCATAACGATGGAAAATAATTGGTGCAATGTCAGCCATTTGATCAGATCAGGAAGATATGGATCACATCGTCCAGGACGATGTAAGGATCGTCCAGGACGATCACCAATAATTGAAGTTTTTAGCAGCAGGAGCAGTGTAGGGACGATTTTGAATGAATCGTCCAGGATGATGTTTGGATCGTCCAGGACGAAGAGGATCGTCCAGGACGATCGGAGTATCGTCCAGAACGATGTCAAGAAAACAGAAAAAGGATGGATGATGAAGATGATCGATCAGGATCCCAAAATCACAACCATGAAATCAAAATAAATCAAAAATGAATAAAACTCACAAAAACATATAAAAGCAATATTTTTTTTTATTTTTAGTTTTATTATTTTTTTATTTTTTATTTTTTTTTATTTATTTATTTTTTTTTATCAAGCTGCTCGAGTAAATCAGAATTTTTTCCTTGATTTTAGATTCAAAAACCAATAAGAGGACGATTGACAGCGCTGAAATCCAGAAAAAAAAAGGTTGAAAAAATCAACTTTCGTAACTCCGACCCCGGGCACCTTATCGATACAAACCTCTTTCAAAACAAAAATCCGATTCAGAAGAAAAGACATTAGATTTGAAAAGAGATCCTTTCAAGCCTCGTTCCAGAAAAATATCTGATATAATAGTGTTACAAAGTAAAAACTCAAAAATCAGGATTTTCAAACTCAAGCTTTTGAAAATATTAAGTGGCGCACGGATTTTTCTAAGACATTTAACAATCTGAAAAGAGAGGAAAGCTTGGTTTGGGCTCATTTTGTGCCTCTTTTTTTTCATTTTTCTTGGTGCTTTGTGCATCTTTTCATTTTTGATACACTTTGTGTATCCAATTTGGCAATTTCGTATCTTTTCAGTTTTGTGCTCATTTTATGCCTCTTTTTCAAATTATTTGGCGCACTGCGCATCTTTTGTAAGCTTCCTCCTTTTCATAATCATTAAAGAGTCTCAGTTGTGAAATTATCTTCCAGACATAGGAGATGACTCTCCACAGAAAGGAAGAATGATTCACAAAACAAAAGCCATACAGCATATGATAAATGCAATCACTTGGTTTAGAAAATCAAACTAATGACTCAAGACTTTGTAAAACACTATTGATATGAGGTAGATTACTGTAGGAAGATAAAATAATCTCAATTTCAAAAACTAACATTTTAATTTCGAAGAGGATTTTTATCCAAAAGAAACTATACACCAGTAAAGGAGTTTAAGGAAGAGAAACAATCATCAATGTTTCTTCCCTTTAACAGATTCAGTGGAATCAATCACTGCATACCAGCTTCCAACTCAAAACAAGGTAAAAACTCCCAGTCAAAAATTCAGATTAGCAGAAGTAGTGAGCGGTGATCAGATTTTGAAAAGCATAAAACAGTAAGTGTAAGATATGAACCAGTGAATAAAAACAGGTAGAAAATCACATCAAAGTAAATACTCAAATCAGACTAACAGTAAGGCTAAAATAGAAATCAGCAGAGGAAATAAAATCAACTGAAAGCAAATAATAAAAACAAAAACTAACTAATAGAAAAAAGAAAACAGAATACCAATCAGAACAATTAGAAATCAGCAGTCATCAGAATCAAACATTTATATCAATCACTCCTAATCTGGTTCTCAAAATGCTGAATGAGTCAAAGGCCAGTGGTTTAGTGAATATGTCAGCCAGCTGATTTTCAGTTGCTATATGATGTAGCTCAAGGTCCCCTTTTGTAACATGGTCCCTAATGAAGTGATGCCTTATATCAATGTGTTTGGCCCTAGAATGTTGGATTAGATTCTTAGAGATACAGATGGCACTAGTATTATCACACAGAATAGAAATTGTGCCAACTGGTACCCCTAAATCCAAGACTTGTTGCTTCAACCAAAGAACTTGGGCCACACAACTCCCTAAGGCAATGTACTCAGCTTCAGCAGTGGAAAGTGCAACTGAGTTCTATTTTCTACTGGACCAGGAGACTAACGACTGTCCTATGAATTGACAAGTCCCAGAAGTGCTCTTTCTATCCACCCTACACCCCGCAAAGTCAGAATCAGAATATCCAATGATCTCAAAAGAGGTACTGTGCCTAGGGTACCAGATTCCTAGGTTTGGGGTCCCTAAAAGATATCTAAGAATTCTCTTAACAGCAGTCAGGTGGGACTCTTTAGGATCAGCCTGAAACCTAGCACAAAGACAGACACTAAACATGATATCAGGTCGGCTAGCAGTCAGGTAAAGCAGTGAACCTATTATCCCTCTATACTTCTTCTGATAAACAGATTTTCCACTTGAATCCTTATCTAACTGAACTGAGGAGGGCATGGGAGTATTGATTGACTTGGCTTTGTCCATTTCATATTTCTTCAAAATGTTCTTAGTGTATTTTGACTGATTGAGAAATGTTCATCATCCGTTTGCCTTATGCTAAACCTTAAAAAGTAGGATAATTCTCCCATCATACTCATTTCAAACTTCTTACTCATTATTTTAGAAAACTCATCACATAAATATTTATCAGAAGATCCAAAAATTATATCATCAACATAGATCTGGATAATGAGCAAGTCATCCCCTAATCTCCTCAGAAAAAGGGTGGTGTCTACGCTCCCCTTAACAAACTCTCTTTCTAACAGAAATGTGCTAAGCCTCTCATACCAAGCTCTAGGTGCCTGTTTCAATCCATATAAGGCCTTTTTTAATTTGAAGACATGATTCGGATATTGGGAACTCTCAAAACCTGGGGGTTGTTCTACAAAAACATCTTCTTTAATTACCCCATTTAAAAAGGCACTCTTGACATCCATTTCAAATAGCTTAAATCCCTTATAACAGGCAAAGGCTAGTAGCACTCTAATGGCTTCCAATCTAGCTACAGGGGCAAAAGTCTCCTCAAAATCAATCCTTTCTATCTGATTATACCCCTTAGCCACCAATCTTGCCTTATTTCTCACCATCACACTAGAATCATTCATCTTATTCTTAAAGACCCACTTGGTTCCTAGAATACTTTGATTTTTAGGTCTTTCTACTAACTCCCAAACATCATTCCTTACAAATTGATTCAATTCTTCCTACATAGATAAAATCCAAAACTCATCCGACAAGGCTTGATTGATGTTGGTGGGGTCAGTCATTGAGATAAAGGCAGAATGGTTTACTTCCTTCCTAAGTCCATGCCTAGTCCTAACACCTTCAGAAGGGTCTCCTAAGATCAGTTCTTTAGGATGACTCAAAGAATATCTCCAATCTCTAGGCAACGTGGTTTGAGGTTCTACCCTTTCCTCCAAATTTGTTTTTCCAACTCCTTGGGTAACCTCAACAATCTCTTCATCTTATATTTCAGATCTAGACTCCTTAGGATCAGATTCATCAAACACTACATGGGTCGTTTCTTCCACCACCAAAGTCCTCTTATTAAATACCCTAAAGGACTTCCCCACACTTGAATATCCTAAGAACACTTCTTCATCAGATTTGGGGTCAAATTTTCCTAAGGGCGACTTCCCGTTGTTTAGAATGAAAACCTTACAGCCAAAGACATGGAGGTGGGACAAATTTGGAGTTCTACCCTTAATGATCTCATAAGGTGTCTTGTTCAGTTTGACTCTCGCATTCACCCTATTCAGCACATAACATGCAGTGTTCATCGCTTCAGCCCAAAAGTATTTTGGAAGTGAATACTCGGCAAGCATGGCTCTAGCGGCTTCCACTAAGGTCTTGTTCTTCCTTTCAGCTACCCCGTTCTGCTGAGGGGTCGTAGGAGCTGAAAAATTATGACTAATCCCATGATTCTCACAAAAACTTCCAAATCTTTTATTTTCAAACTCACCTCCGTGATCACTATGGATGGTAATAATCTCACATCCTAACTTCTTCTGAATCCAAGTAGGAAAGATCTAAACTCATCAAATGACTCAGATTTATGTGACAAAAACTTAACCCAAGTGAACCTCGAATAATCATCTACAATCACAAAACCATAGACTCTCCCCCCTAAGCTGGCAGTGCAAATGGGTCCAAAGAGGTCCATGTGAAGAACTTCTAAAGGTCTAGAGGTGCTAATGTCCTTAACAGAGTGAAAAGAGGACTGGGCTTGCTTCCCCAACTGACAGGCATCACACAGGTGATCCTTAGTGAACTTAAGCTTGGGCACACCTATAACTAAGTCCTTTTGGGTGACTCTCCTAAGGGTTTTCGTACTGGCACAATCTCTTATACCATAACCACGACTCATCAGCAGCAGTTTTTAAGCAAATTGAATTATAAGATTTAATGCAACTTACATCCAGCTTGTAGATGTTGTTGATCCTTTGCCCCTACAAAATAACTTCATCATTTAAGCTTAAAATGTAGCCAGTGGGCAGGAATTTTATGCTGTATCCCTTGTCACAAAGTTGATTGATGCTCAGCAAGTTGTGTTTCAGTCCATCTACAAGCAGAACTTTATCAATCATAAAATTCTTTGAATCACCAATTATACATGTGCCTACCACCTTCCTCGTGGTGTTATCTCCAAGTGTAACCTTGCCTCCAGCTCTGGCCTCCAGCGAAATGAACTGATTTGTATCTCCAGTCATATGTCTAGAACATCCGCTGTCCAGGTACCACATGCTCTCACGAGGTCTTGTGTGAGAGCACTCCTACAAAAATTTAAAACTTCAGTCTTAGGAACCCAAATAGGTTTGGGTTCCTTCTTATGAAAAGAAGAATGCAATACATGCGTGCTGTGCTGTGAAACAGGCAGTTTGGGTTTCCACACCCAATGTGTACTACGGTGAACAGTGTAGGTGTGGGAAATGTGTCCTAACATGCCACATGAAAAACATCTAACACCAGGAAAAGGGTTAACTAATCTACGTGGGTGATAGTGCCTCTTCCTAGATGTATATGAAACATGCTTTGATGAACTTGCAACGTATTTTCAAATGGTGGAGGTGCATAAAACTGTTCAAAAGTAGGTGGTGTTTTATTCTTTTCATAAGCCCTGATTTTCACTTTCAAAAACTCAATGTGTTTATTTAAACTTGTAATTTCAAAGGTTCTTGCACTTTCATTACTTTCTAAATCAAATGCCATATCATTCACTTTCTTAAAAGCAACTTCTAATTCAACATGCGATATTTTTAACAAATCATGCTCAACAGTTAAACCAGAATATTTTTTGTTCAAATCATCAAATTCATCAAGCAAAGACATGTGATTGGAATCAAGTGTGGAATGATCTTTAACTACAGAATCATGCTCTTTTTGCAAAGTCAAGTAATCTAATTTCAAACTAACATGCGTTTTCTTAAGCTTCCTATACGATGTATAAATTCTTTCAGAAATTTCAAATAATTGATCGTAAGTAAGCTCACATAACTCTTCCTGGTCCGACTGACCAGGGTGATCATCAGCCAACAGACACAAGTTTGCTTCCTCCTCTTCAGCTTCAGTCTCAGAAGAGTCGGATGCAGAGTCTGCCCAGAATGCCTTCTAAATCTGCTTCTTGTCCTTTCTAAACTTTGGTTTCTCCTCACCCTTCTCCTTGCTTGGGTGAGCTTTAAGTGTTGGACAATCAGCCTTAATGTGTCCAGGCTTCCTGCATTCAAAACAAATAGATTCAGATGAACCCTTAAAATTTTTACTGGACTTACCCTTGTTCCACTTCTGATAGTTCTTATGTTTCTTCCTTAGAAAGCTCTAGAATTGCCTTGAGATTAAGGCAACATCATCGCTATCAGACCCGGAAGTGCTAGCATCTGAATCTTTGGCCTTTAGTGCCACTATCTTCTCTTTCTTGCGTTCACCTGCATCAAGTTGCCTTTGGTTTACCCCTTGCTCGTAAGCAATGAGTGATCCAAGTAAGCTGTCAATAGAGTAAGTATTTAAATCTTTGGATTCAGTGATAGTAGTAATCTTAGCATCATAAGAAGCAGGCAAACATCTAAGAATTTTGTTCACTCTTTCATAGTTAGTAAGTTCTCTACCTAAAGCATGCAAAGAGGTAACAATCTGAGTGAACCTTGTGTACATTTCTGAAATAGTCTCACTAGGTTTCATGCAAAAAAATTTATAATCATGTAACAAGATGTTTAACCTAGACTGTTTGACATCAGTTGTACCTTCGTATGTTATACATAATCTATCCCAGATTTTCTTTCCCATTGTACAAGTAGAAACACGCATATAGTCTTCAGATTTTAAAGCACGAAAGAAACAGTTCAAGCATTTTGTGTTTAACTGTGCTAAATCACGATCATCAAACATCCAATCAACAAAAGGCAATTCCGTTTTCACATTGTTAATCAATCTAAAAGGTGGTTCATATCCGTCCTTAACTAACATCCACATGCGATAATCAATAGATTGCAGAAAAGTAGACATGCGTGTTTTCCAAAAATCAAAAGGAATATTATCAAACAACGGTGGTCTTGTAATAGAATAACCTTCAGCAGTATTACGATTATTACAGTTAGCCATGGATCAAATTTAAAAGTTTTTTAAACCTAAATTTTGAATCCCGTTCTGATACCACTTGAAAGTTCAATAGGGATGTTAAGCCCTAGTGAACTAGTCCCGAGGCTAACCAAGAGGGGGGTGAATTAGTTATTTAAAAATTTCATGATAACAATGAAAATATTTTTGATACTTAGCAGCAGAAACAAGTAAACAAGAACGAAAAGATCAACCACAGATATTCACCCAAGCAGTTAATATCAGAAAAGTAAAGTGCAAAACTGAATCAGAAAAGTAAACCAGATTTTATAGTGGTTCGGTCAACTTGACCTACGTCCACTCCCCGGAGCCTCCCCTCCGGGTATTGCACTAAACAAAAAGTGTCTCTCCTTTTGCTCCCACAGCAAGGTGGAGAAGCCTGTACAAACACCACCTTTTCACCATACGGTGAGGCAGAGAACCCGACCTCCTTTTGCTTCCTCCTGAAGCAGGCAGAGAACCTTCGAACTCCTTTTGCTTCCACCTGAAGCGTGCAGAGAACCCCGAATCTTCTTGCGAACGATCCTCCAACGACGAACACCGACTAGACGAAAGACGACGAGTGGAGAAGATGACTCTGATCCGTGCTTGGAGTAACCTTAGTGAATCCCTCACTAACTCCCCCTCACAAGATCTCCTCTCTCTCTCCCAACTCTCTCTCTCTCTCTCTAGGGTTTCTCAGGGAAGGAAGGTAGCAAAAGATTTTTCTTGTTTCAAGAAAAAGTTCTTTTATAGGAGGGCTTAAAATTTGCCCTAAATCTCAACTGGTCGGCCAAGATTGTCCAGGATGATCGGTAGATCGTCCTGTATGATCAGTTCAAATTCAGCTATTTCAGCTTGGACGATCTGGCTCTTCTGGACGATCAGTAGAAAAAATTATTCATATCGTCCCGTACGATCCTGTGATCGTCCGGGATGATTAGTGCAAATCGAAGAATATCGTCCAGAAGACAGCTCGGATCGTCAAGAGAAACTTGTGCTAGACGACCAAAAAATAACTTGATCGTCCAGGACGATAGGGACATTGTCCTGTACGATTAGTTCAAAAAGGCCCTAAATCATCCGGTACATAGCTCTAGACGTACAGCTTAAATGCACTAGACGATCAAGATCGTCCGGGACGATCCTGCGATCGTCCAGGATGATATGATCGTATCAACCAAAAATAAATTACTTTCCTTAATTACTAGATTAAATTAGTCATGATTGTACTGAATCGTCCGGGACGATACACGTATCATCCGGGACAATCAGACCAAATAACTGAAAATAAAAACTTGCCTAACTTGATCTGGCGGCTGAGAATTTCTGATTTGGGCATATCGTCCCGTACGATCCAGAGATCATCCAGGATGATCTGCTTAATCAGACCCTCTTAACTTAGTCACCCTAATTAGGGTTTCTATTTTGGCTAGATCGTCCAGGACGATGTGAATATCATCCAGGATGATCTGAACAAAAAATGAACAGAAACTCTAATTCACTCAAGCTCTCCCCTTGAGTGTGTGTCTGCAAGGTTACTTAGCTAGGGGATCAGTTACATTACAATTGACTCAATAAAAAGAAAAATCATACATTTGACACACTTGGACCCGATCTTGAGTTAGCTTGATTTGCTTGTGATCTTTTGTGCCTGAAACAGGTTAGCCAAGTAAAAACACATTGGAAACATGTTTGTCATCATCAAAACCATATTTGCAACAGAAAGAACTGATGGATGGAGGTAAATTGATTATCTATCGAGGTAAATCTTTCTCTAAACCATCACATGTCATCCTCATGATGCTAGTGTTATTGTTGGATATGATATTCCAGTCGAGTTTCTAGTCGCTCGAGCCACTGAATAATATCATTCTGAGGGTAGGCTAGGTAGGTAGGTGCAGGTGGTGGTATTGGTGGTGGTGGTCCTCCTATAGAAGCAGTGTCCCCTTCTTCATCAAAATCTAGCTTAGCGTGCTCTTTCCCCCAATGAAAAAGGATACAGAAATAGGCATTCATATAGAAAATAGGGATATTATCATGTGGAGCAGGAAAGGTGAGTTGGTATTTGTGGTGAAGGATATAGCCTATGATGTGTCATAAGGATACATTTTATTTTCTATGGGTGTTTGGATGTCAAATATGACTCATGTTGTGGAAATAGTCGAGAATCATTTGAGCTTCATCGAATTGAGTGTTTGACATTATCAGGTAAGTGACAACAGAAAGAATTGGGGTTATGTTAACCCGATCTCCAGCTTTGGGTATAATAAAAGTGTGAAGTACATGCTGGATTATACAGGCATTTTGATTTAGAGTTAGGACTAGGGGTTGGTGTTCATTGGAAGACACATTTCTAATGGTTAAGTTAACAACAGTCCAATTAAAATCATGGGAAATCATGGATTGAGGGCGAGGTCCTTTAATAGAAAGACCTATGAGTTTTTCTAAATCAGTTTTAGCGATTACTACATTTTCGCGGCAAATAAAGGAGGCCATGGTGAAGACTGTGAGATTCATCCTAAGATTTGCTAAGAATTCATACAGAAATTTAGAATTATAAGGAAAAGCTAAGGTAAGTTGGAATTGGAGAGTAGTGGAGGAGAAAAGGCTCATCACCTCAAAGTTTAGGGTAGGTTGGTTTAGCATTCGGGAGGATGTGATTTTTGCCTCTTTATATTTTTAATATGCATATTCATTCGTGATAGAGAGGAAGTAATTATCACAATGACAAGAGGAGGAGCTCCCCGGAGTCATTCTTCTACACTTGCTTCCACTGGCCATTGAGCAGGAAGGTTTAGAAAATTGTAGTGTGAAGGAAGTTAAGTGAATTAAACTAGTCTAACCCTCCTATTATAGATTTTTGTCTGATCATACAGTACGATCCGGGAGTTAATTTGTCTGTATGACCTGTCATAAAAAGGTGGTCAAATAGTATAATACTATCAGTATCGTACTAGACAATCATAAGAAATTTCATTCATCTTGAGGAGTCATCGATATAGCATTTGATGAAAATTATTATACTGTATGAATATGTGGTCATACAGTATGAACTATAATTATTATCATACCAGCTGAATCGAATTCATCCCAATCAATTTTGACCAGTGTATCATACAGTATGAAGGGAGGCATCACACAGTGTGTATGGTAATAATTTCATACCAAACGGATTAAATGCCTCAATGATTAGTGATACTTGGATTGTATAGTATGAGTAGAGGTTTGTATAGTATGAAATATATATCAGTGATCTAATCTAGACCACTGATGAAATAGAGGGCTATGATCCATGCATCTGTGCATATCGTGCAGTATGATTGTGGATCATACAATATAATCAGGGAAGAGATTTAAAGATTTTGATGGCTCAGTGAGGTGCATGTGTGATGATCTGAAAATATCTCAAACCAAAAAAAAGTTTTTTTTTAAATAAACACCAACAAATAAAACACAAATAGTTATATGAATAAACAAAAACAATTTTAAACACATATGAATGAATGCTTTCAAATGAATTTTTTTTTTATTTCTCTTGGATTAAGCATGAATGTCTATAACTCCTAGTTTTGTCTTCATGGTGCTAAAGGTGTCATAGGCTACGAGTTTTGTGAATATGTCTACATATTGATCTCCAGTAGCTATATGGTGTAATTCTATATTTCCCTTGGCTACATGATCTATTATAAAGTGATGCCTAATGTCTATATTCTTTATTCGGGAGTGCTGAATTAGATTTTTGGAGATGTAAATTGCACTAGTGTTGTCACATAATTGGAATGGTTCCTATAGGTAGTCCAAGATCTAAGAGTTGTTACTTTAGCCATAAGACTTGAGCAATAAAACTCCCTACTATTATATATTATGCCTCAGTTGTGGAAAGGGCTACTGAGTTTTGTTTTCTATTAGACCAAGAAACTAAGAATTATCCTATGAATTGACAAGTTCCAGAAGTGCTTTTTCTATCTGCCCTACATCTTACAAAATTAGAATCTGAATATCCTATAATTTCAAAAGAAGTGCTATGTCTAGGATACTAGATTCTTAGGTTTGGAGTTCCTAACAGATATCTAAGGATTCTTTCAACAGAAACCATGTAGGATTCTTTTAGATCAGCATGAAATATAGCACAAAGGCAAACACTGAACATTATATCTGGTCTACTAGTAGTTAAGTAAGGAAGTGATCAAATTATTCCCCTATACTTTTTTTGATCTACCAATTTTCTATTTAGATCCTTGTCTAATTGAATAATGGATCTCATGGGAGTGTTTATGGCCTTAGTATTGTCCATTTCATATTTTTTAAGGATATCCTTTATGTATTTATTTTGGTAAAGGAAGGTTCCATCTTCTATCTGCTTTACACTAAATCCAAGAAAATAATTAAGTTCTCCCATCATGCTTATTTCAAACTCTTTGCTTTTGGTTTTCAAAAATTCATCACAAAGATTTTTATTTAATGATCCAAACAAAATGTCATCAACATAGATTTGACAAATTAGCAACTCTTCGTCTTCTTTCTTTAGGAAGAGGGTGGTGTCTACACTACCCTTAACAAAGCCTCTATCTAGATGGAATGAACTCATCCTTTTATACCATGCTCTAGATGCTTGACAAGGCCTTCTTTAGTTTAAATACATTATTTGGGACTTTCGAGTTCTAAAAAGCTAGGGGTTGCGCAATGTATATGTCCTCTTTGATTACCCCATTTAAGAAGTCACTCTTAACATCCATTTGATATATCTCAAATCCTTTAAAGCAAGCAAAGGCTAAAAGTACTCTAATGGCTTATAGTATAACTACAAGGGCAAAAGTTTCCTCAAAGTCAATCCCATTAATCAGATTGTACCCCATAGCTACTAATCTAGCCTTATTTCTTACTATAATGCCATAGTCATTCATTTTATTCTTAAAAACCTATTTGATTTCTATAATACTCTAGTCTTTAGGTCTACTCACCAACTCCCAAACATCATTCCTAACAAACTGATTTAGTTCTTCTTACATTGCTAGGATCAAGAATTCATCCCGTAGGGCTTGTTCTATATTGATGAGTTCTATCATGGAGATAAATGCAGAATGACTAACCTCCTTCCTAATTTTAAGCCTAGTTCTTACACCTTCAGATGGGTATCGTCAGATTATTTCTCTAAGATGACTAGAATGATATCTCTAGTCTCTAGGCAATTGCTCATTAGGGTTTACTCTATCTCATATGGCAATGGTTTTTACCCCCTGAATGACCTCTACTTCTTCTTCTTCTTCAGATTTAGATTCAGAGGTCTTATCTGATTTATCAAATACCATATGGGTAGACTCTTCTACTACTAGGGTCCTCTTATTAAAGATTTTATAGGCTTTACCTACAAATGAATAACTTAAGAAGACTCCTTCATCAGATTTAGGATCAAATTTTCCTAAGGGTAACTTTCTATTGATTAATATAAAGCATAATCATCTTAAAACATGTAAGTGAGAAAGATTGGGTATCATACCCTTAAGGAGTAAATAGGGTGTCTTATTAAGTTTCGATCTAACATTTACCCTATTTAAAATATAACAAGCAGTATTCACTACTTATGCCAAAAAATATTTAAGGAGAGTGTATTCGGCTAACATTACCCTAGCAGCTTCAACTAAGGTTCTACACTTTCTCTCAGCTATTATATTTTACTGAGGGGTCCTAGGGGCAGAGAAGTTATGTTATATTCCTATCTCTTGATAGAAAGATTCAAACCTATTATTTTTAAACTCTCCATAATGATCACTATGAATTATTGAGATTTCACATCCTAATTTTCTTTGAATCCATGTGAAAAAAGTTCTAAATTCCTCAAATGACTCACTCTTATGTGCTAATAATTTAACTAAAGTAAATTTAAAGTAATCATCCACTATTACAAATCCATAAGTATTTCCTCCTAGGTTGGTTGTACTAACAGGTCCAAATAGGTCCATGTGAAGGATTTCTAGTGGCCTAGAGATATTGATGACTTTAATTACATGAAATGAAGATTTGACTTATTTACCTAATTGGCAGGCATCACATAGATGGTCCTTAGCCAATTCTAACATAGGTATGCCTCAAACTAGGTCTTTCTGAGTGATATTCCTAAGTGTTCTCATGCTCGCATGATATAGTCTCCTATGTCATAGCCAAGAATCATCAATTATAGTTTTCAAACACAAGGAATCAGAGAATTTCACATAGTTCAAATCAAGCATGTAGATGTTATTTACTCTTTTTCCTTTTAAAATTAATTTGCCATTTAAGCTAATAATGCATTTGCAGAAAAAAATTGTACATCAAAACTTTTGTCACACAATTGACTAATGCTAAGTAGATTATGCTTAAGGAAATCAACTAATAAAAGAATTTTAATATTAAAATTATTAGACTTACCAATTATACCTGAGCCCACCACTTTTCTTGTGGTGTTGTCTCCTAGTATCACCTTACCTCCTGACCTGGCCTCAAGTGTGATGAACTGCTTTATATCACTAATCATATGCCTCAAGCAGCCAATATCCACATAACACATGCTCTCACTACACCTTTTGTGAGAGCATCCCTATAATGTCGTTCAAAGGTTAGATTTGGAAATCCAAGTGATTTTAGGTTTCACCTTATGCTTGAATGAATGAGATGTATGCATGTTATGTTGTGATGAATGCTATTTTGGCCTCCACACAAGATGTTTCTTATGGTGGATTGTGCAAGTGCAGGCTATGTGTCCAAACATGCCATAAGAGTAGCACCTAACACCAGGGAATGGGTTTACTAACCTATGTAGGTGATGGTGCCTCTTCCTAAGTTTAGATGATGTATGCTGTGGTGAGGGGTTATGCCACTAAGCTAGTGAAGGTGATGGTTTGTTATTTTCTAAAGCAATAAGTTTACCTCTTAAAAATTCATTTGCACTTTCATAACTCATCACTTCAAATTTGAATGCATGCTCACTACTATCTAAATAACATGCAAGCTCTTCTAATTTTTTAAATACTTTTTCTAGCTCAATATATGATACTTTTAAGGTATTATGTACATTAGATAGTTCAATATACTTCTTATTTAATGCATCATACTCATCTAACAAAGTCATGTGATTTCTATCTAAAGTAGATTGCTCGGTAAACAACCTAGCATGCTCTTTTTGCAAAGTAGAATGTTCAATAATAAGACTAGCATGCATCTTTTTAAACTTCCTATATGAATCATATATTTTTTGGAAATAATAAATAGTTCATCATGAGAGAGTTGACATACCTCCTCCTGAATTGAGTGATCAAGATTATCGTTAGCCATAAGATACAAGTTTGTTACCTCCTCCTCTGCTTCTTCTTCTAACAATTCTGAGGTAGAGTCAGCCCAAAAAGTTTTTTATTTCTTTTGCTTGCCTCTCCTGAACTGCAGCTTCTCTTCACCCTTCTCCTTGATCGGGTGAGTCTTCAAATTGCGGAAGTCAACTCGGAGGTGACCTGGTTTCTTGCATTCAAAGCAAACTATGTCAGCAAAAACTTTAACATTTTTATAATTTTTACCTTTGCTCCAATGCTGTTGATGACACTTTTACTTTCTTTTTAGAAAGTTCTTGAACTGTCGTGTCATTAGGGTGATGTCATTATCCTCCTCTGCTACAGAACTATCATTTCCATAATCATTTACTTTAAGTGTGATGGTTTTCTCCTTCTTCTTTTCTCCTACATCATTTTACCTTTGACTCACTCCTTGGTCATAGGCAATGAGTGATCCAAGAAAATTATCAATAGAGTAAATGTTTAAATCCTTAGATTCAGTAATTATAGTTATTTTTACATTGTAAGAACTAGGTAAGCATCGCAAAATCTTATTGTCCTTCTCAGAATTAGATAATTCTCTACTTAGTGCATGC
The DNA here is from genome assembly GCA_019925795.1 of Dendrobium chrysotoxum. Lineage (NCBI taxonomy): Eukaryota > Viridiplantae > Streptophyta > Magnoliopsida > Asparagales > Orchidaceae > Dendrobium > Dendrobium chrysotoxum. The sequence continues at coordinate 20,751,698 of CM034297.1, forward strand.
AAGGATGTCACTATCTAGGTGAACCTAGTGTACATTTCAAATATGTTCTCGCTAGGTTTCATGTAGAAAAGTTTATAGTCATGTAGTAGAATGTTTAGCCTAGACTATTGAACTTTACTGGTTCCCTCATAAGTGATACATAACCTATCCAAGATTTTCTTCCCCGTAGTGTATGTGGAAATTCGCATATAGTGCTCAAATTTCAAAGCACAGAAAAAAGAATTTAAGCACTTAGCATTCAATTGTGTGAGTTCTCCATCCTCATAACTCCATTAAGTAAAGGGAATTTCAATTTTAACACCATTAAATACATTCAATGGAAGGGAATAACCAGTTTGAATCATATGCTGAATTCTATAGTCAATGGATTGCAAAAATATAGACATGTAAATTTTCTAGAAATTAAATGAGATGTTTTCAAATAAAGGTGGACGGGTTAATGAATAACCTCCGCAGTGTTACAATTACCAAAATGTGTCAATGGTCATTTTTTCTCAGGGTTTTCTAAAACACTATTTTTGATACCCACTCTGATGCCACTTAAAATTTTGAGATGCACTAAAGGTGGGGGGGGGGGGGGGGGGGTGGCGGGTGAATTGGTACTTTTAAAAATAAATCCTAAATAGGAATACTATTTTTGTAGAATTTTTAGAGTTTTAAAATAGGTAATTTAATTACCCGATGTAGAAGCTAACAAATTAAAGATGATTTTAGTGATGATGATAAAATTCTAAATTGCACAACAGAACATTGATTTTAGAAATTCACCAAGTAGTTATAACAAAAATTAAATACAAAAAGTAAAATGTAGAAAAGGAAAAAGCATACCAAAAATTTTTATAGTGGTTTGGTCAACCTTGACCTACGTCTACTCCTCGGAGTCCTCCACTCCATGAATTTGCACTAATAAAAAGTGACACTCCTTTTTACTCCCACAGTAAGGCAAAGAAGCCTTTACAAACTCACTTTCACAAAATCTTTGATCCAGCGAAGTGCCAGATGCTATGTCACCTCCTCAGTGATGGTAGCGGACCTTGACTCATTTTTCTCCCTCCTAGATAAGGCAAAGTACCTCAGCTCCTTTTTCTTTCTCCTGGAGAAGGCAGAGAATCTCAAGGATTGGACTAAAAAGCCTCTCTCTCTAGAGAGCTCCCAAAAAACTCACCAAGGCCATAAGAGGAGTAAGGGTGCAGCTAGCCTGGAGCAACCGTGTGATCCCCTCGCACTACTTCTCCCTCATGCTCAAGCTCACCTTCTCCTCCCTCTCACAAACATCGATTTTCTTCTCAAATGCTCCCTCTCAGAGTTCTTTGTTCAGTCATGTCCCTCTCTCAGCATTTTTTGTAAAAAAATTAAAATATGGCTTTTATAATAGGCTTCAAAAACCCTAAAAATTCAAGTTAGTCATCATTGTTTGTACAATACGATCCAAGTTCATATAGTACAATCACTTTAAAACTATCCCCATCTAGTATAATATAAACAGTCATTCAAACGACCTGTTTAAATTTTATGAATGCATCGTATAGTACGATACTGAGATCATCCAATATAATCTATTTAATTTCTTCTATTCATGTAGGATGATTCCTCGGATGATTAAAAGGCATCTCTATCACTCATCCCGTATTATTCTCATCATATAGTATATTTAGTTATTTTAAGTAAATTGTCCAGTACAATATGAATATCATACAGTACGATTAGTTAAAAAATCATAGCTTCGTCTAGTATGATCTTTGGGACGACCAAAATTACCTCTACCAGTCATTTTGTATGATCTACATCGTACAATATGATTAGTTCAAAAATAATGGTTTTATTTGGTATGATCCTTAGGATGACCAGATTTTATCTCTATCAGTCGCCTGGTATGATCGATATCACACAGTATGATCAACTATCATTAATTAAATTAAGATTTGATTGACTAATTATGGGGGTTAATTTTAACAAGATTTTAATTATTCATACAGTATAATTAGCATCATATAGTATGATTAATTTAAAACTTAATTTTAAAATCTTACTTAAATTAATCTCGCAGCTAGGGTTTTGAGATAAAAAATTAATCATAAAGTATGACCTTAGATCAAACTGTATGATTAGTTCACAAAAACTAACTTTTCCAATTATCCATTAAGCCTATTTTCAAATAATAAATTGTACATTACGATTGAAAATCATATAGTATGATTTATTTAAAAAAAATTTAAACTTTTTTTATAGAAAATTCTCTCCCCCTATATGTGTGCATAGTCACCCAATTTGCATACACTCTTATATTGCCCATACTCAAGAAATAGAAAAAAAATGAAAATAAAAATTACACTCTTTTACATCCTATTCTACCCAATTTTGAGTCTTGAGCATTCTTGAGAAGTGTATATTTTATCTAAAATGTTAATGCTCATAGATAAAAACAATATCTAAAATATTTATGGAAGAATGTAATAATTCAATCAATATTATTTATTATCATCAAAATCACAAACTAGGGATCCTAGATTGCAACATACTCTATAACTCGTCCACCTTTATTTGATAACATACCATTTAATTTTTAAAATATTTACATGTCTACATTTCTGCAATCTATTAGTTTAAGAATTTGGCATATGAATCGAACTAGTTACTCACTACCATTTCAAATAGTTAATGGAGTTAAAACTAATGCCCCAATTATTGAATAGAGTCATGAGGATAGAGAGTTCACTCAATTGAATGCAAAATATTTTAATTGCTTTTTTTATGCTTTAAAATTTGAAGATTACATGAGAGTGTAGACATGTGCTACGAGAAAGGAAGTATGGGATAGACTGTGCATAACATACAATCGAACTAATAAAGTTAAATAGTCTAAGTTAAACATTATACTGCATAACTATGAACTCTTCTACATAAAACTTAGCGAGACTATATCTGAAACATACACTAGGCTTGATCAGATAGTGACATCCCTATATGCATTAGGTAGAGAACTTTTTAATACTTAAAAAGTTAACAAAATTTTATGTTGCCTACCTAGTGCTTATGATGCTAAGGTCACAATAATTTTATGAATCAAAAGACTTTCATGTGTATTTGATTGATAACTTGCTTAGCTCACTCATTACCTACAAGGAAGGCGTGAGTCAAAGGTTAATTGATATCAGTGATAAAAAAAGAATAAGATTGTGGCCTTGAAAGCTAATGACTTAAAAAGTGATAGCTCTGTAGTTGACAAGGATAGAGACATTGCTTTGATGAACTGTTAGTTCAAAAGTTTCCTAAAAAGGAAGCAAAATCATCATCAACAACAATGGAACAAAGGTAAGAATACTAAAAATTTTAAAACATCATCTGACACAATCTGTTTTAATGCAGAAAACCAGGCCACCTGCGAACTAACTACCCCAACCTAAAGACTCACCCAATCAAGAAGAAGGGTGAAGAAAATGGAAAGTTCAAAAAGGGAAGCAACAGTGACTAAAAACTTTTTTGGTTGAATCCACCTCAGAATCATCTAAATAATAAGTAGAGGAGGAGGTAACAAATCTGTTTCTTATGGCTAATGATAATTTTGATCAATCAGATCAAGATGAGGTATGTCAATTATCCTATGATGAATTTTTTATTATATTTGAAAAAAATCATGATCCATAAAAGAAGCTTAAAAATATGTATGCTAGCTTAAACACTGACTTTGTCAATCTACAAAAAGGGCATCATAGATAGTGATCATATGTCTTTAATTGATGAATTTGATACATTAAACAAGAAGCATATCGATCTACACATGCATATGAATCCTTATACTCAAAGCATCTTGAATCAGAAGATTTATTCAAATAACTAGAGACATGTGCATCTGAACTAAATGGGAATGAGCATGCTTTAAAAGTAGAAGTTGCAAGCCTTGAAAGTGCAAATCAATTCTTAAGAGCAAAATTCATGCATTTAAATAAAATAGAACACCACCTATTCTAGCATAATGGTACAACCCCACATCAGTGCATGCATCATACATCCATCAAAAGAGAAACATCCCTAATTCCCTAGGATTAGGTGTCATTATTATGGCATACTAGGTCATATAGCCTACACTTGCATAATACACCATAGAATCTAGTGTGGAGACCTAAATCACTTGTACCATAGCTTAACATGCATACAAGTCATTCATTAATGTATAAGGTGGAACCCAAACTCACTTGAGTTCCCAAATCTAATGTTTGATAGACTTTATAGGAGTTCTCTTATAAAAGGCCTAGTGAGAATATATAATACCTGGATAGCAGATGCTCAAGACACATGACTAAAGACATGAAGCAATTGATCATGTTGGAGGCCAAGGAAGGAAACAAAGTTACACTTGGAAGCAATACCACTAATAAAGTGGTAGGTATAGGTATGATTGGTAATTCTAAGAATTTTATTATTGAAAATATTTTGCTAGTAGATGGCTTGAAACATAACTTGCTTAGCATTAGCCAACCGTGTGCTAAAGGCTTAAATATTAAATTCGTATCTGCTAGTTGCATGATTAGTTTAAATGGAAATATTATTTTAGAAGGAAAAAGGAATAATAATGTCTATTTGCTTAATTTAAATTTTATCGAGTCTACTAATTCCTTATGTTGAAAATAATCTCTGATGAATCCTGGTAATGGACTAGGAGACTATGTCATGCAAGCATGAAAACTTTTAGGAAGATAACTCGAAAGGGCCTAGCTAGAGGCCTACCTAAACTAGAATTCCCTAAGGACCATATTTTTGATACATGTTAATTAGGAAATCAAATCAAAACTTCTTTTCTTTCAATCAAGGATATCATCACCTCTAGGCCACTAAAAATTCTTCATATAGATCTATCTGGACCCATTAGTACAACCAATGTAGGAGGGAAAACATATAGTTTTATGATTATTGATGACTATTCTAAATTCACTTCGGTTAGATTCCTAGCATAAAAGAGTCAATCATTTGAGAAATTTAGAACCTTCTACACCTAGATACAAAGGAAATTAGGATATGACATATTAACCATTCATAGTGATCATGATGGAGAGTTTAAAAATGATAAGTTTGAAATGTTTTTTGTTAGGAGATAGGAATAGAGCATAATTTTTTAGCTCTTAGAACACCTTGATAGAATGAGGTTTCCAAAAGGAAAAATAGGACATTAGTATAAGCTACTAGAGCTATACTAGATGAGTATTCACTTCCTAAGCACTTCTGGGCAGAAGTAGTGAATATTACTTTCTATGTACTCAATAAGGTTAATATCAGATCCAACCTCAATAAGATACCCTATGAGTTACTCAAAGGATGGACACCCAATCTCTCTCACCTTCACATTTTTGGATGTAAGGTGTTCATTCTAAAAAATAGAAAATCTTCATTAGGAAAATTTGACTCTAAATCTGATGAAAGAGTTTTCCTTGGATATTCAACTATAGGTAAAACCTATAGAATTTTTAAAAAGAGGACATTAGTTGTAGAGGAGACCAACCATATGGTGCTTGATGAATTAGATAGAGTGGTTGAGGTTAGGTCAGAAGAAGAAGAGGTGGTTGAGGTAACCCAAGGAATAGAATATATTGACCTAGAAAATAGAGTAGAGCCTCAGACCCCATTGCCAAGAGATTGGAGATATCCATCTAGTCATTCTAACAATCTCATTCTAAGAGATCCATCAATAGAAGTAAGAACTAGGCATGGACCTAGAAAGGAAGTTAGCCACTCTGCTTTTATCTTTATGGTAGAACCCTCAAACATAAATCAAGCCTTATCTGACAAATTATGGATCCTAGCAATGCAAGAATAGTTGAATCAATTTGTTAGGAATGATGTTTAAGAGTTCATCCTAGGAGGAAGTCAAGAAGATTATTTTTTATATGAATGTTGATTCTGTAGTTGGGCCTGATGGTTTTACTACTAATTCTTTTCAAAAAGCTTAGTATATTATTTGTAATGATTTATATGCTACTATTTTGGATTTCCTTAATGGTAATCCTATTCCTAAGTTTTTTTCTAGTACTTATATTATGCTTATCCCTAAGAAGGTAGCTACTAATAAGTGGGATGATTTTCATCCTATTAGTTTGTGTCTTTCTTTTGTAAATTGATTTCAAAAATCCTTATGAATTATTTATCTCCTTTATTTTCTAAAATTATTTTTCCATACCAATGGGTTTTGTTAAAGGTAGAGCTATTTCTGATAACATCCTTTTGGCTCAAGAAATCATTCAAGACCAAGACCTTAAAGTGGTAACATTATTTTTAAATTAGATATTGCTAAAGTTTTTGATAACGTTACTTAGAAGTTTTTGTATCAAATTTTACAGCTATTTAGTTTTAATTCTAACTTCATTAGTTTGATCCAAAACTATATTGAAGGTTCTTACTTTTCTAATTTTATTAATGGTAAAAGCAATGGTTTTTTAAATATTCTCATGGGATCAGACAAGGTGATCCTCTCTCCCCTACTCTTTTCATAATTACGGCTGAGTATCTTTCTAGAGGTGTTACCCACCTTTATGAAACCCACCCTAACATTTACTTCAGAACTTCATGTGGTTTGCCTATCTCACATTTTTTCTTTGATGATAATGTTATAATTTTTTTCAATGGTTTTATGAATATTATTAGTTTGCTTATCTAGTATTTAAATAATTTTGAATTATTTAGTGGCTTAAATCTTAATAGAAATAAGTGTTTCTTTATTAGCTCTAAGAATTTGCCTGGTGATTGCATTATTACTATTAAGGGTATTTAAAGTTTTCTGTAAGGTTTTATTCTATTAAAATATCTTGGTGTTCCTCCTTTTAAAGGTCATAAAAGATCTTTTCTTTTTGATGATCTGATCACTGCGATGCAGAATAGACTCAGCTCTTAGGAATTTAATTTCCTTAGCTTTGGTGGCATATTGGAGTTGATAAAGAGTATTCTTTGTTCCTTACCTATTTATATCTTTCAAACTATTCAACCTATTATTGCAGTTTGTGAGAGACTTGAAAAATTAATCAATGAGTTTTTCTGGAAAGGTAAAAGTGATAATTTTAAAATCCTCTAGACTTCTTGGAAAAAATGTGGTAGTGTTTTCGAGGAAGGTGGTTTGGGATGCAAGAACATAGTGTATTTAGCTCAAGCTTTTTCCTTTAAATTATGGTTCAATTTTCATGCCAAAACTAGTTTTAGTCCAAGTTTATGATTGCTAAATAGTATGTTGGCAATCATCCTACCATTTGTACTTATAAAAAGGGAGATTCTAGAGTTTGGAAAGACTACGTAATATCGAATGCAAAGCGGAACTTTATATTCATTGGGATATTGGCAGCGCTAATCTGTTCTTTTGGTAGGACATGTTGTTGAATCAAATCTCAATTGATCATATGCTACATTCGATCTCTACTTCAGCTATCAAGGTAAACTATTTTATTACTAATAACTGCTAGGATTATCCAAAATTAGCTCAAGTTATTCCTGCACCAATTATTACTCAGATCTTACAAATCCCTTTAAATACTGATAATGATGATCTTTTGTTGTGCAATATGGCTAGTAAAGGCATTTTTAGAATTAAGGATGCTTGGAATAAGTTTAGATCTGAACATTCTACTTCTAAAGTTTTTACTATGTTATGGCGTAAAAGCATTCCTACTACAATTACTACTTTCATTTGGAGAATTTTGCATAATTATGTGCCTACTAAGGAGAACTTAATTAAAAGAGGTTTTATTTTGGCTTCCAAGTGTCAATGTTGTTATCATGTGGAGAATATGCATCATGTTTTTATGTCTGGGCCTATTGCTAAAAAGATATGGATTTATTTTGAGGATATATTTAAACTTAATTATTTTAAGGGAAACATTTCTATTTAGAATATTCTCGATTTATTGTTTACTAACTCGAGAGGCCATATTGCCAACCTTATTCCTTCTCTCATTCTCTGGTGCCTCTGGATATCTAGAAATAACTCTCTATTTAATAGTATTACTATGAATCATGAACAAATTATTAAAAATGCTAAAGATAAAGTTAGTAGATTGTTTAGTGTCAATCATTTGATCTTTAAGAATTTTAAAGGTTTCTCTCATGTTGTTAAGGAGTTTGGTATAGTCCTTCAGAATACTTTTAACAATGATGGTTCTAGGTTGATTTATTGGATTAAACCTCCTCAAAACATGTTCAAGTTAAATAGTGATGGTTCGGTCAAAGGGGACATGTGTGCCTATGGTGTTATCATTAGAGATTCTAATAGTAATTTTGTTACTGCTTATGCTAGCCCATACCTAAATGCCTTGTTATTTTTTCTGAACTTTCTGCTATCTTATTTGGTTTGAAATTATGTCTTTTCTTGGTCTTGCTAATTTTTGGATTGACGTTGATGCGGTTCACGTTCTTTATTGCCTCAAAGATAATGATGAGAAGATTTGTAGTCCTGAACTATTTTATCTTATTAGGGAAATTAAACATCTTTTTATCATCTTTAATGTCAAGTTGACTCATATTGATAAAGAAGGCAATGCTTGTGCTAATTGGTTAGCTAAACATGGTGCTAATCTCCAATTTCTAACTAAATTATCTTATAAAAAGCCACCTTTCTTTATTAAAGGAGTCATTAGGTTAGATAAACTTGGGTTTCCTTATGTTAGAACTTAATTTTTTGTTCATGTTGGTTCATATTTTGACCTTTTGCTTTTGTGTTTCTGGTTTAATCTTGGATGTCTGCTTTCGGGTGGTGAATTTTACAGTTATGTTTATTTTAAACTTATTTAGGTTAATGGTCATTACAACTTCTATTTCATTTCTTTTAGATTGGGCAGGCATAGGTTATGTCATCTTGGGTTTATGTTGGAGCTATAGCTTTTGGTTTTTAGGATCTGCCAGACCCAACGATTTGGGCCAGAAAGGTTGTATAATAGTAGGATTTGGAAGGATTGCTTTCATCAATTGTTTGGTTTTCAGTTTAACATTAGACTGGGTCTTTTTTTTAGGGCAAGTTGTTGTGATTGGCTTGTTTTGAGTAATGATTGTATTAATATTTAGCCTGAACATTACACTCTGTGCTGCTTATCTACTCCCTGGGTTGTTTTGCTTTGGAAGTTATGTTTTGTTGTTTCCTGGCATTTCAGGTGAGGCAGTCCTACTGTACTGTCTCGATGGTTGCTTTATTTTTTTCTTATGATTTTATCTGTTATTCTATTGGAAAGTTCATTGGAGTATAAGGCTTTGATTGATCAGTATGTTTTGAGCTCTTGTTTGGGTTGTTGGGTGAAGGTCTGTGGTTCTGTGTTGCTTATGTTTTTGATACAGTTCTTCTCTTTCTATTCTAGTGGTACTTTTCTCGGCAAGGTCCTTGTGAGCGTGTGTAGGTTTGGTAATAGATTTGAGTGGTAGTTGGGTTCTATTCATGGTAGCAATATAGGTACTATAAGCCTGTGCTTGAATGCCCAATCTCATTTCAGTTTTCCTTATTATCCTTTTTGGTTTGATTTGAAGATGGACTTATAGAGATATATAACCTGGAATGTCTGGATAATTTGGATTCTGAGGCCTTTTATATGGTAGAAAAACCTTTGCATGTCTTCTTCTTTTTAAACAATTCGTTTTGATCTTGCATTTCCACTGATATTTACTGTCAAATTGCTGGAGGGTGTGGTGGTTGTTCGTATTTCTTCCAAAATCTTGTTTACAATTCAATGTTGCTACTTTCTATTGTTATTCTGGATTATGCAAGGTTGTCGCAGCTTAATGAGGACCTTATGGACTTAAACGGTTCTTCTATCCATGTAATTCATTATGGTTACTAACTTGTTTTTACTTTATAATGTTAATTTTTGCCCTTGCATTTTCCCCTTTGTTACTTGTTTTTATAGGAAATTGATAGTGCTGATATTTGAACTACTAAATTTTTTTGGTGGAAAGATTGAGCTTCATCTATATCAATTAATCTTTCCCTTTTTTTGGGTATGGGCTGCTTGCCCCATTCTAGAACGTTCTTAGGTTCTTTTGTACTTTTGTTTAGTAGGGACCTTGAGCTCATAGGATCTTTTTTGCCTTTTTTATAGCTCTTTGGAGCAGTAGTGAGTTTGAGGTCACTTTTAAGGACCTTGTAATTTTTAATTATATTAACATGTAGGCCCCTTCTACGAGTTTCCCCTAAAAAAATAATGTTTGGGAGTTAGTTAGTAGACCAAAAAACCTGAGTATTATAGGAACCAAATGGGTTTTCAAGAATAAAATGAATGACTCTAGCATAATGATTAAAAATAAAGCTAAATTAGTAGCTAAGGGGTACAATCAGGTTAAAGGAATTAACTTTAAAGAGACCTTTGCCCTTGTAGCTAAACTAGAAGCCATTAGAGTGCTATTATTCTTTATTTTCTTTAGAGCATTTAAGTTGTATCAGATGGACATTAAAGGTGCCTTCCTAAATAAGGTGATAAAATAAGATGTGTATGTTAAACAACCCCCAAGTTTTAAGGATTCTCAATTCCTCAATCATGTATTTAAATTAAAAAAGGCATTATATGGATTAAAGTAAGCACCAAGAGCTTGGTATGAAAGACTGAGCATATTCCTTCTAGATAGAGGCTTTGTTAAGGATAGTATAGACACCACGCTATTCCTAAAGAAAGAAGGATAAGATCTACTCATTATCTAAATTTATGTTGATGATATACTGTTTGGATTGATAAATATGAAAATATGTGATGATTTCTCAAAAATAATGAGTGAGGAGTTTAAGATGAGCAAAATGGGAGAGCTTACCTATTTCATTGGATTTAGTGTGAAGCAAATGGATAATGAAACATTTCTTAGCCAAACCAAATATATCAAAGATATCCTTAAAAAAATGAGATGGATAATGCTAAGGTAACCAATACTCCCATGAGCTTAACCATTCAATTAAATAAGGATCGAAATAAAAAATTAGTTGACCAAAAGAAGTACAGATAGATAATTAGATCACTTCTTTACTTGACTACCAGTAGGCCTAATATCATATTTAGAGTATATCTCTACGCTAGATTTCAGGCTGATACCAAAGAATTCCATATGAGTGCAGTTAAGAGAATTATTAGATATTATTTAGGAACTCAAAACCTAGGAATCTTGTATTCTAGACATAGTACTTCTTTTGAAATCATAGGATATTCTGACTTATAATTTACAAGATGTACAGTTGATAGGAAAAGTTCTTCTGGAATTTGTCAATTCATAGGATAATCTTTAGTTTCCTATTCTAGTAGAAAAAAACTCTACAGCCCTATCTACCACTGAAGCAGAATATATAGCTATAGGAAGCTGTGTTGCTCAAGTCCTATGACTTAAATAATAAATTCTTGACCTTGGACTCCCTGTTGGCACTATTGCAATCATGTGTGATAACACCAGTGTCATCTATATTTCAAAAAATTTAATCCAACAATCTAGGACCAAACATATAAATATTAGGCACCATTTCATTAGAGATCATGTAACCAAGGAGGATATAGAGTTACATCATGTAGCTACTAAAATCAATTGGTAGATATCTTTACAAAATCCTTAGCCTTTGAAACTTTTAGTACCTTCACAACTAGACTAAGTGTTATAGATATTCATGCTTGAATTAGGATGCTTTGTAAATTGGAAACATAAATATTTTGTGTAATTTTTTTTTGTAATATACTTTATTATTGTTCGTGTTTTGTTATTTGTATTTGTGATTTGGTTTCTTGTGTGATTTTCTTATTTTTTCTCTTTATAAAGTTTTCCTGATCATCACACATAAACTAAAAATTACTCACATCATATTGTACGATCACACATCGTACTGTATGATATTTACAAGCATCACATCACTGCTCACAACACATCTAATGGCTCTGATTAATCAATTATTAGTGATCATACTATACGAACACCTAATTTATATTGCACGATACATGTGGCACAAGGCATTGGATGAATTGATTTTAGCCGGTATAATATTAAATATCATATCATACTATACGAACACCTATCCGTACAAGATAATCGGACAAGTCAATGATCGTCTAGGCTGACTCCTTGGGATGACCATATTTAGATTGATCATCCAGTATGATTCTAATCATATTGTATGATAAGACCACCTTTTTAGATTGATTAAACTGAACGAATTGAATGCAATTGATTGTACTATACGATACCATATCATATTGTATGATATGACTGATTTTGTTTTAAAGGAGAGAAAATAAGGTTTTTATTCACTCAACTCTTTTCAAATCTTCTTCCTTCCTCCCTAAGATCTTACTCCTTACAAATGGCCAGTGAAAAGTGATCAAGAGCTCTAATTGGAAGCTCCACCCGACATTCTGTAGATCCAAAAGAGGCATACAACTGTTATGAGGCTGCTAGGATCAAACCCTCAAAAATCATAAATCAAGAAGTTTTAAACTTTAAGGTACTCACTTTCTTCGCATACACCATCCTTCAATTCATTCTCACCCTTACCTACCCTTTTAACTCTTAACTCTTTTTTGAATTCTTTGCAAGCCTTTGAATCAACAGTGAGGGTGGCTTGTTGAAATCACTCACCAAGATTTTGACCAATTCCTACACCTTTCTACCTCTGGCAATAAACTTCACTCTTTAGCCTTCTCCTTGACTATGATTGGACCCTTACCAACAATACCCTTAGGGAGACTTCAATTAACTACCACATTCCTTATGTTAATACCTTAGTTCAAGATGCCCAAATTATACAACATATCCTTCAAAACTCAATCATTCCAAAAGCTAGTGATCGAATAAACATCATACCTCTTTTATCTCTCACCACCTATTTTATAATGTCTAAAATTAATTTCAATGAAGCTGATTTATTTATTTGATACCTTGAGCATCTTACCTGCATTCCAGATCCTAGAAATAAAAGAAAGCCAAATCTTTCCTTAGGTCACATCTTTGCCTTTGTTCTTGAATCCAAATACAATTTCTAATTCCATGCACCACCAGACCATCTTCCAATGTTTTACTCAAATAGCTCCTTCCATGTCCTTCATAGTGCTCTTAATTGAAATGTTTACTATGTCGACCCCATGCCAGAGGACACAGAGGTAGGTCCAACACCAGCACCAAATTCAACACCAACGCCTGTTCAGTAGCCCTCTCAGTACGATACACTACTTCATAGATTTGATCAGTGCTAGGCTCACTTTGATAACTACGTAGCAGAGTAGCACTTGTAGCATGAAAAAGATATGGCTTGGTTTGGAAAGTAATTCGCTTCTATTCATCGATATTTTCAACAACCACCACCACCACCTCCACTTTATCAGGGCCCTTCATATTTTTAGTGTGTCTTGGTTTTAGTTTTTATGATCGTATCAGGGCCCTTCATATGGCTTGGTTTTTGTTTTGATGTTATGTACAGTTATTCCTCCTTTTTGGTGATGTCAAAAGGGGGAGTAGCCTATTATTGGTAGTCTGTACTTACTGCTTTGATATGATTAGTTCAATATTTTGCTTTTATTTTCCTACTCATTTTTTGTGTGTGTTTTTTTTATTCCTCATTTTAAAATAAAAAAATAACAAAAGAAAAACCCTCTCCTTATTTTTCAAAAATTCAACTAGTAAGGGGGAGCTTAGGACATAGCAAAAATTTAACTTGAAATCAAAACCAATAATGTTTGACATCATCAAAAAGAAGAGATTGTTGCAAATTTGAACTAGAGTCTTGTGATTTTGATGATAATAAATATTATTGAAATCTTTACTATACTATTTCTTGTTCGTGTTATTATTGCATATATGTTTTTTTGTGCACTAACATTTTAGGTCCACCGTACACTGTGCAAATTGATCAGCTTAAGGCTGGGTAAAATACGGTGAAGTGTCCTAAAAAGTTTGTAATTTTGCTTTTATTTATTTTTATATTTCTGGAGTCATGTCAAGAATTTTGGTGGATGTAAAACTTGGTGATCGTGCACACACACACTCAAGGGAGTGAGATAGTGAGAAAATAAAGATATAATTTTTTAAACTAACTGTATTTTATGATCCATATCATACTATACAATTAATTATTTAGAAAATTATTAAAATAGCTAATTATGATAATTAAAGCCATTTGAACTAATGGTATTATACAATCCAGATCAATCAGGATGATCAAATGAAACCAAGATCCAAGCCACTAATCACAATTTAGGTAATATTTTTAAAATTCAAAATTTGAACTAATCATACTATATGATGTAATTAAATTTTGCCCAAATTAATCTTATAATTACATAATAATTTTGGACTAATTAATCCAGGCAGATTGTATAGGATGATTGGGTCCAATCGTGCAGTACAACTCAATCATTGCATGGGATGATATTTTATCATCACCAATCATACAGGAAGATAATCCAAGTCATTTTGAACTAAATGTACCAGACAATGCTCAAATCACACTAGACGATTAGCTCAAGTATTAAACTGATCATAGAGCACCTTATTCTTAATACAGTACCAACAAGGTTATTTGAAGTAATCGTACTGTACGATCTTGGATCATACAATACGATCAATATTGACATAATTGACTTTTAGGGCTTTTTTGTGAGGCCTTATATTTAAGATCTCTAATTAGACTTATTTCAAGTCTTTGGCTGCTGAGTGCTTTGGAGAGAGAGCTTTGAGAAGGGATTTAGGAGAGCTTTGGGAAGAAGAAAGGGAGGGCTTGTGTGTGAGTGCTTCATATAGTTCCTCCGAGCAAGTGTCTTGTCTTATTTTCTCTAGGTGTTTGTCTAGGTTTCTTAGGTGGCTCTAGGAAGAAGTTCTTCGGCTCAAAGACCACTGAGATTTTCTGCCTTCACTAGAAGGGTAAAAAAGGAGGTTCAGGTTTTCTACCGTCACTAAGAGGGAAAGAAAGGAGGTCAAGGTTCTCAGCCCTTGCCATGAGGGTAAGAAAGGATGAAAAAGTTTTGACCCATCACCAAGAGAGTTGGTGAAAAGATTATAAGGACTTCACCACCTAGCTATGGGGACTAAGGGAGAGACACTCAAGTTTAGTGTAATACTCAAAGAGGAGGACTCTTGGGAATGGACGTAGGTCATTTTTTGACCGAGCCACTATAAAATTTTGGTGTATTCTTTCTAGTTTTTCATTTTTCACACTTTACCTTTTTTGCATTTTATTTGTGTGATAATTTCTTGTTGAAAATCTATAATTGATGCTTTGTTGTGTTGATTAGAATATCATCATTGTTATTATAACCTTAGATAAAATTATTTGCTTTAGCATTTATTGATAAGTGTTGTTATTTTTAAGTTGTTAAAAATCCTAAAATTAAAAATAATTTTATATTTTCCAGTAGGAATTTCAAAACTATCAATTCACCCCCCCCCCCCCCCCCCCCCTCTTAGTGTGCCTAAAGATAGTTCACGTAGGCTTAACATCCTACATCAAACTTTTAGAGGGTGTTATCTGGTCATTACTAATAAGTGTAAATAATATTTTATTTTGTGTGTTATATTTTCAGTAAAAATAGATTATTTTAGTTGTGTTGTGCAGGAAAATACAAAAAAATGCATAAAAATATAAGTCTCATTTAGTGCCCCAATATCAGACAAATCAATGTCGCAGCATCATCAAAGGCACCACTAGAGTGCCCAACATTAACATTGCAGGGCCAATTTCTCTATCACACAACACGGCGGTGTTAGAATGGTTAGCTTTATAGCTCCATGCACTATGTATTCTAGCTTAATAGAGTCATAATCTGTCATGCCTCAGTGCAAAAATTACCATTTCAATGTCATAGTGTTCGAAAGTTAGCAGCACCGCGGTGTACCAGTTGTAACTTTCTAAGGACATGACCTTTCAATAAAATGACATGACTGTTCACTAAGTAACTAATCCACATCAGCAATCATCATGGTGCAGCCCAAACAGTTATGTAGTGCCAGTTGTTTATTTATTAGGCACAGCGGTGTCGACCCTTCAAGTGTTATAGCGCCAGTTGCCTACTTTGTGTTTTCCTATAAATAGTCATTATGTTATGTTTGTAAGGGAGTTTATTCACTTGCATAATTTCAATACATTTCATAGTACTTCTATGAATCTCTCTAAGGGTGATAATTAGTGGAATTTAGGGAAGTACTTAATACAATCATTAGAGTGCTCAGTCCGTATTTGTTTGAGAAACTTCATACATTAAGGAAGAAGGAGTGTAGAGGAGATACATTGATCCTTCTTGGTGATATCAATCTCTTATATTTTCATTCTTCCATGATTTTAATGAAAATAAGTTTGCTTATCTTTTCTTCTATGTTTAGCTAATACTCTAGTTTTGGATTGTTGATGTAGAGAACATATTAAGTACTAATAAAAATTCTTATGCTCTCAAGTTAAAAGATGTTTTCAACATTATTACACTCTTTATTTAATGCATATAGTGGTTATATGTGTAGTTAAGAGTTAGTGTGATGGACAGCCTCGATAGAGGTATGCAAGAACAACTAAGAATATTAAAATAATATGTTTGCATACCTAGACATAGGATGTAAAATATGCTAGGTTCTTAAGGAGATGATATAACTGTCGGAGGTCAACTGATAACATTTTCACCCCTACAAGCTCGACGGAGATCTAGGGATGCATATACTCTGAATCACATTACATATAAGAATATTAGTAAGAAAGATATGCAATTTACATTCATAAGTCCAAAACACTTTATTTACATATTATATTAATTATTTAACTATTTTTATTTAGTGATTGAATCTCTATAATAAACAATTTTATTTTAGTGGGATAATTTTGCAATTAGAGTAAATAATAATATTTGATTGTTGAAAACCATACTTCCTGTGGGTTCGACATGATGCTATATCAAATTCTTACTTGATTTGGCATGTGTACTTGCATATATTAAGTAGGGTTTGTTATTTTATTTCAAAGAAAACCTAAGCATTTTTTAGGAGAGATAAAGTCTTAAGTATTTTTATATTTCAAAATCACACTCCACTGTATCACCCACTTTCAAGTTTTTAGCGCCGTTGATGATGAAGTATTTCTTTTTTTATAAAATTTTAACTATATTATTGAATTAATTACATAATTAGACTTACTTATATTATTTCACGTATGTATTGATTATGATTGCATATTTATTATTGCATTAGTTACTGTTTAAAATCATTTTGTATTATATTTGTCATAAAAATTAAAGTTATAATCTAAATACTAGTGTAGTTAATCATATATATATAATACTCAACGTCGTAGTGCTTATTGTTTAAGTGCCGCATAGCTCAATCATTTAAGTCAAAAACTGTGCACTGGCCAAAAGTCAAAAGTATATTATACTGTTACAACTTTAATTATTAAAGTTAGGTGAGCACCATAGAATAATTTGTTGAAGCTAAGTAGATTATTAAATCTAAAGCTAATGTCCCAAGGCTAACAAAGAGGGGGGGGTGAATTGGTAATTTAAAAAAAATTTTTGGTTAATTCTAAAAACCGTTTAATAAAATTTATCACAATACTAAATTTTTGAAAGTATTTTTTTCAACCACTGAAAAATTAAAGTAAATGCGAAAAAATAAAATGCAATAAAAATAAGAATAGAAGACACCAGATTTTATAGTGGTTCGGTCCAACAAGACCTACATCCACTCCCTAGAGACTCCTTCTCCAGGTATTGCACTATACTCAAGTAACTCTCCTTTAGCCCCCCCAACAAGGCGGAGAATCCCTTACAATTTTCCCCTCTTCCACCAAACTCCGATGCAGCAGATGAAAGTTCGATAGGGATGTTAAGCCCTAGAGAACTAGTCCCGAGGCTAACCAAGAGGGGGGGTGAATTGGTTATTTAAAAATTTCACGATAATAATGAAAATCTTTTCGATACTTAGCAGCGGAAACAAGTAAACAAGAACGACAAGATCAATCACAGATATTCACCCAAGCAGTTTATATTGGAAAAGTAAAGTGCAAAACTGAATCAGAAAAGCAAACCAGATTTTATAGTGGTTCGGTCAACTTGACCTACGTCCACTCCCCGGAGCCTCCCCTCCGGGTATTGCACTAAACAAAAAGTGTCTCTCCTTTTGCTCCCACAGCAAGGCGGAGAAGCCTGTACAAACACCTCCTTTTCACCACACGGTGGGGCAGAGAACCCGACCTCCTTTTGCTTCCTCCAGAAGCAGGCAGAGAACCTTCGAACTCCTTTTGCTTCCACCTGAAGCGGGCAGAGAACCCCAGATCTTCTTGCGAACAATCCTCCCACGACGAACACCGACTAGACGAAAGACGACGAGCAGAGAAGATGACTCTGATCCGTGCTTGGAGCAACCTTAGTGAATCCCTCACTAACTCCCCCTCACAAGATCTTCTCTCTCTCTCTCTAGGGTTTCTCAGGGAAGGAAGGCAGCAAAAGATTTTTCTTGATTTTAGAAAAAGTTCTTTTATAGGAGGGCTTAAAATTTGCCCTAAATCTCAACTGGTTAGCCAAGATCGTCTAGGACGAACGGTAGATCGTCTAGGACGATCGGTAGATCGTCCTGTATGATCAGTTCAAATTCAGCTGTTTCAGGCCTGGACGATCAGGCTCTTCTGGACGATCAGTAGAAAAAATTATTCATATCATCCCGTACGATCCTGCGATCGTCCGGGATGATTAGTGCAAATCAAGGAAAATCATCCAGAAGACAGCTCGGGTCGTCCAGAGAAACATGTGCTGGACGACCAAAAAATGACTTGATCGTCCAGGACGATAGGGACATCATCCTGTACGATTAGTTCAAAAAGGCTTAAATCATCCTGTACATAGTTCTGGATGTACAGCTTAAATGCACTAGACGATCAAGATCGTCTGGGACGATCCTGCGATCGTCCAGGATGATATGATCGTATCAACCAAAAATAAATTGCTTTCCTTAATTACCAGATTAAATTAGGCATGATTGTACTGAATCGTCCGGGACGATACACGTATCATCCGGGATGATACACGTATCATCCGGGACGATCAGACCAAGTAACCAAAAATAAGAACTTGCCTAACTTGATCTGGCGGCTGAGAATTTCTGATTTGGGCATATCGTCCCGTACGATCCAGAGATCGTCCAGGACGATCTGCTTAATCAGACCCTCTTAACTTAGTCACCCTAATTAGGGTTTCTGTTTTGGCTGGATCGTCCAGGACGATGTGAAAATCGTTCAGGACGATCTGAACAAAAAATGAACAGAAACTCTAATTCACTCAAGCTCTCCCCCTGAGTGTGTGTGTGCAAGGTTACTTAGCTAGGGGATCAGTTACATTACAATTGACTCAATAAAAGGAAAATCATACATTTGACACACTTGGACCCGATCTTGAGTTAGCTTGATTTGCTTGTGATCTTTTGTGCCTGAAACGGGTTAGCCAAGCAAAACACACTGAAAACATGTTTGTCATCATCAAAACCAGATTTACAACAGCAGAGAACCATCATCCTTTTTCACCCTCCTGATGATGACAGAGTACCACTCATCCTTCACACCCTCCTGGTGTCGGTAGAGATCCAATCATTCTTTCACACCCTCCTGGTGTCAGCAGAGAATTGGGCTTCTCTTGAAAATCTTCTCTCAATAGACCTTCACGGAAGTAGGGAAGAGCTTTGAAAAATAAGTAAGAGATCCTCACCAATGGGCACCTTTGTGAATCCCCTCACAAATCTCTCTCACAAGATCTCTCACTTTTCACTTCCAAATCACTCTCCCAAACACTCTCCTAAGGCACACTCAAGAGAATTTTTATAGAAGATTAATTAGACAGTCACTTTTTACAGCTCTTATATTCTAAGGGCAAGAAAAACCGTCCAAAGACTGAAAATTTTCAAGTTTGACGGAGTCAGATCGTCTAGTACAATCGTTCTTCGTCATATGAATAGTTTAAAAAATGAACAATTCATCTCGCAGGATCCTTACGAACCTATTTTTGTACTCTGGAAAATGATGTATAAAACCACATCATACTATACAAACAGTTCAAAAAATGAACAGTTCATCCTGTATGAACCTATTTTTGTACTCTAGGAAATGATGCACGAAACCACATCATATTGTGCGAGCAGTTCAAAAAATGAACAGTTTGTCCCATACGATCATGTACGAACCTATTTTCATACTCTGGAAAATGATATATGAAACTACATCGTACTGTACGAACATTATAAAAAATGAATGGCTCGTCCTATAAGATCCTGTACGAACCTATTTTTGTACTCTAGAAAATAATATATGAAATCACATCGTACTGTACGAACAGTACAAAAAATGAATGGTTCATCTCGTCTGATCTTGTGCGAACCTATTTTTTTACTCTAAAAAATGATGTATGAAATTCATTCATACAGTACAATTTGTACTTAGAAAAATTTTAACACATGAATCAATCAGGTTCATTTTAGAGGAATATACATTACAAATTGACCCGTATGATTACAAATCGTATAATATGATTAGTTTTAAAAATCAATATTTTGTTTAACTCCCCTAGTGAGTGTGTGCACGGTTACCCAATTACAATCACACTCTCTCAGACTCAAGAAAAATAAAAATATAAACTCCAATTACAACAACCCCTAATCTATTTGTCTTGAAGTCTTTAGCAATCTGGAGTATGATTTTCCTAAAAAAATATGTTAGTACACACACAAACACACTTTCCAACATATGTTAGGAGAAACAATAATCAAACAATAAGATTTTGGTATCATTAAAAACTCACATGATTATAAAAATAAAGTCTTGAAAACCTATTTGCAATAATCTCAACAATCTTCCCCTTTTTTATGATGGAAAAATAATTATTTTTTGAGTTAACAAATAACACAAATTTTTTCCTTAGCTCCCCGTAAATGAACGACCACTTTACACTCAGGGATTCCTATAAAGAACAAAAAACCTATCACACATTACAACAATCTCACGTTACAATAATCACACATATGAACACACAATAAACAAACAAACAAACAAAATAAATATCAAAAACGTATCAAACATCAACCAATACACTATAAATACTATAAACATCAAACAATATATTACTCTATAAACAACAAATAATATATTATGACTCCCCCTTTTGACAACAGCAAAAAGGGAAGTATTTTGATCAAAAATAGTTGATGATGAATAAGATGTTAAATTAATTGCAAATATAGTATTAAAATCACATGCAAAAGATAAAGACTAAAATTTTAAATTACAGAATAATAAGGAGAAGAAAAGTTGATCTATGTCAATATTTGAAATAGACATATTATATAATCAAAACTGTTATAGAAATGATGAAATAGAATTAATAATTTTCTAATTCAAAAGTGAAGATCATCATTTATTTGATAGATTTGTGTGACTAAGAAACTGATAAAGGAAAGAGTAATTGGCAACATTGCGCATCTTTTCAATTTTTATGGCACACTTTGTGCATCATGTCAATTTGGTCTAATTTTGTGTCTCTTTTCAATTTGGCGAACATTGCGCATCTTTTCGTATAAGTGGCACACTTTGTGCATCTTTTAGTTTTGGGCTAATCTTGTGCCTCTTTTCAAATTTTAGTCTTTCCAAAAATCACTAACTCTTAACATAAATTTCAATAATGAACAAAGATGCACACTTTGAAATAGAAGTAAAAGTAAATGTATGACATCAATTTTACAACAATTACAGCTAAGTAATACATGTCTATAAAAATATAAAATTGATCTTCTAATCTACACCTAGTTATAAAGTAATCTAAACATTTTGAGAGATTAAATTTTACACAAAAATTAACTTTCTAAAGCGAAATCAATCAATATTCTATATTTGCAATCAACTACATTTGATTGATAAATTTTAAACATTTCAAGTCACAATTACATTCACATGGAAATATGACAATCACATGCCATGGCAATATGCATAAAAACATGAGTTCTTCATTTCATTAAACATCACACATATTACATTCACCATACATATCCATCCAGTACATCATCCTAAACATCAAGAAAAAGACTAAAAAGAACAACAACACCAACAACAAGAAATAAAAAGACCAACAACACCAATAACAAGACATAGTATATCCAGGCCTAGAAGAATCATCACAAAAGTAGAATAGAAGTACAATCATCTAATATCCTGAGGGGCCCTGATCTCGAGGTGGTGGAGGATTGAACATGGTGAAGTAGCTATTTATGGTAGCTACATTGGCATTAACTGAGTCAAATTATTCATGCATCCACCCCATATCTTCGATGTATCGTGCATCCTGCTGGTTCATTTGAGTCTTAATTTGATCAAAGCATTGATCAAAATGAGATTCCATTATGTTGAATCACTGGACCATTTCTTGATAAACATTATGGTCAGGTCCAGGTGCAGGTGCAGGTTCAAGAGCACCTTCTCCCTCAGAATCCTCTCCCTCAGATCCCTGCACTCTCCCAAAAAGTGCTCAAAAGGAAGCATCAGTGAAGTAAAGAGGTAGTTCAGTTGGAGGATCAGGATGGATAAGGTTATACTTTTTCTCTAGGATATATGCTATCAAGTGTCCCAAAGCCACATTCTTCTTCCTTTTGCTCTGGGGATGACCAATATCAAACAGGTTATACAAGTCATCTATGATTTATTGGGCTTCATCCAAAGGTTGTTTAGTCATGATTAAGTAAGTAACAGTTGAAAGAAGTGGGGTCATATTTACCCTATCTCTTGCTTTTAGGATTATTGAGGTTCGTAGGACATGCTGGATAATTCGGGTATTTTGAGTTAAGGTATAAACCCTGGGTAAATGGCTTACTTGGGATACCCCTCTAAGGACTTGATTTACTTATGCTAGTTATAGTCATCCCTAGAAGTTAAGGTGTGAGGATGTATTCCTTGAGTTCTAAGGTGAAGGAAAGTTCCTAAATCCTCCTTAGTTATTTCGACTCTGGTTTTGAAAATAAAGGAGGTATTCGAGAATGGTCCTGGTTTATTTTCATATTTACAAGAAACACTTGGAAAGTCTCTTTATGGTAGGCATAGATAAGAGTCAAAATGAAGAAGAAATGTGTTGAGGCAAAGAGCAGCATCACAGAGAAGTGAATGTCGCTTTGAATCAAAAGTATATAAGGGGTTATTTTGGCAACAGAATACCTGTAAAAGGCAGCCTCATTTTCTTTGGACAAGAAATTTTCATCTCTTTCAATCATAGAATAAGATCCCTTAGAGACGCGGGGTCGTTTGCTTGAACTTTCCATTCTTAAGATTTGGGCTCTAGTGGGTTCAAAATAGATATGAAAGTGAAAGAAAAACATTTCTAAAACCCTTTATTTCAAGAAATGATGATAAATCATACTGTACGAATGAAAAATTGTTTGTATGATTTTTAATTTCATATAGGATAAAATTAATTTCATACATGTGAAAGAAAACAGCCAAAAATAAAATGGCTTTACATAAACTACCCCTCCTGAAACATCATTTTGTACACACTTTTTGACCAAACTATCATACAGATGAATAGGTGTTCATCCTGGATGATTAGAAAATTAAAGATCGTTCAGCGACAGTTAGGTTCGTCCACATGAGAAATCGACAACTGGATCGTACAGATGAAAAATGATTTCGTACGGATGATCAGTTCTGGATAATTGACCCTTTGAAAACTGACCCCATTCATATAGATGAAACTACACAGATTATATAGAATGATGACATCATCATAAAATATGAAATAACATTTAAAATTAAAGTTTCCTCACCTCAACTCGGAAAACTTATCACGCATAAGTTATGTCCTTAGTATGGTATGAAAATTTTTTCGTACAGTACGAATCAAAACACAACATAATATGATAAATCAACAAGCTTTTCAAGAATAATCATTGTCTTGCAACCTTATCAAAACATTGTTAACTATTAAATATGAATAAGAAACAAACAAAGTCTCAATAATTAAAACTATACTAAACGAACACTTAACATAAATAAACACTTGATAACACAAACAAATCAGGTTCAAATATTTTCAATTCAAGCATTTAGATCAATCACACCAAGTCTTATTCTTAAAATGTTATATGTGTCAAAGGCTAGTGATTTTATAAAAATGTTTGCAAGCTGATTTTCAATAGAAACCTGGTGTAGTTCAATTTCTTCCTTAGTTATATAATCCCTTATGAAGTGATGTCATATGTCTATATGCTTGGTTCTAGAATATTGAATAGGATTTTTTGAAATGTAAATGGCACTAGTGTTATCGCAGTAGATATGAATTGTGCCTATAGAAAATCCTAAGTCAATTAATTATTACTTCAACCAAAGAACTTGTGCCACACAACTACCTAAAGCAATGGATTCTACTTCAGTAGTAGAAAGGGCTACTACATTTTGTTTCCTACTAGACTAAGATATTAGAGAATTTCCAATGAATTGACATGTTCCAGAGGTACTTTTTGATCAACCCTGCATCCTACAAAATCAGAATCAGAATATTCAACAATTTCAAAAGAAGAGTTGTGCTTAGGATACCAAATTCCTAAGTTTTGAGTTCCCAAAAGATATCTCAAAATTCTATTAATAGAAGTCAGATGTGATTCCTTTGGATCAGCTTGAAATTTAGCACATAAACAAACACTAAACATGATATCTGGTCTACTAGCTGTCAAGTAAAGCAATGATCTAATCATTCTTCAAAATATTTTCTGATCAACAGATTTCCTATTTAGATTCTTATCTAACTACACTGAAGAACTCATTGGTGTACTAACTGGTTAAGCATTTTCGATTTCATATTTCTTAAGGATTTCCTTAATGTACTTTGACTGACTAAGAAAAGTTCCTTCCTCATTTTGCTTTATGCTAAAACCAACAAAATAGCTCAAATCTCACATTAGACTCATCTCAAATTCACTACTCATTATTTTTGAAAAATTATCACAAAAATGTTTATTTGTAAATCCAAATATGATATCATCAACATATATTTGAAAAATGAGTATTTCATCTTCTATTTTCTTCAAAAAGACAGTGGTGTCCACACTTCCTTTTACAAAAGATTTCTATAATAGGGAAAAGCTCATCCTCTCATACCATGCCCTAGGTGTCTGTTTCAATCCATACAATGCCTTTTTCAATTTAAACACATGATTAGGGAATTTAGAATTTTTAAAACCTAGAGGTTGCTCAATATAAACATCCTCTTATATCATCCCATTCAAAAAGGTACTTTTGACATCCATTTGAAACAATTTAAATCCTTTAAAATAGGAAAAGGCTAACAAAATCCTAATTGCTTCAAGTCTTGCTACAAGGGCAAAAGTCTCTTCAAAATCAATCCATACTATTTTATTATACCCCTTAGCCACCAATCTTGCCTTATTTCTAATCATAACTCCTGAATCATTCATTTTATTTTTGAATACCCACTTAGTTCCAATAACACTTCGATCCTTTTGTCTTTCAATCAATTCTAAAACATCATTTCTTACAAATTGATTTAACTCTTCTTGTATGGCCAAAATCCAAAATTCATCCAAAAGTGCTTGATTTATATTTATGGATTCAATCATTGATATAAAGGTAGAATGGTCCACCTCTTTACTAAGTCCATGCCTAGTCCTAATACCCTCACTAGGTTCACCTAAAATTAATTCCTTAGAGTGATTCTTAGAAAATTTCCAATCTCTAGGCAAAGGGTTTTCTTTTTCTTTATTTACCTCCAAGTTTGTCTTTTTGATTTTATGAGAGATATTTTTAATCTATTCTTATTCCAATCCTGGCTCTTCCAAAATGCCAGATTCGTCAAAAATGGTATGAGTGGTCTCCTCACCTACCGTTTTCATCAAAAATGGTATGACCAAAATGCCAGATTCATTAATGTGGATGCTACATTGAAGAATTCTTATAATGCCGGAATTGGAGCTATCTTTAGAGATCACAAGGGATGGTTTTTGGGTGCCTTTGGTGAGAATTTACTGCATTGGGTCATCTCTACTCTAGAATTACAAGCTGTTTTATTTGTTCAAAGGCATTTACAGCAATGGATGTTACAATTCAAGGGAGTCATCTTTGAAGGAGATAATTATAATGTGATTAAATGGCTTCAACAATCTTTCAAGAATATGTATGGGAAAAGCTTGGCGGACCCGAAGGAAGACCTTATTTTTCTTCAAGATTTTAATAATGTGATTTTCCATTTGATTTCTAGAAATTGTAATAAGGTAGCTGATTGTTGTGCTACCTTAGCTTTAGATAGTAGCTTTTCTTTTGATTGCTTTTCTAAAAATTGCATTCCTTCTTCCCTTTTTGATTTGGTGAAGAAGGAGTGTGATTGTTTACTTTAGTAGTTTGTATCTCCTTCTTTTCTAATACAAAATTGCATCTTCCAAAAAAAAAAAAAAACTACCATCTTCATCTATTCCATCTCATAAATCTTGGGGTGGATCACCATTAACTATCAAAGATCTTGTTGAACCTTCGCTATCATCACGACATTCAAACGAATGTGTTGGAAAGGGCAAAGGTCTTTTGTTCGAAGAGAATGTGATTCCTACGAAAAAGATTGTTTCTAATGATAGAATTATCCAAAATAATGACTTTGAAGCTTCGTCTTCCTCTGGTGCCAAGCTATTTGTTAATAGGTTTTCAAAACCTTTAAAGAATGAAACTTTAGGTCCCGGTTCTTATGCTCAGGTTGTTCGTGGTTCGTCGAAGGAAATTTAAAATCTGGGTGTTTCGACTTCTGATAAGAAATTGATTCTTAACTCTCCATTGAAAGTTTCGGCTCCGGAAAACATTTCTGATGTAGGTATATCAAATGTGCATCTTCAAATAGAAAGAAATTCTGGGATAATTCCATCAATTATCAAGATTGTTGATTCTGTAAATACCATTCATATGTCGGATGATGGTGTTGTGGTTATGCTTCATGAAGAAAATGAAAAAGCCAATATTCATAAGCTCCACAATTCGTTGGTTGTGAAAATCTTTGGAAATTCAATTCCTCTCTCAGTGATTAGTAATGATCTACGTAAGCAATGGAGTCAATATGGTGCATTTCAATTGACCAATCTAGGAATGGATTGGTTGATGTGTTCGTTTCATTCAGATGAAGTTAAGGAAGCAATCCTTAGCAGAGGCCTTTGGTATGTTGGAGGGCATATTATTGGTATGGAAATTGGAGCCCAGAGTTCTCTCCATTAACCATGAAGAATGTCCTCTCACCGATATGGATTAGATTTCTACTCCTTCCACTTTTTTGTTGGGATGAGATTAATATCTCTAGAATAGCATCAATGGTAGGCACACCGTTACACCTGGATAGCAATATGTTCAATTGGGGAAGAAGAGAGTTTACAAGGGTGTGTGTCTGTATGAAGCTTGATGAAAAACTACCTCTAGGTGTTTTGGTGGAAGGCAGTTCGGGGAGATTTTTTTCAAAAAATCTAGTATGAAAAAATTTCTTCATTCTGTTGTAAATGTGATATGATTGGTCATGATCAAACAAAGTGTAATAAAAGGGAAAATGTGGTAACATGTTCTACTGATGTCCCGCCTATGCAACCGGGCAAACTCTCAAGTAGTGGTAATTCTGGTGCCTCACTTGCTGTTAATGAAGAAAGATTAACTAATTTAGATGATATTAATGAAACTCTCAATGGCAAGGATCCTGAAGGATATGGTCCATGGATTCACGATAAATATGGAAGGAAGAAATATTATAATGGTGTCAAGCCTAAAAAAGCTGTTGTCCCCTTAGCAGGTAATGTTGGTATTAGAGCAAGATCAACTGTGTATAAGCTAGTTACTGTTGCTCAGAATCCTATTTGTATGACTGAAGATAAGGTTCCTGCATGTTTCGAAAATTAGAACATCAACTTAAAATAACTAGGAACAGATGAAACCAGGGAGATGGATGGTGATGCAATTGTTGCTCCGCCTGTAAGAGAAGATAAATTATCTTTTTTCGCAAAGGAAGTACATTGTGATGTACCATGCCTGAAGGCTAATTTCTATGCCAACCATAATGTGGTGTATACAGAGAACATCACGTCAGATAATGTTGTGGCCAATGTGGAGGAGGGCACTAGAGAGGATGGTGAATTTCTCCCTGATGACGTTGTAGAAATTTTAGAGGAACACAAGCTGGGGTCTGAAAAGGTGTCCTCCCAGTTGCTGCTGGTTGAAGTTAAAAGTTTGGATAAGGTTTCGATTCATGTCCCAGATCCTGATGTTGAAGTTTACTTTAACATAGGAAGTGAGTCAGGAAAGGTGGTATTGCAGTTATTATCCAGGCCTGAAGGTGATGTTTGCTCGGGGAAGATGCATATACAATCATTTTCAGTTGCTAGAGATACTACAAGCACAGCAAAAGGTGTTCAGAAAAGTTCAGGACCATCAAATTCTAGCAATCTCAAGAGAAGAATTAAAAAAGAGGGAGGTTCATTTGGTCCAATTAAAGGAAAACTCAGAGGCAAGAGAGGAGATGACAAGGTGGATAGTGTTGGGGGCTCATCCCCATTAGTGCCATAATGTCTTCTACTATATTTTGGAATTGTAGGGGAGCGAAGAAAAAAGAGGCTTCCCATTACCTACATGGTTTAGTTGGTTATTATGGTATTTTTTTCATTTCCCTTTTGGAAATGAAGTTAAGCTCAGTGGATACTACTGAGGTGAAGAGAATCATTGGTAGTGAATGGGATTTTTTTCATGTCAATTCAAGAGGTACTTTTGGCGGCATTTTGGTGCTGTGGAGAAGTAAGATTTCTTCCTTTACTATCTAAAACTCCTCTCCTCAATGTGTTATTGGATGTCTAAAAAGTCCAAATGGTGTTTTGTGGAACATTTCAATTGTATATGGTAATAAGGATAAATATGAGAGGAGGAAATTATGGGATTTTATTGAAGGTTATACTCCTAAGGATATGCCTTGTATCATAAGAGGTGAATTTAACTGCATTCTATCCAAAAGTAAAAAAAGGGAGGAAAGAGGTTCATGTTCACTCAAGGACCATAGGAGATGAAGGAATTCCTTTCAAATAATGACTTTCATGATATTGGGACTGTTGGTCCAAAATTTACCTGGTGTAATAACAAAGAGGGGCTCGCCAGGATTTGGGATAGGTTGGATAGAATTTGTCTTAATACAAAAGTTTTATGTTAGATTCCATTTGTTGTTACTAAGCACTTGCCTAGAGTAGCCTGTGGTCACTGTCCTCTACTTCTTAACCTCTTCAATTTGACTGCGGCAAATCAAAAATCCATTAAATTTGAGAATGCTTGGTGCTCCTATGAACCCTCAAGGGGTGTAGTAATCAATGCTTGGAGTAAGAATGATTTTGGTAACCCATCTGACATCCTCCAAAGGAAGTTAAAAAGGTCTCTCAAAAACCTTTTCTTTTGGAGTAAGAGCAAGTTTAAAGATTTAAACAAGTTCAAGGCTGAGCTGTAGAAGGATATCTTGTCTTTACAAGAAGAGGAAGGTCTGAGCAGGTTGGACCCGGTAAAGTTACTGGAACTGAGAAGGAAGGTGAATGATCTTAATGTGACACTTGTAAGATTGGCTATGTGGTGGAAGCAACGTTCCAAATCTCATTAGCTTGAAGAGGGAGATCGAAATTCACACTTCTTCCATGCTTTTGCATCAGCTAGACGAAACAATAACATGATCAATCAGGTGGTAGACTCCAATGGGTGCTTAATTATGGATCCTGAGGAAATTCAGGTGGTGTTTGAAGAATACTTCAGGAAAAAATGGAGGAAAAGACATTATTTTTTATATAATTTTCCTGGTTTTTTATCTGAAGTCGTGTTAAATAATGTACAGAAGTCATTGTTAACTGCAGGCTTTACAAAATAGGACCTTCTCTCGATGGTAATGAAAATGAACAATAATACAACACCCGACAATGATGGAGTGAATGCATGTTTTTTAAATATTTCTGGAATATTGTGAATGAAGAGTTGTGGAATACTGTCATTAACTTCTTCAATACAGGTGTCATGCCAAATAGTTGGAAGGACATGTTGATTGTGCTAATTCCCAAGATTCCAAATGCTTCTGAACTTGGTATGTTCCATCCAATAAGCTTATGTCAAACACTTTACAAGATGGTTGTTGGCTTAATGTTGAGCAGGTTGAAAGCTTGTCTTCCCACAATAATATCAAAACATCAACGTGCTTTTGTTCCTGGAAGAATGATTTCAGACAATTGCCTTTTGGCCCATGAATTGGTCAATAAGCTGAGATTCTCAAAATCTAAACCTGGCTTTATGTTACTCTAGCTTGACATGGAACAAGCTTATGATAGCTTGTGTTGGGAGACTCTTTATATGATCATGTATGAAGTTGGATTTCCTGAAGTGTTCATTAATCTTATCAAGCAATGTATCAGTAACCCGATGTTTTCTATTATTGTTAATGGGAAAAGAAGTGGATGGATTAAGGCAGAATGTGGATTTAGGTAAAGATGCTCGTTATCTCCTAGCCTTTTTATCATATGTTCTGAACTTCTGTCCAAAGCTTTTGTGAAAAGAGGTAATGAACTTGGTATTAAGCTGGCTCCTAACACACCAAGGGTTACACATTTGTTATATGCTGATGATGTTTTGATTGCAGCCAAAGCTTTATGCTGTAATGCCAAGATTATTTCATCCATCCTATGTGATTATGGTGGCTAGATAGGGCATAGTGTTAATCGAAGCAAATCAATGGTTTTGTATGGAAGATCTATTGCTCGGTGAAAAAGGAAGAAATTGAATAAAATGCTTTGTTACAGAATGGTGGAGGAATTTAAATATCTTGGCATAAAGATGTCTCTCAGAAGATTGAAGGCAACTGACTTTAATGAAATTCAAGAGAAGGCGATGGACAGACTCAACACCTGGGGATCACGCAACTTGTCTATGGTTGGGAAGCTCTTGTTAATAAATTCTATCTATTCTTCAATCCCTTTATTTAGTATGGCTCATTCTTTGATTCCTAAAAGTATACTCAAAGATTTGGACAAGTATTGTAGGAGTTATTTGTGGCATAAAGAGCAAAGGTGTAATGGTATGCATTATGTCTCATGGGACATGATGTGTACACCGGTGAATCAAGTCGGTCTTGGGATTCAAGGTGCAACGGAGAGACAAGGTCCGATAAGAGTATGCATTGCTTGGAATTTTGTTAATAGGAAGGAGGTCCTACTAAATAAAATTTTTTAAAATAAATACAGGAAGGATATTTGGAACTCTGATGTAAAGAGATCATCATCTCCAGCATGGCGAATTATCAGAGATGGTGTGCATTTCTTGAAGCCAATGATCAGGTGGAGAGTATCTAATGGAGCAACAATTAATATCCTGAATGATAATTGGATACTTGATAGCAGCTTGAACAGGTGGCAAGCTTTGTGTGACTTTGTGAAGCTGGAAAATAATGATGTCTCTAGTTTGATTAATAGAGAAGGAAATTGGGATAAGGAGATGATAAGTAACTTATTTTCAAAAGGCTTAATGGAGATCATTTTGAGCATTCCAATTTGTGCGGGGGAGGAGGAATATAAGCAGGAACTAATGCACAATAATTCGGGTAAGACTATTGTTTTATTGTCTTATCAAGCTTCGGATGAACATCCACCTCTTAGTAATAAAGTTAACTGGTTGAAGATTGTTAAAATATCTTCAAAGGAATTTTTCTTTTGGTGGAGACTGATTAATCAGTCTATACCAATGAAAGCATGGTTGTTCAGCAGGAAATTGAGTGATTCCTATATTTGTTTGAGAGGATGTTTAACACAGGAAGATAGTGGCCACATAGCTGTCCACTGTACAAAGCTCAAAGGTATTTTTTCTACTTTGAACAAGTGGGGTATTTTCCTACCTATGTTAAATAATTTTTCCCATTACGTGAATATGTTGGAGAACATGGCTGAATCAAATCCTGGTATTGCTAAGCTGTATATATCTGCGGTATACCAAAATTAGAAAGATAGGAACCTATTTACACATGGGAGCAAGGCGAGGAGTGAAGGTCTGGTTGCTGCTCAAATTTTGGTTGATTTTGTTCACCCGATCACTATTCAAATTTACAAGAACTGGGAAACTAACAAGCAAATGTTGTCTAAAACATGGTTTCCTCCATCTACAAGTTGGATCAAGCTAAATGTTGATGCCTCCTTAATGCAAAACAGGGAAGCTAGCATAGCTGGAGTATTAAGGGATCACAAAGGCAGGTTTTTGATGGCATATGGAAGGAAATTGGTGCATTGGGATATCTCTATGTTAGAGCTGATTTCAATTTTTAACTTAAAGAGGTTATTAAAGATTGGATGACTGAAAAGCAAGGAATTGTGATTGAAGGAGATAACATAAATGTTATCAATTTTCTAAACAAATCGCTTTGTTTGTAGGATCATAGCAAGAACGTTCATAACTTGGATTTCTCTTTTCTTGAAATTTTTTGAAATGTAAATTTTCACTTTATTTCTAGAGATGGCAATTGTGTGGCGGATGCTTGTGCCCACTTTGCTCTTATGGGTGATTTTCTTTGGGAAGATTTTCTTCATGATGAACTTCCATCAAGCATTTATGACTTAATAAAGAAGGATTATGATAGGATAGCTATCACTTAGGTTCTTGTAATTGTTTCTTTCTTTCGGTTTAATGCAATTTGCACATCTTCAAAAAAAAACCTACCAAAGTCCTCTTATTAAAAACTTTATATAATTTTCCAACACTAGAATATCAAAGAAAAATTCCTTCCTCAGATTTTGGATCAAGTTTTCCTAAAGGAGTTTTTCCATTATTGTTAATGAACACCTTGGATCCAAAAACAAACAAATGTGAGAGATTAGGTGTTCTACCCTTAAAAAGTTCATAGGGTGTTTTGTTCAATTTGGATCTAATGTTCACCCTATTAAGAACATAACATGTTGTACTAACCGCTTCATCCCAAAAATATTCTGCCAACATAGCTCTAGCGGCTTCTATTAATGTTCTATTCTTTTATTCAACAACCCCACTTTACTGAGGGGTCCTAGGTGCTAAAAAAATTATGATCAATTCAACTTTCCTAACAAAACTCCTCAAATATTTTATTTTTAAATTCTCCTCCTTGATCACTTTGAATTGCTAAGATTTTACACCCTAGTTTTCTCTAAATCCAAGTAGAAAAACTTTTAAATTCATCAAAAGATTCACTCTTATGAAATAAGAATTTAACCCAAGTGAATCTAGAAAAATCATCAATAATCACAAATCCAAATACTTTATCTCCTAGACTTACAGTGCTAATCGATCAAAAAAGATCCATATGAATAATTTCTAATATTTTGCTAGTTCTAGGATCCGTAATGGAATGAAAGGAGGACTTCACCTATTTTCCTAGTTCACATACATCACACAGGTGATCCATAGTAAAGTCTAGTTTTGGTATTCCTCTAACAAGTTCTTTTTGGGTAATTTTTCTAAGGTTCTTCAAGCTAGTGTGACAAAGTCTCCTATGACATAACCATGATTCATCAAAAATTGTTCTTAAACAAAAAGCCTTAGAAGATTTAATACAATTTAAATCTAGCATGTACACATTATTTACCCTAATTCCATTCAAAACATTAATTCCATTTTGGCTTATTATGCAGCTAGTGGGAAAAAAATTTACACTATAACCCTTATCATACAGCTGACTAATACTCAAAAGATTATGCTTTAAGCCTTCTACTAGTAAAATATTCTCAATGAAGAAATTGTTCAAGTTTCCAATTATACATGTCCTTACTACTCTCTTAATGGTATTATCTCCAAGTGTAACATTGCCTCCATTCCTGGCTTCAAGCGATATGAACTGTGTTGTATCTCCAGTATATGCTTCAAATATTCAGTGTCCAGGTACCAAATGCTCTCACGAGGCTTATATGAGAGCATACCTACCAAATGATCAAACGTTAGATTTGGGAACCCAAACAAGTTTGGGTTCTCTATTTGGCAAAAATAAATTAAATGCATGTGTGATATGCTGTGTTTTATGCATCTTAGGTCTCCACACTAGATGTGTTCTACTATGAATGTTGCAAGCATGGGAGATGTGTCCTAACATTCCACATTTAAAACATCTCACACCAAGAAAAGGATTTCTTAATCTATATGAATTATAATACCTTTTTCTTATGTGTTAAACTCGTATTCTTTTGCTTAGACCTATAGAATTGTTTAAGTGAGGGTGTCAGTTTATTTTCTTTAATAGTTTTTAATTCCAATTCAAGATATGAGTTTCTATCTTCCAATATAGAAATATACATTCTCAAGTCAATTTTTCTACATTCTATTTTTTCCAAAAAATCTTTATAATCATTTTCAAGTTCTGTGTGAGATGATTTCAATA
This sequence comes from Dendrobium chrysotoxum, assembly GCA_019925795.1. Classification (NCBI taxonomy): domain Eukaryota; kingdom Viridiplantae; phylum Streptophyta; class Magnoliopsida; order Asparagales; family Orchidaceae; genus Dendrobium; species Dendrobium chrysotoxum. Next base: position 20,786,035 of record CM034297.1, read on the forward strand.
ATTCAAGCTATTTGTTCAAATCATCAAACTCATCCAATAGACTCATGTGGTTGCTATCTATGTTTGCATGATCTTTCCTAAGGATTTCATGTTCTTTTTGCAAATTCAAATAATCTAAGTTCAGTTTAGCATGGAATTTCTTAAGTTTCTTGTATGTAGTATGAATCTTTTCGAAAACTTTAAACAACTCATCATAGGTTAAGTCACATACCACCTCTTAATCTGACTGATCAAGCTTTTCTACCATTAAATAAAGATTGGTGACTTCCTCCTCTTCTTTCATTTCTGATGAGTATGAAGCTGAGTCAGCCCAGAATGCTTTCTGCAGCTTCTTCTTGCCCTTTCTAGCATTGTTCTTCTCCTCAACTTTCTCCTTGCTAGGAGTAGCTTTGAGATTCAGGCAATCAGATTTGATGTGACTAGGCTTCCTGCATTCATAGCAAATTACATCATTAGAATCTTTAGCATTTTTATGGAACTTACCCGTATTCCATTGCTAACGTCTTCTTTACTTTCTTTTTAGGAAACTTCTGAATTGCCTTGTCATTAAGGTAATGTTATCTTCATCCTCAGGCTGAGACTGATCACTCTCAGAGTCATCCACTTCAAAGCAATGTTTTTCTCATTTTGCTTGTCACCTGCATCAATCTGTCTTTGATTCATAGATTGTTCGTAAGCAATTAGTGATCCAAGAAGATTATCAATAGAATAAATATTTAGGTCTTTTAATTCAGTTATGGCAGTGATCTTTACATCATATATATTAGGTAAACAATGAAGAATCTTATTTACTTTTTCTTCATTCATTAGTTCCCTTCCTAAAGCATGCAATGAAGTGACTATTGAGTAAAACGAGTATACATATCACTACTTGACTCATTAGGTTTCATACAAAAAATTTCATAATCGTGTAACAGTATGTTCAACCTAGATTGTTTCTCTTCATTTGTTCCTTCATATGTAATGCAAAGTCTGTCCCATATTTCTTTTCCTGACTTACAAGTTGAAACACGCATATAGTCCTTTGATTTCAATGCATAGAAAAAAATGTTTAACTATTTAGCATTCAATTGAGCTAGTTCTTTTTCTTCTACTGTCTATTCATTAAAAAGAGTTTCAACTCTTATGCCATCAACTAGTCTAGTGGGACCAGTATAACCTTCCCGGACTAATATCCACATGTGATAGTCCAACGATTGAACAAAAGTATATATTCGTGTCTTTCAAAAATCGAAGGGAATTTTATCAAATAATAGGAGTCTAGTGATCGATACCCTTCTGGTGTGCTACGATTTCTAAATGTAGCCATGATCTTTTCAAAAAGTTATCTAAACTTTAATTTTTGAACAATGGCTCTGATACCACTTGATGAAGTGCAGTAGATTGCTAAATCTAAAGCTAATATCTCAAGGCTAACCAAGAGGGAGGGTGAATTAGTAATTTTAAAAATTTTCTTAGTTAAATCCAAAAACTGTTTAATAAAATTTATCACAATACTAAATTTTTGAAAGTAATTTTTCAACCACAAAAAAATTAAAGTAAATACGAAAAAAAATGCAGTAAAATAAGAATTGAATACACCAGATTTTATAGAGGTTCGGTCAAATAAGACCTACGTCCACTCCCTAGAGTCTCCTTCTCTAGGTATTGCACTATACTCAAGTGACTCTCTTTTAGCCCCCGCAACAAGGTGGAGAAACCCTTATAATTTTCCTCTCTTCCACTAAACCCAGGTGCGGTAGAGAACCATCATCCTTTTTCACCCTCCTGGTGATGGCAGAGTACCACTCATCCTTTCACACCCTCCTAGTGTAAGTAAAGAACTAATCATCCTTTCACACCCTCCTGGGGTCGGCAAAGAATCAGATCTTCTCTTGAAAATCTTCTCTCAATAGACCTTCAAGAACGTAGGTAAGAACTTTGAAGAACAAGTAAGAGATCCTCACCAATGGGCACCTTTGTGAATCCCCTCACAAATCTCTCTCATAAGATCTCTCACTTTTCACTTCCAAATCACTCTACCAAACACTTTACCAAGGCACACTCAAGAGAATTTTCCTAGAAGATTAATTAGACAGTCAATTTTTAGGAATCTTATATACAAAGGGCAAGAAAAGTTATCCAAAAATTAAAAATTACAAGTTTGATGGTGTCAGATCATCCAGTAGGATCGTACTTCATATGTACGAACAGTTAAAAAGATGAACGATTCATCGCATATGATCATGTACGAACCTATTTTCTTACTCTGGAAAATGATGTACGAAACCACATCATACTGTACGAACAGTTAAAAAACTGAACAGTTCATCCTATATGATCCTATACGAACCTATTTTCATACTCTAGAAAATGATGTATTAAACCACATCATACTATACGAACAATTCAAAAAATGAACAGTTCATCCCGTACAAACCTATTCTCATACTCTAGAAAATGATGTACGAAACTACATCGTATTGTGTGAATAGTATAAAAAATTAATGGTTCATCTCGTACGATCCTGTACGAGCATATTTTCATACTTCGGAAAATAATATATAAAATCACATCATACTGTATGAATAGTACAAAAAAATGAACGGTTCATCCCGTATGAACCTATTTTCATACTGTAGAAAATGATGTACAAAATTTATTTTGTACAGTACGATCTGTACTTAGAAACATTTTAACACATGAATCAATCAGGTTCATTTTAGAGGGATATCCATTACAAATTGTCCCGTATGACTATAAATCATACAATACTATTAATTTAAAATTTTAAGTTTTGTCTAAATCCCCCAGTGTGTGTGTGCACGGTTACCTAATTACAATCACACTCTCTCAGACTCAAGAAAAATAAAAATACAGGACTCCAATTACAACAACCCCAAATCTATCTGCCTTGAAGTCTTTAGCAGTCTAGAGTATAATTTGCCTAAAAAAATATGTTAGTACACACACAAACACACTTTCTATCATATATTAGGAGAAATAATAATCAAACAATAAGATTTTGGTATCATCAAAAACTCACATGATTATAAAATAAATTCTTGAAAACTAATTTACAATAATCTCAACAATCTCCCCCATTTTTATGATGGCAAAATAATTATTATTTCAGTTAAAAAATAACACAAATTTTCTCCTTAGCTCCCCCTAAATGAATGACCAGTTTAAACTCAGGGATTCCTATAAAGATCAAAAAACGTATCCCACATTACACCAATCTCACATTATAACAATCACACACATCTACACACAATAAAAAAAAAAAACAAACAAAATAAATATCAAAAACATATCAAACATCAACCAATACACTATAAACACTATAAACATCAAACAATATATTACTCTATAAACAACAAATAATATATTATGACTCCCCCTTTTGACAACAACAAAAAGGGAAGTATATCGATCAAAAATAATTGATGATGAATAAGATGTTAAATTAATTGCAAATTCAGTATTAAAATCACATGCAAAAGATAAAGACTCAAATTTTAAATTATTGAATAACAAGGAGAAGAAAAGTTAATCTATGTCAGTATTTGAAATAGACAGATTATATAACCACAACTGTTATAGAAATGATAAAAAGGAATTAATAATTTTCTAATTCAAAACTGAAGATCATCATTTATTAGATAGATTTATGTGACTGAGAAACTGATAAAGGAGAGAGAAATTGACGACATTGAGCATCTTTTCAACTTTTATGGCACACTCTGTGCATCTTGTCAATTTGGACCAATTTTGTGTCTTTTTTTAATTTGGTGAGCATTGCGCATCTTTTCATATAAGTGGCATACTTTGTGCATCTTTTAGTTTTGGGCTAATTTTGTGCCTCTTTTCAAATTTTAGTCTTTTCAAAAATCACTAACTCTTAACATAAATTTCAATAATGAACAAAGATGAACACTTTGAAATAGAAGTAAAAGTAAATATATGACATCAATTTTGCTACAATTACAGCTAAGCAATACATGTCTATAAAAGTATAGAATTGATCTTCTAATATACACTCAGTTACAAAGTAATCTAAACATTTTTAGAGATTAAATTTTGCACAAAAATTAACTTTGTAAAGCAAAATCAATCAGTATTCTATATTTGCAATCAATTATAATTGATTGATAAGTTTTAAACATTTCAAGTCACAATCACTTTCACATGGCAATATGCAAGTCACAATTACATTCACATGGCAATAAACATAAAAACATGAGTTCTTCATTTCATTAAACATCACGTATATTACATTCACCACACATATCCATCCAGTACATCATACTAAACATCAAGAAAAAGACTTAAAAGAATAACAATACCAACAATAAGAAATAAAAAGACCAACAACACCAATAACAAGACACAGTACATCCAGGCCTAAAAGAATCATCACAAAAGCAAAACAAAAGTACAAACATCTAATATCCTGAGGGGCCCTGATCTGGAGGTGGTGGAGGATTGAACATGGTGAAGTAGCTATTTATGGTAGCTACATTGGCATTAACTGAGTCAAATTATTCGCACATCCACTACATGTATTCAATGTATCATGCATCCTGCTGGTTCATTCGAGCCTCAATTTGATCAAAGTATTGATCAAAATGAGATTCCATTCTGTTGAATCGTTGGAGCATTTCTTGATAAAAATTTTGATCAGGTGCAGGTGCAAGAGTACCTTCTCTCTCAGAATCTTCTCCCTCAGATCCCTGCTCTCTCCTAAAAAGTGCTCGAAAGGAAGCATCAGTGAAGTAAAGGGGTAGTTCAGTAGGAGGATCAGGATGGATAAAGTTGTACTTTTCTCTAGGATATATGCTATCAAGTGTCCCAAAGCCACATTCTTCTTCCTTTTGCTCTGGGATGACCAATATCAGACAAGTTGTACAGGTACTCCAAGATAAATTGGGCTTCATCCAGAGGTTGTTCAGTCATGATTAAGTAAGTAATAGTAGAAAGAAGTGGGTCACATTTACCCTATCTCTAGCTTTTGGGATTATTAAGGTTCGCATGACATACTGGATAATTCAAGCATTTTGAGTTAAGGTATAGACCCTGGGTAAATGGCTTACTTGGGATACCCCTTTAAGGACTTGATTTACTTCTGACCAGTCAAAGTTAGCCCTAGAAGTTAAGGTATGAGAACATATTCCTTGAGTTTTAAGGTCAAGGAAAGTTCCTAAATCCTCCTTAGTAATTTTGACTATGGTTTTGAAAATAAAGGAGGTGATTCGAGAATGGTCCTGGTTCATTTTCATATTTGCAAGAAACACTTGGAAAGTCTCATTATGGTAGGCGTAGATAAGAGTCAAAATGAAGGAGAAATGTGTTGAGGCAAAGAACGACATCATAGAGAAGTGAATTTCGCTTTGAATCAAAAGTCTATAAGGGGTTATTTTGGCAAAGAAATACCTGTAAAAGCCAGCCTCATTTTCTTTGGACAAGAAATTTTCATCTCTTTCGATCCTAGAAGAAGATCCCTTAAACACGCGAGATCGTTTGCTTGAACTTGCCATTCCTAAGATTTGGGCTCTAGCGGGTTTAAAATAGATATGAAAGTGAATGAAAAGCATTTCCAAAACCCTTTATTTTAAGAAATGATGATAAATCATATTGTACGAATAAAAAATTGTACGTACGATTTTTAATTTCATATGGGACGAAAATAATTTCATACATATGAAAGGAAACAGCCAAAAATCAAATGTCTTTTTGTAAACTGCTCTTCCTGAGATGTCCTTTCATAAATGTTTTTTGACCAAACTATCATACAGAAGAATAGGTGTTCATCTGGACGATCAGAAAAATAAAGATCGTTTAGTGACAGTTAGGTTCGTCTACATGAGAAATCGATAAATGGATCGTACATATGAAAAATGATTTCATATGGAATATCAGTTCTGGATAATTAACCCTTTGAAAATTGACCCCAATCATATAGGTGAAACTGTACAGATCGTACAGTATGATGACATCATCTATAGTACAAAATAACATTAAAATAGAAGTTTCCTCACCTCAACTCAGAAAACTTATCACGCACAAGTTATGTCGTTTGTATGGTACAAAAATTTTTTTGTACGCTACGAATCAGAACACAACACAATATGATAAATCAACAAGCTTTTCAAGAACAATCATTGTCATGCAACCTTATCAAAACATTATTAACTATTAAACATGAATAAGAAACAAACAAACTCTCAATAATTCAAACTATACTAAATGGACACTTAACATAAATAAACACATGATAACATAAACAAATCAGGTCGAAATATTTTCAAGTCAAGCATTGAGATTAATCACACCAAGCCTTGTTCTTAAAATGCTAAATGTGTCAAAGACTAGTAATTTTGTAAAAATGGCTGCAAGCTAATTTTTAGTAGAAACATGGTGCAGTTTAATTTCACCCTTAGCTACATAATCCCTTATGAAGTGATGCCTTATATCTATATGCTTGGTTCTAAAATATTGAATAGGATTTTTTGAAATGCAAATGGCACTAGTGTTATTACAGTAGATAGGAATTGTGCCTATAGAAAATCTTAAGTCAATCAATTATTATTTGAATTAAAGAACTTGTGCCACACAACTACCTAAAGCAATGTATTCTGCTTGAGTAAGAGAAAGGGCTACTGAATTTCGTTTCCTACTAGACCAAGATATTAGAGAATTTCCAATGAATTGACATGTTCCAGAGGTACTTTTCTGATCAATCCTACATCCTACAAAATCAGAATCAGAATATTCAACAATTTCAAAAGAACTGTGCTTAGGATACCAAATTCTTAAGTTTTGAGTTCCCAAAAGATATCTCAAAATTCTTTTAACAACAGTCAAATGTGATTCCTTTGGATCAACTTGAAATTTAGCACACAAATAAATACTAAATATAATATCTCGTATACTAGCTGTCAAGTAAAGCAATGATGTAATTATTCCTCTAAATTTCTTCTAATCAACAGATTTCCCATTTAGATCCTTATATAATTGCACTGAAGAACTCATTGGTGTACTAACTAGTTTAGCAATATCCATTTCATATTTCTTGAGGATTTCCTTAATGTACTTCGATTGACTAAGAAAAGTTCCTTCCTTATTTTGCTTTATGCTAAAACCAATAAAATAGCTCAAATCTCCCATTAGACTCATCTCAAATTCACTATTCATTATTTTTGAAAAATTATAATAAAAATTTTTATTTGTGGATCCAAATATGAAATCATTAATATATATTTAAACAATGAATATTTTATCTCCTATTTTCTTTAAAAAGAGAGTGATGTCCACACTTCCAATTATAAAAGATTTCTCTAATAGAAAAGTGCTTAACCTCTCATACCAAGCCCTAGGTGTCTGTTTCAGTCTATACAATACCTTTTTTAATTTAAACACATAATTAAGAAATTTAGAATTTTTGAAACCTAGAGGTTGCTTAATACAAACATCATCTCGTATCATACAATTTAAAAAGGCACTTTTTACATCCATTTGATAAAATTTAAATCCTTTAAAATAGGCAAAGGCTAACAAAACCCTAATTACATGAAGTCTTGCTACAGGGGCAAAAGTCTCTTCAAAATCAATCTCTTCTATTTGATTATATCCCTTAGCCACCAATCTTGTCTTATTTCTAATCACAACTCCTGAATCATTCATTTTATTTTTGAATACCACTTAGTTCCAACAACACTTCGATCCTTTGACCTTTCAATCAATTCCCAAACATCCTTCCTTACAAATTGATTTAACTCTTCTTGCATGGCCAAAATCTAAAATTCATCCAAAAGTGCTTGATTTATATTTGTGGGTTCAATCATTGATATAAAGACAGAATGGTTCACCTCTTTACTAAGTCCATGCCTAGTCCTAACACCCTCACTAGGTTCACCTAAAATTAATTCCTTAGGGTGATTCTTAGAAAATTTCCAATCTCTAGGCAAAGGGTTTTCTTTTTCTTTATTTTCCTCCAAATTTATCTTTTTGATTTCATGAGAGACATTTTCAATATGCTCATCCATAAAAATTTTTATTTGTAGATCCAAATATGATATCATCAAAAATAACATGTGTGGTCTCCTCAACTACCAAAGTCCACTTGTTAAAAACTCTATATGATTTTCCAACACAAGAATATCCAAGAAAAATTCCTTCATCAGATTTTGGATCAAATTTTTATAAAGGAGTTTTTCCATTATTGTGAATGAACACCTTCCATCCAAAAACATGTAAATGTGAGAGATTAGGTGTTCTATCCTTAAGAAGTTTATAGGGTGTTTTGTTCAACTTGGATCTAATGTTCACCTTATTCAAACATAACACACTGTACTAACCGCTTCAGCCCAAAAATATTTTAGAAGTGAGTATTATGCCAACATAACACTAGCGGTATCTATTAATGTTCTATTCTTTTGTTCAACAACCCTATTCTGATGAGGGGTCCTAGGTGCTGAAAAATTATGATCAATTCCATGTTCTTCATAAAACTCTTCAAATTTCTCATTTTCAAATTCTCCTCCATGATCACTTTGAATTGCTAAGATTTCACACCCTAGTTTTCTCTGAATCCAAACAGAAAAACTTCTAAATTCATCAAAAGATTCACTCTTATGAAATAAAAATTTAACCCAAGTGAATCTAGAAAAATCATCAACAATCACAAATCCAAATATTTTACCTCCTAGACTTATAGTGCTAATCGGTCCAAAAAAGATCCATATGAATAATTTCTAATGGTTTGCTAGTTCTAGGATACTTAATGGAATGAAAGGAGGACTTCACCTATTTTCCTAGTTTACATGCATCACACAGGTGATCCTTAGTAAAGTCTACTTTTGGTATTCCTCTAACAAGTTCTTTTTGGGTAATTTTTCTAAAGTTCTTCATGCTAGCGTGATAGAGTCTCCTATGCCATAACCAAGATTCATCAGAAATTATTCTTAAATATAAGCATTAGAAGATTTAATGCAATTCAAATCTAGCATGTACATATTATTTACCCTAATTCCATTCAAAACATTAATTCCATTTTGGCTTATTATGTAGCTAGTGGGAAAACATTTTACACTATAACTCTTATCACACAGCAGACTAATACTCAACAGATTATGCTTTAAGCCTTCTACTAGTAAAACATTCTCGATGAAGAAATTGTTCAAGTTTCCAATTATATATGTCCCTACCACTCTCTTAGTGGTATTATCTCCAAGTGTAACCTTGCCTCCATTCCTGGCTTCCAGTAATATGAACTATGTTATATCTCCAGTCATATACATTGAATATCCACTGTCTAGGTATCAAATGCTCTCATGAGGTCTTGTATGAGAGCATACCTATAAAAAAGATCAAACATTAGATTTGGGAACCCAAACAAGTTTGGGTTCTCCTTTTGGGAAAAATAAACTAGATGCATGTGTGAAATGCTGTGTTTTATGTATCTTAGGTCTCCACACTAGATGAGTTCTACTATGAATGTTTCAAGTGTGGGAGATATGTCCTAACAATAAAAATTTAAAACATCTCACACTAGGAAAAGGACTTCTTAATCTATATGAATTATAATATCTTTTCCTAGGTGTTAAACTCATATTCTTTTACTTAGACCTATAGAATTATTCAAGTGTGGGTGTCGCTCTATTTTCTTAAATAGTTTTCAATTCCAATTCAAGATATGAGTTTCTATCTTCCAATATAGAAATATCCATTCTCAAGTCAATTTCTCTACGTTCTATTTTTTCCAAAAAATCTTTATAATCATTTTCAAGTTTTGTGTGAGATGATTTTAATAATTCATATTATTTGTTCAAATCATCAAACTCACCCAATAGACTCATGTGGTTGCTATGTATGTTTGCATAATCTTTCATAAGGATTTCATGTTTTTTTTGCAAATTCAAATAATCTAAGTTCAGTTTAGCATGCAATTTCTTAAGTTTCCTATATATATATAGTATGAATCTTTTGGAAAATTTAAAAAACTCATCATAGGTTAAGTCACATACCTCCTCTTGATCTGACTGATCAAGCTTATCTACTATTAAACAAAGGTTGGTGACTTCCTCCTCTACTTCCATTTCTGATGAGTCTGATGCTGAGTCAGCCCAGAATGCTTTCTACAGCTTCTTCTTGCCCTTTCTAGCATTGTTCTTCTCCTCAACTTTCTCCTTGCTAGGAGTAGCTTTGAGATTCAGGCAATTAGATTTGATTTGACCAGGCTTCCTGCATTCATAGCAAACTACATCATCAGAAGCTTTAGCATTTTTATGGAACTTATATGTATTTCATTGCTAACGTCTTCTTTGCTTTCTCTTTGGAAAACTTCTTAATTGCCTTGTCATTAAGGTAATATCATCTTCATCCTCAGGCTGAGACTGATCCCTCTCAGAGTTATCCACCTTCAAAGAAATATTTTTCTCCTTTTTCTTGTCACCTGCATCAATCTATCTTTGAGTCACAGAATGCTCGTAATCAATTAGTGATCTAAGAAGATTATCAATAGAATAAATATTTAGGTCCTTTAATTCAGTTATAGTAGTGATCTTTGCATCATATATATTAGGTAAACAAGGAAGAATCTTATTTACTTTTTTTGCATTCATTAGTTCCCTTCCTAAAGCATGCAATGAAGTGACTATTTGAGTAAAACGAGTATACATATCACTAATCGACTCATTAGGTTTCATACAAAAAATTTTGTAATCGTGTAACAATATATTCAACCTAAATTATTTTACTTCATTTGTTCCTTCATATGTAATGCAAAGTCTATCCCATATTTCTTTTCCTGACTTATAAGTTGAAACACGCATATAGTCCTCTAATTTCAGTGCATAGAAAAAACTATGTAAATATTTAGTATTCAATTGAGCTAGTTTTTTTTTCTTCTACTCTCCATTCATTAAAAGGAGTTTCAACTCTTATGCCATCAACTACTCTAGTGGGAGCAGTATAACCTTCCTAGACTAAAATCCACATGCGATAGTCTAATGATTGAAGAAAAGTAGACATTTATGTTTTCCAAAAATTGAAGGGATTGTTATCAAATAATGGGGGTCAAGTGATCGAATACCCTTATGGTGTGTTAGGGTTTCCAAATGTAGCCATGATATTTCTCAAAAAGTTATCTAAACTTTAATTTTTGAACAATGACTCTAATGAAGCTCAGTAGATTGTTAAATCTAAAGCTAATGTCCTAAGGCTAACCAAGAGTGGGGGGGGGGGGGTGAATTGGTAATTTTAAAATTTTTCTTGGTTAATTCTAAAAACTGTTTAATAAAATTTATCACAATACTAAATTTTTTAGTAATTTTTCAAAAACAGAAAAATTAAAGTAAATGCGAAAAAATGAAATGTAGTAAAAATAAGAATAGAAGACACCAGATTTTAGAGTGGTTCGGTCCAACAAGATCTACATCTACTCCCTAGAAACTCCTTCTCCAGGAATTGCACTATACTCAAGTGACTCTATTTTAGCCCCCACAGCAAGGTGAAGAAGCCCTTACAATTTTCCTCTCTTCCACCAAACCCCGGTGCGATAGAGAACCGTCATCCTTTTTCACCCTCCTGGTGAAGGCAGAGTACCACTCACCCTTTCTCACTCTCCTGGTGTCAGCAAAGAATCAATCATCCTTTCACACCCTCCTAGTGTCAACAGAGAACCAAATCTTCTCTTGAAAATCTTCTCTCAATAAACCTTCAAGGAAGTAGGGAAGAACTTTGAAGAACAAGTAAAAGATCCTCACTAATGGGTACCTTTGTAAATCCCCTCACAAATATCTCTCACAAGATTTCTCATTTTTTACTTCTAAATCACTCTCCCAAACACTCTCCTAAGGCACACTTAAGAGAATTTTCGTAGAAGAGTAATTAGACAGTTAGTTTTTAGGACTCTTATATACTAAGGGTAAGAAAAACCGTCTAAAAACTGAAAATTTCAAGTTTGACAGAGTCGAATCATTTAGAATGATCGTACTTCATACGTACAAATAGTTCAAAAAATGAACGATTCATCCCATATGATCCTGTACGAACCTATTTTCATACTTTGGAAAATGATGTACGAAACCACATCATACTGTATAAATACTTCAAAAAATGAACAGTTCATCCCATATAATCTTGTACAAACCTATTTTCATACTCTGGAAAATGATGTACGAAACCACATCATATGATATGAATAGTTTAAAAAATGAACAGTTCATCCGGTACGAACCTATTGTCATACTCTGGAAAATAATGTACGAAACTACATCATACTATACGAACAGTACAAAAAATGAATGATTCGTCCTGTACGATCCTATACAAACCTATTTTCATACTCTGTAAAATGATATATGAAATCACATCATACTGTACGAACAGTACAAAAAATAAACAGTTCATCCCGTACGATCCTGTACGAACCTATTTACGTACTCTGAAAAATGATGTATGAAATTCATTTCATACAGTAGGATTCGTACTTAGAAAAATTTTAACACATGAATCAATCAGGTTCATTTTAGAGGGATATCCATTACAAATCATCCCGTACAATTACAAATCGTATAGTACGATTAGTTTTAAAAATCCAAGTTTTGTTTAACTCCCCCAGTGTGTGTGTTTGTGCATGGTTACCCAATTACAATCACACTCTCTCAGAATCAAGAAAAATAAAAATACAGACTCCAATTACAACAACCCTTTATCTATCTGTCTTGAAGTCTATAGCAGTCTGGAGTATGATTTTCCTAAAAAAATATGTTAGTAAACACACAAACACTCTTTCCAACATATGTTACGAGAAATAATAATCAAACAATAAGATTTTGGTATCATTAAAAACTCACATGATTATTAAAATAAAGTCTTGAAAACTAGTTTGTAACAATCTCAACATAATTATCAAGCACATTGACATTATCTGGCATCATAATAATTTCACTTACAAAACCACAATGGTTCATTTACTTAAGCATCATTGTATCGACACTTGTCAAATGCCACGATGGTGGCCTATTCCAAAGCGACGCTCTAATTTCCAAAAAACTAGCGCTGCTACACCACGTGGCCAAAATTGCTACAACACTTGTCAGGTGAACATTTTATCATTTTATATTTTGCATTGAGCATCACAGTGTCGTATCTTACAGTGCTGCAGTGCTTCTTCGTGTTATAAGTAGGGGAATGGTTTTTCATTTAATTCAACAACTTCTAACTTTTTCAAACTCTTCCTTTTCTTTGAAATCTTTTTTAGAAGAATGGCTCCTAAGATGCTTGGTAAGAAGAGATCTTCTTCCCCTTTTAGTAAGAGAAGATTTATTTTTGTAGATGTTGAATCTAGATTTACTGACTTAGTTGTAAATAAGCAACTTATTCGAGAATGATGTTTTCATATTCCAACTCTACCCATTATGCAAATCATAGAAACTAGAGGCTGGGAAAGATTTTGTGAAGAGCACATGCTGATAGTATTACTGTTATTTGTGAATTTGTTGCAAATGGAAAAGAGGTGTTAGATAATATATGTTATGTTTGGGGTAAGTGGGCCTCTTTTGATTCTGTAGCCATTATTATGGTTAATCGACTTAGAGACTTTCAATTTGATGAGTATAATGCATCATTAATACACCTATAAATCCAAAAAACATTATGAGTGTTTAATGTGAACCTAATAGTTGAGCATGTTATTTTTCTGCCTCCTTTATGATCCAAACCACCAAACTTTGGCATTATTTCATTTATGCCCGATTGTTGCCTAGTCATAATATTAATGAAGTCATGTTACCGTGCCCTTATAAATTATTCAATACAAATGGGGTATTCTATTGATATAGGGAAACTTATATTTTCATCTTTTATGTGCATCATTAGGGGTACCACATTTGTTGGGTTAGGGCACCCTTCTCTTGTTTATACTTTGTGTGTAGCAAGTTGTGTTAGGGGGGAACAGAATGAAGAACAATTATTCCATATTCAAGCTCTCACAAAAAGAAAGATTTTGAGTTTTAAGCAAGCAGGAAAAGATGAGGAGGAAGATGATTTTAGTAAGCATATATTATCTGGTCGACCAAGAAGCAGCAGAAGTAGTGGGAGTGGTAGAGCTCCTAAAATATTAGTAGAGCAGGTGGTTGATTTAATGGAAAAAATAAAAGGGTCGACTCACTTTTTTGAGGGAACCAAGGGTTGGCAATTTGTGATGAAAATGAGGATAGCTTATAGTATGGACCAACAGGAATAATATTATAAATATACTTCAAATTTTAATGATGCACTTGTTGGAATGTTTATTAGTAGCCCTTTTTTGGAGCATCCTGAATAACTTGAGTTCCCCTTTTGCACCTACCTACCAACCATTTGTGTGGAAACTAGGAGAGAAGGGTCATCATGATGATAATGATGATGAGGAAGACCCTAATTTAGAGTGTTATGTGTTATTTTTCTTTTGCTTAAGAGAGAGAGAAAGAGAGAGAGAGTTTGGAGGCTACTATTACTAGGTAGCATATTTATTTTATTATGAAATTTCATACTGGATAGTCTCTCTGAAGACTTAAAACTTAGTGCTTATGGGAGGCAACCCACTTGATATGTTATGCATAGTGCCTAGTGCATTAGTTATCTTGTAACTTGTGTTATGCTATGATATGTTATCTCATAAAAAAATAAAAAAAATAAAAAATTAAAAATTAAAAAATTAAAAAAATAAAAAAAGTTATGTTATCATATGTTTTATATGCCTTTTATTATTTATATGAAAGCATGTGTAGTGTTAATTATTGTTTGTGTTTTTTTATTTATATTTTATTGAAATTCCCAACATGCTTACTATATTTTTATGTATTTTTGATTATTTAATTAACCTTAGAAAAAATGAAAATTAAAAATTATGTAAAATTAGGATAATAATCAAACCCTAGATCATAGTTCACATGAACACTATTTATACTTCATGGAATGAAAAAAACTAATAATTATCTAATTTAGATAATTTAAGTTATTACTTTAATTTGAAATTATAAGTTATACCTTTATGTATTAATTTTTAAGATAAAGATGAATAATTAGCATTAAATATTAGATATGAGTAGATTAAAATTAGAAATTATAAGCAACCCAAATTTAGAATTGGTAATCTTATTAAATCCTTACATCAAATTCACTAAGAATGTAAAAGGGTTCGAAGCTAAATTGATATTCAAAATCATTAACTATGTACTCCATAAAAATAAAAAATAAAAAGAGGAACTATGAAAATAATTCTAAAATAGAAAAAAAAAAGATGAGTATACTCAAAAATTAGTATCAGTCAAAAGCTTAGAATCCAATTAAAATCTTATACCTAAATTCATAAAGGATAAAATAAAAAAACTAGTACAAATGATGGTAAACTAATGAAAGTTTTAATTTCAACTACTAACATATCTAATCATTAAACTACATTATTTACTTTAAAATTAAAAAATTAATAATTAAATATATAACCTGTAAATTCAAATTAAGTAATAATAAGGATGACTTATTACTGTAATTATTAGTATTTTTTAGAATAGAATTATAATCTTTATAATTTTAGTACTTCTAGATCATGATGTATTATCTTATATTTTAGTAATTTTAAATTATAATTTTTAATTTAGTTAATCATTTAATCAAAATTATAATAATTTTATTTGCTTGAGGACAAGTAAGAGTTTAAGCTGGGGAGAATTTGATAAGTATAAATAATGTGTTATTTTATATGTTATATTTTCACTGAAAATGTAGTATTTTAGTTATGTTGTGTATGAAAAATATAAAAAAAGTACAAAATTCTAAGCCTCATCTAGCACCGCGGCATCAGACAAATTAACTCCACAGCGCCATCAAAGGCACCTCCAAATCTGCATAACATTGACATTGCAGTGTCAACTTCTCTGTTGGACAGCACTGCAAAATTAGAATGGTTAGCTTTGTACCATCATGCTTTTGATCTTCCAGTGCAGCATTGTCACAATCTATCATGCCTTAGCACCAAAATTGTTTTTTTGACACCACAGCGTTCAAAAGATAGAAGTGTTACAGCGTAGTAGTTATAACTTCCAAAGGACATGAGCTGTTAGTGAAATGATGCAACTGTTCACTAAGTTATTGATCCACTTCAGCAAGCATCATAGCAGAGCCAAAATAATAGCACAACAGCATTAGTTTATTTATTGGGCGCAGTGGCTTTAACCTTTCAAGTGCCATAGTGCCAGTTACCTACTTTATATTTTTTATAAATAGTCATTGTGTTATATTTATAAGAGAGTTCAGTCACTTGTTTAATTTGAGTATATTTCAAAGTACCTCTTTGAATCACTCTTAGGGTGATAACTAAGGGAATTTAGGAAAGTATTTGATACAATCATTAGAGTGTTTAGTCTGTATTTATTTAAGCAACTTCTTACATTAAGAAAGGAGTGTCGAGGAGATACATTGATCCTTAATAGTGATATCTTTCTCTTATATTTTTATTTTTCTATGATTTTAATGAAAATGTATTTGCTTATATTTTCTTCCATGTCTGACTAATTCTCTAGTTTTGAATTGATGATATAGACAACATATTAAGTAATAATAAAAATTCTTATACTTGAAAGTAAAAAGATGTTTTCAATATTATCCCTCTCTTTACTTAATATATATAGTGGTCATACATGTAGTTAAAATTTAGTGTGATGTATAGCCTTGATGGAGGAATGTAAGAATAATTAGAAATATTGAAATAGTATGCTTGCATACCTATACATGGGATATAAAATATGTTAGGTTCTTAAGGAGATGATAAAACTGTAGGGGGTCAGTAGATATCATTTCACCCCTACAAGCTTGACAGAGATCTGCGAATATATATGCTCAAATCACATTACAAATAAGAATTTTATTAAGAAAGATATGTAATTTATATTCATCAATCCAAAATATTTTATCTATATATTATATCTATTATTTAATTATTTTTATTCTGTGATTGAATCTCCACAACAAATAATTTTATTTTAGTAGAATTATTTTGTAATTAGAGTAAATAGTAATAGTTAATTGCTGAAAAGCAAACTTTCTCATAGGTTTGATACTCTACTCTCTCACTTTATTACTTTAAGTAATAATAAGGATGACTGATTACTATAATTATTAGTATTTTTTCAGACTAGAATTATAATCTTTATAATTTTTAGTATTTCTAGATCATGAGGTATTATCTTATATTTTAGTTATTTTAAATTATAATTTTTAATTTAGTTAATCATTTAATCAAAGTTATAATACTTTTATTTGCTTGAGGATAAGTAAGAGTTTAAGCTGGGGAGAATTTGATAAGTATAAATAATGTGTTATTTTATATGTTATATTTTCACTAAAAATGTATTATTTTAGTTGTGTTGTCTAGGAAAAATATAAAAAAAGCACAAAATTCTAAGTCTCATCTAGCACCACGGCATTAGACAAATTAACTCCACAGCACCATCAAGGCACCTCCAAATCTCCACAACATTGACATTGCAGCCCCAACTTCTCTGTTGGACAGCACTGCAGCATTAGAATGGTTAGCTTTGTAGCGTCATGCTTTTTATCTTCCAACGCAGCAGTGTCACAATCTATCACGCCTTAGCACCAAAATTGTTATTCTAGCACCACAGCGTTCAAAAGACAGCAGTGTTACAGCATAGCAGTTCTAACTTCCAAAGGACACGAGCTGTTGGGAAACAACACGACTGCTCACTAAGTAATTGATCCACTTCAGCAAGCATCATAGCAGAGCCAAAATAATAGCGCAGCAGCATTAGTTTATTTATTGGGCGCAGTGGCTCTAACCTTTCAAGTGCCATAGTGCCAGTTGCCTACTTTATATTTTTTATAAATAGTCATTGTGTTATATTTATAAGAGAGTTCAGTCACTTGTTTAATTTGAGTATATTTCAAAGTACTTCTTTGAATCACTTTTAGGGTGATAACTAAGGGAATTTAGGAAAGTATTTGATACAATCATTAGAGTGTTTAGTCTGTATTTATTTAAGCAACTTCATACATTAAGAAAGGAGTGTCGAGGAGATACATTGATCCTTAATGGTGATATCTTTCTCTTATATTTTTATTTTTCTATGATTTTAATGAAAATGTATTTGCTTATATTTTCTTCTATGTCTGACTAATTCTCTAGTTTTGAATTGATGATATAGACAACATATTAAGTAATAATAAAAATTCTTATACTTTAAAGTTAAAAGATGTTTTCAATATTATCCATCTCTTTATTTAATATATATAGTGGTCATACATGTAGTTAAAACCTAGTGTGATGTATAGCCTTGATGGAGGAATGTAAGAATAATTAGAAATATTGAAATAGTATGCTTGCATACCTATACATTGGATATAAAATATGTTAGGTTCTTAAGGAGATGATAAAACTGTATGGGGTCAATAGATATCATTTCACCCCTACAAGCTTGACAGAGATCTACGAATATATATGCTCAAATCACATTACAAATAAGAATTTTATTAAGAAAGATATGTAATTTATATTCATCAATCCAAAATATTTTATCTATATATTATATCTATTATTTAATTATTTTTATTCTGTGATTGAATCTCCACAACAAATAATTTTATTTTAGTAGAATTATTTTGTAATTAGAGTAAATAGTAATAGTTCATTGCTGAAAAGCATACTTTCTCATGGGTTTGATACTCTACTCTCTCACTTTATTACTTTAAGTAATAATAAGGATGACTGATTACTATAATTATTAGTATTTTTTCAGACAAGAATTATAATCTTTATAATTTTTAGTATTTCTAGATCATGATGTATTATCTTATATTTTAGTTATTTTAAATTATAATTTTTAATTTAGTTAATCATTTAATCAAAGTTATAATACTTTTATTTGCTTGAGGATAAGTAAGAGTTTAAGCTGGGGAGAATTTGATAAGTATAAATAATGTGTTATTTTATATGTTATATTTTCACTGAAAATGTATTATTTTAGTTGTGTTGTGTAGGAAAAATATAAAAAAGCACAAAATTCTAAGTCTCATCTAGCACCACGGCATTAGACAAATTAACTCCACAGTGCCATCAAGGCACCTCCAAATCTCCACAACATTGACATTGCAGCCCCGACTTCTCTGTTGGACAGTACTGTAGCATTAGAATGGTTAGCTTTGTAGCATTTGCTTTTGATCTTCCAACGTAGCAGTGTCATAATCCATCACGCATTAGCACCAAAATTGTTATTCTAGCACCACAGCGTTCAAAAGACAGCAGTGTTATAGGATAGCAGATGTAACTTCCAAAGGACACGAGCTGTTAGTGAAACAACACGACTGTTCACTAAGTAATTGATCCACTTCAGCAAGCATCGTAGCAGAGCCAAAACAGTAGCACAGCGGCATTAGTTTATTTATTGGGCGTAGTGACTCTAACCTTTCAAGCACCATAATGCCAGTTGCCTACTTTATATTTTTTTATAAATAGTCATTGTGTTATATTTATATGAGAGTTTAGTCACTTATTTAATTTGAGTATATTTCAAAGTACTTCTTTGAATCACTCTTAGGGTGATAACTAAGGGAATTTTGGAAAGTATTTGATACAATCATTAGAGTGTTTAGCCTATATTTATTTGAGCAACTTCTTACATTAAGAAAAGAGTGTCGAGGAGATACATTGATCCTTAATGGTGATATCTTTCTTTTATATTTTTATTTTTCTATGATTTTAATGAAAATGCATTTGCTTATCTTTTCTTTTATGTCTGGCTAATTCTCTAATTTTTAATTGATGATGTAGACAATATATTAAGTAATAATAAAAATTCTTATACTCTAAAGTTAAAAGATGTTTTCAATTTTATCCCTCTCTTTATTTAATATATATAGTGGTCATATATGTAGTTAAAACCTAGTGTGATGGATAGCTTTGATGGAGGAATGTAAGATTAATCAGAAATATTGAAATAGTATGCTTCCATACCTAGACATGATATATAAAATATGTTAGGTTCTTAAGGAGATGATATAACTATAGGGGGTCAGAAGATAATCATTTCACTCGTACAAGCTCGATAGAGATCTACGAATATATATGCCCTAAATCACATTACAAGTAAGAATTTTATTAAGAAAGATATGTAATTTATATTCATCAATCCAAAATAATTTATCTATATATTATATCCATTATTTAATTATTTTTATTCTGTGATTGAATCTCCACAACAAATAATTTTATTTTAGTAGGATTATTTTGTAATTAGAGTAAATAGTAATAGTTAATTGCTAAAAAGCATACTTTCTCATGGGTTTGATACTCTACTTTCTCACTTATTTAGCATGTATACTTTTATATATTAAATGGGATTTGTTATTTTATATCAAAAAAGAACATAAACATTATTTAGGGATGATAAATCCTTAAGCATTTTTATAATTTAAAATTATACTCCACCGTATCACCCACCATTAACTACCAACTTACCAACTATAACCTGATGCACAACACTGATGAATCTTTAGATGAATATCTACTCAAGCTCTATACATGTATGCACTAAATTATTGGGGAGATCAGCATACCACTCAAATTCTACCCCAATAACACTACTAACATACAACCTAAGTATAACAGTAATGTTTCCTCCAATATTGCAATATGACACGATATTAAGATAGGTGTTGTCTGGGATTCCCATGCATATCAAATTGTTAAAAATGAGGAGGGATAAAAACTAGAGGAGTATGGCTCCTGTTTATACTCTATTAGATAAAGATGACCTCTACTAACAAACTTTCTAATATTCTGGAGATGATGGCCTAATCAACCACCACTAAGATCATATCTTAAATATGTTTGGGAGAAAAATGAACTAACTAATTATAAACTAAAAAATTGAAGGGTATAGTTGGTGATACTTCCAAAACTACCCTCTAGACCCCTATATGCCCTCACAGGCTCTATCACTAAATATGTAGTGCTATCATCTCATCCTTGGATGTCATAAGAGTGCCCATATACATAACTTGGGGTACAACCCCCAACATTATCAATTGGGCAATCATTGCCACCATGGCTCCAGCTATCTCAACCATTTGAGTCTAAAAATATAGAACTGTAGCATCTGTATTAGTAAACAGAGAAGTACCTCCTTATGTAGAGTCGAAAGGTATATCGGCCTCCCCCTACTCCTCCATACCATTATTTGACTCTCTCTGGTCATCTAAAATATCTTGTGATGACACAAATAAGGTGGATAGAAATATTCTCATCTAACTCTTCCGCTAGAAAGTCATCCTCAGAGAAGGTCTGACAAAGAGCCTTGATATATGAAGCCATAAGAGAAGAGATCCTATAAGGAGCAGGAATGGGAACTACCTCCAATCAATCCGGGGAACTATCTAAATGAATAGCATACTCATCATCTACAGGTGTACCCCAAATCATCAGGATTAATGCTGATCTTGATGGAGGGACTATATTTATTTAATTACTAAATTATAGTAACTATTTATGCTATCTAGCTAGGCTAATCTGTTTACCTCCATCTTCATACCCATCTATTGCGATGGGATTTAATATAATTCTCAAACTATAGGAGAGGAACCATAACAATGAAACTAAGTTGAGGTTAGGCTGGCTGGGGGTGACGTCCATGACAATGTGGCCATCGTTCGACCATAAGAACATCTGCTTGAGGCTTAACTATAGTAACTACCTGGTCACATTGTTGGTAAGATGGTTGTCCTATCTACCACTTAGAGCTCTATTGGGCCAACTACAATTAAAATCGTGCATGAACCTAAGAAATTTAATGAAGTAATGTATCCTCACTAACATGACCTCTGCCTCGCATTGAATGGACAATGCTTCCAATCCTCTAAGAGAGGGCTCTAGTAGCACTACCCTTGGGGACTCTAATACATGGAAGAGTAATGATCAAAAGAGAGGCCATCGTAATACAAATAATATCCTCTTCACTACTACTATATAATACTAGGGAGAAGCATCCTCCCTAAATAGCATGAACCTATGGAGCAATTACAACATCAGGGACTGGTGGAACTATGGTCGGTGTGACTCTCACTACAAGGGGACCACCCTCAAAAGTATTGGCTCCTGATGAGCCATAGAATCTGCCATGTGCTATGCTGCTATCTTTGACGTTGTAAAATGCAACCTCCTATTTCTATTCCTATGGACCCTTCTCCTGAGGCATGAGGTGGAGGAAGATGCAACAGTAAATCCCACTGATAGAATAACTGGAGG
This sequence comes from Dendrobium chrysotoxum, assembly GCA_019925795.1. NCBI lineage: Eukaryota > Viridiplantae > Streptophyta > Magnoliopsida > Asparagales > Orchidaceae > Dendrobium > Dendrobium chrysotoxum. Next base: position 20,808,317 of record CM034297.1, read on the forward strand.
AACATGAGCTACTTAGCAAGTAAATACCGAGATCTACCCGGTGATCTTAAGGTGAGAGAGCTGGGTGAAAATAAAAACCCAGTGAGTGGAAGAATGGGAAGAAAGCTCAGTCAAGGAACCCCTCTTCCTTGAGGAGGAAGGAGGAGGAGAGACTCAAGCATGAGCAGCCTCCACTAGAATAATGATCAAAGAAACTGCTGGTTGTCCGCACTAACGGTCCTGAGCTATTTGAACTACTTGTAATACAGGTGTAGGTTGCCAGATTACTGGTCATAGAAGTTGGACAGGTAGTGGCCTAGGCACTAGCTGCTTAGCCATTGGGAGCATTGGCTATGCATGAATATAAATAAGATGAGTAAGTACCCAGCCTAATTGTTGGATAGCTGGATGACTGAAGGGATACATGGCTGCATGGCCTTTTCTCTATGGTGTAGAAAAGGTAGTAGTCCTTGACGGGGTCAGCCTGCTAAGGGTGACATAGGTAGAGTTAGTGAAGGAACCAGAAGTGATGCCCCCCTTAGGAAGACAAGTTAATAGGGACTCTACAAGGGTCACCCAAGAGTATAAACCATAAGAAAAGATAACTGAAGGACCAAAGTATGCCATAGTAATGTTGGCTTAGAATGAAATAATTAGCACAAGAAAAAAACTATGACAGAATTTGGAGAAGCCGGTATAATAGCAAGAAGGCTAGGAAAGGAAGAACCAAACTAAGAAGCACCAAATTTGTAGTGCACACAAAAGAGGATAATAAAGCATTCGAAGATAGAGAAACAAACCTATCCTGGCATGGTCAACAAAAAATTATGGATCTCCAATAGGATATTGCTTATGGGGTTAGAATATAAAGAGAACGATCGTAATATCTCATAGGATAAAATAGTCATAGACCATTGCACTCAACATGAGCAGACCAATGGGAGAGTAGATGGACATACATATGATTATCAATAGAAAATATTGGCCTTTGCCTATACACCTCGATGGATAATAATATATATGATCCGATAGTCATGAGATTTCCCCCATTAAATACATCAGCATGAATGAGATTTATTTTATATGGGAGTTAGTTTCCCATAGGTGTAAGCCCCAGTAGTTAATTATATCTTAAGCCTTGGCCTAAGAATACTCTCGATTAGGGATGCCATTTTATTCTCTTCTTGGTTTGAAATATAATGAGATCTCTAGGCTCTCCTAATCAAAAGGAAGATAGCCTCAATAGGTCCATTCAACATATAAAGATAATATAACATCTCAATCGATCAAGAGGGGAGAAATTAGGAGAGGGGACATCACACACAAAGATTACATGAGAGAAGGATGAAGGGATGTTATCAATATAACATGAATATATAAAATTTATAGTCTCCCAAGAATGGAGAGCATACCCAACGGTAAAGCCTATAATGATATACTCTTACTATCAGCCTTTGATTCGAGATCTATAAAGGATGTATCATACTCCTAGTACTAATACCCTTGACCTAACAAATATAAGACAATGAGGTGACTTATAACATAAACCCCACCAAGGATCTAAGCAGCCTTGACCTGGATTTACCACCCTACTTAAGAAGGGGTACTAGCTAAAATTTCACATAGCATCTCAAATTCATATAGTCTGATCTTATGCAAATGCAAGAGTGGTTGGAGGAATAAAAGAGTACTGAACCTCAAGCCCAATAATAAATGGTAATATACTAATGTAATGGTGAACTATCCATATATGTGATGAAAGAAAAACTATATACTTTGACTCAGTCTATACATAAAGGGTGGGGCTAATCAAAACTAGTCAGTAGCCACTATGTGATGGATGAGGTTTAAAATATTAGTGATACTTTAAAGTTTGACGTAGGAGTGGCCATGTATAAGCTTTAAAAGAGTTGGTTGATTTTAAGACCTACGTATATTTTATCTTACATAAGAAAATTTTATCTTTATAGAAAATTTAACATCCTAAGAGTCTAATGTTGACTTCATTCGAGCCACCCCCAAGAAAAATAAAGAAAGAAACCTAAGAAAAAGCATGCAATTCTAGTGCACAATCAATGTAAACACACCAATCAACCACACATGAATAATAAATCAAAGGAAAGGAGTGCAGCTAGGTTCTATAATACTCCCTGGAAAAAGAAAAAGAGGTAGCTTGGCTTTACCATTACTATAACTTAGCCCAAATCTATACAAAAAAGAATTGTGTGTGGGATCTTGATTGATCTTTACCTATTTGACCTCCAGCTTTCTAAAATAGCCACACACATACATAGCTTTCCTAACTAAAATTACATACGAGAAAAAAATTATAAAGACTCCCTATAAAATAGACATTACCATAATTATAATAAAAATAATCATATATACATCTAGACCTAGTCCTTAGGACTACATCCCAGTGGGCTTAACAATCCTCATGGTACCTGTTAAAGAGTGCATTTATAATTATTATTACAATATTTTTATTAGCTCCATGGGAATATGTCCACTTGTAAAAAGTATTTTTATAAATATTCTAAGCACTTAAGGGTAAGTGCCCACTCATCAATCCATAAAACAAAAAATAAAACAACCATAAATAACTAAGCCAGAAATTCATCACCACATCATCACAAATGTAATGTAAAAAATAAAGAAACTGAAAAATATTATCCTAGCTACACCCTACCTTAGGATGCCTATAGAAATATATCAAATCTAGCACCTAAGTGTGTGCAAAATTATTATTACCTAACTATTCTAATTTAGATGGAAGGTTCAAGTTATAAGGTTAAGTTCATACTGGTTAATTTATTAGCCCAAAAATTTCTCTTTAAGTGATTACTTATTTATAATTAGTTAATTATAACTTAATTTTAGGGTTATAGTTATGATTATTAGGATGTAAAGAGCCAAAATATATGGGCCCTAACCTATACTAGAGTTATAAGGAATTGAGGGGCAAATGGCCCATCCTCAATCCCACACCTAACTAAGGCCATAATAGTTATAAGGCTACAAGGTTAATTAATCCTCCCTTAATTTTGTAAGACTCGAGGTAAGGCCAATAGGTGAAATGCTAAAGTGGGCTTATTACTGACCACAAAAAGAAAAATCATAAGCTTCCTATATCTAAGGTTGGTTAATTTTTAAAAAAAGCTGACATAAGAATAAAAAACCCACTATCTAATGATATACTAGGGTCCTACTACGCTTAAGGATTGACAATTAACTGGTTAATTTAGCTTTATTATTTAAGTTAATTATTAATTTATTATTAATTATTTATATTGAATGATAATTACTTTTGTTTACATCATGACCATACGGTTTATTTCACCCTCTTTGGGGCTAACATAATAGCCTCATAGGCCCAAGTTACCTAGTAATTATCTTTTGATTTAAGTTTGATTTAACTTACTAATTTAGATTAATTTGGTTATCTAATTAATGATTTACTAATTAGTTATTTAAGTTAGTGATGGGGGTTATGGAGTAACCTATAAAATTATGAAATAATTTAGGGCTCAATCAATCCCTAATAATGCTTAGATTTTTATTGATATAAAAATTATAAAAACCCCACTTAATATACATAAGTATACAAGTCGAATCAAGTAATATAGTGATAGTGTAAAGTATCAATCCCATAAGAAAGACATGCTCACTTGCAAATATTAGTATTGTCTACTAAAATTACAAGAATTATCCTACTTGATAAAAATAGATGTTGTGGAGATTCAATCACTTAAATAAAATTAGATAAAGATAATGAATACATTATGTGAATATAATGTTCTGGGTTAATGAGTATAAATAACATATTTTTTCTAATGATTTTCTTTTAATTGTGATGCTATTCAGAGAATATGCATTCCTAGATCTTTGTTGAGCTTGTAGGAACAAAGGATGTCCACCAACTTCCTACTGTTATATCATATTCTTAACAAATCAATACATTTCATACTCTATACTTAGGTATGATGCATACTACTTTCATATTCCTAGTTATGCCTACTTCTCTCCGTTGAGGCCCCATATTACACCTAAGGTTAACTGCACATAAGACTATTATGTGCATTAAATTAAGATATAATAATATTGAAAATATCTTTTTAACCATTTAAAGAATAAAGAACTCATTAGTACTACATATGATTTTTACATCATCAATCTAAAACTAAAGAATTTAGCCAAACATGAAGAAGAGTTGAAGTAAACTCATTTTCATTATATAAGAGATAGATATCACTAGAATGGTACAATGAATCTCCTTTACACTCCTCTTTACTTATAGATTTTCTTCCACAAACACAATCCAAATAATTTAATGATGAGCACCACAGTAGTAGACTAGTCAAAAAGCTAGCATTCAAGTTCCAAATCATAGTACTGGTCCTTTTGTTTGAGCGGTTAGCTTTTGACCGTTTAGCACCGTAGCATTGTGATTTTTAAAATTATGGGGTTTTATTAAATTTTATTTACCCACACATTTCAAATCTTTCAGGTTTAGAGTAAGAGGCATTTCAAGTGAATGGATAATGACACCCAAGATCACCCAATGCAAGAAGAGGTCCTCATCATCCTCGTTTTCATTCGATAAGAAAAAAAGTTTGTAAGATTTACCTCCAAATAGAGATACAATTAGTATGCTATCTATAAGGAATTGATCTGTGAGAGAGGCTTTAGGAGTCTAGGGGGTTAAGTAGAGCTTATGTTTTTCAATATGGGGTGGAAAAACCATTATACTGAGCTCATTACCTATATAGTCCCTATTGTTAAGAAATTCTTTGCGAATGCAAAGGAGCCTAAAGATAATAGTATTTTTGTTTGGTTTAAGTCAATAACTTTTGATAGTATCCTAATAAATAGAATTTTATAGACCCAAAGTTATGAAGTAGATGACTATACAATCTTTGTTAACACAACTATGGATTATGAGAATATCTTGAATTCCCTTACTATTCCAAACTCTAATGCCCAATGGAAAGTCAGGGAGGGAAAGAATATATTTTTCTACTTATGCTCTTACTCAAGTTTCTAAGGCTTGAATCAAATTAGGCTCGACGGGGTTCAATCAATTTGATTGGCATGCTCAAGGAGAAATGTGCGGTAAATGAGGTCAATAATGCTTTGATTTGCATTTATAGTTAAGAGTCTCATTAGAAAATTTTTATTATTTTACGGACATTAGTTCAAAACATATTTTATATATTGGTATCTCATCATCTTTCGCATTCTTTATAATTGGCAGAAACTTAAAACCCTTAATTTTTATTTAGTAGGATAAACTTTACATCCGTAGTAGGCAGTACTAGTTTGATTGCAATCTAGTTGAATACTTTGTCTTGGAATTGACACTCTCTCAGTCACTTTATTACTTGATAAGGTGATGAAGAGTGCAAAAAATGAAAAATAACTAATTTAAGCAACCAGTATAATAACTAATAATTTCATGAAAACTAGTACTTCCTAATAAAGAAGATGCCTAAAAAATAACTAATTTAAGCAACAAGTATAATAACTGATAATTTCATTAAAACTAGTACTTCCTAATAAAGAAGAAAATTAGGTATTCAAAATCATTAAAAGGTACTTAACAAAAATATAAAAAGAATAAAAGAGAGAAATGAAAAGAAATAGAAAAATAAAATAAAATGAAAAAGTGAAAAGAAAAAGAAAAGCATAGTGAAAAGCTAAGTATTAAAACATCATTTGTACTTAAAAGTCTAACTCCACCTAAAGGATGTAAGGAGGAATTAACCTAAGGAGAATTATTGAAATTATGGTGCATATGAAAGCTTATAGTTGAAAGTTCGATAGGGATGTTAAGCCCTAATGAACTAGTCCCGAGGCTAACCAAGTGGGGGGTGAATTAGTTATTTAAAAATTTGAGAACAAAAGTAAAAGTCTTTTTGATGATTTGCAGTGGAAATAAATAAACACATAAATGAAAAGATCAACAACAGATTTCACCCATGCATATAATCACAGAAAACTAAAGTGCAGAAAGTAATCAGAAAGAACACACCAGATTTTTATAGTGGTTCGGTCAACTTGACCTATGTCCACTCCCCGGAGCCTCCCCTCCGGGTATTGCACTAAACCAAAGTGACTCTCCTTCTGCTCCCACAGCAAGGTGGAGAAGCCTGTACAAAAACTCCTTTCCATAGACACGGTGAGGCAGAGAACCTAACCTCCTTTCGCTTCCTCCTGAAGCAGGTAGAGAACCTCGGACTCATTTCGCTTTCTCCTGAAGCAGGCAGAGAACCTGAACTCCTTTCACTTCCTCCTGAAGCGGGCAGAGAACCCGGATCGTCTTGCAAACGATCCTCTCACAAAGAACACTAATAAGATGAGAGACGACGAACAGAGAAGACGACTTTATTCCTTGCTTGGAGAAACCTTCGTGAATCCCTCACAAACTCCCCCTCACAAGATCCTCTCTCTCTCTAGGGTTTCTCTGTAAAGGAAAGTGGCAAAAGATTGTTCTTGTTGGAAGAAAAAGATCTTTTATAGGAGGGCTCAAAATTTTCCTAAATCTCAACTGTTGGCCAAGATTGTCCTGTACGATCAGTTCAAAATCAGCTGTTTCAGCCTGGACGATCTAGCTCTTCTGGATGATCAGTGAAAAAAATTGTTCCGATCATCCCGTACGATTCTACGATTCTACGATCGTCCGGGATGATTAGTGTAAATTCAGGAATTTTGTCAAGAAGACCGCTCTGGTCATCCAGAGAAACTTGTGCTGGACAACCTAAAAATGACTTGATCATTCAGGACGATACGGATATCATCCTGTATGATTAGTTCAAAAAGTGCCAAAATCATCCTGATCACCGCTCTAGACGTACAGCTGAAACACACTAGATGATCATGATCGTCCCTGACGATATTATAATCATCCCGGATGATACGATCATATCAATTAAATATTAATTACTTTCCTTAATTACCAGACTTATTTAGGCATGATTGTACTGGATCATCCAGGACGATACACGTATCGTCCTGGACGATCAGATCAAATCTCTAAAATTAAAACTTGCCTAACTTGATCTGGCGGCTGAGAATTTTCAATTTGAGCCTATCATCCCGTACGATGTATAGATCGTCCAGGACGATCGACTTAATCAGACAGACTTAACTTGGTCGCCCTAATTAGGGTTTCAATTTTTACTTGATCGTCCAAGATGATGTGAATACCATCTAGGACGATCTGAATAAAAATTGAACAAAAACTCTAATTCACTCAAGCTCTCCCATTGAGTGTGTGTGTGCAAGATTACTTAGCTAAGGGATCAGTTACATTACAATTGACTCGAGAAAAGAAAAAATAGTATATTTAGACACACTTGAACCCGATCTTGAGTTGGCTTGAGTTGCTATTGATCTTTTGTACCTGAAATGGATTGGCCAAGCAAAACAGAATACAAACATGTTTGTCATCATCAAAACCAGATTTGCAACAATCTCCCCATTTTTGATGATGGCAAACATTAGTACAGTAGTTTAAAATAAAAGAACTAGGAGTTAACCAACACACATCGATAAATAAATTTCTTTCCAAATTTCATTGAACAATTAGAACAGTACAGGAAAATAACTACAAATGAAGTAACCAACACAAGACTAGATCAATGCATAAAACAAAAACTACTATAACTGACTCCCCCTTTTGACATCACAAAAAGGAGGAGGAACAAAAATAACAGTACAAACAGAAAAATAGCACAAAACACAAAAATAAAATGGAGGCGGATCCTGATCAGAAGGAGGAGGTGGTTGTGGTGGTGTAAAGTAACTGTGAATGATGGCAAAGTGTGCTCCAATCCAGGCAATGTCCTAGTCGTGCTACTATTGCTGCTGAGCAGTATAGTTAGTAAAGTGTTGCAGATCCTCAGCATGCTGCTGCTTTTGGGCAGCAACATAAGAATCAAATCGGGCCTCCCACTGGTCGAACCGCTGCACCAGATGATTGAACGGGGAAGCAATGCAAAGGGGAGCAGGTGCATCAGGTGCAGCAGGAATTGGAACAGCTTCTTCCTCTTCCTCCTCAACATCCGGGGTGGGCTCCGGATATAGTCGGGTATTGTGGAGTACATGGAATGAATTATTGGTGAAGTAGGAAGTAGGGATATTGTGAGGGACTGGATACTACGGGTCATATTTGGTCTCCAAGGCATATGCAATGATATGTCCTAAAGCTAGATTGGGATGACGTCTATGGCCCGGATCCCTAATGGTAGTTAGATGTTTGATATATCTGAAAAGAAGGTCAGTGGCATTGAAGTCCCAGTGGGCCATGATATAATAGGTGGTCAGAGACAGTAATGGGGTGATGTGAATTCAATCCCCAGCCTTTGGGATGACGGAGGAATGAAGGACATACTGAATGGTCCAGGCATCCTTAAGGAGGGAGGTGCAAGCATTGTCATGGTAGGGTGCATTTGTATTTCTAAGAAAGTGATTGGCGACACTCCAATCATAGTCAGGATCAGAAATAAGGGTGTGGATTTTGTCGCCAGTCACAGAGAGCTGAAGGATATTATGAAAGTCCTGGGCTGTGAGTTCTATTGGACATTGATTCACATAGGAACGGGGGGTGGAATAGTCAGCAGAGATGTGAAGATTGACGAAGAAGACTCGGAGAAGTTCAGTGCTAAATAGGAAGGCGAGGGTGAGGATGAAAGTGAGGGAGGTGTGCGCAAAAAGATCGAGGATAGGATAGGTAAGGGTGTGGGGGTTTACTATTTTGACTGTGTGATCCCCACCTCAAGATATCGCTCGAAGGTAGCCTGATCGCTGCATTGGGAAAGCGTGGATCGATATTTCCCCGTGAGGAGCTCGCACCCTTTTGCCTAGAATGCTTCCTGCCAGCCATTAGAAAGCACAAGTGAGGGAGAATGGAAGGAGATGTGTGGAAAAAATTAAAGAAATCGGCTATTTAAATAAAAATCTGTCGGATCGTCCTATTCGATCGCAGGATCGTCCAGGATGATATGAGCATTTATGACGGCCAGGATGATTGGTCAAAAAGGTGGTCGGATCATCCAGGACGATCTCAGAGATCATCCAGGATGATTAGACACAGGCGATCATCCCGAGGAGTCAAGCTGGACGACTGTTGATGAAAAGTATCATCTAGGACGATTAGGTGGATCGTCCAGGATGAAATACAATAAATGTGTCGGACGGGCCGAGTTTGAATCATCCAGTTGCTGACACGTGGATCGTCCGGGACGATGTGGTGGATCATCCAGGATGATGAACAATAATTGGTGCATTCTCAATCGTTCGATCAGATCAGGAAGATATGGATCATATCATCCAGAACAATGTAAGGATCGTCCAGGACGATTACCGATAATTGATGTTTCTCAGCAGTATGATCAAAGTAGGGATGATTTGAATAGATCATCCAGGACGATTGATGGATCATCCAAGACGAAGAAGATCGTCTAGGATGATGTGGGGATCGTCCAGGACGATGTGAAGAAAACAAGAAAAAGATGGAGGATGGAGATGAAAGAATAGGGATCCCAAAAACACATACAGTAAAATAAAAAACAAAAGTAGAGTAAATAAAACTCGATACGAGAGACACAAAAACAAAGAGTTTTGATTTTTTTTTGGATCAATCTGCTCCAGTAAATCAGAATTTTTCCTTGATTTTAAATTCAAAAACCAATAAGAAGATGGTTGACAGTGCTGAAATCTAGAAACCCACCTCGGACACCTTATAGATGTAAATCCCTTTCAAAACAAAAAATCCAATTCAGAAGAAAAGAAATTAGATTTGAAAAGAGATCCTTTTAAGCCTCATTCCAGAAAAATATCTGATATAATAGTGTTCCAAAGTAATAAATCAGAAATAAGGATTTTCAAACTCAAGCTTTCGAAAATATTAAGTGGCACATGGATTTTTCTAAGACATTTAATGATCTGAAAGGGAAGAAAGCTTGATTTGGGCTCATTTTGTGCCTCTTTTTCAATTTATTTGGTGCTTTGTGCTTCTTTTGATTTTTGATACACTTTGTGTATCTTTAGTTTGGCGACATTTCGCATCTTTTTAGCTTTGAGCTCATTTTGTGCCTCTTTTTTAATTTATTTGGCGCACTGCGCATCTTTTGTAAGCTTTCTCCCTCTCAAAATCATTAAAGGATCTCAGCTGTAAAATTACCTTCTAGACATAAGAGACGTTAAAGCTTACTCTCTACAATAAGGAAAAGTCATTCACAAAACAAAAATCATATATCGTATGATAAGTGTAATCACTTGGTTTAGAAAATCATAATAATGACTCAAGACTTTTAAAATACTATTCATATGAGGTAGATTACTGTAGGAAGATAAAATAAATCTCTATTTCAAAAATTAATATTTTAATTTTGAAGAATATTTTTATCCAAAAGAAATAATACATCAGTAAAGGAGTTAGAGGAAGAGAAATAATCATCAATGTTTCTTCCCTTTAACAGATCCAGTGGAATCAATCACTGCTTACTAGCTTCCAAATAAAAACAAGGCAAAACTCTCAGTCCGAAATCTAGTTTATCAGTAGTAGTGAGCAGTGATTTAATTTTGAAAGAGATAAAACAGTAAACCAAGGCGATGAACTAGTGAAGAAAAACAAGTAAAAAATTACATCAAAATAAATACTCAAGTCAAACTAACACCTAGGCTAAAACAGAAATCAACAGAAAAATAAAAAACAACAGAAAATAGATAATTAAATTAAACAGCTAACTAATAGAAATAGAATGAAAAACAGACAAATCAGAAATCAGTATTCATCAGAATCAAGCATTTATATCAATCACTCCTAATTTGGTCCTCAAAATGCTAAATGAGTCAAAGGCCAGTGGTTTAGTAAATATGTCAGCCAGCTGATTTTCAGTTACTACATGATGCAGCTCAATGACCCCTTTTGTAACATGGTCCCTAATGAAGTGATGCCTTATATCAATGTGTTTGGCTCTAGAATGTTGGATTTAATTCTTAGAAATGCAGATGACACTAGTATTATCATATAGAACAGAAATTGTGCCCACAGGTAATCCTAAATCCAAGACTTATTGCTTCAATCAAAAAACTTGGGCCACACAACTTCCTAAGATAATGTACTCAGCTTCAGTAGTGGAAAGTGTAACTGAGTTCTATTTTCTACTAGACCAGGAGACTAAAGACTATCCTATGAATTGACAAGTTCTAGAAGTGCTCTTTTTATCCACACTACACCCTACAAAGTTAGAATCGGAATATCTAATAATCTCAAAAGAGGTGTTGTGCCAAGGGTACCAGATTCTTAGGTTTAGTGTTCCTAAAAGATATCTAAGAATTCTCTTAATAGCAGTAAGGTGGGACTCTTTAGGATCAGCCTGAAACCTAGCACAAAGACAAACACTAAACATGATATCAGGTCGGCTAGCAGTCAGGTAAAGTAGTGATCCAATTATTCCTCTATACTTCTTCTGATCAACATATTTTCTACTTGAATCCTTATCTAACTGAACAGAGGAGCTCATGGGAGTGTTGATTGGTTTGGCTTTGTCCATTTCATATTTCTTCAAAATATCCTTAGTATATTTAGATTGATTGAGAAAGGTTCCATCATCCATTTGCCTTATGCTAAACCCCAAAAAGAAGAATAATTCTCCCATCATACTCATCTCAAACTCCTTACTCATTATTTTAGAAAACTTATTACATAAATATTTATCAGAAGATCTAAAAATTATATCATCAACATAGATCTGGACAATAAGTAAGTCATCCCCTATTCTCCTCAGAAAAAGGGTGGTGTCTACGCTCCGCTTAACAAACTCTCTTTCTAATAGGAATGTGCTAAGCCTCTCACACCAAGCTCTGGGTGCCTGTTTCAATCCATATAAAGCCTTTTTTAATTTGTAAATATAATTTGGATATTGGGAACTCTCAAAACCTGGGGGTTATTCTACAAAAATATCCTCTTTTATTGCCCCATTTAAAAAGGCACTTTTGACATCCATTTGAAACAACTTAAATCCCTTATAACAGGTAGAGGCTAGTAGCACTCTAATGGCTTCCAATCTAGCTACAGGGGAAAATGTTTCCTCAAAATCAATCCCTTCAATCTGATTATACCCCTTAGCCACCAATCTTGCCTTATTCCTAACCACCACACAAGAATTATTCATCTTATTCTTAAAGACCCACTTGGTTCCCACTATACTTTGATTTCTAGGTCTTTCTACTAACTCCCAAACATCATTCCTTATAAATTGATTTAATTCTTCTTGCATAGCTAAGATCCAAAACTCATCAGAAAGGGCTTGATTGATGTTGGTGGGTTCAGTCATTTAGATAAAGGCAGAGTGGTTTACTTCCTTTCTAAGTCCATACCTAGTCCTAACACCTTCAGAAGGGTCTCCTAAGATCAGTTCTTTAGGATGACTCGAAGAATATCTCCAATCTCTAGGCAATGTGGTTTGAGGTTCTACCCTTTCCTCTAGATTTACATTTTCAACCCCTTGTGTAATCTCCTCTACCTCTTCTTCTTCCTCAACTCTAGTCACCTTAGGATCAGATTCATCAAACACCACATGAGTTTTCTCTTCCACCACCAAAGTCCTCTTATTGAACACCCTAAAGGATTTTCCTACACTAGAATAGCCTAAGAACACTCCTTCATCAGAATTGGGGTCAAACCTTCCTAAGGATGATTTCCCGTTATTCAGAATGAAAACCTTACAACCAAAGACATGGAGGTGAGACATGTTTGGAGTTCTACAATTGATGATCTCATAAGGTGTTTTGTTCAGATTTGATCTAACATTCACCCTATTCAGCACATAACAGGCAGTGTTCACCGCTTCAGCCTAAAAGTATTTTGGAAGTGAATACTTAGCAAGCATGGCTCTAGCGGCTTCCACTAAGGTTCTGTTCTTCCTTTCAGCTACCCCTTATACTGAGGGGTCTTAGGAGCTGAAAAATTGTGACTAATCCCTTGCTCCTCACAAAAACTTCCAAACTTCACATTTTTAAACTCTCCACCATGATCACTATGAATAGTCAAGATCTCACAACCTAACTTCCTCTGAATCCAAGTGGAGAAGGACTTAAATTCATCAAATGACTCAGATTTATGTGATAGGAATTTAATCCAAGTGAACCTCGAGTAATCATCAACAATCACAAAACCATAGACTTTCCCCCCTAAGCTGGCAGTGCTAATGGGTCCAAAGAGATCCATGTGAAGGACTTCTAAAGGTTTAGAGATGCTAATATCCTTAACAGAGTGAAAGGAGGACTGGACTTGCTTCCCTAATTGACAGGCATTACACAGGTGGTCCTTAGTGAACTTATGCTTAGGGACACCTCTAATTAGGTCCTTTTTGGTGACTCTCCTAAGGGTGTTCATATTGGCATGACACAATCTCCTATGCCACAACCAAGACTCATCAGCAGCAGTTTTTAAGCAAATTGAATTTTCAGCTTTAATACAACTTACATCCAGCTTGTAGACATTGTTGATCCTTTGTCCTTGTAAAACAATTTTGTCATTTAAGCTTAAAATGTAGCAAGTGGGCAGGAATTTAATATTGTATCCTTTATCACAGAGTTGACTGATGCTTAGCAAGTTGTGTTTCAGTCTATCTACAAGCAAAATATTATCAATTATAAAATTCTTTGAATCACCAATTATATCTAAACCTACCACCCTCCTGGTGGTGTTATCTCTAAGTGTAACCTTGCCTCCAACTTTGGCCTCCAGCGAAATGAACTGATTTGCATCTCCAGTCATGTGTCTTGAACATCCGTTGTCAAGATACTACATGCTCTCAGGAGATCTTGTGTGAGAGCACACCTACAAAATCATCAAACGTCAGATTTAGGAACCCAAACAGGTTTGGGTTCCTTCTTATGAAAAGAAGAATATAATGCATGTGTGCTGGGCTGTGAAACAGGCAGTTTGGGCCTCCACACCCAATGTGTACTACGGTGAACAGTGCAGGTGTGAGAAATATGGCCTAACATGCCAAAAGAAAAATATCTAACACCAGAAAAAGGGTGAACTAATCTACGTGGGTGATAGTGCCTCTTCCTAGGTTTATATACAACATGCTTTGATGATTTTGAAATAGATTCTCCAAAAGGTGGAGGTGCATAAAACTGTGCAAAAGTAGGAGGTGGTTCATTTTTCTCAAAAGCACTGATTTTAACTTTCAGAAATTCATTCTCTTTGTTAAGACTTATAATTTCAAATTTCAATGCACCATTACTACTCTCCACTTCACATGCCATGTTGTCTAATTCTTTAAAAGCTCTTTCTAAATCAATATGTGAGGTTTTCAATGAATTATGCTCAGTAACTAAATAAGAATATTTTTTGTTCAATTCATCAAACTCATCAAGTAAAGACATGTGATTGCTGTCAAGTGTGGAATGATCTTTAACTTCAGAATCATACTCTTTTTGTAAATTTAGAAATTCTAGTTTCAGGCTAGCATGAGTTTTCTTGTGCTTCCTATACGATGCATGAATTCGTTCAGATATTTCAAATAATTGATTGTAAGTAAGCTCACATACCTCTTCTTGGTCAGACTGACCAGGATGATCATCAGCCATCAGACACAAATTAGTTTCCTCCTCTTCAGCTTCAGTCTCAGAGGGGTCAGATGCAGAATGTGCCTAGAACGCCTTCTAAATCCTCTTCTTGTCCTTCCTGAACTTGTGTTTCTCCTCAGCCTTCTCCTTACTTGGGTGAGCTTTAAGTGTAGGACAATCAACCTTAATGTGTCCAGGCTTCCTGCATTCAAAACAAACAGTATCAGATGAACCCTTAAAATTTTTATTGGACTTACCCTTGTTCCACTTCTAAAAGTTCTTATGTTTCTTCCTTAGAAAGCTTCTGAATTGCCTAGTGATCAAGACAACGTCATCGCTATCAGACCCGGAAGAACTAGTATCACTCTTGTTGGCCTTCAGTGCCACTGTTTTCTCCTGCTTCTTCTCACCTGCATCAAGCTGTCTTTGGTTCACCCCTTGCTCGTAAGCAATGAGTGATCCAAGTAAGCTATCAATAGAGTAAGTATTCAAATATTTAGATTCAGTGATTGCAGTTATCTTAGCATCATACGAAGAAGATAAATATCTAAGAATTTTGTTCACTCTTTTATAGTTTGTAAGTTCTCAACCTAAGGCATGCAAAGAAGTGACAATTTATGTGAACCTTGTATATATTTCAGAAATAGATTCAGTAGGTTTCATGCGAAAAAGTTCATAGTCATGAAGTAATATGTTTAACCTAGATTGTTTGACTTCAGTTGTACCTTCATAAGTGATGCACAATCTATCCCAAATCTCTGTGCCAGTTGTACAAGTAGAAACATGCATGTAATTCTCAGATTTTAAAGTACAAAAAAAATAGTTCAAACATTTGGCATTCAATTGTGCTAAGTCACGATCATCAAAAGTCTAATCAGTAAAGTGTAGTTCAGTTTTAACATTGTTAATCATTCTAAAAGGCGGCTCGTAGCCATCCTTAACAAGCATCCACATACGATAATCAATTGATTCAAGAAAAGTGGACATGCGAGTTTTCTAAAAATTAAAAGGTATGTTATCAAATAATGGCGGTCATGTAATTTAATAACCTTCAGCGGTATTACGATTACCAAAGTTAGCCATGGATCAAATTTAAAAGTTTTTCAAAACTAGATTTTATGAATCCTGCTCTGATACCACTTGAAAGTTCGATGGGGATGTTAAGCCCTGATGAACTAGTCCCGAGGCTAATCAAGAGGGGGGTGGTGAATTGGTTATTTAAAAATTCAAGAACAATAGTAAAAGTCTTTTCGATGATTTGCAGCGAAAATAAGTAAATACATAAACAAAAAGATAAACCACAGATTTCACCCACGCATATAATCATAGAAAACTAAAGTGCAGAAAGTAATCATAAAAAACACACCAAATTTTTATAGTGGTTTGGTCAACTTGACCTACGTCCACTCCCCGGAGCCTCCCCCCCGGGTATTGCACTAAACCAAAGTGACTCTCGTTCTGCTTCTACAGCAAGGCGGAGAAGCCTGTACAAAAACTCCTTTCCACCAACACGGTGAGGTAGAGAACCTAACCTCCTTTTGCTTCCTCCTGAAGTAGGCAGAGAACCTCGGACTCCTTTCGCTTCCTCCTGAAGCAGGTAGAGAACCTGAACTCCTTTCGCTTCCTCCTAAAACGGGCAGAGAACCCGGATCTTCTTACGAACGATCCTCTCACAAAGAACCCCAACAAGACGAGAGATGACAAATGGAGAAGATGACTCTGATCCTTGCTTGGAGCAACCTTCGTGAATCCCTCATAAACTCCCCCTCATAAGATCCTCGCTCTCTCTCTCCCAAACTCTCTCTATTTAGAGTTTCTCTGTAAAGGAAAGTGGCAAAAGATTATTCTTGTTGGAAGAAAAAGTTCTTTTATAGGAGAGCTCAAAATTTGCCCTAAATCTCAACTAGTCGGCCAAGATCATCCAAGACGATCGATAGATCGTCCTGTACGATCAGTTCAAAATCAGCTATTTTAGCCTGGACGATCTGGCTCTTCTAGACAATCAGTGAAAAAAATTGTTCCGATCGTCCCGTATAATTCTGCGATCGTCTAAGACAATTAGTGTAAATTCAAGAATTTTGTCTAGAAAACCGCTCTGGTCGTCCAGAGAAACTTGTGCTAGACGACCTAAAAATGACTTGATCGTCCAAGATGATATCGATATTATCCTGTACGATTAGTTCAAAAATGGTCCTAATCACCGCTCTGAATGTACAACTGAAACACACTAGACGATCATGATCGTCCCGGACGATCTTGCGATTGTCCCGTACGATCTTGTGATTGTCCTGGACGATCTTATGATAGTCCCAGACGATATGATCGTATCAATTAAATATTAATTACTTTTCTTAATTACTAGACTAATTTAGGCATGATTGTATTGGATCATCCAGGATGATACAAGCATCATCCGGGACGATCAGATCAAATCTCTAAAATTAAAATTTGCATAACTTGATCTGGCGGCTGAGAATTTTTGATTTGAGCCTATCGTCCCGTACGATGTATGAATCATCCAGGACGATCGGCTTAATTAGACAGACTTAACTTAGTCGCCCTAATTAGGGTTTCTATTTTTACTTGATCGTCCAAGACGATGTGAATATCGTCCAAGACGATCTGAATAAAAATTGAACAGAAACTCTAATTCACTCAAGCTCTCCCCCTGAGTGTGTGTATGCAAGGTTACTTAGTTAGGGGATCAGTTACATTACAATTGACTCAAGAAAAGGAAAAATAGTACATTTAAACACACTTGGACCCGATCTTGAGTTGGCTTGAGTTGCTTTTAATCTTTTGTACCTGAAATGGATTGGCCAAGCAAAACAGAATACAAACATGTTTGTCATCATCAAAACCAGATTTGCAACAATAGTATGACTGGAGGATTAAATAAATATGAAGTTCTCCTAAATCCAAGATCATTAACCATAGGCAAGTCAAAATTTTTACAAACACATTTAGGAGTTAGTATTAAAAGGAATAATATTAGAGATGAAATATTAAGCTATTATATGATGTATTAATAGAGTCATTAACCAACGAATGCAAGTTGATATTTTATTTACTTTGAAAATTCAAAAGCTTGCGTTCTAGGAAAATAAGATTACCCTTTAATAAAGTGCATGTTGATTACTTGAGCATAAGTAATAATTGAAGTTTGAAGGTTTTTTTTTCATGTAAAAATTGTTATATTTTAAGCTATCCTCTATTGCATTAAAATTAACTCACTTTATCATTTTATGGAGACAAATTTCAAGAAAAGGAATGAGAATGAAGAAAAAAACAACGGCTCAGTGCTAGATTTTGGAGCACCGCAGCATTCAAGGTCAAATTTTGACCTCAAGAATAAATAGCATGGCATCGTAATGATAATACCTCAGCACTACAGTGCCGTCCAAGAATCGCATCTCCATATCACTACAAAGCTGCAGAACCAAATCGCATGAGTGCCATGGTGGAGATGTTAATTCAGTTACTCTCAAAAAATGATACGTTGATCAAGTTAGAGCATCGCAGAGGAGCACTTCATCAACATTATGATATTAATTTATTTCAGGAGCGCCGCAGTGCTACTGCTCTTAGCGTTGCAACACTAGAGCCAGTTATTAATTTTTTTATATAATTAACATGGAAAAATTATTAAAGGTGGCTGCTCATTTTATAATTTATATGCAATCTAGGGAGGGCTCAGTTGGTAGTGAGTGCGTGTGAGAGAAAAGGGGTGGAGGATCAGGGGCAAAAGGATGTGCTTGCATTGCTGTTCAAAAAGGGATAAACATGTTCTATCCTTCTTTATTCTCACTTTTATACCAGTTTTACATTTCAAAGAAGCTTTTTATGTTCACGATGATTGCAATGCCATGTTTATTTAATTAATGGGCTTATGATATGTTAAGAATACATATATATAGATTAGATCTTAATGCTTTTAAATCTTGCAAAGTTATTTCTAGTTCCTTATTTCATAATTTAAGTCATGTATTGGCCTTGTATAAAGTTAGAATCTAGTATAATCTTTGTCCTCAATGAAGGCGTAGTAGAATCTATTTGGGGAATTAGAATGGTGTTCATCAATGTATAAATATATGTTGGATAGAAATTTGGAAATATTAAGAAGATGTTATCACTATAGTGAAAGGGATCTTTACTAGAAACTCTGATGAACCCAATAAAAATGTGGAGTTACATATACTCTGATTCACACTACCTATTAAGTAGATCAATCTATGTACACATAAATTCATATCTATTAGAGGTTCACTGTATTTTAAACCCTAGAATTATCTCCTAGTCATTTTTAGTTACTTACTTTCATTAGCACAATCCTTTAATTTTTGTGATAAGAAAAGTTTAATAATTAGTAGAAGTAGTAATAAAGTTATAGTTGAGATCATTCTAATCCTTAAGGGAATAATACTCAAATCATCTTATATTACTTGGTATGACACACGGACTTCAATAACATCCATTATGGCCCGTAAGTGTCGGGTAAGTGTCGTGGAAGCACCCATGCCACATTCTAGTTGGCTAGAAGGAGAGTTGCTTTCTTTCGAACTTGACTTGTTTGCCTTTGCCAAGCTTAGAAGTACCAGGTGCGTGTGGGTGAGTAAGAGTAGGCGAGTCTATTGGTGAGTCATGAATGGAGAGAACTGAGTTGGGGGGCACCCTAAAAACCTATGTTAGAGACTTGTGTCACCTTGCACACTCAAAGAGAGAGAGAGAGAGAGAGAGAGAGAGAGAGAGAGAGAGAGAGAGAGAGAGAGAGAGAGAGAGAGAGAGAGATTGAATTGCAGAGTACATGAACTCAATGTTCGAATTACTATGCTAGGGCTAGCTGGAAGCCTTTTGAGTAGGCGCTTTCCCTATAGTTGAGGTGGCGATTGAGATCAACAATTCCCTATTGTGGTGGACGGTGGGAGGAGAGTGCGCGAGTTGGGTAACCTACGAGGATCACTAAATATTTATATGAGATGCGACTCCTTACTTAATTCCTTGTAGAGTTGGACCTTATGGCCTTGGGATGAGCTTTTATGTGGGCCCACAAGCTGCGATCACTTCTTCGATGACCCACCAACTACCTAGTAAATACTTGAAAAGACATATGCAAGCCTACACTAAATACTTGGGTTTCCTATCTCTTCAGCTTGCTTGCGAGTAAGGCCGAGTATTGTCCACGGATAACTTTGAATTCAAAAGTATGAACAACAAATAAAGTTTAGATGATCTTAGAGTTAATTCTAAAATTTTCTTGGTTGAACATTTCATTGTCTGAATATCTACAAACTACATTAAAATATATGCTTAATTAAATGGATTTATTCGTGCATCATAATTATCTTTTGTTTCAGAAACTAATACCCAGAACTTATGCTAGATCTCATTTTTTAAACTAATTTATTAAAAATTATCTCGGTAAATTGATCGGCAAACCGACTTGAATGATTCAAACGACAAATCATCTTTAAAGGTTTTTATCGAATCAAATATATGTAAAACGGAAACCGTTTTTTCGGGCAAGCTCGGATTTGAACCCATATCAGATTGCGCCAATTTGTAACGAAGAAACGTAGCGGCAGGATTTTCTACGCGGGAAGTCCCACTGTTGCCGACAATCCTCCGCTGCCCAGCGGTAAGAGAGGCCTTCCGATAGAAACCGTACGATTCCTCCTACCAAATGAATGATTGCCACGGGTCGCACGAAACACCTAGTCCCTCACGTGACCTCTGCCACGAGCGAATTCCACGCTATGTGGCAATCCCGTTATTCCTATAAATACCCGGGGTAATTGCTCTCTTCTCGCTAACCCGCTCCAAAAAATTCCGAATAAGCATTATTCGATGACGCCCATTTGCATTTTCCTGCTCCTTGGGGAGTATATAAACCAACGGACGGAAGCGAGTGAAAAAAGGAAATCCCGATCTTTGAAAACGTAGGAAAGCGAAGCAACGCAGTGCAGAGAGAAAGTGTGGAAGGGAAGGAGAGCGAAGCCAAGAACGAACGCTCTACTTGCTTGTACGATTCTCATCGCTCCATTGCTGCATAGGCTCACGATCGGGTCTTCTCGGACCTCCAGCCATCTTCTACGTTGGCCGTCGCTCTCTACGGCGGTCTTTTTAAGTGATGGACCCCTACGGTCGGAGCCCCACCGGGGAGGGCCGCCGCCCGGATCCTGACACTGGACTCGAAGGTAAACCCCCTCCCCATCCTGGGCTTCTAGCTCTCTTGGTTTCCCCCTCCTTTCCCATATTTTCTATCTTTTTTTTGGGGGGGCTGGGATTTTAGGGGTAGAGGGGCTTATAGGGTTTGGAGCTTGGAATTTGATCGGAACTGAGTTTGAGATGTCAGATTATTATTATTTCTTTGATTTTGCATTGTGGTAGAGCCCATGTGGCGGCTGGGGCTTGGTGGCCGCAGTGGCAGCGGCGGCGCAGATTTTCCATACCCAGAAAGACTTGGCGAGCCAGATTGTGACTACTTTCTGCGGACTGGAATCTGCGGTTACGGAGAAAGGTGTCGATACAATCATCCCCGTGATCGAGGCGTTGTGGTGAGGATTCTGGACTTTGTTTAGGGCTACCCTTTTCCAGCATTTTGGTTTGATTTGAATCCCATCTAATACCGTTCTGGTTTCTTTTGTCCAATTTAGTCTATTTTTTGTGTTAATATGCTCTGAACTGGATTGCTCGTATTTTTGAGTTGAACTTGTTTTAGTTATGTTGAATTCTACCAATGTGCTTCATTTTGGTAGGGAGGTGAAATGTTTTGGCCGGGAGCTAGAGAGTATCCAGAGCGTGTGGGGCAGCCTGCCTGCCAGGTATGGTGGTTCTGCTTTGGCACTTGGTTGCATCTAGCCATAAAGTTTGATGCGTGTATTTTCCGTGCTTGATCATAAACATGGGAAGGAGTGGACATTTACGTGGTTGTACATGCCATCTTGATGTAATATTGTCTTCTGCAGTACTACATAAAAACTGGGACTTGTAAATTTGGTTCCTCGTGCAAATACCACCACCCGAGGCAAGGAGGTGGACCTGTGCAGCCGGTCTCCTTAAATTACTATGGATATCCGCTCCGTCCTGTAGGGTCTTAGTATTTCTTTTTGCAAATTCTTTTGTGATGATTAAGTTCCGTGATTAGGTTGATAGCATTTCCTTTTAATGTTTCTCTGATATTTAGTAATTTACCTCATGTTATGAGATGTAGGGAGAGAAAGAATGTTCATACTACATGAAGACAGGACTGTGCAAATTTGGCTCAACTTGTAAATTTCATCACCCACAACCTATTGGTTCCACTTTGCCCTCCTCTGCACCGATATTTTATCCTACGGTGCAGCCTCCTTCAGTCCCTTCAGCTCAACAATATCCTCAGGTGGGTGGTTGGCAGATTGGAAGGCCATCTTCAGCTTTGACGGGGGCATACATGCAAAGTTCTTATGGACCCATGGTGCTCTCTCCAGGTGTCGTTCCAGTTCCTGGTTGGAGTCCTTATCTGGTTGGTTCAAATTCAATTATTAGCTTTCATTTTTATTAGCAATATGAAGAACTAAAGCACCAACTTTTTCATCCTTTTGTGTTGTCCAATGTTAAACAGCCACCTTTAGCCCAGGCAGTTTCTCCTAGTGCACAACAGTCCGGTCAAGCAGGACCCTCTTTTGGGCCAGCAAGTCAGTTGTCTCCTTCAGCACTGGCTTATCCTGGTCCTTATTCACCAGTGTCTTCCACGATTGGACCTTCAAGCAGTAGTAAAAAAGATCATCTTTTCCCAGAGAGGCCTGGGCAACCTGAGTGCCAGTTTTACATGAGAACTGGAGATTGTAAATTTGGCTCTTCCTGTAAATATAATCATCCACCAGATTGGAATACACCAAAAACAAATTGCATTCTCAATCCTATTGGTCTCCCTCTCCGTCCGGTAAAATTCTTCTACAACTCTTTCCCTTTCCCATTCCTCATGATTCTGTAAATTCCAATTGATTTCCTACTTTTTTTTTTCCATTTTAGTCATTCGAAATGCATTGAGTTTTCTCATTTATGTGAGTTGAGTTTTATTTTTGTGCGATATGTAATTCATGGTACATATTTTCTTTTGATTTATTTCTGTCAACATTTCTCAATATTCTTTATGCATAGCATGATTTTGAATTTCTAGCCATTTCCCTTAACCCCTTTTGTGCAAAGATATGTTTGGGAACTCATGAAATTCATTAGTATCTTTCTAGGCTTGAAAAATATTTTGGATTGTTGGCATTAAATAGTAGGATCATGCTTATTAATACGATTTAGAGTATGTTTGAGATCATTGCAGATGTCAGTAAAATCAGGTGTAAAATTGTTGTGGGGAAAAGTTGCTATATGAAATTGCTATTGCTAAAGAAGTATTTCTTGTTTGAAAAATTCAATTTTAAGTTGCTGGGTTGTAGATTTATAAAGTCAAATTATCTTCCCTCTCATTTATTAACCACATAAAAATTAATTATTGATAGTTAAATAGCATGCATTCTCTTTAAAATGAACAAAATTATGATTTGATCAGTTGAAGAAGTTGGTAATCATTATTAAAATGAGAAAAAATTGTAAAATTTACAAATACAAGAGTTTTGCAACCTTGAAAAGGTCGGAGTAGCTCCAGTGGAAGATAAGATTAGAGAGAGTCGCCTTAGATGGTTTGGTCAGATAAAACGGCGGCCTTCTGATGACCTGGTTAGGAAAGTAGTTTTATTAGATTTGACTTATGTTAAGAAAGGTAGAGGTAGACCTAAAAAGACTTGGTTAGAAAATATTAGAAATGACCTTTTTTATTAGATTTAGATGAGAACTTTACTCTTAACATGACACAATGGAGAAAAATGATTCATGTAGCCGAATCCATATAGTGGGATAAAGGCTTGTTGTTGTTGTTGTATCAAAATTTAACTGTTGATTGTTATGCCCATGTTTCATTCTCCATGTAGCTTCATTTCAAATTAGATTTTCATTTTCTCCAAATCCATCTTCCCACACTCTCTATCTTTGCAATTAATCTTCTTACTACTCAAATCTGTGTAAATTTTCATCTATTCCAAATTCATTTCTCTCTGTATTTATGCAATTAATCTTCTTTCTTTCCCTAAGCCTCTCTTTGTCTCTTCGTCTTTGGCCCAACAACTGTCTATATAGACTGTATGCACTTATTCAACAATTTGACCCTGTAAATCACCTTCTCTAATCCTCCTAAACCTCCAATTTGCATGTTTTACCTCTAGCCAAATTTCCTCGGTGGAAGGAGAAGTATACAAATTTTTTCAAATGAGAAGAATGCGTCTTGGTTAACTTCTCTGCCCCCACTACCCTTGCCCCCTCCAATTATTTCATTCTATTACCAACATTTTCTCTTGAAGGGAGAGTGCACGAGAGAGAGGAGTGGTAAGTGAACTTCTACGAAAAAGTGGGAACGGTGCTTTGATGAGCGGTATACATGAAATTAAAGTGGGCTTTTTTGTAGAAAAAAATTCATAATTGCATAATGCAGTGGATGCAAGAGGGAGTTCAAGTTTCCGATACTCCATTTTAAGAAACTATATTTTTAAAAATTCAAGTAAAAATAGCATCCTAAACAATCACGTGGTGCCATTTCATTAAACAAAATAGTAAAAAGGTTGCGCCAAATAGATCATTAATGTTTTTGCATATTGGGTTTGAATTCTTTTATGTAACTTTTAATCTTTTATTTTATGTTATTTTTCAATCTTATTTTTCTTTGAACACATTTTGTGTCATACATGGTATGTCTACAAGTTATAGTTTCCATACCATCCATGTATGCTGTTGTCTGCTTTCTTTTATTTAACACTAAACGACTTTGTTCAGATACCAATAGGTTGTCATTTTATTATCTTAAATACTATCTTATTCCCTCAATGTATGTGCTTGTACCACTTATAAGGCTATTATTTAAATTCGTAACTTTGGTGTTTATTGTAACATTCATGACGCTCCACTTTTGACCATATAGACTGGTCTTTCTAGTTTAAAACCTTCTTAGTTGTATTTAGACACCACTAGCGTATCCAAGAGCTGCTCATGATTGAGGTTTTATGATCTTTTGACTTAAAATGAGTTTGTTGAACTCTTGAACCTGTTGTTTTGGAGTTGCAGAACCTGAAAAGCTGTACTTAGATTGGTAACTAAATTCGTCTTCAGAATTATATTGGGAAATGATGCTATAAATTGAGTTTAACATCTAACGCTTGGCATGCTTAATGGATTTAATTTGCATATATTTTAATAGAAAAGTAAAACCGTGTTGAATTATTGCAATAAAACTGTTGTTGTGGGAGTTCATTAAGAAGGCATATTTGTGTCTTGTGTGTGAATTGTAACATGTTTGTATGTATGCATGGATGGATGGATGGATGGATGGATGGATGGATGCATCAATTCATATACACAATTGTATAGCTAGTCACTGCATAAAGAATCTTGATGGGTTGTACCAAAGCCTTGACTGATTAGGAAGGAGGAAAATTGTGGACGATTGAACTTCGTACAATGAAGGTCTTAGAAAGGACTATGAATTGTTTTCATGTAGTGTCTCCCTTAAAGGTAATGAAAGCCAGAAAATCATCTTCATTAACTTGCCCTAACTTTAAAATATTTTGAATATGTGGTCTACACTTTTTAATCTATATTAACCAAGCAATCTGTTGACAACAACTTCCTATCTTCAACAATCTAGCAGTCCACAGGGTAACATTTTTCTATTGATAGCAATCCAATAGCTTGAGAACAATTATTTTTTATTGATAGCAATGCAATAGCTTGAGAACAATTATTTTTGTTGTGTGGTTTATTCTATATTCTATAATTAAAATTAAGATTTTTAGACCATTTTCTTTTCCTTGATAGTTGTTTCTCTACCTATTTATGTACATGTTTTCATCATTTAACGTAGAATAAAAGAATAAAATTCAAGTATATTCTGTCATTTTATACTCTCTTCTTTACTTGTTCTCATATTCAAGATAGTATCAAAGAGATTAAGGTTCTACTCCTGAGGTTGATGGATTCTTCAATATGGAGTCTCTCCTCCAAGTCTACGGGTCATTCATCAACACTGAAAGATAGGGTTTGTCCAAAAATAGTAGCAAAAACATATGCGAATGATTCTCTTGGAAAGAAGAAGATAGCAACTGTCACAAAGAAGCTAGTTGTCAAAAAGCTGGCAGCTCCAATGCTCTGAATCAACCTTTAAATGGAAAATTTGTAATTAAAACATGAAATTTTCATGAAATGAAGAGAATCATCAACAAAGGCATTAATAGTATCCTTTTTCATCTTTTAGCTATTTGGACAACACTCCAAAGAAAACTACTATTCTCTTGATATAAATTTATTTCAAAACATCACTAGAATAAGCTTGGTGGTGCAAAAAGATAAATTTTCATATGCCCTCATTACAAACAAGGCTAAAACAACCACTTGGATAGTAAACTCAGGATGTCAAATCATATGATAGGAGACAAAAATATCTTCCTCGATTATGACATATATTATGAAAATTTTCATGTTTGATTTGTAAAATGGTTACTATCAACAGTGGTCACAATATGTTTAATTATCCTCTCAAAATATTTGGCACTTGATTCTATGCTTATACTTCTTACATAGATTGCAAATTATTATCAATCAACAAATTTCCTTGAGATAAAAATTGTGCTGAGAATTTCTCATCTAATATTTATCACTTTTATAACATGAACTTGGGGAGGATATGGTTATCGTGTGTTTGGGACTTTGTCTTTTAAAGCATGATCTCTCAAGTAATGTATGGGATCAAATAATTGATTATGCATTTTCATTAAAACCCTTACTTTAAATTCTTAACACGCTTTAAATAATTATAGTGACTTTTGGCTTTCACACTATTGCCTAGGGCACCCAAAATTTATTTTCCTTGAAAAATTATTTTCTTCTCATTTACTAACAAAAAATCAAAGGACTTCAGTGTGAAAATTGTCATCTGGCTAAACATTCTCGTAGTTTCTATCCCAAAAAAACTTGCAAACTCTCGTAACTAATTGTTTTAGTGATATTTAGGGACCCTCTTGAGTCAAAACTATCTTTCGAATTAGATTTATTTCCTTCATCTACGATCATATTTGTCTCACTTGCATTTTCTTAATGAAATAAAAATCTAAAGTGGGATAAATTATTAAGCACTTCTAACAGTGAATCACACTCAATTTTGGTTCAAAATTCAAGTCCTAATAAATGAAAATGCCAAAGAGATCTTTAAATTGACCTTAAGAAATTATTTCTTACATGAAGTAATTGTCTACAAAAGCTTCTATATTGACACCGTTTAATAAATTGGAATTTTTGGAAGGAAAGATAGACGAATCTTAGAGGTGACTTGATCTGCCATGTTTTGTGCAAATGTTTTGAAATGTCTTTGGGGAGAAATTGCCCTAATTGCTACCTATTTCATTAGTTGAATGCCCCCTCAAGTGCATTTAATTTTCAATCCCTTATTCAAATATTTCTCTATTGATTTCTAAAGACATAATTTCTTATGTTTATTTAGGTTTTCAGTGCTCTTCGCATTTATGCTCAAGCATTAGAGTGAATTAGACTTAATCTATTGAACGTATTTTTATTTTGCTACTTCTCCAAATTAGAAATGGTACAAATATTATTCTCTAATCAATAGAAAAATTTGCTATTCAATGGATGTAACTTTCTTTTAACGTTAACTTTCTTATTCCAATTTTGAAATTTAAGGGAAGTTTAATAACAAGAACTAAAGTATGAAATGTATTTCATCATCCGCCATCATCTTTATCAAACTCATGGACAATAAACATTAAATTGCAAAATTTTGGAGCCTCATCACCGTTTCAAACTCTACTTCATCACCTTATTAATGCATCCAACCTATGGAGAATGTGGTTTGCATTTATACTTGGATGGGAAAAAAAATTTAAGAGAGGAGCAATCAAAATTATCTCCAGCACACAGCTGGCTCAAAGGCCATTGAACTATTATATTGTGAGAATGAATTCATTGATAATATTAATCTTCACTATTCTATTGCCTTTATGAAAGGGGTTTGGTCATCCACTAAACACCTAATTTATGATTTCATGATTTATGAAGGGCTTTCACCTAGGTCTTCTACTTTTGTTGCTTGACCAAATGCATATTTCAAATAATGTTCATAAAGTTGGCAAAAACCTCAGCTGGCAGTTTCTGAACTTTTACCAGGAAAAAGAATTTGGTTGGATGCGAATGGATTTTTGTAGTCAAATATAAAGCAGATGGGAGCATGAATAATTTTAAAGCTTGACTTATTGTAAAATGGTACACCCAATCATATGTTATTTACTATCAAAAACTTTTTTTTGATGGAAAACTTAACATGACTTGTATTTTAGACTCTTGCGAGAAATTTAGACAAACTCCTACATCAACTTGACAAGAAGCGTGATTTTCTTAATTTTGACCTTGAGGAGGTAGTGTTCATGGAGATCCCTCTTAGAATGAAAATTTAGAGAAACACTAACAAGATATGTAGAATCACAAAAGTTCTTTATGGCTTGAAAGAATCTCCTTGCACCTAATTTGTTAGATTCTCCAAATATTTTAGGTGTTGGTATCTTGTATTAAGCTGATCACAGGCTCTTTTTCAATCGTTGACCTAAATGAAAAAACATGTGATTATGATTGAACATGAAAATTGACTTTGAGGAAGAGCTTATTAGATTAAAATGATTTCTAGCTATAGAATTTAAGGTCTAAAATATTTTCTTGGTATAGAAATATCATGATCGAAATATGGTTCTATTATTTCTCAAAATAATTATATTTTTGGTCTACGTCAAGAAACATGATGCTCGTATGTAGGCCTACAAAAACTTTTGTAGACCTGATAAAAATAATTTGGATCACCTCTAAAAACACACTAGTTTATAATGGTAGGTACCAAGGCCTTGTGTATAAATTGATTTACCTCTTTCACATTCATCCTGATGTTGGGCTCTCTGTTAGTTTAATAAGCTAATATATGAATAATGCTCTTGAAGATCACATGAAAGATTCTACTAATGATCACATGGTAGCCATTGATTGTATTATAAGGTACCTTAAAATGACATCAGAAAATGATTTGTCTAACAAAATAAAATATTTCAAATATGCTGATTTGCATGGAGACACATTAGGTCAAAGATCAACCTCATGTTATTATAGTTATTTATGGGAAAATTTGGTTATATGGATGAGTACAAAATAATATGTCAACTCATGCAGCCTCATTGAGTTGCATATAGGGAAATGACACTTGGGATTTGCAAGGAATATAGTTAAAATGATTGTTAGAAGAACTATATTGTAAAGTAAAAAAATTACAATCAGAATACTGTAATTATTATATAAAGTCTTGTTCATTATGACATGACTAAAGACAATGAGATGGACTTACATTTAATTTAAGAAAAGAATGAAAATGGATTATTTCAATTAAAATATAATTCAATAAAATTTCGAATTACATATATCCTCACCAAAGTTTTACTTGGAATCTGTTTTGATAAATTAAATAACAAGCTATGCATGATCAATATATACAAGCCAAGCTTGAGAGCCTTGAAATAATCCTGAATTTGTGGCTAGCATATTTCCATCTATACTAACTTTGAAATCTATGGATAGTAGCTTTCCATATATAGCAATCCAATAATATGCGGATAGCAGCTTTCCATCTATAATAATCAAGCAATCCTTGTGCATTCCATTTTAGTAATTCTGGATTTCAAAATTAAAATTTAGTATTCAGATTAGTTTTTTTTCATTGATAATTGCTTCTTTCCTTCTTTATGTATGGATTATTGCCTTTTAACATAGAGAAAGGGAGTAAAAAGAAATTATATGGTCTCCCATTTTCTACTTTCCTTGTTTCTAATTTCATTTTTTAGGACTATTTGAGGTTTGTTATATAAATTCTCTTTTTTTATTGGATAATTTTTTAAAAGGAGCTTAATTAAATTTTATTTAAGGAGAATGAGCGTAATTAAAATTTATTTAGTGAAAGGAGCAAATACGAAATTTTTTTTACGTATTCAAGAGAATACGTGAAATTATTTTGCGTATTCTTGAGTACGTAAAATAATTTTTATTCTTGATTACAGAAAATATTCTACCATATTCCATTAAATATACATTATTTAAAATATAATTATTTAATATAACTTTTAATTATTTTATGTGAGTTTTAATGTTTAAATTTTTTTGTAAGTGCTATAAATTATTTTATGTTAAATTTTTGCAGAGGTGTGGCAACGGTGGTCGGGCAACGAGGGATATCTTGTGGCGGTGTTTGGGTGGAGCTTTGGGATTCCTCAAGCCTCAGAGCTCCCTTGAATTTCTAGCTCTCCCCTTCCTTTATGTAGGGAGTGGTCGTCTTTTTATAGATTTTGAGAGTGACATCCCCCGTAAATATGAAAAAAATTCGGAGCAAATCTGGAGCCCTTCATCAGACGACTTATATTGATTCCCTCAATTATGAAGCATTCATTCACATTTAATGCCTTAATGATGACAAAATTAAGCAATATTGGGCTCGTTTGATTCATCTCATCGAGACCCTTGATACGGCTATATGCTTGACAAATTTGGAGATCGTTTGACCATTCAATTAATGATTTGAAAATTTTAGTTATGCTTCTAACCCTTTGATTTGGGCTTATTTGAGCATGAATTAGAACATTTTGGTGTCGTTGATTTTGCCTTGTCGAGATATTTAGTTCGACTATAAGTTTGTTGAAATCAAAGTTCAAATTATCTTGAATTTAATTTTAGAAATTTCTAATTTGAAAGATACCTATCTCGTTCTCAATCAAATTGATTTTTGGTGATGTATAAAAACTAAATAATAAGACATTATAACTTCTAGTTTTAAAAATTCATGTTTTGATTAATATTTTAAAAAGTAAATTTATTTAAAAGTAAATTGAAAATATATTGTGAACACATATAAAAATCTTTTTTGAGCAATTGATGGGTCATGAAATTTGTAAGCTTGAGCTTGCTTGGATTGGATCATTAAGTGGCATTGAATCCATAAGTTTAAAAAATAATTCTTATTTTATTAATAATCTCTCTTCTAGTTATGCTAAATAATATATTTTTAGTAAGGTGCGTGTAAAGGTTATTTTCTTTTTATATGCGAGCGAAGCATTAGTTAGGTCCCACCTAACTTTGCCCTTAATTATTGCTCTAAAAATTAGATTTGTCTTTTACACTAATAATTGATATTCATCAATATTTTACAAAATTTCTAGGATTATAAAAAATCAAGAGGCCTTCAAACTTTGGACTAGGAGGTAAAAAGTGGACAAAAAATGGAAAATCAATTCTTGTATACACACAAAAATGGAATATAGATTCCCGTATACGATAAAAATGAGAAATATATTTTCGTATTCAATCTGATATGCAAAATCAATTCCCGTATTCTTTGAGAATTTGAGAAATGATTCCTCTTTTTTTGTTGAATAGGGGAAATCATTTCCCATATTCTTCGTGTAAGGGAATTGAGTTCCCATATTTGATTGAATACAAAAATTCTATATTTTGTATTTCTTGATTGGGCTCTTTTTAATATTTTAGTTTATTTAGGCTCCTTTCTCTTATTTTAATTATCGTTAAGCTCCTTCTAAAAATTTAACCTTTTTTATTTGATCATATTGAATATTACCTAAGGTGTTAAACTTATTCTTAGGAATTTATTTTGAACAACTTTTATCTATGTCTATCCCTTTTCCTTTCTAATGCATTGCCATTTAATTTATCTACTTAGTTGAGGGGTATATTTTCCACCTTTTATTATACATGTTCAAACCACACAAGCTATTTCTCGGGAGTTCTCCATCTCCGACATCTCACTCACCCCTCTATCCTCAAGCTCTAGATCCCTCATACAAGTCACCGACAAACTAGTAAGCACATCAGCCATTGATCCCCTTTCATCAGTACTTATCCACAGACCTCGCTTTATACACACTCTATATTATCGAACTCATCCGTACACACTCGACATTACTGAGCTTGCCTGGAGACCAATCATCGAATCTTTGAGCCCCCTTTCTCCTTCAACCAATTAAGAGGATATGTGTTTAGGGTAGTGTGTAGTGTTGTATGGGTATTTTGTATAGCATTATATTTTTTACTTTTTCTTTGTATTGCCTTTCTTATACATCTCATAAGGAATTAATAAGAGGTGATGAGGAACAGTTTGGAGGACTTTTGAATCTTTTTTGACTGATAGTGGATAATTTTCTAGTTTGAGACCTACAACTTTTAGAACATTCTATAGCATTATCTTATATTCTCTCCACTCTCCATTCTCATAGGTTCTAACTCACCAGGTCGACTTGCTAATAATGTTGGCTGCCATCCATGGTGGATTCAACATTCTTTATGTGCGATGTGGATTGATGCCATTGAGAAGAAGACAAGCTTGAACTGACGAGCGAGTTTAATAGGAGCCTTTTGTCAACATGGACAACGCCAACTACACCACTCTCCGAGATCTGTAAGAAAATCGAGGAAAGGATTATGAAGATGATCCAAGACATCCTAGGTAGCCTCCAAGGGGGAGTGTGAGGTGACAACATCCTTGTAAGTTCTTTCGATTCGGCAGTTAGTCGTAAGAGACTTAACAGTCGACCACTAACTTCCACACCTTTCTCAGAGTCCACTCGCATGTCGACGAGTAATGAGTAAACCTGCTAAGCAGACAAGCAAAAAGAG
This sequence comes from Dendrobium chrysotoxum, assembly GCA_019925795.1. Lineage (NCBI taxonomy): Eukaryota > Viridiplantae > Streptophyta > Magnoliopsida > Asparagales > Orchidaceae > Dendrobium > Dendrobium chrysotoxum. The sequence goes on from CM034297.1 coordinate 20,840,681, forward strand.
ATGAGCCTGAGCTCGCCAATGCTTTGTTAAGGGAAGTCACCGAGGCTAGGCCACTTTTAAGGGAAGTACTTACCTTTTGTATTTCTTATTTTATGTTTTGAAAATATAGTAGAAGTACACACTTCTAGCCCATTTCTTCTCTCTTATTTTTTCCTATTTAAGTGGGCCCTACTATAGAAATTTTCCCTAAAAATTGTTAAGAAAACTTGCTCTTGAACAAGAAATATAATTGAGTTACTTGCACTTCCCTGAGATAAAAAATGAAAGGATTTGAGCATACAGGATAGTCATCTAATGCTTGGGGAACTCACTCCGACGGGCGAAGAACCAATAATGACCTTAGGCGCATGGCTGACTTGCCTCAAATCCTTGACGAGCTCAGAATAAGCTAAGTATGAAAACACTTGGCCTTAGGTACTTGACTCTATAATGGCTAATTGCGACTGGCCGAGATGGTAACCAACTGAGTTCTCATCCACGTTTAAGCTAAAAAATGAATCCAACTCCTCCCTATAGGAGAGTCAAGACCCTTAGGCACAAAGATATGTAGGCGAGCCAAAGCCCCTAAGAGAAAGAGAGTTGCTACTCAAGTGAAATCCATTTCTTATTATATGCCGAGTAGCATAGGCAAGTAACATTTGAATTTTAATTAACTTATTTTGATGAGCTAACTAAGTAAAAAAAAAAAAGGAGAAGAAGAAAATAGAAATGAAAAGAAATGAAAGAAGGCATAATAAGTTCCATCACTTAGACAAAATGATCAACATACAGTAGAACTCCAAAAATAGTTAATGTGCCAATATTCATCATAGGTACCGTGAAAATTAAAAATCTAATTGTGATTTCCTACAACAAACTGCCAAGTTACTATAGGGTTAATCTCCCTTTTGCAAAAAGATCTGCAATGTATAAATGAGAAGTCTTAATAGTCATATGTTAAAGATGATGTGAGCAATTAAGCAAACATCCTTATAGGCAGACTCCTCCCTTTGTGAAAATATACACAATGAGTAACATGCGACTCTCTTATAGCCAACAAGTCTAGGTGGTTAGCCTATGAAGGTTAAAAGCCTGGCATAAAGCATAGCCAACCTAAGGCGACTTTGCATAAAACTTACCATTAACAAGCTTACTCCATAAAGATCCCTAGCCAACTTGCTTACTTATTGACAGGAAAGGAATCATGGAATATCAATCACACTTCTTTGCCGAGACAAATGATTCTATGCTATGCTTATTTGCAAACTCGCTAGTGTATTCTTTTACTTAGTTTGCTTGCTACATTGCCAAGTTCAAGTATTATAGGAACTCACGTCAAGTTCCGGCGTAGCCACCCCCCAGGCAAGCTCGGGTACAATTTTTAGCTAATTATAAAGTGCGACTCAATCACCACTCACACTCGCGCCATCAATCTCCCTTCTTATAGAGAAATCCTTGAAGAAGGCCACTGTAATGTGGTACTTTGTGGCAATTTCACCTTTCAAAGCGAATTTCTTTAGATAACACTTGATCTCGGCCTTATATCTCTTTCCAAGAATTTCATCGTATTATTTGTTGGTCATGAGGAAGGTTCGTTTGCCCTCAATGGCTTTGACTTCATCAAGTGCCTTGGCGACTTTCACCTCAGCCTTTTCCTTGGCCTCCGTGTCAAGTTTTTCAAAGCCCTCTCCTTGTCTAGATTGCCTTGAAGAGACTCACTTGTCGAGACGAGTTCATCCTTTTGCTCCTTTACCCTGTCCAACACCTAGTTCTTCTCAGAAAGTTCTTCCTTTAGGTACTTCTAGACATCTAATTAAGCCTTCTCTAAACTGCAAACCTTTGTGTTAAATTTAAAGAATTGAAGAGAGAAAATGCTTAATTTTATTACACAAATTTGTCCCTATTTATATATCTATACAAGATATCTTAATAAATAAACAAATAATTATAGAATCATGCATAATTGCCCTAATATAATCCATCCTAAATCAGCCACCTAAATATGGAAGAAGATTGGCGTGATCTTGGTGAGCTTCCCACGAATCCCCATCTTAGTCGCTGTATCAAGTGCCAAGGGACAACAAGGATTTAACAATCCCTCTCAAGCTAGAGAATATAAATTTGTCATTCCTAGTTTGATAATTATTCCCAGAAAGATAAAGTTATCAAGTCCTTGGTAAGAATATTTGCAAGCTGATCTTTTGATGAGATATGGTAGATTCATATAAGACCACTATCTAATTTCTCTTTTATGAAATGCCTATCACCTTCTATGTTCTTGGTCCTATCATGTTGACCTGAATTATGAGCTATGTTGATCGATGATTTGTTGTCATAGTATAGCTTCATGGGTCCTTCCCACTTGATTCTTAGATCTTCTAGAATCATTTTGATCTATAAAAGCTCACATATTCCCAAGGTCATAGCTCTGTATTATGCTTTTGCACTAGACCTTAGCATCACATTCTGTTTCTTGCTCCTCCATATGGCCAGGTTTCCTCCAAGGAATGTGTAGTATCTTAAGGTAGATCATCTATCTACTGACCATCCTGTGTAATCTGCATCATTGTATGCTTATGGGGTTATTTCATAGTCTATTTTGAAGAGAATCTCTTTACCTAGGTTCTCCTTAAGGTAGTGCAATATTTTTTCTACAGCTTACATGTGAGTTTGCTTTGGATTTTGCATGAACTGGCTGACTATGCTTAATGTAAATGCTATATCTGATATGGTATGGGAAAGGTGGATCAATTTTCCCACAAATCAGCAGCAAGTAGGGTTAAATAGGACATGCAAATATGGTCACTGATAAGTTTTTGTATAGAAATTAGGTTTGTGGATAATTGAGGTATGCTGAGCACGTTTTTTAGATTGAGGGAGGGAGATAATGTTATGTCTTCCTTGCCTGTTACGTTTATAAGAGGACCAGCAGCAGTGATGATTTGTTTATCACTCGAGCAACAAGTGTAGTTAATGAAGTGGGTACTGGAGTGTGTCATGTGATTTGTTGCTCCCGAATCAATAATTCATAAACCTTTTAAATGATTTCTAGAGGCACTTAATCTAATGGAAATATGAAACTTACCTGAAAGTAAAAAAGAAGAAGATGCAGGTGGTCTTTGAAAGGGATACTAGGAGTTGTTTTAGCTTACTAATATTTTCTTTCTTGAGATCTTTGAAGCTGGACTACATTTTTGGGGTGAGCTGACTTGTTGTAGTGTTAGCTTGTGATGTGCCATTTTGTCCATATTTTTGATTCCACACCTTACTTGGGGGTTGTCCATGTATCTTCCAGCACATCTTTTTTGTGTTTTGATTTTTTGCAATAGTTGCACCAAAGAGAGTCTGTCATTAGGTTTTGAGGAATCTTTACCTTTTTCCTTCCATGGTGCCTCTTTTCTTGTCACCATTGTTTAACCTTCAACAACCTTTTGTTCCAGCATTACCTCTCGTCAGCTTTTCTCAACACAAATGAGAGATATTATCTCATTATGAAAGCGTCTCCTCTTTGCCAAAGATCTGAACTCTAATTTGATGAAATTCTGCATTTAGTCTTGCAAGAAAGTCATACACTTTATCTTTTTCAATAATACTTTTCAGGATAACAGCATCTTCTGGACACTTAGCTTTTATGCATATGTAGTGATCAAGTTTTTGCCACAAGCTTTGAAGAAGAGTGGCATATTTTATTACATTCTTTCTCTTCCTTGTTTTGTGCTTACCACCTTGACCTTAATTTCAAAGATTTGGGTAGCATCCCGAGCTTTTAAGAAAGTTTGCCTGGCATCATCCTATATGTCCTTTACAGTAGATAAGAACTTAAATGTTTCACTAATTTCTGGAGTCATGGAATTCCACAACCATGACATAATCATAGAGTCTTCTTCATCTCATATTCAAAAATTAGGATCTTCTTCATTTGGTCCTACTCGAAGGAGGTGATTCATCTTCCCTTTTCATTTAAAATAGGTCTTGATAAATTGGACTACTTCAAGTGTTCTTCCCATTTAAGCAATAGAAAGGTTGCATATTTTGGATATCTCATCTTCCTTAGTGCACCATAGAATCCTCAATTTGGTCAATGCTCTGGGAGGAATTAATTTTAGACATTACGGTGTTAAAGGAGAACATTGAAGGCTATCTGCAAGAATAATGAATGATGCTTGGAGCTGTTCCCTCTGAATTTTGGCAACAACAATGAAGGTTGATGCTTGTTGAGTAAATAAGAAACTATACCCTCTAAATTCTAGCAACAATGCAGGCCCGATCTTTTGACCACACGCTTCATCGTGTTCAGTCTCATGCATGAGAGAGTGGTTCTCGCTCAACTCCTCTAAAACACACGTACGAGATGTTCATCTCTCTCTCGATCGACTCCTCCAGACGATACACACAAGGCATTCATCTCTCTTGATTGATTCCTCTAGACGACATGCAAGAGATGTTCGTCTCTTTCGATCGGCTCCTCTAGATGATACAGACAAGTCGTTCTTCTCTCTTGATCGAACGTAGAGGCTGTGGGATGAAGAACTCTTGGTTCTTTCGATTCTCTCGGTTGGATGTAAGCAGGAAAGAAAATGAACCAGAGGGATTATGGCTCCGATACTGTGTTAAATTCAGAGAATTAGAGGGGAAAAATGCTTAATTTTATTGCACAAATCTGTCCTTATTTATATATCAATACAAGATATCTTATTAAAGAAACAAATAATTACAGAATCATGCATAATTGCCCTAATATAATTCTTTCTAAATTAGCCACCTAAATATGGAAGAAGATCGGCGTGATCCAGATGAGCCTCCTACGGATTCCCATCCTAGTCGTGGGATCAAGTGTCGAGACGGTTGGGATTTAACACTTTGTTAAGGCATAAAGATGGCAGCAAGCTATGAAGAATGTAACTTGCCAAGCTCAACCCATTGCATTCATCATTGAGAACTCGATATCATCAATGGGAAGACTTGCTAGGTTGTCCTTGATGTCTTGGTTGAAGAGGTTTGCCTCGATTGACTCTTTCTAGGTGTCCCTCGGGTCCCCTTGGGGCTTGTGGTTGGTCAACGCTGCCTCGTTGTTGCTACTCACCACTTGTGGCACCTCCTCAGTTGGTACCATCCCCTTCCTAGATACCATTATGGCAAGTGCCTTAGATTTAGACTCTAGATCGACCCCTTGCTTGGTCGCCTTGTTAATCACCATGCCCATGGCCACAGGGTAGCGTGCTGTCTCCTTTTGCATCATGGGTTGTGGTGGCTGTTCCTTGGTCACTAGCCCTTTCTTTAAGATTGACATCTTAGGTTGAGTGGCCTCCCCCTTCTTAGTTTGCAATTTATTTGGATGTGATACCTTTTTCTTTTTGGTGGGCTCGATAGGCTCCTCAGCGAGTGCTGCCTTCATCTTCTCAACCATCCTCTCAAAGGACTCTGTCACGCATTTAAGAACGTTGACATTCTTTGAGAATTCACAGCCCTTGACACCATCTGCTTACGTAGAGGCGAGTATGTCAAGGAGAGTCAATAACTTGGAAAAAAGAACTAAGATAAATTTTCATTATAAAAAGTCTTAAAAATGTGCATCAGAATGATAATTTATTGCAAAAACATCTAGGCTATTGTAATTTCATTGTTTTATCTAATTTGTAAAATTTTGTTTATTGGATAATAAAGATCAATTTTCTTCTCAATTTATTATTTGATTGCTAAACCTTAAAGCTGTTCTATCACATATTAGTTTTCATCACATGGTGGTCATGATGGAAGATGTTTTGATTTAATTCATAATGATGTGTGTCAGCGCTCCTGCTAGTTTACATTGCTAATTATAAATTCCTTGTGGTATATATCAGCGATTACAATAAGTATATACTACGGTTTATTTTTTCTCTACTTGAAGTATTAATTAACTTCAACAAATTTGTAACATATGTTAAAACCCAATTCTTCTCTAGCATCAAAGTGATAAGATTTAAATCTGGGCATGAATGTTTGTCTTAAAATATATTATTTTCTTAAAAAAGAGCAAGGAAATTATTTTTGTGTACTCATTTACTTACACAGCCAGCGTAAAACTTGTCGAATAATAATGACATGAATCCTTTAAGAAATTGTGTTAATGCTAGGGCGTCCCCTGGAAGCGACGCGTTGTATGGCCTGAATACAGCGACAAGTGTGCAAGGGCCGCTGCACCGCCGCCCGGGTGCAGTGTTAAATAGGCAAGGGTTACCACATCAAGGACGGATGTGGGCAAAGAAGCTAGTCCATGAAACTAAAATTAGAATAGGAACTTGGAATATAGGTTCCCTTACAGGAAAATTAATGGAATTAATAGATATTATGATTCATAGGAAGATAAATATTCTGTGCATTCAGGAAACTAAATGGGTTGGAGAGAAGGCTAAGGAGATTGATAGTTTAGGATTTAAACTTTGGTATTCGGGTAGGAGTCGTACTTGAAATGGTGTAGGTGTGATTTTAGATAAGAGTTTGAAGGATAATGTTATAAATATTAATAGAATTGGAGATAGAATTATAGCTTTAAAGATTGTTGTTGATGCTAAGATTGTTAACATTATAAGTGCTTATGCTCCTCAAGTGGGTTTGGATATGGATTCAAAATTAAAATTTTGGAATGGCTTAGAAGAATTAATACAAAAGATACCTCTTGAAGAAAGAGTTTTTATTGGAGGAGATTTAAATGGACATGTTGGTAGAGAGGTAGATGATTTTAAAAGCATTCATGGTGGCCATGGGTTTGGAACGACAAATGAAGGTGGTAAGTCCATATTAGATTTTTGTTTAGCTTATGATTTTTTAATTGCTAATACATTATTTAAGAAAAGAAATGAGCATCTCATTACTTATAAAAATGGATATAGTACAACTCAGATTGATTATTTTCTTATAAGGAAATTAGATCGTTTAGATTGCAAAGATTGTAAAGTTATTCCGAGTGAAAACTTATGTACCCAACATCGTTTATTAGTTTTGGACTTGAAGATAATGGGGAAGAAATTAAAAAATAAAGTAAAACGTTTTCCTAGGATTAGATGGGGGCATTTAAAGAATATTAACAAAAATATTTTTGAGAGTAAGATTTTAGATCTTAAGATTTTGTCTGTGTATGAGGATGCTAATGTTATGTGGAAAAAAGTGGCTAGTAATATTAAGAATATTGCAAAAGATGTGCTTGGAGTTTCAAAGGGAAAAGCTCCTAATAGTAAAAATAGTTGGTGGTGGAATCCAAATGTGCAAGAAAAGATTAAAAATAAGAAGTTTTGTTATAAAAATTGGTTTAATTGTAAAAATTCTGATAATTGAAAATTATATAAAGAGGCACGTAAGGAATCTAAGAAAGCAATATGTGATGCAAAGAGTTTAGCTTTTAGTGATTTATATAATAGATTAGATACTAAGGAGGGAGAAAGATATATGTATAAGCTAGCCAAACAAAGAGATAGGAGTAGTAAGGATTTAGTTCAAGTGAAGTGTATTAAGGATGAAGATCAAAAAGTACTTTTTTTAGAAGATGATATTCAACAAGGGTGGATGAGATATTTTGCTAAACTTTTTAATGAAGAATGTGAAAATAAAATTGACTTTAGTGACCTTAGCACCTTAAATGAAAATAAAGATTTCTGTTTTTATCGGCGTATTAGTAAAACCGAAGTTAGAGAGGCTTTAAAGAAAATGAAGGGTGGAAAAGCTGTTGGACCTGATGATATTCCAATAGAGGTGTGGAAATGCTTAGGAGATGAAGGAATTTCTTGGCTTACTAAACTTTTTAATACTGTTTTGAAGACTAAAAAGATGTCAGATGAGTGGAGAATGAGTGTGTTAATCCCTATTTTTAAGAATAAAGGTGATGCACAAGATTGTGCGAATTATAGAGGAATTAAGTTAATGTGTCATACTTTAAAACTATGGGAACGAGTTATGGAGCATAGGTTGCGGCGTGATACTAATGTTTCTCAAAATCAATTTGGATTTATGCCGGGTAGGTCTACTATGGAAGCCATACATTTATTAAGAGGTTTGATGGAGAAATATAGAGAGAATAAGGAGGATTTACATATGATATTTATTGATTTAGAAAAAGCATATGATAAAGTTCCAAGAGAAGTGCTATGGAGAGTTCTTGAAAAGAAAGAAGTTAATAACGCTTATATTCAAATCATTAAAGATATGTATGCAGGAGCTATTACTTGTGTTCAAACACAAGGTGGTTTGACCAAGTATTTTCCTATTTCGGTTGGATTACACCAAGGATCAGCCTTAAGCCCATATCTTTTTGCTTTAGTCATCGATGTTCTCACTAGACATTTGCAAGAGGATGTACCTTGGTGTATGCTTTTTGCTGATGATATTCTTCTTGTTGATAAGACTAGAGAGGGAGTTGAAGGTAAACTAGAATTGTGGAGGTCAACCTTAGAGTCTAAAGGTTTTCGCTTGAGTAGATCTAAAACGGAATATATGGAGTGTAATTTTAGTAATAATAGACCTAGTGAGGGCATTGTGACTTTGGCCGATCAAGTCATTAATAAGAGTACACGTTTTAGATATCTTGGATCTATTGTTCAGAGTGATGGTGATATAGATGGGGATATTATCAGCAGAATCCAAGTTGGATGGTTGAAGTGGAGGAATGCATCGGGCTTATTGTGTGATAGAAAAGTACCCCTCAAACTTAAGGGAAAATTCTATAAGATGGTGGTGAGACCTGCAATGCTTTATGGTGCTGAATGTTGGCCATTAAAAGAGAAGCATAATTCTAAGTTAAGTGTTGCAGAGATGAGGATGCTCAGGTGGATGAGTGGCTTTACCCTTAGAGATAGGATACGAAATGAGCATATTTGTGAAAAGGTTGGAGTAGCTCCAGTGGAAGATAAGATTAGAGAGAGTCACCTTAGATGGTTTGGTCACGTAAAACGGCGGCCTCCCGATGACCCGGTTAGGAAAGTAGAGGTCTTAGATTTGACTTATGTTAAGAAAGGTAGAGGTAGACCTAAAAAGACTTGGTTAGAAAATATTAGAAATGATATTTCTTTATTAGATTTAAACGAGAATTTGACTTTTAATAGGACACAATGGAGAAAAAGGATTCATGTAGCCGACCCCACGTAGTGGGATAAAGGCTTGATGTTGTTGTTGTTGTTGTTGCATGTACTTACACAGCTTAACAAAACAAAGTTGCTAAACATAAGAATCATCCCGTATTAGATGATTGACTTTAGTTGATTGAATTTTTTGTTCCATCAAAAGTTTTGGTTGAAATACCGGGAATGATAATCTACTTAATAATAGATAGCCTTCTGGTGTTTTAAATTTTCAAATCTCCTTACTATCGTCTTTTTTTTATGCATGTTAATTACCATGATATACATATTTTCAATTGTGTCAATTTTGTTCATTTAATAACCCATGAGCATTATAGACACTTTGCGAAATCAGTTAAAGCTGATTAAAATTTATCAAATCATGCGTTTATGAGTTATAATACTTCTCACAAAAGTTTTGACTTTAATGATCCATGATCCAATTGATTTTGAATTACTTGCGACATTTTATTCTTTGAAAATTAAATTTTCTTTCGTACTCATGTTCATCCTTTGCCAAAGTTATATGTACTTCATAACTTAGATGAATTGGATCCTAGTTTTAAATGATTTAAATATGTTTTTGTGTACGAAGAAAATATCCAGTTTTATCACTTCTTGAGAAAAACCTGCCATATAAGCTTGCTTAAATTGGATCCTAGTCTTTCCTACTCATGTTCATCCTTTATACTTGAAAATATTAATAATTGAAATTTGCTTATAAGTGAAATGAATATTTTATTAATGTCATTTGACTAAGCACCTCGGTTGATATCTAGTGCCTTAGGGCTCAAAAGCCATACCACATGGAGGAAGCCTATTGTTATTGAAAATATTAAGTTTCATATCAGTTGCTTATTCTATCAATTAGCTAAATTTTATTCAATTTTAGATGAAGTGGTTGGATGTAGTTAGCCATTTAGCTTAGACATGCTCATGAAACAGTGTAATTATAGCATGAGCTAAAGGAAGAATTATAATCCCTAGCACATAGGGTTTGCCCGAGTCTGATGATAATGATGGAAAGATGCTCATATCAGTTTTTTCAAAGCTCTTTTTTTTGCATTTGATCTACTTTTCTAATGTGCAAAATAGTTTCTCCAACTCATATTGGTCTTTTTTATATCATCCAATATCAAATTATCATAAGAAAAACTATCACATCACACACATTTCAAGTATCAGCGTCCATTTATCCAATCATTTATCCGATCATGGAAAGACGCTCATCTCCTTGTATGTTGGCCTTAAGGCAAGATGCTATAGGCAACAACTTAATAATGGCTTCCTCATGGAGGGTATTTGAAACATTATGGCCTCACCTATGTGTGTGCCTCAGCTCATCTTAAACAAAATAGGGTTATTTATTTTTTTTCTAAATGTTTCTCTATTGAGTTTCTTGGGATTGTTATTGCAGAAATTTAACTTACTAAAATGTAGTTTTCTATCCAAAGTTCTTGGTTCAGTTGTGAGATATTGTTATTTGCACATCTTATACAGAATTTCTATAGATAAAAATGAGAGACTTGAGGGAAAGTAAAAGGTTTATATACCTTCATGTTGTGGTTTAGATGTTTCCCAAGCACCACCCCCACTAAGTAAACCACCCAACTATTTCATGTTTCTCATACATACCCTCTCTTGATTATTGGGTTGAAATGTGAACAACTTGTGTTGCTCTTAGATGCGTAGTCATTTTATTTAAGACGGATATTGCTAGACAATTGTATCAGTAAATATATTGCACTTCCTTGGAGGGTATGCGACAAATAATCTTCTACTAGTTGTGAAATAGTTTATTTTTTTGGTCAAAATAAGTTGATATTCATGCTATGCTAATTATTATTTGTAAAAGATGCTTAATAGATCCATATCCTCTTTAGCCTTTAATTGTTGGTATACATTCATTGTGATGACCCAGTGGCTAAAAGGTAGTTAAGTTTGCTAGCCTTGCAGAATGGTGTACAATGATTGCTTCATGATTAAGGTAAGTTTATTGGTTTTTAATCACTTGAAGTGCTTAGATAAAGGCCCTTTTGATAATGTTAATGATAGGAAACAAATGAAATTACGGGATTTTTGTTGTAGAAATCAGCAAAACCAGCACGCTTACCAACAGATTTTTAGGGAAAAACAGAGAAATAATGGAAAGAAAACTTGTAATTTGATAGTAGACGAAAGAAACTAACAAGATACAGTTGGATCTTCAATTGGAGAGGACGATCCTACTCTCGGAGCGGTGGTAAACTTGTTGATCTTTGCTATTGGAGCTGAAATCTAGGTTCCTATGGCTGGAAAAAAGGTGGAAGTATTGGAAGGGGAGATCAGACAAATGAAATCTTAAATTTCAGATCTCCAAACTCAAGTTTCAGATATAAAAAAAGATATTTCAGCCATCCATGATAAGTTCGATTCGAAATTTTCCATCATGGACGTGATGTTGAAGAAAGTGCTCGAGGGACAAACTAAAATATTGTCGTCGGAGGTGAGGGAAGGTTCCGACAACCAAGGAAGTGGGGAAAATACTAAGCCGATCAGACGAAGGGAAGATCAAGAGGGGAAGATTTGGAGGGAATAGAAAAAATGCCTCTTCTAGGGGCTATTCCTAGGGAGGAGTCAGGTAGAGGGTGTGAGAAGAGGCGTGAGGGGGGTGGGCGTGAGGGGTTGCGCATGAGTGGAGGGGTGTTGAATCGGAAAGAAGAGGAGCTGAATTTGAAAGGCAAGGACTTGATTATGATCGAAGAGGTGTCGAATTTGAAAGGAGAGGGGTTGAATATGATCGAATGGGTGCTGAATTTGAAGGGAGGTGGGATTGTGATGAAAGGTTTGGGTGCGAGCGGAGGAGGGATGATTGACACAATTGGGGGGAATCACCCCCTTGAGGAATGAGAAATTATGGAGGGAACAGAGGCGATTCGAGGGTGAGGAAACTGAAGATGCCATTCTTTGAGGGGGAGGATGCGCACGGGTGGATCTACAAGGTAGAAAGATATTTCTCCGTCAATGATTGACGGGGGAGGAGAGATTGATGACAACGGGCCTATGTTTGGAAGTGAAGGCTTTGGCTTGGTACCAGTAGAGGGACATGCGACGACCCATACGGAGTTGGAGGGAGTTCAAGGATTGCTTGGTAGAACATTTCCGAACGGCCAAGGGAGGAGACTTCTACGAGCAGTTCTTTGCCTTGACACATGATGGTACATTGATGTAGTACCGGGAGCGATTCGAGTATCTTGCTAGTCGATTGGACCGCCTTCCTGAGACAGTGCTAGAGGAAAATTTCATGAATGGATTGACATCAGAGATCCGGGCAATGATTAGAGTAATAAGGCCTCATGATTTGGGAGAGGTTATGGAGCTAGCTTAATTGGTGGAGGATCAGAGGCACCTGGAGAGAAAGACGGGAGGCAGCAGCTCAGGAGGTCCAAATAGGAAGACCACTACCTTTCTGGTACCCAAGGAGCCGACACTGGGTACTCTTCGGGAGACTTCGAAGGAGAAGACTGTTGGAGTAAGATGGGGAGACAACTTCAAGAAGCTCATAGAAATAGAATTACAGGAGAAAAGGGCAAAGGGGCTCTGTTTCAGATGTGATGAGAGGTATACGCCGGGGCATCGGTGTAAGGACCGAACTTTTCAGGTTCTTATTGTTTGTGATGAAGGAATGGAGGAGGGTGTCATCTTCCCACCTTGCGGACAAGGTGGGTCTTTAGAAGGGGACTATTGTTAGACCGGTCCACTGGACTGGTCCAGTCGGTCCGTTTCGCCTCCTGCATGTCGATCTAACTGAACGGAGCAAGAAGAGCAGATTAGGAAGGTTTTGGGAGAAGTTTAGCAGGGAAATTTGAATGTAGGGACTGTTTAGAGATTTCCTTTTGAATTGTATGCATTAAATAGTTTGTTTTCCTAGGGTTAGGGCATCTTGAATTTGGCTGAAATTTGAGATCTCTTAGGTTTAGGTTTTTGGACTCTAGCAGCATCTAGAGATTTGGGAGAGATAGATCCTCCTCTCGAATAAATGATCAATTATATCTTGGTATTTCTTTATGTTCTATTTAATTTCTTGCAATAAAATTACTGTTTTTGTTATTTTTCATTGGAGTTGTGGACTGTTTTTGCTGTTTTTACCATAGTGTTAGGTTTTACTTGAAATCTTTAAGAATTTCCTAACACATTGTATCAAAAAGTTAGTCCAGCATGCTGGCTAGGTACTCAAACCTATCATGGTACTCTGCCACGGTCCCCTCTTGCGTCAGGGCAAAGAAATGCTCATAGAAGTTCCCTACCCTGCTGGTTCGGAAACGTTCTAGTAAACAGTCCTTGAACTCCCTCCAACTCCGAATGGGTCGCCTCATGTCCCTCAATTGATACCAATCCAATGCTTTCCCTTTCAAACACAGTCCAGTCGCTATCAATTTCTCCTTCTCTGTCAACCCATTGATTGCAAAGTACCTCTCTACCTTGTTGATTCACCCATGTCCGTCCTCGCCCTCAAAGATGGGCATCTTCAGCTTCCTTACCCTCGGGTCACCTCGGTTTCCCATGTATCTTCCGTAGCCACCCATTCCTCGAAAAGGAGTTGTCCCCAAGTGTCATACTCTTCCCTTTGATGCTCAATCCCAAGTCCTTCAAAATCTCCTCTTCTTTCAAAATCAGCACCCCAATGGTCGAAATCCTCACATCTTCTTGCAAATTTAGCACCTCTCCATTCATACCCGATACTTATCTCCTCACTAAAAAGTGGGTCTAGCAGAGGCATCCCGTCTCTTTCCTCCAGAATCTCCACTTCTTGATTTTTCACTCCCCTAAACAGATTAGGGTTTCCATCTCTTCTATGGCCGCCGATTGTTTCCTTTGCTTCAGATGTCGCCGGATTGGGTTTGGCTTCAAGCAACTTACTTCAACATGTCTTCCACTACGGCGAACCTTCCATCCATCTTTTTATAGATGGATGCGAATTGATTCTGAAAATCAGAATTTTTTTTTTCAAATCAGGTTTTAGTTGACCTAATTCTCCCTCCAAAATTTTTACTTTCCTTCCAGCCATTGGTACCCGTTAGATCGACGTGCTCTGATGCCAATTTGATAGGAAACAAATGATATTATAGGATTTTTGTTGCAGAAATAAGCAAAACCAGCATGCTTCCCAACAGATTTTTAAGGAAAACAGAAAAATAATGAAAAGAAAACTTGTAATTTGATAGTCAAATAAAGAAACTAGCAAAATACAGTTGGATCTTCAATTAGAGAGGAAGATCCTGCTCTCCCAATCTCTAGTCGGATACTAGAGCCCAAGCAAAACCAAAGAAAAGACCAAAGTCAGCAAAAATCATCATAACCCTTACCCTTGAACATAAAATACTACTCAAGTAAAAAGCAAACAACAATTCCCTAAACAGCCCATGGAATTTGAATTTTCTCTCCCAAATCCTTCAGAATCAAAGCCATAATACCCCCATTAAGAGGGTTGGACCCCACCCCTTGTCCGCCCCCCCTTCAAGCGGTTCTATTACACCTGGAATAGACCCAAACCGGTCCAGGTGGGACCGGTTCAGCCGGCTCCTCAAGAGCCAGTCTAACAGTTAACTTGTGCCGTGCTATTTTTCTGAAGTGCTATGTTGTGCTACTAAGTAAGATGGATATGTATAGTTACTTGATAGAATTGATGTTAAATATGCTTTTTGAAGCGCAATGATGGATGAACCTATTTATTAGAAACTATTATGATAGTATTATAGTAATATGTTTTGGATGAATGCCCAATATGGACATGGTCATTAGTTAACAATAATATCAACTATATTTATTTGAAAAATATATTTCCTATCAGATAATTAATGTTAAATTAATAATTAGAATAAATTTATTTTTTTATTAAATAATTATAGAAAGATTTATACAGTAATTGTAGGAAATTTTCAGAATGAAAAAAAATAAGTTTGTGAAGCCCATCTATTAAAAAGTATTTTTTTTCCCATCTATTAAAAAGTAGATTCTTAACAAAATTCCCATGCGTGATGGTCTAAAGTAAAAATGGAACATATTTTTTTGGGTTATTTTTAATATTTGGCAAGGGCATTTGGGTCTCAAACGATTGTAATGTCGCCTTTTGACAGAAGCGCATTGCATGAAAACATACGTTTGATTTGCTTTTTGATAAGTTCCATACTTTTATACAGCAGAATTTTCTCACATAGGAGTTTTCTTGTTTTTGTAAAGGCCCTAAAATTGATTATGCTAACTCAAAAAATATAGTTAGGCGGTAAAAAAAATTGGCAAACAGAGCCAAAGTAAGAGTTATGGTCGGCTATGGCCTGATATAATGCTAAAAACTTGTATTTCTATTTATATTACCAATAAAGTTGCTTGACGTGTCCTTAGGAGGATCTGACTATCGTGGATGCTACTGAGTCTTCATGAAATGAGAATAAAACCTTCATCTAGTATAGCGTCATAAATTTGATCCACCTTCCAACTTTTACGAGAGCATCCCTCAAAGACCCCAACCCTTCTACAGCCAGTAACCATAACTTGATTATATAAGCGTATCTTCCAGCTGAATGGCCTGTCATGAAATTGGCTTTTCTTTTCGTAATTGTGCTTTTGCAAATCATTTCAACTCGTTAATGGTACCATATTTTCCTACATAATTACTTCATGTTGATACATTCTAGTTTTGTTCTTCATTGAATAAACTTGGTGAAACTTAAAGAATTAAATGTTTTGATCGAAGAGAGAGAAGCTCCACGTTTCTAGAGAGAGAAAGTAGGCATATTTTCAAATTCATCTCTTCCCGGTTTCCGCTCAGTTTTGCCGGCTGGAGGTTAGTTCATGGCGGCGGATGGCCGCCGGCAACCATTGTCTTCTATAATGAAAGATCCTTGCATTGGAGGATTGGATTTGCGGAAAAATATGGCCCAAAGTAATCTGATAACTGGTTCTGATGTTGCTGGTTGCGATACAGAGGACGTTCGAAGACATCGGTCTAGAGGCGAATTAATCATCTCAGAAAATGATAGTTCACATTTGAAATCTGTGAAACAGGTTGAAGGTAAGGGTAAAGGAATTTCGTTTAGTGATGATTGCAAAACACCTCGTTTATTGAAAACTTCTGGCTATTCTCCGGCAAGGATTTCAGACCCTGAGGCTTCATCTTCAAGTATGAATATTTTCGTCAACAGATTCGGGAATTCAAATGCAATTCCTGTCCTTGACAGTAAGATAAATGCGAATTCCTGGAATTTGGTTAACAAAAATAATCATAACTTCAATGGTATGCCGGTTGTTACTTCTCAGCCAACTGAGATGAGTAATGTGGGTAATGCTGATCTTGTGTCTGAGGTTTTGCCTGAGAACAACGTTATAGCCAGTAAGTTGGCTAATCCTTGGAAGAAGAATCCATATATCAAGGTAATTTTTAACAAGGATAAGGTAGTTTTAATGGAGGACGGAAAAGCTGTGAGATTACTAGAATCGTCTGAATTATTAAATGCTAAAAAGCTAGAATTCTCTTTGGTTACTAAGGTATTTGGTAGAGAACTACCATCTCATGTAGTTGCTTGGGAACTGAGACGGCAATGGGCTAGTTTCGGTCAATTTCACTTTACAACCTTAGGGAAGGGTTGGTATTTGTGCTCATTCAAGTCCTTGGAAGCGATGGATGGAGTAATGTCTGGTGGTCCATGGTTTGTGAATAATCACATTGTTGGAATGGAGAGATGGTCTACTGAGTTCTCTCCTAGCTCTTTGAAAGGATTGACTTCTCCCATTTGGATTAGGATGCCTCATTTGCCGCTTCAATGTTGGGATGAGAATAATGTGGCTTTGATTGCTTCCATGGTGGGTGTCCCTTTGATGTTGGATGGGAATATGTTTCAGTGGGGAAGGAGGGAGTTTGCAAGGGTTTGCGTTCGTGTTGAACTGGACAAACCTCTTCCCCTGGGTGTTTGGGTGGAAGGGATGGCTGGGAGGCTTTTTCAAAAAATTGAATATGAGAAGATATCTTCTTTTTGTTATGAATGTGGTATGCTAGGCCATATTAGTAGTAATTGTAATAAGGTAAAGGTGGTGGAGATGAATAAAGGAAATGCTTCTAGTAATCAACTAGTAAGTGATCAAACTAAGGTTGGACAAGAGATGGGAGTCAAAGAATCTTATGGGCCGTGGATTCATGTCAGGAATAGAAGGAATAAGAGAGTATTCAATCAGTTGAATGAAGCGGGAACTGTAATTAGTAGACAAGATGCCCAAGCTATTCTTGGTGTGAAGAAGACTGTGAGCAAAATTGAAGAAGTGGTTGTGAATGATACTTTGCAGGTTGAAGAAGGGGAAATTGCTATGGCTGGGATAAGCTGTTCGGAGACGGCAGCAGAGTTTTCTGATAAGGTATTAGATCCTTCTGCAGTTCCTGCTAAGATTTACTTGAACAATAAGTTACAAACGTTATGTGGAAATGGGGAGGAGGATTTGTGTCTTGAGTCTAGCAGTAATAATTTTGGAAAGGTAACCAAAAAGGATGGAAAAAATGTTTTTAATATGCAAAGGTCTGTGGTAGTGGAAAAGGAAGTTGGTTGTGATGTGGAAATTCAGAAGGGTGGAACTGTCTTGGTTAATCCTCCAAAATCGGATGAGGCAGGCCTTGTTCTTCAGGTTTCGAATAAGGTGTGCCAGGAAGAATCTGTAGCTATGGTTGAGTCATTGACTTCACTTCTAAACCCACGGTTTGAAGCTGGAGATGCTGTAAACATCAAAGTTCTTGATAATGGTGAGGAATCTGTTCTAAGCTCTCATAATTTGGAATTTATTAAGGAAGGATTGCCTTCTCATTTAAATGACAAAGAGGGGAAGGATTGCTTGCGAACTCAAGTAACTCCTTCTGGATTACTTGCGAACTCAAGTATTTCCTATCATAAATCAGATTTTAAACTTCAAAAGGAATTGCGATCCTTGGGGAAGGATAATATTATTAGTCATGGCAGAAAGGGTGGTGGTATGGCTAAGGAGAGGAAAGGGAGCAATCCCAATTCTTATCAATAAATGTCGTCTATAGTTTTTTGGAATAATAGGGGGGGCTAGGAAGAGTGAAGCCTCCTACTACTTGAAGGAATTTGTGAAAGAGCATGGGTGATGCTTGTTGGACTTCTAGAGAATTGAATGTGATAAGTTTATTGGTACCAATTGGGACTTCTTCATGCTTCCTGCTGAGGGATTGTCAGGTGGAATTATGGTGTGCTGGAGGAAGGACTTGGCTTCGTTTAAGGTATTAAACTCTTCTTCTCAGGTTGTAATTGGGGAATTCAACATTGCCAATAAAGGAAAATGGATTATTGCTTCTGTTTATTGTAGTAATGACCCTTATAAGAGAAGGATCTTGTGGAGTGTTCTTGAAGGAATGTCATTCTTCAAGCTTCCAACTGTTATAGGTGGAGACTTCAATTGTGTTTTGTCCCAAGAGGAGAAAAAAGGAGGGAAGAAGTTTGTTTTATCTCAAGGTGCTCAAGAAATGAGATGTTTCATGAACAACTATGATCTTCATGATGTGAGAGTCATTGGTCTAAAGTTTACTTGGTGCAACAATAAAAAAGGTGGTGCTCGGATACTTGAAAGGTTGGATAGGTGTATTTTAAACACATTAGCTTTGGATGCTATCCAGATGCCAGGGGTTAGACATCTTGCTCGTATAGCCTACGATCATTGTCCTGTTCTCATCAAGCTCCTGCCTTCTGGTTTTCGGAGAAACCATCTGCTAAAGTTTGAAGAGGTATGGTCTTCATACCCGGCTTCAGTGGGAATTGTGTCTAAAGCTTGGGATAAGAAGGTGAATGGTGATGATGCCCTGGCTCTTAACGTGAGGTTTAGAAGAGCTTTAAAGGCCCTTGTTTTCTGGAGTAAAGCTAAGCACCAGAATCTGGTGGTATTGAAAGAAGAGTTGAAGAAGGATATTTTGGATCTCCAAAATGAAGAAGCGGAGGTTGGCTAGCTCATGGAAGACAGATTGCTTCTGCTTAAATCTAAAGTTCATGAGCTGAATATCACTCTTGCCAGGCTCAACACGTGGTGGAGGCAAAGAGCGAAAGCCAGGTGGTTAACTGACGGGGACTCAAACTCCAAATTTTTTCATGCATTTGCGTCAGGGAGGAAGAATTCCAATTGGATTCACTAGGTAAAAGATAGTAAGGGAAATTTGGTGGAAGATCATGATCAAATTGAGGGTGTCTTTCATGAATACTTTGAGAATAAATGGAAGGTAAGAAGATGCAAGTTGAGAGGGTGGCCGGTTCCTGGTCATATGTTGGATGACATAGACAGAAATCATCTTCTAGCCGAATTCAAGATGGAGGAGTTGGATTTGGTTGTCGATCAGCTGGAATCTAATATATCACCAGGTATTGATGGCATCTCATACTCTTTCATTAAAACTTATTGGAGAATTATTAGAAAAGATGTTTGGAAGGCCCTTGATTACTTTTTTAGGACTGGTACTATGAGTCCTAGTTGGAAGGAGACGTTGTTGGTCCTTATCCTTAAAGTTGAGAATCTTATGACCCTTTCTAATTACAGACCTATCAGCCTCTGTCTGTCTATCTATAAGATTGTTGCCAAGTTGTTATTAAATAGAATGATTGGAGTCATTCCTAAGTTAGTTTCGGAGGAACAAGTGGCTTTTGTTGAAAGCCGTTCTATCTCAGATCATATTCTTCTAGCCCAAGAGGTGTTCAACAAGTTTAGATATTCCAAATCTAAGAAAGACTTAATGGCTATAAAGGTTGATATGGAGCAAGCCTACGATAGTATGGGGTGGTCTACTCTTAGGCTAGTTCTGGAAAATTTCGGTTTCCCAAACATGTTTGTTGATCTCCTACTTCAGTGTGTCTCTGATCCTAAATTTTCAATCTTGATTAATGGTAATGGTTCAACTTGGATTGAAGCCAAGAGTGGATTTAGGCAAGGCTATCCCTTGTCTCCATACCTATTTATCCTCTGCTCTCAACTTCTGTCAGATGCTATTACTTAGAGAGGGAAAAGTTTGGGTATTAAGGTGGCTACCAATGCTGAAATTGTTTCTCATCTGTTATATGCGGATGATATTATTTTGTTTTTGGAAGCAAATGAAAAAAAGGTGAAGAAAGCTAGGAAAATCTTGATTGAATACTGTAGGTGGACGGGTCAGAAGGTCAATATTCAGAAGTCCTCCATTTTGTTTGGAAGGTCGGTCAGGAGTTGTAGAAGAAGGTCTTTGGTTAAGATCTTGAGCTTCAAAGTGGTAAAAGAGTTTATGTACCTTGGGATCAAGATGTTTTTGAGAAGGTTGACAGCTGCTGATTTTAGCAATCTTTTGGAAAAAGCTTCTAAAGTGTTAAATGTTTGGGGAAATTGTTTTATTTCTCTTGCAGGAAAGCTACTTCTTGTTAAAACGGTTTACTCTTCCCTGTCTATTTTTCTTTCTACACACTCTCTGGTTCCAATGGTTGTTCTTTATGCTTTGGATAGAATGTGTAGGGAATTTTTGTGGAATAAGCAAGATGGGAGTAAGGGTCTTCACTATGTTTCCTGGGACATTCTCTGCAGGCCGAGGTGTTTGGGTGGCCGAGGTGTTCAATCAATTGCTGCTAAGTTGGGTCCTCTCCGGGCTAAGGTTGCTTGGAATCTAATCTCAGATTCATCTACATTCCTGTACAGGTTGATACGAGCTAAGTACGGGAAGGATATTTATAAATTCCACGCAAAAAGGTTTAGTTCTCCTACGATAAATATTATTTTACACGGTTTTAAATCCTTGCAAAATGTAATTAGATGGAGAGTTTCGTCAGGTGAATCTATTGATACCTTAAATGATATTTGGATTCTAGATAGACCAATTGCTAAATGGCCTACTTTTGTTGTGAATATGGAGGAGCAAATGCTTAGGCTAGATTACTTTATTTCTAATGGGATGTGGAATGAAGTCAAATTACATAAGGTTTTTGGTCACCATTTGGTGGACATTATTAAGCTTGTTCCTATCTCTACTAAACATGGCGGTGATCAGCTGGAGCTCTTGTTCAAGTGTTCAGGTAAATCAATATCTGCTCTTATTTCCCATAAGCTTTGTGGGAATGGTGATGAAGACCTGCATGGGCGTTGGAGAAGAAACCTGAAGCTAAGGCCTCGGGTTGAGTTATTTTGGTGGCGTTTAACTATTAATACTATCCCTACGAATGAGCTTTTGATGTATAGAAGACTGGCTACAAATGCAGGATGTCCTAGAGGATGTCAGGTAGTGGAAAATGTGGATCACATAGCTGTTTGTTGCGTAAAGCTTATGCAGGTTTTTAATGTTCTTAGGAGTTGGGGGCTCTTCATCCCGATTTTCTCATCTTTTGAAGATTGTTTGTTGGGTTTAAGATGCTTGGCTGACAATGGTCTTTTCCTTGGAAATGTATATTACTCGGCGGTCTTCTTAAGTTGGAAGAGTAGAAATAAAGTTTCACATGATGAAAAGGAGGATAGCTTCACAACGGTTGCGACTAATGCAGTTTGCATGGCTGTGGCATCCTTCAAAGGAAGTTCAGATTACTGGGATTCCAACCAGCTCATTGATTTGTCTTCTTATTGGCATCCTCCTCCACCCGAATGGATTAAACTCAATGTTGATGCTTCTCTAGGGACTAATTACATTGCCGGCATTGGAGGTGTTTTCAGGGACCATTGTGGAAGATTTTTATGTGCCTTTGGAGTCAATGTATGCATTGGGATTCTTCTCAGTTAGAGCTTTTTGCGATCTTCTCGGCTAAGAGGTTCGTCCAAGAATGGATGTATGATTTCAAAGGAATCATCATTGAAGGGGACAATAAGAATGTTATGGATTTGGTTCAGAAGAGTTTTAATAAAATGCCTGTCATAGAGGGCCATTCACAGATGCAGGAATTTTCTTTTCTTAATGGGTTTAATCAAGTTTTATTTCATTATGTGAATAGGAAGAGTAATAAGTTAGCGGATTTTTGTGCTAACTATGTTCGTTCTTTTGATTTCTTTTGGGAAGATTTGGGTAGTAATAATGTTTCTCCTTCCTTTGTTTCTTTACTAAAGGAGGATAGTGATTGTGGATCAATCACATAGTTTTTGTATTTAGTTTTTTAATAAAGCTGCTTCTAGCATTTCTTCAAAAAAAAGAATAAACTTGGTGAAAAATTTCAATTTTCTTGTGTTATCCAGTTTACTATTTTTAGTTCACCTGTTTGTAGAGTGTATAATTCATGAAAGGAAGCGATTTCTCATGCTCATGTAAGATGGGCAAAGTAACTGACTGGGGGGAAAAGTTGTTTGTCAATAAACTCGGATCAAGTGGATTAACTAGCTCTGAAGTATATGATGGCCTCTGTAGAATGATTTCTTTCATTTGCTCGGTTTCCATAATGGAACTTGGTCAGTTCATGAGCTGGTGCTGAATGCGAATAGGTTTCATTTGTGTTTAATAATTGATTGCATTACTGTCGAGCTACTGGCTTGATATACACACATGGATTGCCAACATGAAATTAGAATGTGTTTTAGGACAGTCTAAGCCTAGTTTATAATCTGCCGTAATGTTTATATCATGTCTATGATTTGAATGGCCTAAGGTGACTTACATTGCACGTCAGAAACTACAACCTAGATCCATTAATATTTTGCCTTGCACTCTCTAAAATCTTCTCAATGATTTATTATTATCATTATAATTGAAGAATTTACTTGTTCTCAAGTAACTTTCATTGCTTTCTCCTTGGTTTTCTGACAAATTATTCTTGAACAAAAATAACAACAACAATAACATTAAACCTTTATCCCACATAGTGGGGTCGACTACATGAATTATTTTTCTTCATTGTGTCTTATTAAGAGTCAAATTCTCATTTGAATCTAATAAAAATATAATTTTTAATATTTTTTAATCAAGTCTTTTTAAATCTATCTCTACCTTTCTTACATAAGCCAAATCTAATACATCATAGATAATAAATTGGAGAACTATCTAAAGGGAATGGTAGATAAACAATACATTTACTCATCAAGAAGTTACCTTGTTCTTCATTCTCTTAAGACATTCCTTTTGTTGTGATTTTGGAAGTATACTCTTCTTTTCTATCACAAATTACTCTTCATAGAAAATACGTTGGAAACTGTCCAAAGAGAATGAGAAATAAATAATGCATCTATTGATTGCTCCAGAAGTTACCTCATTTTTCATTCACTTAGAGTTTCAATTTTCCTTGTGTTGTTATATTGGCGAATTCTTTTTTCTTTTCAGCAACTCTCTCTCTCTCTCTCTCTCTCTCTCTATCTATAGATCAAGATAGAGTTGCGAAGAGAATAACCCAATCAATTAAGGTTTTGGTTGGAATCAATCTGACAATATCACTGGAGTGGAGTCATACGGAATTTGATACCCTTAGGAATTCCTATATGTGGGGCGGTGTGGCTAGAGATAGATACAAAGAATTTAGGACTTTGGCTAGTTGCGAATTCCATTGATGCCAGGGCTTTCCTTGGTGCAGTTAGTTAGAAAGATATTGCTGTGATTACAAGAAGAAAATTAGATAGATATACCTAACATTTCTTATCTAAAGTTAGGAACCTTCCAGAAAGATTATCTCGGAATAAAGTAGTATTATGCTTTCTTAAGAAACTGTCTAGTTGAATAATACCATACCAATCAGAGGAAGAGGAAGAGAAATAGATCAATTGATAGATAAATGGTCTTAGAAGGCTTCCCTTTGCTTGTCTATGCTATGTCGGTCATCTTCAGTGTAGTTATCTGAAGATTCAAGTTGTGCAACCTAATCTGCTAATTTACTTATGATTTGATCCTCAAATTGCATCCATAGTTTACTCAAAATGCATCCATAGTTTACTCAAATTGCTACTTTAAATCACGGGCTCTAGTTCCATGACATAATCACTAAGTTCAGCTGACCAGGCACTTCTTACGTTTCGTCCACTTCATTTATTTCTCGCTGTATTGCTCAGGCTTTCACAATTTTTTTTTATTAAATTAGATTGAAAACTACGTTGAGCATATCAAGAAATCCATCATAACTATCACACATCATTTAAAAACTAACCACCACTCGACTAGCCTTTAAATTTCCCAGCATGAACCCCTTGATTTCTGTTGTTACTTGTGTAGGAATTTTCCTTATTCGATGTTTCATGTAACATATATTTCAGCAAGATGGGTTTCAAGAAACAACAAAAATTATATTTATGGATTGTTGTCACTATGCCAGTTTCCGACCCCATGTTGTAGGATTAGGGTGGTTATTGTTGTCACTTTGCCAGTTAAGGTAAATAGGAAATCCACATCACAACGAATGATTACTATTTTTTTTTTCTCTCTATCTTTTGTATTTTTTTTGGTTTCCATGATAAATAGTAAAAGCTGGATATATATATATATATATATATATATACACGCACACAATAGATAATCTTGTTATGATACTTCAAATTAGTGTTTATAAGATATTAAAATGGATTCATAAACTAACCAGATTATTGTTTATAGGGAGCTCAACTTTGTGCTTACTATGCTCAACATGGAGTATGCAAGTTTGGACCGACATGCAAGTTCGATCATCCAATGGGTACATTGAGTTACAGTCCTTCGGCATCTTCTTTAGTTGACATGCCTGTTGCTCCGTATCCTATTGGAATGTCCCCTCCTACTTTAGCTCCATCCTCCTCATCAACGGAGCTAAGGCCAGAATTCCTTCATGGTAAGGATCCTTTTCTGACTCAAACACCATCCGATGACGTCCATGCTGGTTCTGTTGGTCCATTATTAGCAAAGGGCCGATTTTTGCCTCATGCCCTCCTCAAATCCTCTTCACAAATGCCTGCTTCAACCAGTAACATCTCAAAGATGACTAGTTCAAGCTAAGAACCATTTCAAACTATTTTTTGGACTTGACAAGTATATATGATGAAGTTGCAACATGTTCACTGTTCTCGAGGGAAGTGGAGATGTATTAAGATTAAGATGTGTATTCTTATTCAGACAACCTGATTCTTACTAGTCTCCACACCATCCTGTCCCTTACCAGATCAAATCTTTGATGGTTTCTTCTGTTCATATTGTCTCTACCAACTCGGCATCTTTCACTTGAATAAGTTATCCCCAACATCCAAATCAAGGTATAGCAAAAGATTATGGTCTTCCCACCTTGTTCTTGTTCTTTTTTTTTTTTTTTTAATTAAATAACTGCAATTGGGAGTGCAACTGGTTGGAAATTGTCCGGGGAAGCTGTGCTAAACACAGCTGTTTTCATTTATATTGCAATGTTGTTGAAATGAATGTTTTGCAAATATACCTAAATGTTGTATGCATATATAAAGCTCTATGTTGCTCTCGTTGTCGTGTAAATCATCATCTTGTCTAGCGTTATGTTGTGTAGCTCTCATTCTTTATATCAGGGAATAGGATCTAAACTCTAATCTCATCCTTCACATGGAAAGACGTGCAGCCTTGTGCTTTTTCAACAGTGGAAGAACCATATGTACCTGATCGATTTATTCTGTAGTGAGCTTTTAGAGGACCCTAGTTTGGGTGGAAAATTGATGTTCGGTATTTGATAAGCAATGCTACTAAACAATATGTCGTGAAGTTATATTATTATTTGTTTTTTGGGGCTTCAAATAGCCACTATTTTCCCTTTAAACTATCTTCGGGGTGATGTCATTGCAATATAGCTTTGTGGCATATATCCATTCTGTGATTAGACTGTCCATTGACCCTCCACTAATATTTTTGTTCCACGTTAGGATGAATCCTTTAAGAGAAACATTCCTTGTGATTAGGTGTACGATTGCTCGTCTAGCCTAATTAATAGGAGCTTTTGAACTAGACATGTTATAACACCCTCTTTGATCTTATTGGCGGCGACAAAATTCTTGTGCTTCAAACGCTTTTTTTTTTTTTCTATTAATGAAGCTCAGTTTCGGTTTGTATGGTAAATTGTGTTGAGAAGAGTTTCATGCGAGCATCATCTATATAACTTACCATATAAAAAAAGGAAACAAAAGAATGGTTTCTCTTGGTTCTAGATATACTCTTATTTATAACAGAAAAATAATATCAGGATATCAGCACAAGTGTATAAAATGAAACTTGGAAACTGGGATTGATGGATCACGACAGCTGGGAAATTAATAAAGCTTAGTTTTAATCTGAATATTCTTCCGGCCTATCTTCTCTTTCAACCAATCTAAAGAATCAATTGAAGACTTCTGGTCAACTTACTCTATGGAGCAAGCCCAATGCAACGCAATAAAGTGGAATTACTTAGCCTAATAAACAATAAGCAAAAAAGGAATTATTACATGCTATGCTTTTCTTTAGATACACTTCAACATATTTTTGGCGAAGGTCAACTCTCTTTGAACTTTATTTTAATATATAGATTGGTAGGAAACATAATAATTTTGTGGAAGTTTCCTTCTTGAAAGTTACCTCCAGCCTTCCATAGGGATGATGTTGGCACATAATTCATGTTCTTTGACTATGAACCTCAGCTACTACTACCAAATAGTCACTATCTTATCAAGGTAAAACCATCTCTGCTAAACAGCCTCTTCATATTCTCACTTGATAATTTGCTTTCCATTGTCTCTTCATATGAGGAACTCCTAATGCAAAACATCCAGAAACTCAAAACACATTATTAAGGTCATGGGGATAAGGTGAAAGCCCAAAGCAGCGACGATGAAGTCCAAAGAAATGCTCGAAGGCATTGGATTGGACAAGGTCATAAGCTTAGGCCTGTGTAAGGTTGCAAATAAATTGTGCGTTCAACGAACTCCTCAAGGATCAACCCCATTAGAGCTGATTCAAGATTGCTTGATTAACTAATTCAACATATTTGAATACTTTTATAAAACTCAGTTATTAAATAAATAAGTTGGAATAAATTGCTTTTTTGATCATTTAGGATTTCAAACTAGCTAAATTAAGTGTAGTGAACAAGCTCTATTAAGGCTTAATATAAAGCTCGTTAAAAAACTTGATTAATTATTAATGAGAGTCTAAGTATAGATATATGAATGTTAAATATTTTTAAACTTAAAACAAATTATAATATAAATATAGTTTATAATAAGAAAAATATTTATAAAAAAATTACATAGTTTATAATATAAAAAAATTTTATATTCTTAACTTTTATAATACCTATTTTAGTAGCCCAATTATGCAAATTTGCAGCCAAACTCAATTTAGAAGCCTAACTCTCCATCTAGTATTCATAGAGCTTTTTTAGTCTAGCATCATAAGGGAGTTCTTAAGTGGTTGTATTTACATAATGCAAATAACAAGTCACTGCCAAAAAGTTTTGCTGAGCGAGGTGGTAGCCATGTATTCTTGTTGAATTCATCGGCTTATGCTTTTAAATGAACTTTAAAAATATTAAAAATCTTAAAAATATTTAATACAATTTAAATATGCTTTTAAAAATTTAATCAAAATAACATACATTATTTTAAGCTCAAAAAAGCATGTATCAAGCCTAAACGGGCTGTTTGTTTAAGTCTTGTAAAGTAAAAACAAGCTTTAAATGAGTTGCTTGAAAAGAACAAAATGAGCTTCAAATGAGCTGAGCTCAACTCAAGCTCAAGTAGGTATGGATTCAGATGAACCTAAACTTGAAAATTCTCATAAAAACTTGAACAAGTTTTGGGTAAACAAGCCTAAGCTCAAATAGCCATAATCTAAACTCAAGCCCAAACTATTGTTATGATGGTTTTACAATTTTTGGTCCATATTTTGAATTTTGAAAAAAAAATGTAATTTTTTTCTTATAAGATGATGCAAGCATGTGCGAGTTGTGAAGATATTTTTGAATGGGGAAAGAAATTTGAGGCCCTTCAATGTTGGCATGAATTTTATCATAAATATTTGATATCCTTCTTTTTCATCATTAGCTACCTCAAAAAGAATCTCCCTCCAAAATTATTTGTATTTTGAATTGTTTGTATTAGATTATAAATAGGAGTATGAATGATTGAAAATTTAATTTTGGATGCTTTGAAAAATTCTTAAGTTTTAGAACTCCTAGTGCCTTGCAGTTGCCCCCTCTCTTTGTAGGCATCTTGGTGGAAGTTATTCTATCCTCCTCTCTCAAAGGATCTCTTCATTCACTTATGAGAAAACCTTTTCTCTATAATTTAAGCAATCCTAATAGCCTTCTCACCTTTCCTATGAGCCCTTGCCTTGCATGTAAATGGTTAAGAAGCTTACCCATAATTGATTGCCATAGCATCCCTCCTTTCATAAAGTCTCAAAAAATTTAAACCCTCCATTCCTAAATCCCATCACCTCACCAACGTAACCTATAAATCACATTTAGATCTCTTCCAATTTTCCCAATCCTAGCAAAACCATCTTTAATCCCAAAATTGATGTTATATACCACTTTTTTTTCCTTTTAGGATAATGATCTACCTTTCGTCCAAACAGCACTATAAACCATATCCCTACTCACTCAATAAATCTTCCCTCCCTTATAAATTAAATGACCACTAAGCTGACCCCCACACATTCAAATTATTCACCACTACCATTGCAAGAAAATCATCCTCCATAACATGCACCAAGCTTAGTCACCTTTTATTGGCCCATAAGCCAACATAGCCCTCTCTAAATATGTCAATCTACTCTAGATCAACCATCCACGATCTAATCTAATCCTCGGTAGTATTAAACAACAAGCAAGTTCATTTTTAATCCACTCCCAAATTCATACAACCTTAATTAGCTCCATTATAATTGGCCTTTTAGCCCAAATTTATTACATACAACACCCATCTTAAGTCTATAATTTGCATGATCATTTTATCACCTTATCAACATTAATTAAGAGGTCAAAAATCTTCTCACCTTATTGGGACCTCCATCCTTTGATGTATACATGCAACCATTTAAGTATCAAAGGTAGGTAAGGAGCTAAGAGCAAGGTAAAGGGTACTTTGAAGAAACACTTTTATTTGGTAGAATGTTTTGATAACAATAATTTGTAGTGGGTAGCCTTTTAATAAGATTTATGGTTAGCAAAGGCTATGGATCTTTAGTTTGATGTTTAGAGAAATGTTCTTAAGGTATGGTGGAATAATGAGGGGTTTAGAGGGGCTTATGAGTAGAAATCCTATGTCAAGTCCAATTTGGGTTAGTTTGGGCTTATTTGGAAAATCACTTTAGGGAGTGACTTTTATGAGAGATAAATGGCTATAAATGATAGTGGGGTATTAACTAAGGACGTGAAATTATGAATTGGAGTTGATTGTAGTTTGGTGGAGTTTAAGAGATGTCAAAGTGTATGGAATATGACTAGGTCTAAGTATTCCATAGTTCAGCCAATGGTTACATGGAAGTTTTTAAAATGGTTTTAAGATTTTCATTAATGGTTTATTAGTCTTAGAGGTTACTTATGTAGTGGAGAAAAAGTGATTAATAGTTTAGAATAGGTGTTTAAGAGGAGTTATAAAAAATATAAAAGAAAGAATGATAATTACCTATTCTCACCAAAAGAAAGTCACACACTTGAAACCACCAAGTACTAAGCAAATGAAGAGACTTCCTCACAAGTTTATTTCTTTCCAAAAAAAAAAAAGATATTTAGCCCATATTTATTGGCATCATATGACTAATAGGAAATCATTTTTGGAGGAAAAGAGGGAGGAAAAAGGGGGTAGGTTATCATTAATAAGAAAGTGCTTCAAACCACCTATTTTTAATACTTCATCTATACCTAACCATATGCTGGATGACCATATAAGTTTCTAGATGGAAATTAAAGTATAAATTCTATTTAAAATATTTAAAAATATGGGCTCCTATAATTGAGCCTTTTTTATCTTTTTTTTTTAGCTTTGGTCTTTGCTCTTTAAGTTGGATTTTTATCTTGATTATCTTAATTCTCATGATTTGATACATCAATTCCCTTGGACTCAGTTGAATCATGCTATATAAAATTATAATCTATGTAGTTTTCTATCTATTATGGGGTCGAAGTCCTTAAATTAATAGAAGTCAACCATGTGTCATCTTTAAGCAGTTTATTCTTCTAACAAACTAAAAAGCAATGCTCAATAGTTAGAATAGTTGATGCTTCATAAGTGATGATATAATAAATCTCTAAATAAGAGGGATTATGTAAGTGAGGAATTATATATCCTGCTAAAGAATTAGACTAAATAAGTGGAGGTTTTTTAACTCCCTTATATAATAAAATAAATTTAATTAATATATCAACAGGGAAATTAAGGTGATAAGCATTATATTTAATTTTCTTAAGAAGTTTGAAAGGTCCACAGGCCCTTACATGTAATTTCTTAAACTTAAATTTTGGTAATACACAGGATAAATGCAAATCAAAATATAATCACTTTTTTTAAAATCTTTTGTTGAACTATTAATATTTTCCATAGAAACATACTTATCATTACTTGAAGCAATTTTCTTTCTTATGGTGTAATGCAGGTACTGAAAATCTTTAGTATATGAGAATGTAGAATCTAAAAATAATGAGATGGGTTAGCTACATCAATTGGTCATTTGGAGTTCAAGCTTGGGGTTCAAGTTTGGTGTTCTAGCCATACACTATATCAAAATGTGAAGTCTTGGTAGGTTTAGAGATAGTACTATTAAAAATGTAGATGTTGATAATTGTAAATCTTAATTTCCTAAACTTTTTTTCCATAAAGCACATTAGTAGGCTCCGTAAAGTATGGTTAACTACCTTAGTTTGACTGTTGATTTGAGGATGGAAAGTAGATGAACATTTTAATTTTGTGCTTAATAACTTCCTCAAAGATTTTCAACAATATGAGATAAACCTAACATCTTGGTCATATATGATTATTGAAGGTAGGCCATGTAGATACACTACTTCCTTAAAGAATAATCTAGCAATGTGGGAGGCATAATTAGTTTTAGAGTAAGGTAAAGGAGCTATTTTTGAGAATCAATAAACTATCACAAAAATTCCATCATGAACATAAGTAGTTTGAGGAAATCCTAAGATAAAATCCATTGATAAGTCTGACCAATATTTATAAGGGATAAGTATAGCAATGCAGTTTATTGTTTGGACTTTAGCTTGCTAGCTTTAGCTCATTTACATGTTAAACATTGGTTCATTAACTTTTGAACATCACATTTTAGTGAAAGCTAGTAAAATATACTCTTTATCAATCACATGTCCTTACCTATCCCAAAATGACTAGCTATTCCTCTAGAATATAATTCAGAGATAAAAAGTTCTTTAAGTGAAGATCTATGAATACAACACTATTTTACCCTAATCAGATATCCATTAATTAAAAAGAATGTTCTCATAGGGTCAAAGCTTTATCTGTGTTCTCAAAGTAAATTAGATGGAAATTGAGATGAATTGGATACTCATCCTAATGTTATTCAAATCAAGGGATTTTGATTATAAGAGTAGAAATGGTTAAAGTTACCCTAGAGAAGGTATTCACATTTTTACTTTTGATTCTGGTTTAATTTTTACGACAAACCAATTAAGTTGAGGAAACTCGACTCACTTCTTATGTCTAAAACATAGATTTTATTGAGTGTTGATTTATTTGAAGGCATGATGATATGAGATAAGAATAAATTCTCAATGTATAAGTTAGTGATACTAGTGTCTTATAGATTAGATTTCTAAATAAAATTCTTTGTCATATGTTGAATATTGCTATTGTGCCTTACTTAATTTATCACTAAAGAGATTTATTGGATGTTTTTCTTGACTTAATAATCCACCAATTCTAATTCGCGAAGCATCACAAGTTACTATAAGGGTCTATGAAAAATCAGGTAGCCTAAGGATAGAAGCTAAGGTAATCAAAATCTTAACTTGATCCAAGACCTTTTATGCTATAGGGTATAAGAAAATTTATTCAATTATAGAACTTCAATTATTGGGGTAACGACTGTATTGAAGTTCAGAAACTTATCTAAAGTGTTATAGATGGTCTTTATCATTTAGACCAAAAATTGGTATATCATTAAATTAGACAACAAAAAATATTTTGATGAAATGTTTTAGAAGAGTGTTAATTAATCTCATGAAAGTGCTCATGGAATTTGAAATTCCAAAGGGCATCACTAACCATTCGTAGATCCTTTCGAGGGTCTTAAAAGAAATTTTTTATTCTTCTTCTAATCAAGTCCTAATATGGTGATAACCACTTTTTAAATCAATTTTAGAAAAAAGATAGCCCCTAAATGTAAATCTAACATGTCATCCTATCGAGATATAGGAAATTTATACATAATAGTGATTTTATTAGTAGCATGACTATTAACATACATCTTTCATATGCGATCTTTCATTGAGGTTGATAAAGTTGGAACTATACATAGACTAAGACTTTGTTGTATAAAATATAATTTAGAAAGTTGTCAACTTATCTTTTAATCTTATTATTTTTAGTAGGATTCATCCAATATTGGGAAAAGGTAAAAAATTGAGAACTTGAGCTAAGGCAATGGTGATGGGGGTAGTGGAGTAACCTATAGAAGTCAATGGTGATGGGGGTGGTGGAGTAACCAATAAAATTTTAAAATGAATTAGGGCTCTATCAATTCTTAATAATGCTTAGGTTTTCTTTGATATAAAAATTATAAAACCCCACTTAATGCTTAAGTACTTCTCTAAATTCTCTTAGTTGTCACCCTAAGGGAAATTTAGAAAAGCACTTTGAATTGTAATAAAATTATCTAAGTGGCTGAACTCCCATACAAACATAACACAATGACTATTAATAGGAAAATACAAAACAGGTGTCTGACACTGTGGCTCTATAAAGGTCAGCAATATTGCACCCAATAAATGAACTAACACTGATGCATTATTTTTTTTGTGCCGTTATGTCGCTTGTTGATGTAGATCAGTTACTTAGTGAAAAGTCTCATTGCTTCGCTGACAGATTGTGTGCTTGGAAAGTTATAACTACTACGATGCAATGCTGCTGTATTTTGGATGTTGTGGTGGCAGGATGGCAATTTGGGCACTAAGGCATTATTGATTGTGATGTAACGGGGCTAAGATAACAGAGAACTCGATAATGTGAAGTTGATATTTGACCATTACGGTGCTACTCAAAGAGAAGTTGGTGTTGTAATACTGATGGTTTAGTGCTCCGGTGGTGTCTTTGATAGCGCTGTGGCATTTTTTGTTCAAACGTCATCGTGCTATATGAGACTTAGAATTTTATGCCTTTTCTGTATTTTTCCTATATAATACAACTAAGATAACTTATTTTTACTAAAAATATAATACATAAAATAACACATTACTTACACTTATCATATAGCATGTTAAACATGCCCAATAGGTGGTAAGGCATCAAGCAAGTCATAATATGAAACATCGTTAAACTTGAATAGAAGTAGAATGACCATAGTAGGTATGTGAATCTCTTTAGAATTAGGTGTTTTTTTTCTTTCATATATACCAGGTGTAGCGATATTAGATTATTAAATTTGTTTTTAATGGTTCTAAATTCCATATTTTTTATCTCTGAGGTTATAGAAGTTGGTAAAATCGTGGTATTGGAATCAGGATTAGGAATAATAAAGTTATCCCTGATAGTAGGGCTTCTAATGACGATGAGTTAGAGTTGAACACTCTTCTTATATTTGGGTTTGGCATACAAAATTAAAATTTGTTTTGGAGGTACTATGAAGGATGTCTTCTTAATAGGGTTAATTAGTATGAGTTTGATGGTTTTATTATTATTTAGAAAAAAAAATATTTTTCCTATTGTAATGAGTCACATTTAAGTCATACAAGTAGGGTCTACTTAACAAAATCTAAGCAACATCCATGGGGAGGACATCACAAAAAACTTGTTCTTCATAACTACAAATCTTTATGGGAATGTGACACATACTTGGGTTAGGCAAAATTGTATGGTTGAGCTAATAAATATAAAAAGGCTTAGGGTGTGGTTTAGTCTTGAGATTGGATCTTGTGATGGTGTGGGTTAAGATGACATTCATTGCACTTCCTCCATCTATAGCTAACCTACACTTTTTCTCATTACAAGCAACATAAATACTAAAAATATTATTTCTTCTCCAATCATCTATTTCATTTTTTGTTATAGTTAGACATCTCATAACATTGATTTGAGGGCCAGCTATTAACTCTAACTTGTCATTAGAAGTATGTGTATCATTATATACTTCTTCTCGATCATTATCTATAAGAGTCAATTTCTTCTAATAAAAGAATTTAGGCTTTACATTAGTTTTTCATTTGATTTTCTTATGAAACTTAAATTAAATGATCTCTTTTTTTTTTAAACTCCAAAAATAGGAGCTTTTGGCAAATTGGTCTATCTAGTAGGTCGCATGATGTAGTATATGGAGGTACTCCTTTCACTAGAGTAAGAGCAAGGGCACATGAAGCTTAAGGCACAAGGGAATCATAAGGATCCATTCTTTTTGTGTTTATTTTATGCATTTGATCTTATGTTCTTACGTATTTTCAAGCATTTGGTGTTGTAGGTGTTATGTGAACTTCATAGTTGAGTAATTTACTTTAATAGATCTTTACATTTATGTCTTTGTCAAGGTGAATGAGGAATGAGATGAGCATGCTAGTATGCATGAGAGAATGACGTGGTTATAAATAGTTGCTAGTGGGTCCAGTTAATGGGCTAGCCCCTCCCTCCTTTCTTTTTCCCCCTTTATTTTTAATTTAAATGAAGGGAAGTGTCTCTTTATGTGAATTTTCAGTTGTATTAAATATTCTAAGATTAATATGAAGGATAATTTTGTTTGATTACATATTTTAGAGAATAAATTTCATAAGTTTTGAGGATTAGTAGTTGGATCTCATGAGCCCAGTGCACTCTTAGGTTTTGTTGATAATAAATATTTTTGGTTAAGCAACTCTAAATTTTAAGTCTATGCTCAGGTTATCATTTTTTATACTAAAATGTTAGGTTGAATATACATGATAGTGATATATTCAAATAATAAGGATAAAGATCCCAAAATTGTAAATGATTAAGAGTGTCAAAATTAGTATAGTGTGTGTATTTTTTTATTTTATTCAAGACATTATATGTAACTTGTGCAAAATGGTCAAACAACCAACCAGACACTCATAAAAAGGAGCTAAAATACTAAGATTTGAAAATTAATTAAAATTACTTGATTTCTTTGAGAAATCATACTATAGAATTATTAATGACATAGATAATAAATCAAGTTATATTGATTAAATTAAAAATACAAGTTAAAAGAATATCTAATTTAACTATACAATTTACTTTGTATGGTTAATTATTTAAAATAATTTCAGCTTTTCTTTTTGAATTTTCATAAATAGGAAAATTTTGAATTTCAACTAATTATTATGTTATATATATATATATATATAATACTTTATGAATAATTACATAGCTTGCATATTTAGGACCTAAAAAATTTAGACATTGAATCAAATTTAATAATCTGAAGATTCATACAATATGATGTATATTGTATAATATGAACAAATAGGAAATAAGTTTGTTAGATCATCAATCAAATAGGAACTTTATATCCATTGAATTGATCACATTATATGATCATGATAGTATAGACTGATAAAAAAGAGTTTGATTTATGGAT
Source organism: Dendrobium chrysotoxum (assembly GCA_019925795.1). Lineage (NCBI taxonomy): Eukaryota > Viridiplantae > Streptophyta > Magnoliopsida > Asparagales > Orchidaceae > Dendrobium > Dendrobium chrysotoxum. Next base: position 20,876,396 of record CM034297.1, read on the forward strand.
TTTTGATGGGGTACGATTGGGATCTGCTATGTTTAGTTTATGTTGAAATTGATACAACCCCAATAAAAATTTAAGTGCATGTGCCGATTAAGTAATTAAGTGTTTGAAAGAGTGTCAATCCCATGTGAAAATATTATAATACATAAAAAATTCTCTAGTACCATTTACTCAAGCTACTTAATTTATCCTATGTAATAAAATCAAAGGTAATTTCTATTTCTAAAGAGAAATGTAGAAAATTGTGAAGATTCCCATAGTTAAAGTGTTTTGGACTAATGATAGTGAAATAACCTAAGTTCTCCTAAGTAGGCTATCCTATGTTAATTGTGAATTAGAGCATATACATCCTTAGATATCTATCAAGCTTGTAAGAATGTAAGGAAAAGTTTATGGCCTTTCTATAATTATTATATCTTCATAGATCCTAGAATACTAAACATCCTATGTCTAGACATGGAAGCATTCCATTTCACTTCTCCTATTTATTCCAACATCCCTCCGTCGAGGCATATTATCACACTAGATGTTAATTTTATACATGGCCACTGCATAAATTAAATGATGAATGGGAGATATTAAAAATAATTATTGATACTTCAAATAATAAGAGTCTACATTAGGAATTAAATAGGTATTCACATCATTAGTCCAAAAGTATGAGTTTAGCTGACCATGTAATTAAAATTGAACAAAATAATTTCTATTTATTGCTCAAGAAAGAAAATACAAGTACAAAAGTTGAAGAAAATATTACCTAAAATAAAGAATCCCAAATAAATCCTATTGATAGACTCTTCCCAAAGTGAATCTCCCCTTAGAACTTTGCTTTCCACTCTCCTTTCCTCTCCAAATGAATGTTTTCTCACTATAATGTTGACTAACCACTCTAAATGACGTATCTCACTATTCTTTGATCTCTCTAAGGCTCTCCTCTATGTTTTACTAAAAATCTTTCACACAGAAAAATAGAAAAACTATTTTTACTTATTACAAAAATGGAATTAGGTGTCACTATGGGAAAATAAAATACCATGCATATTCAGGATGCTCTATTTTTGTGATCAATTATGGAATTAAGAATAATGTACTATCTTAAAAGATGTACATGATATTCTATAATAGATTCAAAGACAAAAATAGGGTTTTAAAAAAAATTTCTTTTTTATAGTTAAATACAAAAAAAATTCATACCGTCTCAAAAGCCAGACATGTCATTCTAAAATAGTATTTAAAAATTAAAATAGAGTTCTAAAAAAATTTCATCTTTATAATCAAATATTATAGAAATAATATGATATCATCTTGAAAGGTGAACATGATATTCTATAAAAGTATTTGAATACAAAAAAAGGTTTTGAAAAAATATATACATTCCCAGAGATCTTTCTCCAACCTTATGGGGATAAGATATGGGGATAAGATATGGTTTATTTTAATATGAGTTAGGGGTTTTCGATAAAGGAAAACCTTTATGTGAATCTCCTAAGAACACTCTTGATTGAAGGAGTTGAAAAATAATTTTTTAGATTTTAAAAGTTTAAGTTAAGGATAGGAGGTTTTAGAATTTTTAAAGGGGATTTGTTCAATGTTGAACAACTCTTTCTAGAGGCCAAAGAATCAAGAATAGGGAGCACTAAGATTCATAGACTACTCAGAAGTGCTCTAGTTTATCCTATATAAGGCTTTGATATTTTAGGATGAAATTTTATATTTGAGTTGACATTTTATTAGATAATTTGGGGCTTATATTCCTTAATCATGAGAATAATGAAATATTCAGAGTGTGAGGACTTATCATATATAATCAATCTCAAAACATAAAATTAAGTTAGGCACTACATTGTAATACCCTGAACCTATTCTAATGACGTGCAAAAATATATGAATCTTTTCTAGACTTATATCTCTCATGGAGTGGAATGCCAGCAAAACCACTTAATCGATTTCAAAACCATGATTCCAGTCAAATGCAAGATGGGTAAGCTATTTTTATTTAAGGTTTTGGAATATAGGGTTGACATCTAGAGAAAATCTTAAGTAGCCCCAAACTTATGAAGGGTAATTATAAATCCAAAGCTAAATGTAATTAAATTTTAATTAATTTTAATTTACTTCTAATGCAATGCATGCAAGTTGGCTCTTATGAAATAATTAGCATGTGAAGTTTTAAAAAAGGCTTAGAAAATATATTTTTATCCTAAAAGACCATAACTCCCTTGAGACAGAACAATAACCTTATAGGTCGGGTGGTCTACTTCTACTTGGACGCGGGGTGGTTACCAAATCAGCATGGATGGGATTTTATGCTCCTGAAGATCCTTGAAAAGATGAATGGTATATCTTATTAAGAATTCTCTAGGAGTAATGAGATAATGCAATATCCCACCTGTCACCAAATTTTAAAATAGAGGAGGGTGCAGAAGGCTCCCTAATTATATATTTAGTGGATCCTTGACTCAAATCAGTTAAATATTCCTTAGGTATCACAACCAATCAATTTTTAATAGTTTTCTCAAGCCATTCCTTAAAAGTTATGCAATCTTCTAACTGGTGACTAATAATTAGGTGATATGGGTAGTATTTGGGCTGCCCCAACTTAAACTCATTCAACTTCTTAGAATATGGGAATTTGAACCCTATATTTTTAAGAGATTTTTAAAGAACTTTTTAATAGATTCCCTTTTAAATGAATAAGTTTTATTTTTGAGGCATTCAAATCTCTCCCTTCTCTCTTCTGAAGTGAGGTATGGATGAGATTTAAACTATTGATTATTCTATTGTTTATTATATTACTGATACTGAGGATGTTGACTATGATTTTCTACCTATATCTGTATCAAATGCTTCCCTTTTTGAACTAAAGACATGAATCCTAAAATCTTTTCTAGAACCTCCTTAGGTTTTAATTTCTTCATTTCTAATGAAGATTGATTTATTAAAAGTGGTAACTAAGAAGTTTCCTCTTGAATATTTGAGGCTTTAACTAATAACTTCTTAAAAGTTCTAATTATAAAATCTTTCAACAAAAAGGCAATTAGATCATGGATATTTTTTAATAAGATCTTTATAGCATGCTACTCTTGTAACTACTACTCACATCTCATGCTAAGATTACTCCATCTCACGATATAGTCTACCAAACTTTCAATGAATTTCTTCTTATCTACAATAAGATCACCAATAATGATATGATTCTTTGCACTAGTGAATATTTTTACAAATAAATTTTCTGACACATTGAAGGTAAGAACCAACTTATTAGGCAATTTAGCATACCAATCAAATGTAATATCAGATAAGCTACTGATAAATTTTCTGAACAACAGTGCATCACTACCTCCAGCATTATAGCAACTAGCCCTAAAATATGAAAGATGTTATTTAGGATTACCCATACCATCAAAGTTCTTGAATGAAGGTGGTAAAAATCCTTTTTGATAGGGAACCAAATCATATTGTTTCTTGTATGGTCTATCTTTTAGAATAGATGAAGTACCTTGGGATTTTGCTAGTGCCTCTTTGACCTATTTTTCTATCATATATTTTTTATATATAGATTGAACTAACTCTACTTCTAACTTTACTAGTATATTCTCTACTTCTTCTTTATGAATCCCTTTGCCTTTAATGTTAACTTGCACTAATTTAACAAGTGGGATTTGACCTGCACGTCTGGTGTAAGAGATGGTTTGCCATATATGATAGCAATCATAGCCATTATCTCCTCCAATTTATTTTTCATTATTGAAATTTATTCATCTTTTTTATTTAATTATAATATAAGATGTTGAGTTAAATCTATTATATCATCTTCTCTAACCACATCATCTGATGCTTTTGCTTTACCTTTATCCTTTTCTTTTTCTGTTTGCAAGGATGAATGAGTATCAACCATGTTGATACTATTAGACATATCTTTGACTTGCAAATCCATCTCTATATTCTTTGCATCTTCCTACTCATTTATCTTGTCAGATACCCTCCTTTAGATGGTCAGCCATTTTTTGATAAATCTTCTGTCCATGTTGTGTGGGTCGACTGGAGCATACTCTCTAACAGATGATGATTCAACTATAAATTTTACTTTCTTCACTCTCTCCTCTGCTACACTATTTTAATGAGTGGTTAATGCAGTCAGAGTAGTAACCATTTTGGGCCACCAAACCTCTCCCTGTTAGATAATAAGGCTAGTTGATTTTTTTTATTTTTAGCCTCCTCCTATCAAGCAGAAAGATGATTTGCTACCTTATAAATGATGTAGGTTGACTCTTGATAGATGTTAATTTGAGGAATGACCATAGGTTCTAACAAGAAAATTCTTTTATTAATTTGAAGTTGGGGGAGATATGGGATTATACCCTTGACGAGCTAATGCTCCATATCCTAGAGATTTAACAAGAGTTCCTTGACTTTAGTAATTAGATGATGCTATATGATCAATAGGAGCTGAAAACTTCTTTGATTCTTTATAACCATTTATAGTAATCATTTGTTAAATTGGATCTGATTCTTAAAATTATACCCTTCATTTAGTAGGGCGAGATACTTCTCTTTCTCTCACTATATGTGTTTGTATTCTGGTAGAAATAACATCCTTGACACTTTTAGAAATTCATTCTTAAACTTTCCATCACCAGTAGAATAGTCTTGGATTAATCTATCTAATAAAGATTTAAAAAAATTTCCTTTACCTTTTGGATAAGAAAGGTTGGAAATGATTTCTACAAAAAGGGCTAACAAGAGAATTTTCTATCCTAATCAAATTCTCTTCTCCAGTAGCAGCTGATAACAGATGCAAGTAATTTCATCCAACAATATAGAGTTTACTACTACTTCAAGAGTTTTAGAATCTGTATTTATTTCTGCATCAGTGACAGTGATGATCAAAACATTCTCTTCTAACAATTTTTCCTTCTCATCCCTCCACTTTAGACGACGATACATATTTGCGATGCTAATATTTCATTATCTCTTTCACTCCAGAAGATGGTCCCAGGTCAAAGTTCTTAAAAATAAGCATTTCAGTATTGATAATAAACTTTCCTTTATTATTTATGGCAATCCACATCAATAGGAATATATTGATTTTCATGGGATGGCACAAAAAGTCCCATAAAATCTAATCCCCAAATATCAAATATTTTTTAATTTCAAAATATTGTTCAAAAGCATTTATTTTCTTTTTGAAATACTTCTTGCCCTTTGAAGGATTTTAGAAGTAGTTCTAAAAGCTCTAAAATATCCCTCGTAATGAGAATCATGACACTCCTTAATGATTGGTTCTATTTCTTCTTCATGGACACATGTTCTATAATTTGATCATTGCAAGATTTAAATTAATAAAGTTCATACAAAAAATAAAATTTGGTATCATGCGAAAACTCACTTTTGAATTAACGATAAATCATAAGGAAGTATACCACTAACAATGAAATTAATAATGTCAATATACCAAGGTGATTTATTTAAATGTAGACTAAATAATTATTCATAAAAAAAAATTCATTAATCATACCCTCATTTGATGCATGGTTTTTAATAGAAAGTCTAGAAAGATGATCAATAATTTGATTTTTAGTACATTTTTTGTCAAAAATTTCTACATCAAATTCTTGTAATATAAGAATCCACCAAACCAATCTAGGTTTAGTGTATTTCTTTGTCAAAAGATATTTGGAAGTAGAATGAACAATATAAATAATTACTTTGGTAACAATCAAGTATGATCTAAATTTATCAAAAGCAAAAATAATGGTTAGCATATCTTTTTTAGTAATTGCATAATTACATGGTGTAGAATTTAAAGTTTTACTAGTATAAAAAATGACATGAAATTTCTTATTTTTCTTTTTTTCCAAGAACCGCACGCAAAATAATGTTGCTGGCATCACACATCATTATAAAAGGTAAAGACCAATCAGGAGCAAGAATAGCTGGAGCAGTAATCAAATGTTGTTTAAAGTATTAAAGGTTTCAACACAAAAAAGAGTTAAATACAAAAGGAACATCCTTCTTTAATTATTGTTATAATGGTTTATATATTTTAGAGAAGTCCTTAATAAATCTCTTATAAAATCCTAAATGACCTAAGAAAGTTCTAATTCCTTTAATAGAATTGGGAGGAGATAGTTTTTCTATCAGCTAAATTTTTGCAATGTCTACCTCTAATCCTTTCTTAGAAATCGTATGCCTTAAGATAATGACTTCAATTACAATAAATTGACACTTCTCTTAATTTACCACTAAATTTTTTTCTACACATATTTTCAAAATAGAGGTTAAATACTTAAGACAAGAATCAAATCTAGTGTTGAATACAAAGAAGACATCCACAAAAATTTTAATATCCTGCTCAATTAAGTTTAAAAAGATTGCATCATACATCTTTGAAAAGTAGTAGGAGCATTACAAAGACCAAAAGGCATTCTCCTAAAAGCAAAAGTTTCATAAGGACTAATGAAAGTAGCCTTATCTTGATCCTCAAGTGCAATATGAATTTGATAATATCCAGAATATTCATCTAGAAAATAATAGAATGGATGCTCTACCAACCTATCTAGAATTTGATTAAAAAAAGGCAAGGAAAAATTATCTTTTCTAGTGGCTTTATTTAACTTTGTACTATGCAAATCCTCCTACCTATGACAGTTCTTATGGGAATAAGTTCATTATGTTCATTTATTATGATAGTTAATCCTCTTTTTCAGGAAGACAATGAATAGGGATAACCTAAGAACAATCAGAAATAAGATAAATAATTCTAGCATCAAGCCATTTAATAATTTCTTTCATAACAATAGTTTTCATGGAAGGGTTAAGTCTTCTTTAAGGGTCAGCTTTTTGGGTATAGAATTAGCTTTTATAAAATTCTATGCATGCAAATTAATGGACTAATCCTGTTAATGTTAGCAATTATCCACTCAAAGCTCTTTTATAATCACTCAAAACCCTATTCAATTCACTTTCTTGATATGGTTCTAAATTGGCTAAAATGATTACATGAAGAGTAGAGTTATTACCTAAAAAAGCATTCAGATGACAAGGTAAAGCCTAAGTTCTAATTTAGGGGCCTCTTCAATGGATAGTTTTATAGTTTCTCAAAAGAGAAAGTTTCTAACAATTTAAAATTTCCATTAGTCAAACTTTCATTCTCTTCATTTGTTACAACAAATTTCCCTAACATCTATTTATTCTTTTCATCTTCTTCCTCTTCTAATAATTTTCCTTCTAATAATTCTTCCATTAGAGCCTTTAATATCTTCCAAATCCACCCTAAAGCATCTTTATTATTTTCTTGAGAGAATATTATAGAATTTAAGCACATTAATTGTAACCTCCTGATCTTGAACCCTCATAGTTAATTCACCCTTTTTCACATCGATCATGGCTTTTCTAGTAGCTAAGAAAATTCTTCCTAAAATGAGAGGTATTTCCCTATCTTCTTTCACATATAGAATAATAAATCAACAAGAAAAATGAATTTATCAACTTTAATCAAAATGTATTTTATTACCCCTCTTGGGTAAGTGCAAGATCTATAAGCCAACTAAAGAGTAACAAAAGTAGGTTGAACCTCTCCTATATCTAAGTTTTTTAAGATAAAAAGTCACATGAGATTAATACTAGATACTAAATCACATAAGGCTCTCCCACAAAATTTGTCATAAATAGTTATTGGAATGGTAAAAGTCCTAAGATCATTAAGCTTTTAGAAAATTTCTTTTGAAATATAACACTGCACTTTTTAGTTAATGTTATAGTTTCAAATTTCTCTAGCGACTTTTTTGGTTCAAAATATCCTTCCTAAATTTTGTATAAGTGGGCACCTATTCTAAAGCTTCAGAGAAGGGTAAATTAATGGTTAATTTTTTAAATATTTCTAAGAACTTTGAGAACTATTTGTTAATATTTTATTTGATTAACCTTTGAGGAAAAGGTGGTGGTAGTCTCTATATAACATTTTTAATTAATTTTTCAAGTTCTTTTATAAGGTCAGGTTGTTTAGTTGAAGATTTAATTTTTACTTGTTCATCTTCACCATTATTATTCTTAGGTAGATCTTTATCTTTGTAAGGGTCTCCCAAATCTTTCTCACTTTTAAGTTTAATATTATTACATAATTCTTTCAATTTTTAATAATTAATCAACCTAACAAGATGTTGTTGACCTCATTTTTGTATGAGGTAACTAGGACTTTTCCCAGACTCTAGATCAATCCTGACCCCAGATCAATCTAGCCTCCAGACCAATCAAGACCCTAGGATTCTTCCAGACCACTTCAGACCCTAGGATCAATCTTGACCCTAGAATTCTTCTAGACTCCAGATTCAAATCTAAACCCTAGGATTCATCCAGATTTTAAATCAATCAAGATCCCAAACTAATCTAGATCTTAGACCAATCTAGATCTCAGATCAATCTAGATTCAGATCAATCCAGACTTTTGATCAATCTATATTCAATCCTATCTAGATTTAAATTCCATTCAAATCTCTAATCAACCCTAACTTCAAATCAATTTAGATCTCAAATCCATCTAGATTTCAAACATATTTAAGCTTCAAATTAACCCTGGTCTTCAACCAACCAAGGCATAGTTACTTCAACATCCTATTAAGCTTTAGTCCAATCCATCCATTCACAATCATCTAATTGATCATGAGTGATATGGATAATTCAAATTCAAGCAATAAAACCCAAAATCCAGATCAAATCTAGATTTCCAGACCAAAATCTAGAGTCACAACAGGCTTATGTCCTAAAGGCCTTTTTAAGTGATTTTTCAAACACTTCAAACCCTAGATAAAAGACCTCTAATTCAGAGTCTATCAATTGCATATTAATATGAAATGTATCGAGAGCTAGCTCTCCAAATTTGAGCTCAATCTGAGACCTCTAACCCTAAAAACTGAATTGAAATCCAAAGGGTGTAAAACCTTCAAATATTAACGGCCTATGCCACTAGACCTGCCATCTAGTGGAATCTGACCTTAGAGCTTTCTCCAAAGCCTCTAATCACTTTTAGACCATTGATCATGACTTGTTAAGTATTAAACTATAATTTGGTGGACCCACTTTGATCCACAGTTGATCAGGGGTTAAAATGACCAAAATGCCCCTTAATAGCAATATTGGAATTTTCTCTGAACACTAATATAGCCTTTTCAAACCAAATCTCAGAACCTCTTCTAATGCATCCTAATCACCATTAAGAGTGTAATGGACTCAAGCCCAAACCCCGATCAAGCTTGGTTGACTAGGTCAACACTTTTTAACCAAAATACCCCTTACGGGTTTCTACTGCCATTTCAATCAAGATGATCTCATCTATGTAAGGACCTATTCCATTCAATTTAAAATCTCAAACCAAACCTGTTGAGCCCAATCCTTAAATCTGGGTCAAATTGGTTGACCAAGTTAACTAGGGTTGGCCCAAATACCCTTTAAGGGCTCAATAAGTCATTTTGACCAAATTGAACTCCTAGACCTTGAAACCACTTCCAATAGACTCAAACCATCATTTCAAACTAGTTAAACCCAAACCCAGCCCCTGGGTCAACTTGGTTAACCAAGTCAACCTAGGTTGACCTAATGGCCCTTTAGGGGTTTAAATGGTCAATTTGATCATTTTGACCATCCTAACGCTTGAAACCACCTCTACCAGACCCCATTCATTAAACCAAACCCATTAAACTTAAACCCAGGTCTTGGGTCAACCTAGGTTAACTTGGTCAACCTAGGTTGACCTAAATACCCCTTAAGGCTTTAAATGGGTCAATCTGACCCATTTAGTCAATTTCAGCAATTCAAACCCTCAAATCCTTTTCATTAAGAAGTTCAAGAATATTAAACCCATTTGAAATCAAACAATGGTTCATTTGACCAAATCAAGCCACTTTGATTTGGTTAAACCCATTTAAAATCCCTTACATTATCTCAAACTCTAACCTCATTGGCTTAACCTTCATTCTATCTAAGGTGTGGTGCCACCTTGCATGCCACATCAGCTACCTTAGCCCATTAACTAGTCAAACAGTCAATGGAGGGTCAAAGTAGCCTCCAAATGGATTAAACCCTTGATTAAACCTCTTGAGCCTAAATCCTATTTAACCTCAGCTATTAAGACTCATTCTAGAATATTCCCAAATCTTTTCCTAGCCCTTAGATTAGGATCAAATGGCTTAGATCACACCTACATGCCCATGGGGGGACCAAGAGAACTTTCCATATGGCTTGTCCTCTTGTCCTTGATTATTCCTGCTCCCAACTACCCCCTGGACATGTGGCTACATCTTAGCAAGCCATACAGTTGATCTCAGTCGTCCATGATGGGCAAGGATGTTTGAATAGGGTAAAGACTTCAAATCAAGCTTAATTCTACTCAAGCTTTTCTCTCACTACGTAGAGCTCCTCTAGCCTAAACTTTAATTTATTTGAGCTCTAAAATAACTCCTCTACACATTCCAAGTCAAAATCCTCCGGTCAAACGCCACCGACAATGCTCCTTCGGCCACCTTGACCTCAACTCTGTCTAAGGCTTATAGTAGGTAATCCGGGATGTTTCGAGCTATGAGTCCAACTGGGAAAGTGAGCGTGGATAGACTATAATTTTAGAGAATCAAAAACCTGAAAGATCCATTGATTTGTTCTCTCGAAATCTTAAACCCTAGCTAGAATCATTTTGGCTTAATTAACTTTCTGTTAAGTGATTTTCAAACTATAAAAATACCCCCACATGATTTATATTCATGTGCTTAACTCTAGTTTAAAATTTTGTTTGATTTTGTTGGCTAGATCGAGTGAACGAAGCAATTTTCTATTCCGAGGGCTTAGTTCGCAATCTGCGTACGTTCTATGGGATCTTAACTATTGATCTAAAATTAATGGCTAAGATCCCACTGTTATATCCTTCAATTTGACCACATGGAGGCCTTGATTAGCTGGATCCTCATCCAGCTAAATCTTGATCGTTAATTTGATACAACATGCAATCCAACGGTCGGGAAAATGCTCCTACATGGATTAGTAAAGCCGCGGCTGTATCAAATTAACGGTCGAGATCATACTGTATGAAATGTCAGAGAAAAATTTTTTCATCTCTTCAGCTCAAAAAATTTTTATGCATACGCTACAGAATTCGTATTGTACAAAATATTTTTGTACAGTACAAACAGAACAAAAAGATAGTACATGGAAAAAACCTAGAAAACTTCCAAAGTAAATTATTTTTCCATTTTTTTATTAAAGTACAAACAATAAAAAAAATACTAAGAATAAACAAAAATAGAATAAAACATACAACTTATACAACACATACTTGACATAAACCCACATACACACACAAGATAAGTTTGCAGAATTTTTAATTATACATTAAGAACAATCACCCCTAGACTGATCCTTAAAATGCTAAATGTGTCAAAAGCTAATGGTTTTGTGAAAATATTTGCAAGTTAATCCTTAGTAGCAACATGATGTAATTCAATTTCCCCTTTTGCTACATGATCTCTAATAAAATGATGCCTTATATCAATGTGCTTAGTTCTAGAATGCTGAATAGGATTCTTTCAAATGCATATGGCACTAGTGTTATCACAAAAGATTGGAATTATGCTAAAAGAAAATCCTAAGTCAATTAACTATTGTTTTAACCAAAGCACTTGTGGAACACAACTTCCTAAGGCAATATATTCAGCTTCTGCAGTTGAAAGGGCTACTAAGTTCTATTTTCTACTAGACTAAGAAACTAAGGAGTTTCCTATAAATTGAGAAGTTCTAGAAGTGCTTTTCCTATCAACCCTACAACCAGTAAAATTTGAATCAGAGTATCCAATAATTTCAAAAGCATTGCTATTCTTAGGATACCAAATTCTTAGATTTTGAGTCCCCAAAAGATATCTCATAATTCTCTTAAATGTAGTCAGATGTGACTCTTTTGGATCATCTTATAATCTAGCACACAAACATACACTAAACATGATATCTGGTCTGCTAGCTGTCAAGTAAAGCAAAGATCCAATCATTCCTCTAAACTTCTTTTGATCAACTGATTTTCCTTTAGGATCCTTATCTAACTACACTGAGGAACTCATGGGTGTATTTACTGGTTTAGCCTAATCCATTTCATACTTTTTAAGGATGTCCTTAATATATTTTTACTGACTCAGAAATGTTCCATCCTCATCCTGCTTAATGCTAAACCCTAAAAAGTAACTCAAGTCTCTAATTAAGCTCATCTCAAATTCCTTATTATTTTTGAAAATTCATCACAAAGATTTCTATCAGTAGATCCAAACAAGATATCATCTACATAAATTTGAATAATGAGCATTTCATCTCCTACTCTTTTTATAAAGAGGGTGGTGTCCACACTCCCTTTTACAAATGAATGTTCAAGTAGGAAAGTGATTAGCCTTTCATACCAAGCTCTAGGTGCCTGTTTAAGTCCATATAATGTCTTTTTCAATTTGAAAATATGATTAGAGAATTGTGCATTATAAACATCCTCTTTTATCATCCCATTTAGAAAGGCACTCTTTACATCCATTTGATACAACTTAAAACCTTTAAAATAGGCATAGGCTAAAAGCACTCTTACTACCTCAAGTCTGGCCACTAGGGAAAAGGTCTTCTCAAAATCAATTCCCTCAATTTGATTATACTCCTTAGCCACTAACCTTTATTTATTCTTTACAATCACTCCAGAATCATTCATCTTATTTTTAAATACCCACTTTGTTCCAATAACACTTTGATCTTTCGATCTTCTACCAATTCCAAAACATCATTTCTAGCAAATTGATTCAACTCATCATGCATAGCTAGAATCCAAAACTCATCCAAAAGTGCTTGATTTATACTAGTGGGTTCGATCATTGAAATAAAAGCGGAGTGATTCACTTTTTTCCTCAATCCATGTCTAGTCTTAACTCCTTCACTTGGGTCTCCTAAAATCAACTCCTTAGGATGACTCTTGGAAAAATTCCATTCTCTAGGCAATGGTTATTCTTCTTCATTTTCAATCCTCTCTTCCACTTTTTCAATTTTATGTCCATGGGTTATTTCCTCAACTTCATCTTCATCAAACCTAGACCCTCCATAGTTATCTAATTCATCAAAAATAACATGAGTGGTCTCCTCAACTACCAATGTCCTTCTATTAAAAACTCTATAGGATTTTTCAACACTTGAATATCTTAAAAAAATTCCTTCATCAGATTTAGGATCAAATTTACCTAAGAGAGTTTTTCCATTATTATGTATGAACACTTTACATCCAAAAATATGTAGGTGTGAGAGGTTGGGAATTCTACCTTTAAGAAGTTCATAGGGTGTCTTTTTTAATTTTGATCTAATGTACACCCTATTCAATACATAACATGCAGTACTAACTGGTTCAGCCCAAAAATATATTGGAAGTGAATATTTTGACAACATAGCTCTAGCAGCTTCAATTAATGTCCTGTTCTTTCTCTCAACTACTCCATTCTGTTGAGGTGTCCTAGAAGCTGAGAAATTATGGTCTATTCCATGAGATTTGCAAAAATCATCAAATAATTCATTTTTAAATTCTCCCCCATGATCACTTTGGATAGTAATAATTTCAAATCCTAGTTTTCTCTGAATCTAAGTGGCAAAATCTCTAAACTCCTCAAATGATTCACTCTTATGATTTAAAAATCTAATCCATGTGAATCTTGAGTAATCATCCATAATTACATACCCAAATCTTTTTCCTCCTAGACTTAAGGTACTAACAAGTCTAAAGAGATCCATATGAAGAATTTCTAAGGGCTTGCTAGTTCTAACTTCCTTGATTAAATTGAAGGAGGATTTGACTTATTTTCCTAGTTGACATGCATCACATAAGTGATCTTTTATAAAGTCTAATTTGGGTACTCCTCTAACTAACTCTTTTTGGGTGATTTTCCTAAGATTTCTCATGCTAGCATGATAAAGTCTTCTATGCCATAACCATGACTCATTAAATATAGTTTTCAAACAAAAAGCAGTAGAAGATTTTATAGAATTCAAATCTAGCATATACACATTATTTACTCTATCACCATTCAACATAATAATTCCATTTGGACTAATTACACAGCTAGTAGGCAAGAATTTAATATAATAACCTTTATTGTACAATTGACTTATGCTCAATAGATTGTGTTTTAAGCCTTTTACTAACAGAACATTTTTATTCACAAAATTCTTTGAATTTCTAATCATACATGTACCTACCACTCTCTTGGTGGTATTATCTCTAAGTGTAACCTTGCCTCCATTCTTGGCTTCTAGTGATATGAATTGATTCGTATCTCCAGTCATATGCTTTCAATAGCCACTGTCCAGGTACCAAATACTCTCACGAGGTTTAGTGTGAGATCATTCCTACAAAATCATCAAACATTAAACTTGGGAACCCAAATAAGTTTAGGTTCACGTCTTGACAATTTTAAACCAGATTCATGTGTGATATGCTGTGTTTTATGCATCTTAGGTCTCCACATTAAATGTGTTCTATGATGAATAGTATAAGTATGGGAAATATGTCCAATCATACCACAAGAAAAACATTTTACTCCAGGAAAAGGATTTACCAATCTATGTGCACTATAAGATCTTCTCCTAGATTTTGAACTAGTGGACTTGTGATAAGATTTGTGAAAATCTTCAAGTTTGGGTGGAATCCTATTTTCCTCAAGTGATTTTAACTTAACTTTAAGATATGAGTTAACACTCTATAGAATCAAATTTTCAATCTTCAGGTTATGCTCTCTACTATCTGACTCATCTATAAAAGTTTTGAAATCATTTTTAAGTTCAGTGTGTGATGATTTTAAAAGTTCATGCTGTTTGTTCAAATCATCATATTCATCCAGTAAAGTCATGTGGTTGCTATCAATTAATATATGGTCTTTTCTAAGGATTTTAAATTCATTTTGCAGCTCTAAGTAATCCAAATTCAACTTAGCATGCAGTTTCTTTAGTCTCCTATATGCAGAATCAATGTACTCAAAAACTTCAAATAATTCATCATAACTTAAGTCACTTACCTCCTCTTGATCCAAATGATCAAGATTATCAGCCATCAAGTATAAATTTGTGACTTCCTTTTCAGGTGCTATTTCTAAGGAGTCTGTAGCTGAGTCTGTCCAAAATGCTTGCTGAAGTCTCTTCTTGCCCTTTCTATCCTTTGGTTTCTCCTTGGCTTTCTCCTTACTAGGATTGGCTTTGAGATTCAGGCAATCTGTCTTTATGTGTCCTGGCTTCCTACACTCATAACAAATAACATCATTAGAAGCCTTAACATTTTTATGAAACTTACCCTTGTTCCACTGCTGGCATCTCCTCTGCTTCCTCCTTAGGAAACTTCTGAATTACCTTATCATTAAAGCAATGTCTTCCTCATCCTTAGGTAGTGACTGATCACTATCTGAACCATCCACCTTCAATGCTATATTCTTCTCCTTCCGTTTATCACCTGCATCAATCTGTCTTTGAGTCATAGATTGCTCGAAAGCAATTAGTGATCCAAGAAGATTGTCAATAGAATAGATATTTAAATCTTTTGATTCGGTTATGGTAGTTATCTTTGCATCATAAGCAATAGGCAAACAATGAAGTATTTTATTCACTTTTTTTTGCATTCATTTATTCCCTACCTAAAGCTTGCAATGAAGTAGCTATATGTGTAAATCTAGTTTACATGTTAGAGATTGATTCATTTAGTTTCATGCGAAAGAGTTCATAGCCATGTAAAAGAATGTTCAATTTAGTTTGCTTCACTTCATTTGTACCTTCATATGTAATACAAAGTCTATCTCAAATTTCCTTTTCAGATTTATAAGTAGAAACATGCATATAGTCTTCAAATTTAAGAGCACAGAAAAAGCTATTCAAGTATTTTACATTTAATTATGCTAAATCCCTTTCTTCTACAGTCCAATCAACAAATGGTGTTTCAACTCTAATGCCATCTGTAAGTCTAGTAGGTGAAGTATAACCATCCTGTACTAACATCCACATGAGATAGTCAAGAGATTCTAAAAAAGTTGACATGCGAGTTTTCCAAAAAATCAAACGGAATGTTATCAAATAAAGGTGGTCTAGTGATCGAGTAACCTTCTAAAATATTTTGGTTTCTAAAATTAGCCATGATCAAATTTTAAAAAGTAATTTAAGCAGTAATTTTTGAAATAGGCTCTGATACCACTTGAAAGTGCGAATAGGTTGTTTGACCTATTGATTACGTCCCTAGGCTAACCAAGAGGGGGGGGGTGAATTGGTACTTTTAAATTCTCTTGGATGTTTTTGAAAACCTTTTTACTAAAAGAAACTTTATATAAATCATACAGTACGATCCACTTCATATAGTGTGATCAGTTATGAATTTTTCAATTTCCAACCACAGAACATTAAAGTACAATACAGAAAATAAAATTGTAGAAAATAAAATAAGAATAGAGAACACTAGATTTTATAGTGGTTCAGTCATGCATGACCTACATCCACTCCCTAGAGACTCCTTCTCTAGGTATTGCACTAAACCAAAGTGACTCTCCTTTTGCCCCCACAGCAAGGTGGAGAAGCCCTTACAAACTCTCTTTCACCAAACCCCGGTGCGACAAAGAACCGTCATCCTTTTTCACCCTTCTGGTGAAGGTAGAGAACCCACTCATCATTTCACACCCTCCAGGTGTCGACAGAAAATCAACTCATCCTTTCACACCCTCCAGGTGTCGGTAGAGAACTAAGCATCTTTTTTTACCCTCCTGGTGATGGCAGAGAACCAGACCTTCTTCAAAGATCTTCTTGCAAGAGTCTTCAAAGATTTAGGGAAGAGACTAAAGTACAAAACTTTGAGATCCTTACACTTGGGCAACCTTGTGAATCCTCTCACAATTTCCTCTTCAAAGATCTCACTACACTAACTCTCAAAAACTCTTCCTATTCACTCTCAAAAAAAATTCGTAGAAGAGATGATTAACAGTCAATTTTTAGGAGCCTTTTATTCAAAGGATAAGAAAAATTGTCAAAAAACTAAAAAATTTCAAGTTTTATGAAGTAAGATCATACCGTACGATCGATAATCGTCCCGTACGAACAATGTAAAAAATGAACGGTTCGTCCCGTATGATATCCCATACTTACCATGTAAGCCCTATTTCATACTCTAGAAAATAAAATATGAAATCAAATCATACTATACAAACAGTTCAAAAATAAATAGTTCATCTCGTATGATACCTCGTACGAGCCATGAAAGGCCCATTTCGTACTCTGGAAAATGATGTACGAAAACATTTCGTACTGTATGAAAAATTCAAAAATGAATAGTTCATCCCATACGATACCTCGTATGAATCATGTAAGCCCCATTTCATACTCTGAAAAATGATGTACGAAAATATTTTGTACTGTACGAACAGTTCAGAAATGAACAGTTCGTCCCGTACGATACTTTGTATGAACCATGGAAGCCCCATTATGTACTCTGGAAAATGATATACGAAAACATTTTATACTATACAAACAGTTCAAAAATGAACAGTTCATCCCGTACGATACTTCGTACGAACCATGGAAGCCCCATTTTGTACTCTAAAAAATGAAGAACGAAAATATTTGTGCTGTACGATTTATACTTAGAAAATTTTTTCTCGCTTAATTAGGCAGGTTCGTAGGCTTTAAGAGGAGAAACAAGATAAATCGTCCCGCACGATCTAATATTGTACAGTACGATTAGTTTTAACATAAAATTATTTGTTTAACTCCCCCTGTGTGTTTGTGCATGATTACTCAATTACGATGACATCTCTCAGACTCAAGAAAAAGAAAAAATACAGACTCCAAGACTAATTATCTCTAATTCACTCAATTTGAAGTCTTTCACTGTCTGAAATGTGATTTTTCCTGAAATGAAAGGTTATTACACCCAAAAATAGAATGTTTAATATTTGTTAGGAGAAACAATAAACAAGCAATAAGATCAAACAATAAGATTTTGTAATCATCAAAAAAATCATATCAAAAACTCACTCGAATAACTAGATTTGCATAAATCTCAACAATAATACCTTTTTTAGTTCAATATAGGCAATGCATATTCAATCCTTTCCAAAATCAACATCAAATTTTAATTCCTCTCAAATATGGGCTATGATATTTTACCCTTGGGTCAATTAGCAAGGTAAAAGAGTCGAGCTAAAACCCCTTAATTTTACTCCTAAATTTGTAAACCTTCACGTTGAGTCCACATTCAACATGTTGAGTTTCAAAATTCAAGAAAGATCCAGTTCCAATTTTTAAAAATTCAAAACTTTGTCAAAATCCTTTCAAGTCAACTTCAATTGTCATTACTATATGTTTTCTACAACATTCTCTTCTAGTTTAACGTATACAATACAAATTCAAGCCTTTGATCAAATCCAGATTATGACGTTTCACTCTAAGCTAGTCAGTGCAGTGAAAGAGTCAAATCAAGTTCCTCAGATTTTACCTTTAACTCTATATACCTCTATGTTGAAAGCAAATTCAATGTATTGAGTCTCAAAATCTGAGAAAATCCTATCAAATTTTCAAATATTTAAAATCTTTTCAAAAATTTCCTTCAAATAAATCTCGATCATCATTGCCATATATTTACTACAATGTCCATTTGTATTTTGACGTATGCAATGCAGTTTTAAGTTCAAACTCAGGCCTGATATTTTACCCCAAGTTAACTGGTGGGGGTGAAAGAGTCGAGTCAAATTTTTTAAATCTTCTTCTCGAATTTGTAAACCCTCATGTTGAATGCAAACTCAACATGTCGAGTTTCATAATTTGAGAAAATCCCTCAACTTTTCAAAATTCAAACCTTATTTCAAAAAAAATCCTTCAAACCAGTTTCAATTATTAGTGCCATATGTTATGTTATGATTTTCTCTTGTGGTCTAACATATGAAACACAAATTCAAATCTCTCTAGCTAGATCTAGGTTTCAACATTTCATCCCAATTCACTTGGTGGGATGAAAGAGTTGAGCCAATTCTTAAGATTTTCATAATAATCCTATAAACCTGGATAACTAAGTGACACTCTATATAGTGATTTTCAAGATTGGCAGAAGATCCATCAACTTTAATTTTAAAATTCAAAATCTTTGTCCAATCCAGACTCTAACATTTCTCCCCTAAGTCATTTGTTGAGATGAAAGAGTTAAGCCTGATTCCTTAGATCTTCATCTCAATTTTATAAACCTGCACATTTGGGTGAAACTAAGTGTGTTGAGTTTCAAAATTTAAAGAAGATCAGTTCAATTTCAACTTCAAATTTGAATTCAATTTCAATCACAAATCCAAATTCAATCGTAACCTTTATTTCAAATTTGATTTCGACCCCTCAAATTCAAGTCCAATTCAAACTTCAAGTTTAAATTTAAGCTTCAATATTTCACCCCAATTTGATTGATGGGATGGAACAGTCAAATAGATCCTTTGAATTTTCTCATCAACTGGTAAACCTTTATGTTGAATACAAATTTGACATATTGAGTTTCAAAACTTGAGGAAAAATATTTTCAATCAATCAATTCAATTCCAATCTCAAAATTCAAGCCTTTATCAAATCCAAACTTGGATATTTTGCACCAAGTCAATTGGTAGAGCGAAAGAGTTAAGTTCAATTCTTAAGTTCTTCTCATCAATTTTATGAACCACCGTGTTGAGTGTAAACTTAACATGATTGAGTTATAAAATTTTGAATAAAATCGGTCAAGATCAAAATTCAAATTCAATTTCAAGATCAACTAATTTAAGTCACTTTTTTAATTCCAAAAAATTGAGCATACTCAAATGGTTGGGAAACTCATCTTCCCCCTGGATAGAAACTTGATAATAGAAGAAATCACCTCTGGTAACTCGGTCTAGTTTGGAATAGAATTTTAAAACTTCAAGTTATCAGTCAATGGAGAAATAATCATTGATCTTTCCACTGGAACTCAAAAGGATTTTCCCTTAGTGGAAGTTACTATAGGGTTAGGAGCTAACTCCCACATCTCCAAAATGGAGGCTGTTAACGTTCCCTTGCCCACTGTACCCTCTACTTTGGAGGATAAGGAACATGAACCAGTAACAATGGATAAGAGGCCATTTATGTTTGAAATTGGGTCAAGTTCTAGCACCACCTTTGCCATCAAAAACAACAAGAAGAACTATCTTCGAAGAGTCAGAAAGAAGGTCATCAAGGCTAGAAAGATTGATGAGTCTGAAGCCTTGCAGCTAGTCAAATCTGAGGTCAATCGAGAATTCATTGCTCCTTACACATACCCCCTCCTTGGTGGAAATCATTTCCACCTTCTTCTTGTTGCCCAAATGAGGGAGGTTGTGAGAAGAGCAGCACGACCTCCACAGTGCTCTTTTGAGTACAACACAAGAATCAATCAAGACAGAATTGAGCAATCACCATCAATAGGCCATAGGCCCCTAGTTGGGGAATATGACCCATCCACTCTACTAGAGGATGTTAGGTCACGTTACTTTACGTATCCCACTACATCATCTATAGAGGAGGAGGTGTAGAAACTACTTGGGGTGCCACTCTCCTATCTACTAGGCCACTAAAAATGAGAGAGGGGAAATAATCTAAGATTGTATCAGATAGTAATACCATTGAAATTTAACTCTCAAAGGGGTCCTATCATGATAAATCTTTTGATTAAAATGATGCAGCATCTTCTAGGGATAGTGCAGACTCCATAATAGCCTCTTTCTCCAAAGAGATTTCAGGAATTCAATTCCATATTGATAAGAGTCTTGCCACCTAGACTTGTAACCTTTAAAGAAAACTTACCAAAGTTCTCAAGTGTATTGGGTCCGGATAACCATGATAAGTTGATTCATCATTTTAATGGAAATTGACCTTTACCTTAAATCTCAAATAGGAGAGAATTGTTGTTGACTCCACCAGATACTTAAAATCCCACCCTCCCAGCGCTCCTATGGGTTGATTTGCCTTCTTGAATTAAAATCTGTATCAAACCTAAGTTGAATTTAGAAATGAAAATCCATTCAATCTTCTAGCAATTTTTTATCTTAATAGGCATCTCTTGCATACTTTGAATCTATTCAAAGATTTTCCTAGTCAAGTTGATATTCCCGTCAAAAGATTGGGTCTGCTTTGAGGGTTATTCTTCCTTGTATAAGAGAATGATTTTTCTTCTCTAATACTTGAGATATAGTCCCAACATTCAAGAGAGAGCCATCATTTTGAGATTTTAAAGAAAGTAAAGTTTCTTCTAAAAATAATTGAAATCAAAAGATGCATAAAGTGCGCCAAAATTTAAGAAATGCATAAAATGCACCAAAAGTTCAAAGGATGCACAAAGTGCGTCACCAAGAAAAGCGAAGAAGAGTAAAAGGCCTTCTTTCCTTTCAATTCTTAAATCTTAAAAAACCTGATTGTCTATTAAGAAACAAAAATTTCTCGTACAAGAGAATTAAAAAGAATAAATTTTTCTATTAAACTTAAATCTTTTTAAAATTAATTTTAATTCAAAATTTATATAAGGGAGACCCAAGTTTAGTTTCTACAAAATTGGCTTTGGGTCAACAAAACTTAAATACTTAAACCTTTCTAGATCTATTGGAGTCAATCCACTTCTCACTATACTTGTGAATTTGTTCCCATTTTTGATTCTGATAGGGTCGAAATATCTAGAGGAAAATTTTTAATAAAATGAATGAATCCTCTACTCCTGATAAAAATTCAAATCTTATCCTTGAGGAATATGTGTGAGTCCTTGTATATACGCATCTTTTCGTTCAAGGCCTTCTCTGCAAAATCACACTCTATACTAGGTCCAAGATCATTCCCACCTAGAGATGTGTTTTACCCACTGGGAATTGTAGTTCAAGATCAAATCACAACTGAGCAGAGTGCCCAACTCCTATTGGAGGAGCTCGAGGCCCTGTAGAGCGTCATCTTTAAGACTCAATAAAACTCACAGTTGTGCAAATCCCGAATGGTTTAAACTCGCGATAAGATTGTGTGATTTAGAACTTTCCAAGAAAGAGACTTGGTCCTGGTTCTTTGAATGCCTATCTTAGCCTACTGAGAGATCAGTGGGGGAGCTTGAACCAACATAAGAATGATCTCTTATCATAGAGATGATCTTTGAGAATGGTTCAAATATTAATTGATCAACTTTGAAGGATGCCACCTAATATTTTTAAATGTTGGGACGGCTCTTCAGAAAGTACCATGCCAGATTAGTATCAAGTTCAACATCAACAAAACACTCTTTAAATTCAAAAAATTCCTAGATTTAAAAATCCTCAAAATTCAAGATTCAAATTTAAAAAATCAAATCAAATTCAAAAATTCAAAATTTAATTTCAAGAAACCCTTCGAATTCAAATTCATCAAATCAAATTTCAAATTCAAAGATCCTTCAAATTCAAAATTAAATCAAATCAAATTCAAAGATCCTCTGAATTCAAATCTCAAATTCTAGAATCCAATTTTGATCATCTATATAGAGCAAGTTTCCTCCACACACGATCATCCAGACTCGATCCTCTATGTGGAACAAGTTCCCTTTACACATGATCATTCTAGACTCAATCCTCTATGTGGAGCAAGTTTTCTCCACACATGATCATTCCAGATTCGATCCTCTGTGTGGAATAAGTTTCCTTCCCATATGATCATCCTGACTTTATCTTCTATGTAGAGCAAGTTTCCTCTCCACAAAATCATTCACTAGTGATGGATATGCCCTCTTTGGCACCATCCTAATTTTCAAATTCTAGACTCAGTCTTCCATGAGAAGACATGCTTCCTTCTCAAATGATCTTCCAATTTCTTTTCCTTTAGGATAGATGTGAGTCATCATGCTTTCTTTCCTTAGGATTAGATCCACTAGTGATGGAGCACGCCCTTTGTGGTCCTTCCTAGTTTCAAAATCCAAATTTGATCTTTTGTATAGAGCAAGTTTCCTCCCTATATGATCATCCAAGCTTGATCTTTTGTATAGAGCAAGTTTCCTCTCTATAAGATTATCATTTAGTGATGGAGCACGTCCTCTGTGGCACCATCCTAAATTCAAAATCCAGATCTGATCCTCTGTGGGAAGAAATGCTTCCTTTTCATGCGATCATCCAACTCTCTTTTCCTTAAGGTTAGATGTGAGTTATCATGCTTTCTTGCCTTAGGATAAGATCTACTAGTAATGGAGCACATCCTTTGTGGCACCATCCTAATTTAAGATCTAGATTCGATCCTATGTAGTTAGTAGTTCTTCCTTCGTATATAATTTTTAAATCTTCTTTTCCTTAAGGTTAGGTACTTCCTTCTTTAAGATTAGATCTACTAGTGGTGGAGTGTGCCCTCTACGACACCACCCTGATTTCAATTTCAAATTCAAACTCTAAAATTCCAACTTTCTTCTCCTTAAGATTAGATGTAAGCCATCATGCTTTGTTTCTTTAGGATTAAATCCACTAGTGATGCAGCATGCCCTCTATGGCACCATCCCAGTTTTAAAATCCAAATTTGATCTTTTGTGCACAACAAGTTTTCTCTCCACAAGATCATCCTTTAGTGATGGAGCACAGCCTTTATGGCACCATCCTAATTTAAAATTTCAAATTTGATCCCTTATGGGAAGCAATGCTTCCTTCCCACTCGATCATCTATTTTTCTCTTCCTTCAGGATAGATGTGAGTCATCATGCTTTCTCTCCTTAGAATTAAATCTTTTAGTGATGCAACACACCCTCCACGGCACCATCCTAGATTCAAACTCCAGACCTGATCTTCTATGCGAAGCAATGCTTCCTTCCCACATGATTATCTAGTTTTCCCTTCCTTAAGGACAGATATGAGTCATTGTGCTTTCTCTCCCTAGGATTAGATCTTCTAATGGTGGATAATGCCCTCTACAGCACCATCCTAGCTTCAAATTCAAAATTCTAAGCCCGTTCTATGGGAAGCAATGCATCCTTCCCATGAGACCATCCAGTTTTCTTCTCCTTAGGGTTAAGTGTTCTCTTTCCCTTAAGATTAAACTCCCTAGTGATGGAGTATGTCCTTTTTGGCACCATCCTAGAATCAATTTCAAAATCAAGCTTTCTTTTCCTCTAGGGATAGGAAAAGGGAAATATACTTTTCCTTCCCTTAGGATTAGATCCGCTAGTGGTAGAGTACACCCTCCGTGGCACTACCTTAGTATCAATTCAAAGCCCGATTCCCCAGGGATAAATTTTTCCTTCTCTTAGGATCAAAATTCCAGACTTAACTTTTTAATCTGGTAAATGCCAATAGGTATAATAGAACTTCATTCTATTATATATATTGGGGGTTCATTTGTTGACCTGATATTTTTGTGAGGTCACTAGGATTGTTCCCAGACTTCAGATCAATCTAGCCTTAAGACCAATCTAGACCCTAGGATTCTTCCAAACCACCTAGACCCTAAGGTCAATCTTAACCCTAAAATTCTTCCAAACTCTAGATTCAAATCAATCTAAAACCAAGGATAAATCTAGACCTTAGAATTCATCTAGATTCTAAATTAATTTAGATCACAGACTAATCTAAATCTTAGACCAATCTAGATCCTAGATCAATCCAATCTTTTGATTAATCTACATTTAAGCCTATCCAAATTTTAATTCCATTCATATCTCAAATCAACCCTGACTTTAAGTCAATTCAAATCTCAAACTCATCTAGATTTTAAACCTATTTAAGCTTCAAATCAATCCTGATCTTCAACCAACCCAGACATAGTTACTTCAGAATCATATTAAGCTTTCATCCTATCCATCTATTCATAATCATCTAATTGATTATGAGTGATGTCGATAATTCAAATTCAAGTAATCAATCCTAAAATTCAGATCAAATCTAGATTTCTAGACCAAAATCCAGTGTCAGAGGCCTATATCCTAAAGACCTTTTTGAGTTATTTTTTAAACACTTCAAACCCTAGCCAAATAACCTCTGATTTAGAGTCTATTAATTACATATTGATAGGATAAATCTCTAGAGATAACTCTCCAAATTTGAGCTCAATCTGAGACCTCTAACCTCAGAAACTGAATTGAAATCCAAAGGCTAAAAATCATTGCACTGCCAGACAATGATTACGTGGATTGGAGTACCCAATCCCGTTGCGACGCCTGTCCCTCCTGCCGCCGTCGGCGACGCTGTTTGATTAAATTGATTATAATTAATTTAAAATCATTTAAAATCCTTTTTTAAATAAATATTAAATATTAATTATAAATTAAAAAATACATATTGTATATCAATATTCTCAAAAAATTAAAATTTTTAAATTAAAACTAATATTAATTTAAAATATTGAATTTATTTTAAATTATTTTAAATATTAAGTATTTTAAATTCATATTTAATTAAAAAATTATATATACTTAAAATATTTTCAAAATTTGGTTTATATATCTTAAATTTACTCTCTGATTTTTATAAGATATTTTAATACTTATATTAATTTAATTTTAAAATATATTAAATATTACTTATATTTATTTATATTAAATATAATGTTTAATTATTAAACTATTCAAAAAATAATTAAAATTCCAAATTTAATTAAGAAGTATTAATATTAATATTAATATTCTCAAAATTCAAAATAACTTAGTTTAAAACAACATTTTTTTAAAATATTAATATATCTTTTAAATAATCATTAAATACCAAGTTTTTAAATATTTAATTAATATTTAATTTAAATTAAATTCAAATAATTTTCAATATTAAAATAGAATTATTTTAAATAATGTTAAAATTTTAGAAAATAATTAAAGTTCAATTAAATCTCATTTAAGAAATATTTTAAATATTAATTAAATATTAATTTTTTTAAAAACTTTTAATTAACATAAAACTTAAAAAAATAAAAACAAATTCAAATTTATTCAGGAAATTACAAATTATATATTAATATTTTTGGATTTTTAAGAATTTTAATTTAAACATAATTTTAAATTTTAAAAAATAATTTATTTTGAATAATTTGAATTATTTTGAATATTCTAATATTTAATTAATATTTTATATTATATATTTTCAAAATTAAAAATTTATTTTTAAATTATTTTTTAATATTTAGAGGATCTTCAATAATTTTTTTAATTATTTTGTTGATATTTTAAATTTTAAACTTTAACTTATGTTTTCCATTTATAAGGATATATGTATATATTTTAAAACTTTTTTTTAAAATTATATATATAAGTTAAATCTTTTAATGTTGAGAGATCCTATGAAATTATAAGCATAGATTGAGCTACTTGAATAAAATTGATGGGAATGATTAGTGAACAATCATATCTTGATTGTTCATTAATATTAATCTAGTCTTTAGATATAGGTCTTATGTTTAATTCTTGCATATGTAGGATGCACACACACCCACTTGGCTTTAGGGCTCTCCTAGTTCCAGGATATGATTATGATGATTGTGTATGCATTTACATGTCTATCAAGCGTTAGTTAAGATATTGATTCAAGCCCATTCAACCTAGTGACATCATTAAGGATAATAATTAAGAACATGCTTAGATAACTTAGATTAATTTTAATAATTAGGATACACTCCCTATTAACTTGGAACTTAAACCATTTAATCTTAGTGACATTCTCTCCTCTCAAAAAGTTTATAACTGACTTTTAAAGTCATGAAACCCCTTAATTGATTTATTTAAGATTAAACCCTCAATTAAGCCTTACTACTTTCAAAAATTCTAATAAATCAAAATAAAATCTAAAAAATACAAATAATACCTCTAATTGACTAGAATCCAATCCTTAATCAAATAGAAATAAAACACCTTATATTTGACATTAGATTTAAACTTAAAGTAATTTTAATTAAAAATTAATATTTAATTAATATAATTTTAATTAAAATTACTATTTAATTAATTTAATTAATTAAAAATAATTAAAAATTTTAAAAAAATTTCCAAACACTTGGGAATCTTTCCTTAGGTCATTCCTGACCTTGGGAGTCAATTTTAACGAGTTGGGATTTCATTTGGAGCAAAATCAATAAAAAGCCCCTTAATTAAATCAATTAAATAATTCCAATAAATGCTCAAACTTTTAAAAATCATAATTAATTCAAAGAAAACTCTAAATTAAGCAAACTCAAAGGCATTCAACTCCAATTAAGATATGATATTTATTAAAAGAATCAAACCTTTAAAAAATTAGTCAAAAACAAAAAGTCATCCATATGGTCAAACTTAAGTCAAAATCAAGTCAAAACTTCAAACCTACAAAACTAAATGTAGAAAAATCTAAATCCAACAAACTTATTGTCTAATTACTCATCTTAGGGTCTATTATTTTACAAAAATACTAACTTTCTAGAAATAAATATTAATCTTAAAGAACTTTTGATCCCTTTAATTATTATATTTAAATAATTCAAATAATTTGAGAAAATTCAATAATTGATTTAAAAATCTAAAAAATCTTAATCTAACTTTGAAAATAGCAATCAATAAATTTTAATTAAAAATTATCAACCTTCAAACCTTAACCAATTTAATTCACTTAACTATACCGATTACAACTCGGTAACTCGGGCCTACGAGGCTATTAACTTAGCCCCAAGAAAGGTGAAATAAACTTCATGGCCCTGAATTAACAAAGTTAGTAATTACCCAACCTTTAGAACACATCTTAAAATTAATATTAAGTCATTAAGATTTAAACTTTAAATAAATATTCCCTTAAGCCTTTCAACCAACCAGAACATCAAACAACTTTAACTAATTACCCTGCGTAGGACATATCCAAACCACACAACCTGCCTCACATGCTTTAGATGGTTTTTTAGGACAACCAACTCTAGTCTTAGGCTAGGCTGATGTTTACTTTTTTATTGTGTGTCGGGTTTTCTGTGGTTTTTACTGTATGTTGGTTGCTAGTTTAGATTGATTGATTATTTGTTTAATTTTTATGCACTCTGTGATGTGATTAATTATGCATTAGATTAACCCTAGGTTATAAATAATTTATGCTAATTTAATCTTGTGCAGATGGCCATACTCATACAAGGCATTTAAAAGCTAAAGGGGGCAAAATAAATAAAGCTTTAAATTAAAGATATTTTCTACAGCTGCTTCAGAATGCTTAAGTCCCGCTTTAAAATTAAAAGAGTGTGGCCAAGCATGGCTCTGAATTGAGCATTTTAAAAATATTTAACTACTTGAGAAGTTTGATTATTTTAAATACTTAGGATAACCATGCAGGTGTTCTATAAT
This sequence comes from Dendrobium chrysotoxum, assembly GCA_019925795.1. Taxonomy (NCBI): domain Eukaryota; kingdom Viridiplantae; phylum Streptophyta; class Magnoliopsida; order Asparagales; family Orchidaceae; genus Dendrobium; species Dendrobium chrysotoxum. Next base: position 20,904,687 of record CM034297.1, read on the forward strand.
TTTCTTTAATTTTGAGATTCAATGTATTTAATTCAAATACTGAGTTATAATATTCAAAGTGCTTTGAGATGGGATTAAATATCTAATATAGAATTCAAAGAGGAAGGGACATCCCTTAGTGGAGAGTCCCTCTTTATTTGGAAATCCAAATTTGAACAATTTTAAAATTTCCAAAGAGAAAAGATAACACCCCTTTCGAGGGGGAGTTTCTTTTCATTTGGATATCTAAACTTGACGATCCAAGGAGCTCGTAGAAATATGAAGAAGTGAAGAATAAGAAGACCCTTTCTCAAAGTCACTTGAGTCTTAAGAGTAGAATCCAGATTGATGTTAGTGGTACCCGACCACTTTACTTTTTCTGCAGACCTTGAGTTGTAATATTAAGTGGCACGTGCCACATGGACTTTAATTTGAATATTAATTTGATTGATTGTATTATTGATTCATGTATTGATTGCAATATAGGATTGCATATGTTTAGTATTTTTTTTCACTTTTGCATGTTGATCTTTGATTTAGCCTGGAACCCTATCGGAGGCTCGTAAGGGTATGAATAAACTATGTCTACTTTAATTAAAAATTAAAACATTTTAAGCTCACATAGAAATCTAACATTTTAAAAAGTAAGCCCGGGACCGTTGGGAGTTCTCAAAAGCATGTTTGTTGCATTTTCTTTCCTTTTGTTAGGAACCTCCCTGCCCGCTGGTTTTGGTAGACCACCTGGCCTATCAGGGTGCAAATATATCATGGGGATGCTATGCATTCTTTTAGGAAAAGATCCATTTTCTAAGACTTTTTAAATTGCTTCATTCTGATTTAAGTATTTATCGAGTCAACTAGTATTCATTGCATTAGTAATAAACTAAAGTGTGTCTAAAATTATTAATTATATTTACTTAAGTATCAATTTACCCAACATATGTTAAGGGGCCCATTAGGATCTGCTCTAGATGTCAGACCTAATTCCTTAAACTCAATCTTATTAACATCCATACTACTCTCATATAAAAGACCGGATACATGATTTTGAAGCATTTAGGTGATTTAGCTAACTCGCCAATCCAGGCTAGGGTAAGTCTAGATCCTATATTGCATTAATTAGGGTTGGGTCACTAATTTTTAGTACCCAGTTTAGACTTAGGTTCTAAGGCAAGCTCAGGCTTTAAGACCTCAACTGTCAGGAATTGAATCCCAAATTTCTAATAAAATTAATCATTCAAACTTAAATCTCTTTAATCAAATTTAAGCCTAATATATATGATAAGCTGAGGTATTTCTAAAGTGATTCAGAATCTAAAGACACCTCCTAACATTCCTCATTTGATCTCCAAAATTAAGTGTTCAACCTTGATCCAATCGGGCTTGAAATTCCAATCCTTACTTCTTGATATCAAGCTTTAAAAATTTTAAATGATATTTATACCACTATTTTAATCGAGAGTATTCGTAGGAAATTTTGATTTCCCTATAATGTAATTAATTATAAGGGCTTACGCTCGTAAGAGATTTAGAAACCCAGATCAAATTTTCAAAATTAAAATTTCAAAATCTCAATTGATTATCTTTGGGAAAATCAAACTTGATGATAATTATCATCATTTTTTAATGATCGATAGTGATTAATATCTTCTTTCCTCAAAGAGATATATTAATTATAATTATAATTTTAATTAGGAAATTAATGATCCCTTTATCTAAATTAACATAGTCAAACACTCGATCAAATTTCATTATGACCCTTCAGGGTTATATATGATTCTTCCTTGAGTTACGATAATCAGGTAAATCTAAAGTTTTGCAAATCTAAACCTTTTAAGGAATGATATATTCAGTTTTTGAGGTGATATATCATTCATAATGATGTGTTTGATTTTAAAATTAAAATTCCAAAAATTAATCTTTTTCAAAACTCAAACAACACTTTTTTCAATCAAACAGATGCCTTGTTTGGTCCTCAATTTTCTAAGAGTAGTAGATTGATTATGCAATTGGATTCATAGTTCTATAACAATATTTTCCAAAGGTATCTTTCCATTCCTATCATAATAGAGTATTTTTTAGGGGAAACCCACAGAGAGGCCTACGCATTTATATAAAAAAGATAGTACAAGGTCCTTAAAGGGAACTCAAGCTCACTACTACTCTGAAGAACTATAAAGATAAAAGCCAAAACATCTAAAAGCTTGAGTTCCCTTCTAAGCACAGGTACAAAAAAACCTAGCATTCTACGTTGCATAAGGATGAGCACCCAAAAAAGAATAATGCTAGAAAATATAATAGGCAGCTCCAATATCCTCATCAATAGCTCAAGCTAATCACCTGCATTAAATACAATCTGCAAAAAAAGATAATACATAAAAAAATAATAGTAACAATTGTAATAGAATATAATAGGGTGACAACACCAAATTAAATACTAATTGCTAGCATCAGGTAAGTAACCATAGCCAAAGATGAACCACTGCAAGTGCCACCAATCCATAACCATATAATACACCATAAAAACCCTAACAATGGATAAAAAGTCCAACCCCAAAGAGCAACCAACAGTAGAAGCACAAAGATGGTCACACAGAACCAACCCCATAATAGCCAGCCTATAGAATCAAAGGAATAGCCCAAAATGACAAAAAGGAGAATATAAGAAGCTAAGATAAACTGCAAAATATCATAAACATAATCCCATAATATGACAACACTAGGACATAACATACTCCAACTGAACCAAAGCAACCACCAAATAGCCCCAAAGAAAATGTAGATAGCCCAGCCACCCGTAAATCGCAATCCAGCAATCCAGAAAAGATAAGAATGCAAGTTACAGAAAGCACCGACAATTCTCAAAAGCCCACACAAACAATCCAAATAAAGTAAAAGGCATATAGAGCTCAGGATAAGATGAAACTAGAAACTATCATAAGGGATAACCCAAGGTCCCTCCATCATACCACCCAGCCTAAACCACCAGAAATAGGCAAATAGAGAAAAATAGTCAAAAAGCCAGCCCCCAGCAAGGCACACGAGATGGGGCCAGCGATTGCAAAACACCTTGAGAAAATTACAATGCACCCCACTGGTAACAACAAACAACCAACCAGCAAAGAAACCTAAGAGCCAAGCCCAACACAAACGTAAATAGAGATAACCCCAGAAAAACTTGCACACAATCGTAGACCACCCAGCAACCCCAGGGGAAGACAAATCCATAGTCGAAGATTGCAACGACAACCATTTCCCAATATAAAGAAAGGGGATAGGAGAGAAACCAGTAGGATTCCCTTCAACAATAAAGGTACAATCATAGCTCATGCCTCGGGTAAAAAAAACCATAAAAATAATCAGCCTCGAAACACAGGAAGAAAATAAATACTCCAAGCCAAAACAGGAGTAGGAGACATAACTAACCATCAGAAAATGCTCCAGATAAAAGACCGCACCCTAAATTCAAAATCTTAATGATAACACTACAGTTCTACGTAGTATTGCACTATGACACTTAAATTTTTAGGATCTCTATTGATATTATCATACACATTTTCCTTGCCTCTAACTTTTAAGTTATCTAATTTCTTAGAAATTGCTGTAACTTGTATAATGAAAATTGATAAAGCATCATATTCATAAATTCCTACTACTCTATTAGAATTTACCCTATCAGCACGCAACTAGGAATTATTTATAGCCATTTCCTCTATTAATTCATATACTTCCTCAAATGTCTTAAACATTAATGATCCTCTAACTGCAGCATCTATGATTGCTCAAATAAATATTACTAATCCATAAAAAGTTATTTGAATAACCAATCAATCAAGTAAAGTAAGATGAGGGCATTTCCTAAGCATTTACTTAAATCTCTCCCTACTCTCACAAATTGATTTTCCTTCAAATTGGGTAAAAGAAGTGAGATCAATTTTATGTTTGGCAGTCTTTGAAGGTGGAAAATACTTAATAAGAAACTTATGGGCTTTTCAAGTTGTTATAGAGTATGGGGGTAAAAAATATAACCATATCTTAGCTTTATCTCTTAGAGAAAATGAGAATAATCTAAGTCTAATATCATCATCACTGACAGCAATGTACTTAAATATTGCATAAATTTCTAAGAAACTGACTAAGTGTAAATTGGGATCTTCAATAGGAGTTCCCCCATATTGAGAATTTTGAATCATATAAATTATGACAGGTTTTAATTCAAAATTATTAGCTTGGATCATAGGTCTATTAATACTTTAATGAATTTTGTCTACTAAAGGGTTAGCATAATCCCTAAGAGGTCTAGAATGATCTTAATCTAGTATAAGTTTAACCATTTTCATAATCTTTAAGTTTTTTTGAATTTTTGAAAGGGTTCTTTCTATTTTATAGTCAAACAACAAAGGTTCCTTTCTATGTCTATAATGCATACAACCATCAATATGCAACAAACAAATAAAATAAAAGATATAAGTAGATCTAATTATGAAATTAATTTAATAATATAATTAAAATTACAAAAAAAATAAAATACCTCCCCGATAATGGTTCCAAAAAGTTGATGGGTGATGTGGAGTGAACTTTTGAATTATATAAAAATCTAAGCCTCTATCACCCTTAAATAATGCTAACATTTTCTTTGATATAAAAAATAATAAAACCTTAGTTAATATACACAAGTATACGTGCCAAATCAACTAATAAAATGATAGAGTAGAGTGTTAAACCCATGAGAAAGTATGCTTACTTTAAAAAAATTACTACAATTTACTCTAATTGTAATAATTATTCTACTAAAATTAAAATGATATTTATGGAGATTCTATAATTAAATAAAATAATAAAAATATTGTATACAATATCTAATAAATGTATTTTGGATTGATGATTATAAATTCCATATCATTCCTAATAAGACTCTTAATTATTAATGTGATTCAGAGCATATGCATCCTTATATTTTTGTCAAGCTTATATGAGTGAAAATGATATTTGTTTACCTCCTACAGTTATAGAATCTCCTTAGGAACCTATAACATTTTATATCTAATGTCTAAGCATGCAAACATCCTATCTCAATATTCCTAGTTGTTCTTGCATTCATCTATCGAGACTATACATCACACTATGTTTTAACTACACATATTGCCACTATGTGTATTAAGTTAAGAAAAAGTTAATATTAAAAATATCATTTAACATTTATAGAGTAAGATTCTTCATTAGTACCTAACATGCACTTTACATTATCAATCCAAAATAAGAGAATTTGTGAGACATAGAATAAATGACAAGAAAACTCATTTTTGTTAAACTCATTGAAGAATAAAAATATAAGAGAGTGATATCACCAGAAAGCATCAAAGTATCTCCTCTATACTCCTCTCTTAACTTGTAGAGTTGCTTCTAGAAACAATGGCTAAATACTCCAAATAATTGTATATTATACTTCCCTAGCCTCCCATAGATTTTACTATAAGAGGAAACTTAAGAAGTACTTAAAATAAAGTATTGAATTTAACTCAAGTTACTAAACTTGCCTTCAAATATAAAATCACAACTATTTATAAGACAACATAAAAAAAACATATGGTACTATGACACTTGAAAGAGTGGCATTGCAGTGCCCTAGAAATAAACTAATGCCCCGATGCTAAAACTTCTACATTTTTGTGGTGTTTGTGAACATGGATTAGTTACTTAGTGAATAATTGAGTCACATAACTAAGAGAACATGGCCTTAGAAGTTACAACTGCATATGCAATGCTATTGTCATTTCGAACACTGTGGTGCCCGAGTGGCAAAAATATCATCAAGGCATGAGAAATTATTATGTCATGGCATTTGAAATTAGAGAATCCTACGTTGCCAAACTAACTATTTATTATCGTAGCACTGGTAATGCTATGACACTGGCAATGTTGTTGCCACAATGCTTGTAAATGGAGAACTTGATGTTCTAATGTACAATTTATGGTGCCTCAGTGGTATTGAAGGTGGTATTGCGATGTTATTTTGTTAAATTCCATGGTGTTGTAAGCGCAATAGAATTTCTACCATTTTAAAGTTTTTCCTGTACAAAAATAACTAAAAATAATACATTTTCACTAAAAAAATATGTAAAATACTACATAATTTGCACTTATTAGAATTTATATGAACATAAAAAAATGTAAAACTACAAATAGGCAGAATCCCTATTTGACCTAGGACTAAATCCGTATTTTGGTTGGCCTAGTTCGCTTATTTTTTTAGGAGAAACTAAGTAACAATAGGATTGATATAGGAATATATATATATATATATATATATATACAAGACTATAAATAGGCAAAACCTCTACTGGACCTAGGACCAAATCAATATTCCATTTGGCCTAGTTTGCTTGGTTTTAAGGAGAAGCCAAGCAACCATGGGTTTGACTTTGAATTTTAAATAAACATGCATATGCATGACTGAAGTTTAAATAAAAATAGATATACAAGAAATCTAATAACCCATGCATTTAAATAAATCTTTAAGTCTTTAAAAAGTTTAGTCTTCGCCCAAAAATAGAGAGAGAAGTCTATATCTCGGTAGAATTGCTAAAAAAAATATGTGGATAAATTTTACATTCACCACATGATTTTCTTTAAATGCATTTTTTTATAAAATCTATATAGATTAACATTATACCATCATAAAGGATAAACTAATGTTTCAGTATCAATTTTAAAAGAGAAACTCAATTTATTTTTATAATCAAATGCATCATAAGGGAATATTCAATTAATCCCAAAGGATAAAAGAATATTAATTTATCATTTTGATTAAGAAATTAAATCAATGCATTTATCAATTCATCTCGAAGTATAAAAAGAATATTCACTCAATATTTTGATCATGGGACTAAACCAATATATAAAGTTAAGTGTGCATCCACAAATTCTTCTCTTCCCTTAGAAAGAAACTATTATAGGGCTTATTTTAATATTGGGTTTTAGACTTCTTATAAGGGAAAGGCCCTATAATTAATTACATCTTCGATGAGAATACTCCTTATTAAAGTAAAGACTAAAATTTTAAAATTTATATAGATTTGAAGAAAGGCTTGAGCTATCAAGATTTCAGTGTATGTAAACTTTAGATTGTAAATCTTTAATTTGGATTTTGAGTTTAGATTTAAAGTTTGAATTTGGAATTTGGAATGATATAATAGAAATAATGTGTAGAGACTAAAGAGTGTATATAATATGGACTTACACTTTCCTAGAGTAAGCTTCCAGCCAATAATCATAATTATAATCAATCGCTGCAAGAATGTAGGATTGGATAGCTCTATCCTAGGAATTAAGGATAATGCAACAAGGTGATGCATGAGACAACAATGTATAAATAAAAATTTCTTATTTATAACCTGGATTCTTATTCCTACACAAATATATATTTAAATATGATTTTACTTCAAACCTGAAATGTTCTGGTCACTAAATTTTCTATAGATATTTAAAAGGCAATCATCTTCAAAAGAAAAAGAACCAATTCCTCTTGGAACCTACAAGTGTATATAAATAACCTGTTGCGAATCTGGTTTCAAGGACTATGATTTTGATGATAGCAAACCTTTTTATTTTTGTTCTAATCTTTCAGGTTCATAGGATCAATTGCAGTTCAAGCCAGCCTAAGATCGAGTCAGTCTGTTTGTGGTTCAGGGACAATGTACTTTTTCTTTTTTATTGAGTCAAGTGTAATATAATAGATCCTAAGCAAAGTAACCTTGCACACTCACACTTAGAGTGAAAGTTTTAGTGAGTTAGAGTTTCTGTTTCAAATTTTATTCAAATTATCCTAGATGATATCCATATTATCCTGGACGATCCAGTGAAAATAAAAACCCTAATTAGGGTAACCATATTAAGTTGGTTAAATTAAGCAGATCATCCTACATGATAAACCCATCGTATAGGATGATATGTTCAAATAAAAAATTTTTAGCCGCCAGACTGAGTTAGGAAAGTTTTTATTTTTAGAATTTTGGTCTGATCATCCCGGATGATATGTGTATCATCTTGAATGATCCTTTACAATCATACCTAAATTAGTTTGGTGATTAAGGAAAGTAATTAAAATTTAATTGATTTAATCATATCATCCTGGACGATCGAAATATCATCCTAGATGACACATGTAAAATCCTGACCGTCTAGAGCACTTCACTTAGACAAGTCGAGAAATTTTTTGGACGATATTCCCAATTTTGAACTAATCGTACGGCATTTTGAAACTGTCCAGCATAGTTTGACTATATGACCCAAGAAATCTGTTGGACGATCTTCCTAGTTTGAACTAATCATCCAGGACGATCGCAATATCGTTCGGGACAATCTGAACAAATTTTGTCTTCTAATCATCTAGAGAAACCAGATCGTCCAGGCTGATATATGTGATTTTATATTGATCGTACAAGATGATCTATCGATCATCCTAGACGATCTTTGGAGACCAGTTGAGATTTAGGGCAATTTTTTAGCCCTCCTATTTAAGATCTTTTTTGTTCAATCGTTAAAATCTTTTGCTACTTTCCTTTCCAGAGAAAACCTTGAGAGAGAGAGCTTGGGACAGAGAGAGAGAGAATCTTGTGAAGGGGAGTTTATGAGGTGTTCATAAAGGTTACTCCAAGCAAGAATCTGAGTCGTCTTCTTCGGTCGTCGCCTCTCTTTATGTTCGTGTCTCTATGGTAGGATCATCTGCAAGAAGATCCAGGTTCTATACCTGCTTCAGGAGGAAGTGAAAGGAGTTCAGGTTCTCTGCCTCCTTCAGGAGGAAGCGAAAGGAGTCCAGGTTCTCTGCCTGCTTTAGAAGGAAGCGAATGGAGTCCAGGTTCTCTGCCTCACTGGGTTGGTGTAAAGGAGTTTTGTAGAGGTTTCTCTGCCTTACTGTGGGAGCAGAAGGAGAGTCACTTAGTGTTAGTGCAACAGCCGGAGGGGAGGCTCCGGGGAGTGGACATAGGTTAAGTTGACTGAACCACTATAAAATCTGGTGTATTCTTTCTGATTATCTTTCGCATTTATTTTTCTATTGATGATCATGTGATTGTGATTATTATTCTATTATTGTTGAGCATCTGCACATTATCATGAAACTGTAATTATTTTAAACATTCAAAAAGATTTTTTAAAATCATTTTTGCTCAAAAATTTTTAAAATAACCAATTTACTCCCCCCCTCTTAGTTAGCCTCGGGACTAGTTCACAAGGGCTTAACATCCCTAACGAACTTTCAAGTGGTATCAGAGTGGGATTCATAAAAGCTAGTTTTGAAAAACTTTTAAATTTGATCCATGGCTAACTTTGGTAATAAAAATACTGCTGAAGGTTATTCCATTACTCGTCCACCTTTATTTGATAACATACCTTTTAATTTTTGGAAAACTCGCATGTCCACCTTTTCATAATCTATTGATTATCGCATATGGATGCTCGTTAAAGGTGATTATGAAGCACCGTTTAGACTTGTTACTGGAATTAAAATTGAACTTCTTTTTACTGAATGGACATTTGATGATCGTGACTTAACACAATTGAATGTAAAATACTTAAACTATTTTTTCTATGCATTAAAGTTTGAAGATTACATGTGTGTCTCTACTTGCACTACTGGTAAAGAAATCTGGGATAGACTATGCATTACTTATGAAGGTACATTTAAAGTTAAGCAATCTAGATTGAACATCTTGCTTCACGACTATGAACTATTTTGTATGAAACCTAGTGAATAAATTTCTGAAATGTATACTAGGTTTACTCAAATTGTCACCTCTCTACATGCTTTTGGAAGAGAACTCACTAACTATGAAAAAGTGAACAAAATTTTTAGATATTTTCCATCTTCTTATGATGCCAAGATAACTGCAATTTTTTAATCCAAAGATTTGAATACTTATTCTATTGATAACATACTTGGGTCACTCATTGCTTACGAGCAAGGAGTGAACCAATGACAAATTGATGCAGGTTAGAAGAAGAAGGAGAAAACTGTGGCGCTGAAGGCCAATGATACTGACACTAATTCTTTCGGGTCTGATAGCGATGATCTTACCTTAACCACTAGGTAATTCAAAAGCTTTCTAAGGAAGAAACACAAGAACTTTCAGAAGTTAAACAAAGGTAAGAGTAGCATGAATTTTAAAGGTTCTTCTGATAAAGTTTGTTTTGAATGCAGGAAGTCTGGACATATAAAGGCTGATTGTCCTACACTTAAGGCTCACCCAAGCAAGGAGAAGGGTAAGGAGAAACCCAAGTTTAAGAAGGACAAGAAGAAGATCCAAAAGGCTTTCTGGGTGGATTCAACATCCAACTCCTCTGAGACTGAAGCTAAAGAGGAGACTACGAACTTGTATTTGATGGCGGATGATCATCCTGGTCAGTCTGACCAAGAAGAGGTATGTGAGCTAACCTACGATCAATTACTTGAAGTTTCTAAAAAGATTCATTCATCATATATGAAACTTAAGAAAACACATGCTCGCCTGAAATTGGAATTCTTAAACTTGGAAAAAGAGCATAAAATTTTTATTAAGGATCATTCTACACTTGATAGTAATCACATGTCATTACTTGATGAATTTGATGAGTTGAATAAAAAGCATTCTGATTTGATTACTGAACATGATTCATTAAAAGCATCGCATGTTGAATTAGAATCTCATGCATCTGATTTAGATAGTGATGAGCATTATTTGAAATTTGAAATTATAAGTCCCAAAAAGGAAAATGAATTTTTAATTGTAAAAATTAGTGCTTTTGAGAAAAATGAAACACCTCCTACTTTTGCATAATATTATGTACCTCCATCACACTAAGAATCTAATTTAAAATCATCAAAGAATTTTTTTTATTCAAACCTAAAAAGAGGCACTATCACCCACATAGATTAGTTAACCCTTTTCCTGGCATTAGATATTTTTCATGTGGCATGCTAGGACATATCTCTCACACCTGCACTGTTCACCATAGTACATATTGGGTATGGAGGCCCAAATTGTATGTTTCACAGCACAACACACATGCATTGCATTCTTCTTTTCATAAGAAGGAACCCAAACTTGTTTAGGTTCCTAAATCTGACATTTGATAATTTTGTAGGTGTGCTCTCACATAAGATCTCATGAGAGCATGTGATACCTGGACAGCGGATGCTCAAGACATATGACTGGAGATGCAAATTAATTCATTTCGCTGGAGGCCAGGGCTGGAGGGAAGGTCACTCTTAGAGACAATACCACCAAGAAAGTGGTAGATGCAGATACTCCAAGAACCTTTTGATTGAAAATGTTTTGCTTGTAAATAGACTGAAACATAACCTACTCAGCATCAATCAACTTTATGATAAAGGGTTCAAGATCAAATTCCTCGCAAGCACTTGCATTATAAGCTTAAATAATAATATTATTTTATAGGGCAAGAGAATCAATAACATCTATATGCTTGATTTAAATAATATTAAATGTTCTTCTTTATTTTGCTTAAAAATTACTGCTGATGAGTCTTAGTTATGACACAGAAGATTATGTCATGCCAGTATGAAAACTCTTAGAAGAGTCACCCAAAAGGACTTAGTTAGAGGTGTCCCCAAGCTTAAGTTTAGTAAGGACCACCTGTATGATGCCTGCCAGCTAGGGAAGCAAGTCCAATCCTCTTTTCACACCATTAAGGACATCAGCAGCTCTAGACCTTTAGAAGGCCTTGCCATGGATCTCTTTGGAGCCATTAGCACTGCCAGCTTAGGGGGAAAAGTCTATGGATTTGTGATTGTTGATGATTACTCAAGGTTCACTTAGATTAGATTTCTATCACATAAATCTGAGTCATTTGATGAATTTAAATCTTGCTCCACTTGGATTCAAAAGAAGTTAGGCTGTGAGATTTTGACCATCTATAGTGATCATGTGGGGGAGTTTGAAAATGAGAAATTTAGAACCTTCTATGAGGATCAAGGGATTAGCCATAACTTTTCAGCTCCTAGGACCCCTCACCAAAATGGCGTAGCTGAAAGAAAGAATAGGACCCTGGTGGAAGCTGCTAGAGCCATACTTTATGAGTATTCACTTCCAAAATACTTTTAGGTAAAAGAGGTGAACACAGCCTATTATGTGCTGAATAGGGTGAATGTTAGATCCAACCTAAATAAGATACCCTATGAGATCATTAATGGTAGAACTCCAAACCTATCCCACCTCTATGTCTTTGGCTGTAAGGTTTTCATTCTAAACAATGGGAAATCATCCTTAGGAAAATTTGACCACAAATCTGATGAAGGAGTGTTCTTAGGCTATTCTAGTGTGGGGAAATCCTTTAGGGTGTTTAATAAGAGGACTTTGGTGGTGGAGGAGATTACTCATGTGGTGTTTGATGAATCTGATCCCAGGGAGACTAGAGTTAAAGAAGAAGAAGATGTAGAAGAGATTACCCAAGGAGTTAAAAATACAAATCTGGAGGAAAGGGTAGAATCTCAAAATACTTTGCCTAGAGATTGGAGATATTCTTCAAGTCATCCTAAAGAACTGATCTTAGGAGACCCTTCTGAAGGTGTTAGAACTAGGCATGACCTTAGGAAAGAAGTAAACCACTCTGGCTTCATTTCAATAACTGAAACCACCAACCTAAATCAAGCCTTATCTGATAAGTTTTGGATCTTAGCTATGCAAAAAGAATTGAACTAATTTGTAAGAAATGATGTTTGGAAGTTAGTAGAAAGACCTAAGAATTAAAGTGTAGTGGGAATCAAATGGGTCTTTAAGAATAAGATGAATGATTCTGGTGTGGTGGTTAGGAATAAGACAAGATTGTTGGCTAAGGGATACAACCAAATAGAAGGGATTGATTTTGAGGAGACCTTTGCCCCTATAGCTACATTGGAAGCCATTAGAGTGCTACTAGTCTTTGCCTATTATAAGGGATTTAAGCTTTTTCAAATGGATATCAAGAGTGCCTTTTTTAATGGGGTAATAAAGGAGGATGTCTTTATAGAGCAACCCCCAGGTTTTGAGAGTTCTCAATATCCTAATCATGTTTACAAATTAAAAAAGGCCTTATATGGATTAAAACAGGCACCCAGAGCTTGGTATGAGAGGCTTAGCACATTCCTATTAGAAAGAGAGTTTGTTAAGGGGAGCATAGACACCACCCTTTTTTTGAGAAAAGTAGGAGATAATTTACTCATTGTCCAGATCTATATTGATGATATACTTTTTGGAGCTTCTGATAAAAACTTATGTGATGATTTTTCTAAAATAATGAGTAAGGAGTTTGAGATAAGTATGATAGAAGAACTGTACTAATTTTTGGGGTTTCACATAAGGCAAATGAATAATGGAACCTTTTTGAATCAATCAAAATATACTAAGGACATCTTGAAGAAATATGGAATGGACAAAGCTAAGCCAATCACACTCCCATGAGTTCCACTGTTCAGTTAGATAAGGATTCAAATGGAAAATCTGTTGATCAGAAGAAGTTTAAAGGAATAATTGGATCACTGCTTTACTTGACTGCTAGACGACCTTATATTATGTTTAGTTTTTATCTTTATGCTAGATTTCAAGCTGATCCTAAGGAATCCCACCTGGTTGTAGTTAAGAGAATCCTTAAATATCTCTTAGGGACCCTAAACCTAGGAATCCGGTATCCTAGGCACAACACTTCTTTTGAGATTATTAAATGTTCTGATTCTGATTCTGTAGGATGTAGGGTGGATAGAAAGAGCACTTCTGGAACTTGCAAATTCATAGGATAGTCTTTAGTCTCCTTATTCAGTAGAAAATAGAACTCAGTTGCACTTTCCACTACTGAAGCTAAGTACATTACCTTAGGAAGTTGTGTGGCCAAAGTCCTTTGGTTGAAGCAATAAGTTTTGGATTTAGGATTACCTGTTGGCACAATTTCAGTTCTATGTAATAACACTAGTGTCATCTGCATCTCTAAGAATCTTATCCAACATTCAAGAACCAAACACATTGACATAAGGCATCACTTTATTAAGGACCATGTTACAAAAGGGGACATTGAGCTACACTATGTAGAACTAAAAATCAACTGGCTGACATCTTTACTAAACCACTGGCCTTTGACTCATTTAGCATTTTAAGGACCAGATTGGGTGTGATTGACATAAATACATAAATATGATGATTGCTGATTTTTGAATTTTCTTATTTTGATTTTTCATTTAGTTTTTGTTTGATTTGATTATCTGTTTCCTGTTTGTTTTTATTCTCTGCTGATTTTCTTTTAATTGTTGTTATTTTCCTTATTTGAGTATTTATTTTGATGCGATTTTCTACCTATTCTTTATTTACTGCTTTTCTTATAAATCAAATTACTACTCACTACTGTTGATAAATTAGATTTCTAACTGAGAGTTTTATCTTATTTTTGTTTGGAATCTTGTAAGCAATGATTAACTCCTCTGAATCTATTAAAGGGAAGAAGCGTTGATGATTGTTTCTCTTCCTCTAACTCCTTTAATGGTGTATTATTTCTTTTGGATAAAAATCTTCTTCAAAATTAAAAAGTTGATTTTTGAAATAGCGATCTATTTTATCTTCCTACAATAATCTACCTCATATGATAATATTTTCAAAGTTTTGGATCATTGTGATGTTTTTCTTAATGAAGTTATTGCACTTATCATATGATGTATGGTTTTTGTTCTATGAATTACTCTTCCTTATTGTAGAGAGTGAGTTTTATCCTCTCTTAAGTCTGGAAGATAAATTCACAATTGAGATTTTTTAACGATTATGAAAAGAAGCAAGCTTATAAAAGATGCGCAAAGAGCGACAAAATAAAAAAAGGACAAAATAAGCTCAAAATGGAAAAGATGCGCAATGCCGCCAAATTGGAAAGATATACAAAGTGTAAAAAAAATAAAAGATGCTCAAAGTAAGTCAAACAAATTGAAAAAGAGGCACAAAATGAGCCCACAAAGAGACAATCTTTCGTCCCTTTCAGATCTTTAAATGTCTTAAAAAAATCCATGCGCCACTTAATTTTTTTCAAAAGTTTGAGATGAAAAATTATGATTTCTGATTCGTTACTTTGTAATACTATTCTATCAGATATTTTTTTGGAACAAGGCTTGAAAAGATCTCTTTTCGAATCTAATTTCTTTTCTTCTGAATTAGACTTTTATTTGAATGGAATTTGAACCTGTAAGGTGTCCGAGGTAGGTGTTACGAAAGTTAATTTTTCAACTTTTTCTAGATTTCAGTGTGGTCGATTTTCTTCTAATGGGCTTTTGAATTGAAAATTAAGGAAAACTCTGATTTATTGAAGCTAATCGATTCAAAAAAAAATATAGTGCTCAATGACTTTCAAGTGTAAGAAGTTATTGATTAGCAAGTACTAGGCTCATATTTATAATGCTAATAATCCTCCAAAAGTGGGGTAGAAATATTACATAGAGTTCTTGCATTTTAATTAAGTATTTTAGTCATTAAGCTTTCAATCCAAGACATCTTTGCTTTTTTAAAAGGTGCCAAGAAAAATAATATGAAAGATTAAAAGTATAAGTGTTTTATTATTGATTTATTAATGGTTATTTAAGATTAATAGCAATTTCCTTTATTAAACTAGGGCTATAAGGTTTATTTCACCCTCCTTAGGGCTAGCTAGTAGCCTTAAAAGTATGGGTTACCCAATAAATATCTTATTATTTATCTTTAATTTAGTATATTGATGTTCATTAGATTTGAGGCCGGAATCAATAATAGGGTGGAAAAAATCTCATTAATGGCTGCATTAAATTTATAAGAAAAACTTTGGGAGATGTGAGGGAACTTCTCAAAAGAAAAAAATAATTGGGCATTGAATTAGAGAGGCTCTAATTAAGGAGACTTATTAGAATGATGCTTTTGGTCTTTTTTGCTAATTCAAAACCTAGGGTCCTCACCAAGGAATGAGATGAGTTTAGAAGGATTCGTTGATACTTGCCACTTGTTCCTGAAAGTTCATGAGGGGTGTTAAACCCTTATGAACTAGTCCCAAGGCTAACCAAGAGAAGGGGGGGGGGGGTGAATTGGATATTTAAAAAACTTCTTTAAACAAAAAAATCTTTTTATATCTTACAACAGAAACAAGTTAAATCAATAATAAAAAGATAAATCAGAGATTTCACCCAAGCAGTTAAACGTAGTAAAATGAAGAGCGAAAAATAATCAGAAAGAACACACCAGATTTATAGTGGTTTGGTCCAACCTAACCTATGTCCACTCCCTGGAGGCTCCCTCCGAGTATTGCACTACACCTTTAGTGACTCTCCTTTAGCCCCCACAGCTAGGCGGAGAAGCCCTTACAAAATCACTTCCACCTTCCCCGGTGCGGCGGAGTAGCCGGGTCCTTTGATACCAAAGAGATCTTCTTCTTCCCAAAACTTCCCTCGAGATGACCCTTAAATCCGATGGTACTTAGGTGCAAGCTTGTCAGAGAAACTGTGTGAAGCCCCCTCACACTCCCTTAAAAATTCCCCTTCCAAGGATTTTCTCCCTCTCAAACTCCACCCTTTCCACTCTCCCTTTCAAGCTCTCTCTTCAAGTTTTCTCCAAAAGAAATGAACCCTCAATGGCTACCAAAGACACTTTCAAAATCTTTGATAATCCTTAAATAAAGGGCTTTAAAAACCCTTCCAAATTAATTTTGGCGGTAAAGATCATCCAGGACGATCGCAGGATCATCCTGGACGTTCGCAAGATCATCTTGGATGATCGCAGGATCATCTAGGACGAGGTGCTCAAAAAGTGGGCTTCAAAAAACCCTAAAAACTCAATTCTATCGCCAAATATCATCCAGGATGATCACATGATCGTCTAGGATGATGTACATAATTTGACATGATAGTCCAGGATGATCACCAGGATGATCACCTGGATGATATGTTCAAATTTGAACAGATCATCCAAGATGATTTAAATATCGCCCAAGATGATTATGTGATCATCCTGTATGATCAAAATATCAAATTAAGCACATTTGATTGACTAATCATAGGATTAATTTAGGCATGATTTTTATAGATCATCCAGGATGATTAAAACAAAATTTGAATCTTAAATCCATGCCTAAATTATCATGGCGGCTAGAGTATTGAGATCGTATTGGATCATCCAGGATGATTAGTTTAGAAATTGAACTTCTTTTTTTAGCTCAATCTCACTCCCTGAGTGTGTGTGTGCATGATCACCAAGCTATCAAACACCTTTACAGGACTAGACTCAAGAAATCGAAATTACATTAATGTATTTACAAACTTTTCACAGCATAACCTATTCTACCCAATCTTAAGCTCTGATTCTTCATTGGATGGTGCAAGGTGTTCCTGAAATATTAGTATACACACAAATAAATATATATTGCAAATATTAGGAGACATAATGATGTGATCCATAATATTTGTTATCATCAAAATATAAACTCGTGAGCCCAAGTCACAACAGTTCTATATGGCTAGGGAAGTAGAAGTTGGTTAGGAGAGAAAGTGGGTAAAGTGGAAAGGACTACTTGTCTTCTTATGCACATGAGACCACATGGAGCTTGATTTAGGAAAAAATTAATGGCTGAAATCTATTTTGGGGGAATTTAGGAGATTTTTAAAATTATTTTAAAAGATTTAAGCAGGCTAATATGGAGGGAAAAATGGAAATTTTGGATGAATTCACCAATATGCTCATTTATACATATTTGACTAGTATGATTGGTCAAAATAGATCAAACCATGTAGGATAGACCTTAGGGAGGTGTTAGGTGCTATTTAGATTAAATATAATAGATTTAGTATAATGTAATTAGTATTTCCATGAAAAGTCTTGTATAAGCATGATTTTGACTACATTTTATATGTT
Organism: Dendrobium chrysotoxum; assembly: GCA_019925795.1. Classification (NCBI taxonomy): domain Eukaryota; kingdom Viridiplantae; phylum Streptophyta; class Magnoliopsida; order Asparagales; family Orchidaceae; genus Dendrobium; species Dendrobium chrysotoxum. The sequence goes on from CM034297.1 coordinate 20,922,539, forward strand.
GAATAAGTCAAACTCATAATGACTTGACTCACAAAGAGTTTGAGTGTAGTCAAAGAATGCAATGGAATGAAATTGAGTGATTGGAGATGTTTATTAAACTTTACGTAATGATTTTACCCAAACTAACCTGGTCTGACCAGATTTGGGTTTTGTTGACCAAGTAAATTATTTACTGGGTTGGGGTGACCAATCATGTTCAATTCACTAAGAGTTATATTTTAGAAGGGTTTCTTGAAGTTCAGATGGAAACTAAAGTTTGATTGTAGGTGAATCAGTTGCTTAATAAATTAGGCTAGGTTGGGCTAGCTCAACCGAGTCAAATGGGTCAATGACAAGCTCAAGGAATATGTGATGATGATTTTTCATATATGAAACTCCAAATAATATAATTTGAACAGTGATTGATGTCTAGAGGTCAATACACTGTAGAGGATAATGTAGTGTGTTAGTTGAATATAGTGTAGGGCTACTGATTATCTGAATGGTTATAGTTCAAGATCTCTAAAGTTTAGATGACCTCAATTAGAAATGAGATCAATAGTTGCTCCTCACTAGAATCACCTCTCACACCAGTAGCAACACAAAGGGAATAAATAAGAGAGGGATGGCCTAATCCAACAGACATAGAACCCCTAGTAATGTTAAGAAGAATAAACAAGCTTTCCCACACTAATTGAGTGACCAACCTAAATATCATTATTTAATAATGCTCTATCCTTAGTTACCTAACTAATATTTTTTTTCTTTACAAAATGTGGGTAGAAATAAAATAGTGCCTAGCCTTAAATAATTAGGTTAAACAAAATGAAGTAAATTTAATCACCTTCATATCCCTTTCTTTCCAGAAAGCTCCACTCCTTCACTCACACAAAACTCTTAACAACTCTCGAGGGTTAAAGCATGCTAAACTAAAGGTGGTATACACATCAATCTCTATATCCCTAAAGTTATAAAAATGGTTAATACTCTGGGAATCAAATGGTACCTACTACCCACTCATAATGTTTTAATTATTTTGGGCTTCTTTGTCATTAGCGAAATATTCCCTCACTAAATTCACTACACATGTATTTGGCTCCTCACATAGTTTTTCCTAACCACTATTCACAATAATCCTCTTCACCACCCCATGAGGGTTTAGAAAACCTCTCTCAAGGAATAACTAGTTATAAATAATTGGGCATATTTTTTGCTAGCCTGTGCAGAAATAAATCTCCTTTTGTCAAAAGAGAGTATTGCTCTCTTCTTGCTACCCACAACCTTATAAGCCATATGAAATTAAGGGGATCAAAGGAAAAATGCAGAGACACACAAAATGATAGAAAAATTAACATAGAGCACAATCAAAATAAATGAAACTGACCCTTCCCAAATATAAACTCAATGAGCACTATGGCACTTTAAAGTGGAACACTACAGTGCTAGGAAAGCACTAAATGACAAACATGCAGGATGATAGTGGCACCATATATGAAGGATACATGGCACTACAATGCAAGAATTGGAAAATGGACAGACAACTTTTAGACTACAAAACCGCTATGGAACTTGACACATAAGAGTAATGCAGCGCTCGATAAGACCACCATTACAGTGCTGTAACAACTAATTATGGTTTTGACATAATGCTACAGTGTTGTAGGTAGCACTGTGGCACTCCATAAAGATTCATAATGAAAGCAGTTGCATCATATAACAATGTTAAATATAATGCATCACCATTACAGTAAATATGAATTTTGTGTCACGGTGCTAAATAAATTAGCTCTGGAGCACTACATGAGTGGAAGTAGCACTATGACACTTAACTAAACAACATTGTAACCTTGTATAATGAGAATTTTATTAAAACTTCAATGAAGTGATGCCTGATTCAAAGGTTGTAGCACTTGGCAAGAAAATGTTGCGGCACTCTAAGATCGAATGTTGTGGTATTGTATTAAATTTTTAGATTATGTAAATTCTTAGAAAATTAACATGAAATTATTTTATTCATAATCATACTTAGTAATTCATACTTAACAAACATATAACACATTTTTTTATTTTAAATAGAAATAATAAAAATACACAAAAAAAATCTTAAACAACAAAATTAAGATCTAACATCAACAAATTTGGGTTGCCTCCCAAGCAGCACTAAGTCTATAGTTTTTTAGCTAGATTTTCTTATATATGTTAATATGGCTTGGTGGTATATCTACCACTTCTTAAATTTTCTAAACTATGATCTTTCTCTTTCTTCTTTGGATTAACTTCAATGTTACTAGACAAGGTGCTATGGGTTCTACTACTAAAAGAAGTTACAAGCTATTATAATTAATTTTTCTAAGTTCTTAATTGAAGTAGCTTGGCTTTGCTATTAGTTTCCCATTTGAATCACTAACTCCATCAAAGGTGTTTACCTATCTCTAAACCGATTATTCTGATTAAAGCTAGGTGGATAAGAAGGTCTAGGGTTTACTACATGTTGTTGAGAATTTCTTAATTTCCTCTAAGATTTGATTGAACTGGATTCCACTAATTATTTCAACTGTTAATATTATTTCAACTAATGTTAAGGTGGTTCCTCCAAGCTGAATTATATGTATTAGAATAAAAATTAATTTATCTTCCAATTAAATTCATATTTTTAATTCCTTGAGTGTTGCAAATCTGAATTCAAGGATTATGATTTTGATGATAATAAACATTTCTATCTTTGTTTGAGTGCCTAACCTTTTAGGTTCACAAGATCAATTACAACTCAAGCTAGCTCAAGATCGAGTTAATCTATTTTTATTTCAAGTTCAATATAATTTTTCACCTTTCTTGAGTCAAATGTAATGTAATTGATCCCCAAGCTAAGTAACCTTGCACACACGCACTCAGGGGAAGATTTTTAGTGAGTTAAAGTTTCTGTTATGATTTTGTTCATATCATCCTGGATGATAGTAATATCATCCTGGATGATCCATTAAAAATAGAAACCCTAATTAGGGAAGCCATGTTAAGTCAGTCTAATTAAGCAGATCATCCTGGACGATACTCCCATCGTACAGGATGATATGCTCAAATCAAAAAATCTCAACCATCAGACTAAGTTAGGCAAGTTTTTATTTTTGGTATTTTGGTCTAATCATCCCGGATGATGTGTGTATCATCCAGGATGATTCATTACAACCATTGCTAAATTAGTTAGGTGATTAAGGAAAGTAATTATGAATTAATTTATCAATCACATCATCTTGGATGATCAATTAGAAATCCTTATCATCCAGTATATCTCTTCTGGACAACCCAAACTGTTTGCCAGATGATATTGCCATTTTTGAACTAATTGTACAGGATGATAGAGATATCATCCTGAACGATCAATTCATTTTAAAATCGTCCAGTATAGTTATCCTGGATGACCTGAACTGTGTACCAGACGATATTGGGCATGTTTAAACTAGTCGTACAAGATGATATAGATATCATCCTAGATGATCAAGTCATTTTCTTTAGATCATCCAAACTTTTCTCCTAGATATCCCAAACTGTCTACTATATAATATTCCTGATTTAAACTAATCATCCTGGATGATCAGAACAAACTATGTCGTCTAATCATCCAGAAGAATGAGATTATCTAGGACAAAAGGGTCTGATTTACACTGATCATACAGGATGATCTCATTATTATCCTGGATGATCTTTGACGGTAAGTTAAAATTTAGGGCAATTTTTGAGCCCTTCTATTTAAGGTCTCTTGTTTGCTACTGTTGAGTTCTTTTGTCGCTATTCTCACCTGAGAGATTCTTGAGAGGGAGAGGGAGAGCTTGGGAGAGAGAGAAAGAATCTTGTGAGGGGGAGTTTGTGAGGTGTTCACAAAGGTTACTTTAAGTAAGGATTCGAGTCATCATCTCCAATCGGTGTCCCTTATCCCTTGGTGTCTCTGTGGGAAGGATAGTCAGCAAGAAGATCAAGGGTTCTCTACCTACTTAAGGAAGAAGGGAAAGGAGGTAAGATTCTCTACCTACTTTAGGAGGAAGTAAAAGGAGGCAAGGTTCTTTGCTTGCATCAGGAGAAAGTAAAAGGAGTATGGGTTTTCTGCCTCACCGGGTTAGTGAAAAGGAGTTTTCTAAAGGCTTCTTCACCTTGCTGTGGGAGCAGAATGAGAGTCACTGAGTTTTAATGCAATACCTGGAGGGGAAGCTCCGGGGAGTTGATGTAAGTCAAGTTCACTGAACCACTATAAAATCTGGTGTGTTCGTTCTTTTACTGTTCTATTTTTACTTTCTCCACTTTATTTTTTTATGGATGATCATGTGATTAAAGTACTATTTTTGTTAATTAATCATCTCCATATCAATGTACTTTTGTAATTATTTTAAAACATTTAAAAAGGTTTCCAAAATCATTTTTTCTTAAGAATTTTAAAAACTACCAATTCACCCCCCTCTTGGTTAGCCTCGGGCTAGTTCATAAGAGCTTAACATCCCTAATAAACTTTCAAGTGGTCGTTGAGCACTACTCTCATCAACAGAATTCAAATCATGGTCATTCACGTATATAGCTAATCTAGATCCTGAGCTAACTCCAAAATTAACTAACTTCTTAGATATGGCTACTACCTGAGCTGTTAAAATTGATATAACATCTTACTTCTACACACTTTGTGCTCTCTTAGGATTAAACCTATCAGAAGGCCACTACAAATTATTTGTTGCCATCTCATTTATCAAGGCATAAGCTTATGCAAAGGAGGCATAAGCCTCTTCAAAGGCTTTAACATCAATGATCCTCTAGCAACAACAATAATAATTAACCTAAGGGATCCTATAAGCCCATTATAAAAGGTCAGAATCACCAAGCAATCAGTCATACTATGGTGAGGGCACACTCTAAGCATCTTTTTAAATCTTTCCCAATTCTCAATAATTGACTCTCCTTCAAACTAGGAAAAATATGTTATATCATTTCTAATCTTTAGCAATTTAAGAGGTGAAAAATACTTAGATAGAAATTTATGTGCTGACTCATTCGAAGTAGTTATGGAGCCTGAGGGCAAGAAATTCAATCATATCTTAGCTTTGTTTCTAAATGAAAATGGAAAAAAATGAAGCCTAATAGAATTATCACTTACACCATTATATTGAATGTTACATAGATTTCTAAGAAGCTAGCTAAGTATAGGTTGGGGAAATAAATAGGAGTTTCCCCAAATTAGAAATTTTGAACCATCAGGATAATGGCAGGTTTAAGCTCAAAGTTATTATCTTGGATAGAAGGTCGATTATTACTCTGATCAATTCCATCTACTATAGGATTTGGCATACTACCTAAAAGGTCTAGGGTGATCTTGATCTAAATTTTGGTTCAACCATTCCTGATATTGTAATGTTTTTGAATTTGTAATTTTTTTAAGGGCCCTCTCAATCTCTAAATCAAATAATAATGTCTCCTTACTAGATCTACTAAACATACACCAATCACACAAAAATTAAAAAAAAAAATTAAATAAAACTTGCAAAAATAAAAAAAATTTACTTTTATTTTCAAAATTTAAACATAAAATAAATAAACAAGATACAAAATATAAGTAGAATTAAACATGTAACTCTTTTAAGAATGCAAAATAAATTTGCACTAAAGCAAGTTACTTACTGGCAATCATGCCAAAATCTTGATGGGGATGTGGGCATGCAGATAGACATAGGTGCATAAAATATTCTTATATTTTCTTTGAAATAAATGCTCATAAAATAACACAAGTGCACATGTCGATCAAGTAATAAAATTAATATAAGAGAGAGTCGATCCCATGATAATGTGTTATGCTATAATACAAATATGTTAGTACTATCTATTTAAGCTACAATGTTTATCCTACAAAATAAAAATTAGGTTTGGATTCTATCTTGACTAAGTAATGCAAAAGAAAGAAAAGATACTAGTGGATAAAGTGTTTTGGACTAATGAAAGTGAATTTCTAAAGCTTTCATAGGTAGACTCCCTTATATTGATTTTGAATCAAAGCTTATGCATTCTTAGATCTCCAAATTAGGTATGCTTAAGCTCTACATATATTTCTTAAGGCATAGAACAAAAGCCCTATGGTTTGGTGGTTCAATTTTACATAGATAAAAGTAATTTCAAAAACTCTTTCTGGTAATTTTACCCAAATGCAAAATCAAGATTATGATAAATAAAATTTTCAAAGTATAGATACATTTACTTTGAAAATTAATTTAAAACTCAAAGAAGGCTTTAATGGGCCCTAATTAATAGGGTTTAAATCTTTGGTCTTAATTAATTTTGGGTGTAAATTTTAAAGCATTTGGATTTCATATTGTTTGTTAAATTGTAAAGCATTTGTAGGCTGTACTCTTGAAGATGGCTGGTAGGAGAGGCAGATGATCTTCTCCCACTCTGGTGGGGGAGTGATGGTAGGAAAGCTTCTAGGAAAGGTAACTATTGGAAGGTTTTGGAAGGCAAGGTTTTTGAGGCTTGCATGCAAGTTTTGAATGACACGCAAATGGCTGATTCTAAGCTTTCGATGATAGAAATTTCTTCTGAGGATCACGAGCGGCCTTCTTTGGTTGATAACTTATTTGGAGTCTTTGCTATAGTGTCTGATCAGAATAATTCTTGTGTTTGTTAGAATTTGGACTCCTCCGTCTATGTGATTATGTCAGAGCCTATCATGCAGTATAATTCTGATTGCCATGAGCCTTCATTGGGGTCTATTCAGGCGAATTCTTCTATATGTGAGCTTATGTTGGATTGCCTACCACTGGTTAGTTTTCTTGATTTGAACATCCTGTACATGGTGTTGTGAATTGGGTTTGGAGGACTATAATTTTGATGATAATAAACCTTTTTGTTTTTATTCTAATCTTTCAGGTTCACAAGATCAATTGCAGTTTAAGCTAGCCCAAGATCGATTTAGTCTGTTTGTGGTTGAGGGATAATATACTTTTTCATTTTTATTGAGTCAAGTGTAATGTAACAAATCCCCAAGCTAAGTAACCTTACACACACACACACTCAAGGGGAGAGTTTTAGTGAGTTAGAGTTTCTGTTTCAAATTTTATTCAAATCATCCTAGATGATCCAGTGAAAATAGAAACCCTAATTAGGGTAACCATATTAAGTTGGTTTAATGAAGTAGTCCTGGATGATAGACCAATCGTACAAGATGATATGCTCAAATTAGAAATTCTCAGCCACTAGACTGAGTTAGGCAAGTTTTTATTTTTAGAATTTTGGTATGATCATCATGGATGATACATGTATCATCTTGGATGATCCTTTACATTCATGCCTAAATTAGTCTGGTTATTAAGGAAAATAATTAATATTTGATTGATACGATCATATCATCCTGGAAGATCGCAATATTGTCCTGGACGATACATGTAAAATCCTGACCGTCCAGAGCACTTCACCTAGACGACCCGAGAAATTTGCTGGATGATATTCCCAATTTTGAACTAATCGTAAGGGATGATATATATATCGTCCTGGACGATCAGTTCATTTGAAACCATCCAGCATGGTTTGGCTGTACGACCCACAAAATTTGTTGGACGATCTTCCTAGTTTGTACTAATCATCCAGGACGATCGCAATATCATCCTGGATGATCTGAATAAATTTTTTCTTCTAATCGTCCAAAGAAACCAGATCTTCCAGGCTGATATATATGATTTTGTACTGATCGTACAGGACGATCTATAGATCATCCTGGATGATCTTTGACGACCAGTTGAGATTAAGGGCAATTTTTGAGCCCTCCTATTTAAGATCTTTTTTGTTCAATCATTAAAATCTTTTGCCACTTTCCTTGCTAGAGAAAACCTTGAGAGAGAGAGAGAGAGATCTTGGGGGAGAGAGAGATGATCTTGTGAAAGGGAGTTTATGAGGTGTTCACAAAAGTTGCTCCAAGCAAGGAACTGAGTCATCTTCTCTGGTCATCGTGTCTTGTCTTGTTGGTGTCTCTGTGGTAGCATCGCCCGTAATAAGATCCGAGTTCTCTTTGTGCTTCAGGAGGTAGCGAAAGGAGTCTAGGTACTTTGCCTCACCGGGTTGGTGGAAAGGAGTTTTGTATAGGCTTCTCTACCTTGCTGTGGGAGCAGATGGAGAGTCACTTAGTGTTAGTGCAATACATGGAGTGGAGGCTCCAGGGAGTGGACGTAGGTCAAGTTGACCGAACCACTATAAAATGTAGTGTGCTCTTTCTGATTATCTTCCGCATTTATTTTTCTGTTGATGATCATGTGATTGAGATTATTATTCTATTATTATTGAACATCTACTCATCATCGTGAATCTGTAATTGTATTTTAAAAATATTCAAAAAAAATTTTCTAAATCATTTTTGCTCACAAATTTTTGAAATAACTAATTCCCCCCCCCCCTCTTGGTTAGCCTCAAGACTAGTTCACAAGGGCTTAACATCCCTAATGAACTTTCACATGGATGTCGTGAATGATCTACCAATATTTGATTGTAATGTAAATTTTGGTTCCAATTGTGTGAATAGTTTGGATGGAAGATTGAAATCCTGTAGGGTTAACTCACCCATTTTTGCAGCTCAAGAACCTCTAGAAATAAAAAATTGCACACTACATGTTTGTGTTAATGCTTCTAAGCCTACTTCTCTTAACTTATAAGTAGTTGGTGCAGAATTTTAGCCCCTTTCTAGTAAACGGAATTCCCCACAATAGTTTAGGGTGTTTGGTAACCAAACCCGAGGCCATTTTTCTTGGAGGAAGTCTTTTTATACTCCTTTGGACAAGATTCTCAAAAATGAGGTTCTTGATAAGGATGGAATTTTTTTTAGCCTTAACTTTGACAAAGTTCAAGAAAATATTTATAAATTGGAATGTGCTTTAGTTGGGAAACTTCTAGGCAAGATATCTCTTTTGTTTGGCTCCAAGGTGAACTATCAAGGTGATGGTCACATGTTGGGGAGTTTCAATTGATCAACATTACTTCAAATTGCTTTATTAGTATTTTTCAAAGCCCTGAAGCTCGTGATGTCATCCTCAAAGGTGGTCCTTAGATTATGGCTAGAAGCATAATTATCCATGATTGTTGGTCATGTTCCTTTTCTCTTGAGGATATGAAGGGGTTCATCTCATAAATTTGGGTCTAATTTACTCAGATGCCTCTGATGTACTAGGATCCTTCCAATATAGCCCGTATGGCTACTATGACTGTAGAACCTCTTTGGATGGATGAATAATCATCCTCTTGGGGTCAAAGTTCTTTTGCTAGAGTGTGTGTCTGCATTGATCTTACATAGAAAATCTCCCAGGCTTTTGGATTAATGATATAAATGGAAGATTTTTTCAAAGAGTTGAGTACGAGAGCCTTTCTCATCTTTGTTTCCATTGTGGAATTATTTACCATAAAGAGGAGTCTTTCCCTTGCAAGATTAAGCTGCATCCTGCTAGCCATGTTGATAGCATTCTTCAATCTTCTACTATTGAAATCTAGAATCCAGCTATTCCTATGCATACTCAACAGTCTGATTCTCCATCTTTCCAACCTTCAGATCAATTGGGAACTTGGAATGTCATCACTAAAAGGTGAAATCCTAAGCAGAAAGGCCATCTTCCTGCCAACCCTTCTAAAGGCCATGAAATGTGACACCCGTTCCAAACTTCAGCTATTTCCAACCCAGAGCCTATTGTATTCACTACTTAAAAATCTCAACAGTAATGTATAAGGTTCAATGCGGTGATTCAGGGGATCTGGGCAATTGTAGATCTCCGAAACAATTGGAAGCTTCTTCTCCCAGAAAAAAAGCAACTCATTTGAATGCTTGGAACAAGAGGGAAAATTTCAAAGTTGCTGATTTAAATCTTGGAGAAGGATTTATAGAAGAAGGATTGGTGGTTAAGTTGCATGTTCAGAATGAGTTGGATAATTCTAATAGATTGAAGAAATCTCTGGTTATTAAGATGTTCGGTGATAATGTGGCATTTCCAGTTATAAGCATGGAATTGAGGAGACAATGGGCTTCCTTTGGGAAATTTCATTTGACCTTACTTGGCTTGGGATGGGTTCTTTGCGCCTTTGAAGAGCCAGAACCAGTGGATCTGATCTTATCAAGCGGGCCGTGGTATGTCAATGGCAACATAATTGGAATGGATCGCTGGACTCCTTCCTTTTCACCTTCTTCTTTGAAAGGAGTAACGGCACCTATATGGATCCGTATGCCTAATCTCCCACTTCAATGTTGGGATGAGATTAATGTGAGTAGAATAGCATCCATGGTAGGAATCCCTTATCTTATTGATGCTAACATGTTCCAATGGGGGAGGAGGGAATTTGCACGAGTTTGTGTTCGGGTTAAGCTGGACACTCAGCTTCCTTTGGGGGTGTGGGTGGAAGGAAATTTGGGCAAATTCTATCAAAACATTGAGTATGAAAGGCTGCCTACATTTTGTTTCAACTGTGGAAAGATAGGACACCTTAAAGATAGTTGTTTAAAAGAATGCTCTATGAATAAAGAACGTCATGAACACATAAAAGATATTACTGGGAAGATGGACATTACTGGGACAGATAGAAGACATGAAGCACCTGCTATTAGCCAAAGGGAGGGTTATGGACCTTGGGTCCATGTCAACTATGGAAAGAGGAGGCTGAGAAACAGAAATAGAATTACAAATCATTTGATTATGAAGGAAAATGCTGTGAAGGGAGTAGCAGGGTTGTCGGTTAAGGAGGTAGAGAAGAAGGTAAAAAATGCCTCAGATGACAATTCAACTGATTTACGAAAGCTAGGAGGAAAAACTTCATCGCCTGATCCTGAGGATCCTTCTATGGAAGTTATTCCTTTGGCAGGAATCAAGGAAGTCACTCAGAATGAAAGTAGTTTGGGAGGTGTGGCTATCAATTCCTCTTCATTTCTTAAAGTTGATAATAAATTTCAAATGTTAGAGGCCTTTAATGGGGAAGGAGATAGGGAAGATATGGAAGGTATTTCTGTTGCTGATGTTGGTTTTAAAAGCCAAGTTGGAGATGGGTTGGAGGAGTCTAATAATTCCTTGAAGATTGAGTTGAGTTTGGTGGAAGAGGGTACATCTGTTTTTCGTAAAAAAGGAATTAAACAACAAAGAGGACTTGGTCCTGTGAATGTTGCTTCTAGAACTCGACGGCTTGAGGGCGATATGAAGGTAAAGGGTGGGGGTGCTTCACCTCATTTTCGTTAATGTCGTCGATATTATTTTGGAATTGTAGAGGAGCTAAAAAAGCCAAGGCTTCTCTATATCTTAAAGAGGTGGTGAAGGAGCATGGGGTGTTCTTTGTAGCTTTGCTTGAAACGAAGTTGAAGTGTTTTGAGAGTAGGGATGTTATTTCTCTGATTGGTAATGGTTGGGATTTCTTTCATATCCCCTCGTTGGGTTTGTCTGGTGGTATTTTAGTAATGTGGAAGAGTAATTTTGCTTCGTTCAGTGTGTTGGATTCCTCTAGCCAGATGGTTGTGGGGGATCTTGATATTCTTAATATAGGAAGGTGGAGTGTTGCTTCCATCCATGGCAACAAGGATGTGTATAAGAGGAGGAGTATATGGGAGAAGATAGAGACGTTGTCTGGTATTGATTTTTCTTTTGTTTTGGGAGGTGACTTCAACTGCTTATTAGCCAAGGAAGATAAAAGAGGTGGTAGAAGATTCTTGTTCTCTCAAGGCCCTAAGGAAATGAAGTCTTTTTTAACGAATAATGATCTCCACGAACTAAGCTTTATTGGGCCTAAATTTACATGGTGCAACAATAAGTCTAGTGCTGATCAGATTCTGGAGAGGCTGGACAGATGCTTTGTGAATTCAACTGCCTTAGAGTTGTCTCATCGTTTGGTGCTGAGGCACCTTCCTCGTGTGGCTTCGGACCATTGCCCCATCCTGTTGAATATGGTTGACAGTATTCCTTCGGGTAGAAGAACTATCAAGTTTGAAGATGTTTGGGGTTCCTACCCAGCGGCGGCTGCAGTGGTGAGAAACTCTTGGAATAAATAGGCTAGGGGGAATTCTGCTCAAGTTCTTAATCAAAAATTTAAACGTGCTCTGAAGACTTTATTCTACTGGAGTCAAGCTAAATTCATGGTCCTTAATAAACAGAAAGATAGGCTAAAAGCAAAAATCCTGGAACTTCAAACTCAAGAAGCAGAAGTTGGCGTTCTTCAAGCAGAGGATATATGGAAGCTTAAGGTGAAGATTAGTGAATTGAATTCCATCCTTGCACGGCTTAACACATGGTGGAAACAACGTGCTAAGGTTAGGTGGATGGCGGATGGCGATTGCAACTCTAGGTTCTTTCAGGCGTATGCAAGTGCTCGTAGGAATTCTAATTTCATTTTCAGCTTGAAATCAGAAGATGGCGTTCTGGAAGAGGATCCGGACCATGTGGAAGAGATTCTGGTTCAGTTTTTTAGAAAGAAATGGAACGAAAGAAGTTGTAATTTGGAAGGTTGGCCTGAACCGTGGAATAGACTACAAGCAGAGGAATTAGAGATTCTAAACAAGGACTTCTCCATTCAGGAAGTTGAAGCTGTGATTAAGCAGGTCAGAGGTTTCATTTCTCCTGGGAAGGATGGTATAACCTATTCATTCATCAAGAACTATTGGCTTATCATTAAGGAGGATATGTGGAAGGCGTTGTATGGCTTTTTCAGCAATTCTGGAATGTATCATGAATGGAAGGAAACTCTTATTGTTTTGATTCCTAAAGTGACTAACCCTATATCTCCTTCTGATTTCAGGCCTATAAGTTTATGTAATACGGTTTATAAGATTGCAGCCAAGGTTCTAGCAAATAGACTGACTGGTGTTATTCCTAAATTGATCTCTGAAGAGCAGGTGGCATTTATAAAAGGTAGATCCCTCTATGATCATGTCTTGTTAGCGTAGGAGGTGTTTCATAAATTTCAGTATTCTAAAACTTCTAAAGGGTTAGTCTCCTTTAAAATCGACATGGAACAGGCTTATGACTCCATGAGTTGGCCAACTCTTGCTAAGGCACTAGAGTATTTTGGTTTTCCTTCACTGTTTTCTAATCTTCTTTTGGATTGTGTTCAACATCCTGCTTTCTCATTATTAATTAATGGTAATCTTTCCCAGTGGATCTTTGCTAAAAGTGGGTTCAGGCAAGGGTGCCCGTTGTCTCTGTATTTATTCATTCTTTGTTCACAGTTGTTGTCTAATGCTTTTTATTCCAAGAAAGCTATTGGTATTCAAGTGAACCCTTATGGTCCGAGAATCTCGCACCTACTCTATGCCGACGATGTTCTAATTTTTTCTGAAGCAAAATTGGAGAAGGTAAAAGAGATAAAAGCTATTTTAAAGGAGTTCTGTAGTTGGACAGGTCAGCAAATCATTGTTAAAAAATCTGGTATTTTGTTTGGAAAAATAGTGAATGGGAGAAGGAGGCGAGCTATTATCAAGATCATGGGCTTTAAAAAGTTAAGGAGTTCAATTACTTAGGTGTTAAAATGGCCTTGAGAAGACTTGCTAGAGCTGATTTTCAATTCATAACTGATAACATCCTTAGGAGGCTGAACACTTGGGGTGGGAAATTCATATCTTTGGCAGGAAGGATAACCCTGGTTAAAACGGTATTACTCTCGTATCCCACCTTTCACTCTACTCTCTCTCTTATTCCAGTGGGAGTTTTGAAGGAGATTGACAAGCTCGGAAGGAGCTTCATTTGGAATAAGATGAATGGTGGGGCTGGTCTACATTATGTGAAGTGGGAAACATTGTGTAGGCCACGGGATTGTGGGGGCCGTTGGTTGTATTCTTGTGCTAGTCGTTGTGGTCCTCTTAGAGAAAAGCTGGCTTGGAGATATACTCATAACAGGGATTCTTTGCTGCATAGACTCCTTTACCTGAAATATGGTTCTGTTTGGAATGCTGAGGGTGGTAGGAAGTTGGGCTCTACTGCTTGGAAACTAATTATAGCTGGTTGGAAATCTCTCAAACCAATTGTAAGATGGTGCATTGCAGATGGTGAAGGTATTGATATCTTGAGTGATACTTGGATTTGGGACAAAAGCATTGGCAGGTGGCCAACCTTTGTCAATCCTTTGGTATGCAGCGACGGGTTGGTCAGCAGTCTCATCTCCAATGGTTGCTGGAATAATTCTATATTGCATAACTGCTTCGGGGCAGAGCTGGTGGCGGTGATAAAGCAAGTTAAGATTAATTACAGATTATCTGAAGATCAACTGGAACTAATTCAGTAGCACTCTGGAAAGTCTATTTCATTCTTGGCTGTGGAGGCAGTAGAGGGAAGTTCTGAAGATTCAAAAATTTGGAAATGGTTTAAAAAGGTGAAGCTGAATTCCCGTATTGAGAATTTCTGGTGGAGAGTGTTTAATAGTGCCATCCCAATGTACAAATTCCTTTCTTACAGAAGGATGACTGCGGTGGATACATGTCCGAGAGGCTGTCATGAGGTAGAAGATATTTACCATGTGGTTTCCAGATGCAAAAAACTCAGCGAGGTGATCATGCATTTAAACAATTGGGGCTTCTTTTTTTGTGATGCTAGTTCATTGGAAGGTGTAATCAACTGGATGGAAAATCAAAATGTTCCTTTGATTAAGTTGTTCTATAACATGGTTTATTTTTCATGGAAGAATAGGAATGATGTGGTTCATGGGAAAAATGAAAAGTCTTCTCTATTGGTAGCGGTGGAGTCGGTTTGCTATTCAGCTACTTCATCGGAATTTAATTATTTTAGCTCGGGCCGGTTGGATGCTAATCAGCATATGCTGTTTCAAAATTGTTGGCACCCTCCTCCACCCGATTGGCTCAAGGTGAATGTGGATGCAACTCTTTTTTCATCCTATAGAGCTGGTTTGGGTGGAGTGTTCCGTGATCATAGAGGCAGATTTCTTACAGATTTTGGGTTTTTTGGAGTGCATTGGGATATTGCTCAATTAGAACTACTTGCTATTAGTTCAATTGATCGTGTAATTGAGGATTGGATGCTGGAGTTTAAGGGTCTTATAATTGAAGGTGATAATGACAATATCATCAAGCTATTGAAGAAGGAGTGGAGACACGGCGGATTGAAGGAGTGTTATTTCATTAAAAGTTTTGATTTTGTCTTATTCAATTGTATAGATAGAAGTTGTAATAAGTTAGCTGATTTATGCGGTAACTATGCTATCTTTAGTTCGTTCTATTGGGACGACATCATTGTGAATAAGATTCCTCCTTCATTTATAGACATTTTGAAGGAGGAATCAGATGGTAGTATCTTGTAGTTCTCCTAGTTTTCCTTGGTTAATGCAAAGTTCTTATTTGCTTCTCAAAAAAAAAAAAACAATAAACTAAACCTCTCCAAGCAAAGAACTAGAGTGTCTTATGGTCATCTTTAGAAAGAACTACAGCAGTTGGGGCATGTCACCACTGCCCCTCAAAAGAGGAAAAAAGAAAATGACAAGATCTTGGGCAGCAATTTGGGCCCCTCAAATGATCATTATGGAGGTCTTGTTGGTCAATACCATAGGGGATCTCTCATTTTCAGATGAGAGATTTTTCTTTGCTCTTTGCTTTTTCTAGTTGTTCATTTCTTTGGTTTTCTTTGTCTGCCTGCACTTTTGTGACAGGGAGGCATAGTTGATTTTTTTTTCAGTTTGTACTTTTTTGTACCCCTTTTTTTAATGGAAAATATTTTTTAGGGTAAAAAATAGGATTTTTAAATAAATTGGGTTAAATAGCTTCATGAAAAGTTATTTTAATGTCTACATTCTCTCACTTCCCTCATTTTGGTGCTATAGCATTCTTGGTTTTCTCTATTCATTGGGGGGTTTTTATGAGGTTTTGGTTTCATTTTTAAGTGGTTTTGCTAGATTGTTTTTCATGTCCTCTCCCTGAGGCCGTTCAGTCTTATGTTTTCCTAGTTTTTTGCTTGATGGCTGAGTTGACATCATCTTTGACACCAAATCCTTGGGGTATACCTCCTGCTTAAATGGTGCTTCCAAATAAGGTTTTTTTTATTTGAATGGTAATGTAAACTCTTCCAAATCTCACTCTTTTTGTGATGTTCTTGGTGGTCCTTCTTCTTCGAATGATCCAATTTTTTCCTTTACTAAGTCGTCTGTCAGAGGCTTTCCGGCAATCTTGATGTCTGAAGAACATATTGTTAAACTTGCAAGTCCTTATCAATTTACTCTTTTGGGGAAATTTTTTTCATAGACCTAATCTTGATGTGATTCGCTCTTTTTTTTGAAAACCTAAAGTTATATGGTGTTTTTTCAATTCGTTTGCTTGATGCTGGACATGTTGCCATTTAATTATCAAATGATTTGGATTATAGCAGGGTCTTTGCAAGGAGAACTTACTATGCTAACAATTGTCAAATGAGATTGCTCAAATGGATGCCATACTTTATTATTTAATAAGAATCTCCAATTGTACCTATTTGGATTTCTTTCCCAAACCTTCGGTTACATTTTTTTAACTCTCATGTCTTACATGCCTTGGGTTTAATATTTGGTAGGCCTTTACAATCCGATCAAGCTATAGCCTCTCAATCTAGGCCATCTATAGCTAGGATCCTTGTGGAATTAGACATTACCAAAAAACACCCAAAGGAAATCTAGATTGGTTTTGAAAAAATTTGGCTATTTACAAAAGGTTGAGTTTGAAAACATTTTGGATTTTTGTACTCATTGCAAGAATTCAATTAATGAGTGATTCGTGGCTCATCCTCATCTAAAAAAACCAATAAGGGTTCCAATATTTTGGTGGATACTAATTTTGAGGAACAAATAGATCATGGTGATCTAAGTGCTCTTTCACATTTGATGAATAATGATGGGATTCAAGTTTGTGAGGATGGCATAGAACTGGGGCCTTCTAATAAATCCACTAAGGAATTAGTTTTTACTAGTGATGGCAACAATGTTTTTGAAACTCATACTAATATTCAAGAATCCTTAGGAGAGGATAAGTTGATGGAGACAGCTCGGCCTTTGGTGAGTGGGTTACATGGTGTTGATAATACTCAAGAACTAATGGTTTCTTATGAGTTCCATTAGGTTGAAAATCCATTTATGAATTTCGTTGCTAAGGATGATGACATTAACAAGTTGTCTCATATTCAATGTGATATGGTTCAAACTAATGGAGTTAATACTGAAATATTAAATGATCATTGCCATGCGAAGGGGGCAATATTGAGGAGGGGGAGACTTGGATCAAATCACTGATTCTTTTTTGGTTAATCAAGAAGGCCTTAATAATGGTTCTATGTCTTCTCCTATTTCAAAAGGTAATGCTGAGAATTATGAAGAGGCTTTCACTAAAGTCTCTAGAAAGAAAAATAAAACTTATAAGATTTCTGTTGGAAGCAATCAGAGGGTTACCAAAGCTTCAAATGTTACTTCATCTTCAAATAGTTAAAGCTCTCATTTGGAATATTAGGGGGGCAGGGAAAACATTTGCTAGGGATAGCGTTAGAAACCTTTGTAGGATTCATAATTTTAACTTGCTTGTGTTAATTGAAACTTTACTTTCCTCTTCAAATTTAGATTCTGTGTGTATTAAGCTAGGTTTCCAGCTGACTTTTGGCAATTATTCCAATAAGATCTAGATTTTTTGGAATAATTTAGTTAACTTAAACATCATTGCAGATCTCCCTCAAATAGTGCATACTAGCATTAGCATTTTCTAGTTTTCTTCCTATGCTTCTTTCGTCTATGCTTCTTGTTCTAAATATAAAAGGAAAACTCTTTGGAATCAGTTGTGTGTTCTTTCTTCTAATATTAGGGATCCTTTGATGATTAGAGGTGATTTTAATACTATTACAAATATGAATGAAAGAATGGGCGGTAAAGCTTTTAACTTCCATGCCATGGAGGATTTTAATGATATGATTTCTTTTGCAATCTTCATGATATTGGTTTTAATGGGAGTTCTTTTACTTGGAACAAAGGTACTATATGGCAGAGATTAGATCACATTCTCTTAAATTATTTTTGGAAATCTTCATTTCCTATGACTCACATTGATCATTTAATCAGAACTTTATCTAATCACTCTCCTCTTCTTTTATATATTTCTTTGCATAATAATAACACTAATTCTCCTTTTAGATTTCAAAATATGTGGATTATGGGTGAGTCTTTTGCTAATATTGTTCATCATAATTGGAATGCTCCCTTATTTCTGCATGATAATGTTAGAGGTATGATTAGATTATGGCTTAAGCTCAAAAGGCTCAAGCAAAAATTGGCTTTGTGGAGTAAGTGTGTTTTTAAAAATATTTTCTCTAACATTCTATAGGCTGAGAACTTAGTCAATATTGCTGCAACAGGTATACGAATGGCTCCTAACTTCTCTTTTCTTAATGAAGCTAAAAGTAGTATGTTTAAGCTCCAAGAAAAAGAGGAAGCCTTTTGGAGACAAAAGGCTGTCACTAAATTTTTGGTTGAGGGAGACAGAAATACTAATTTTTTTAACAACATTGCTAATTTCAAGAAAGTGGCTAGTCATGTTAACAAAATAACTACTCCTAGTGGTATTTTTTTTATCTTCCTGATTGATTTATAATTCTGGTGTTGATTATTTTAAGTAGGTTTTTAATAATACTTTCACTCCTAATTTAAACATTGATTGTTCATTTATTCCGCCTCTTCTTTCTAAAGAGGATAATGTTTCTCTTACAAAGATGCCTACTGAAGATGAGATTTGGTTGCCTATTAAGAGTATAAATGATGATTCTCTTGCAGGCCTTGATGGGTTTACTACTAAGTTTTTCCAGAATTGTTGGTCTATTTTTAAAGATAATCTCGTTAATGCTGTGGTGGATTTCTTAAGGGGTAATCCTTATCCTAAGTTTTTTAATTCCACTTCTATTACTTTAATTCCTAAAAATGATGTTATTAATTTCTGGAATGATTATCTTCCAATTAGTCTGTGTTCTTTTTTCAGCAAGCTTAATGCTAAAATTCTTATGGGAAGGCTTTCGTCATTTTTACCTAAAATTATTTCCCTGGAGCAAATTGGTTTTGTCAAAGGTAGATATATTTTTGATAATATGTTATTGGCCCAAGAGCTTCTTCATGACTTGGAGGCCAAATTTTCAGGGGGGAATATTATTTTTAAGGTTGATATTTCTAAAGCTTATGATAATTTAAATTTGAATTTTCTCTACATGATCCTTAGGCTTTTTGGGTTTAATATGGATTTTATTAAGCTTATAAAGAATATCATTGAGAACTATTATTTTTCTATTCTAATCAAAGTTAAAAGTCATGGTTATTTTAAATCATCTCATGGTCTTAGACAAGGGGATTTGTTGGCTCTTGCTTTATTCATTATTGCTATTGAATATCTCTCAAGAGGCCTTAATAATTTGTTCATGGTTCATCCTAGTTTACAATTTAGAACTAATGGTGGTTTTCTGATTACCCATTTGAGTTTTGTTGAAGACTTTATTATATTCACTAATGGCTCTATAAAAATGCTTTACATCCTTTTTAAATTTCACCATCAATTCCAAAGTGCTAGTGGTTTAATGTTTAATCATACGAAGAGCTATTTTATATACTCCAAATCTATCTATGATCAAAGAATTAATGTGATTCATGACCAGATTGGTTTTTGTCATAAGAATTTACCTTTGAAGTACTTAGGCACTCCTCTTTTTAGATGTAAAAAAAGATCTAATTTATTTAATGACATTTTTAATGCTATCCAAAAGAAGTTATCCACCTGGGCTTTTAATTTTCTTTTCGTTTGGTGGTAGATTATTTTTAATCGGGCATGTTCTTTCTACTATTCCTATTTATCTCTTTCATACTTTATGGCCTATTATAAATGTTTGTAGCAGAATGGATAGGTTATTCAATAGGTTTTTCTGGGGTATTAAGGAGGCTAAGGCTACCATCATGTGGGCCTCTTAGACTAAATCTTCTGGGGTTTAAGAGGAAGGAGGTTTGGGTGTTAAAAACATGGTTGATATGGCTAAGTCCTTCTCTTATAAACTTTGGTTTTCTTTTAGGACCAAGAAAGTCTGTGGGATAATTTTATGACTTCTAAATACTGCATTGGGAGACATCCCCTCACTTGTCATTTTAAACAAGGGGGCTCTTATAATTGGAGAAAGCTTTGTTTCATCAAGTGGGAGGTTGAGAACTTCATTCAATGGGGTATGGGGGCTGGTAACATATTTTTTTGGCAAGATAAGTGGTTGGGAAATTTTTTCATTGATAGCTTATTGAATACCCATTCCTCTTCTGCTTGTAAAGTTAATCACTTTATTCTTGCAGGAGTTTGGAATTTGGATTTACTTACTACTATTATCCCTTAAAATATTGTGAATCTTATTCTCATGATCCCTCTTTAATTGGATAAGGAGGATTGCATTATTTTCACTCATGCAAATGATGGTAAGTTTGCCTTGAAACAAGTTTAGAATTCTATTAGGCATTCTTCTCCTAATTCTCTGTTGTATCCTGCTATATGGCATCATGCTATTCCTTCCTCTTATTCTATTTTAGATGGAGGATCTTGCAGAATTATCAACCTGTTGATTCTACTTTAAGGATAAAAGGTTTTTATATGATGTCTAAATGACAATGCTGTTATCACATTGAAAACCTTAACCATGTTTTTGCTCAAGGGCCTGTCTCCCTTCAAGTTTAGTTATATTTTAGCAATATTTTAATGCTCATTTTTGTAATAATTATAATTTCATAACTTATATTTTACATGCTTGGTTTACTTCTTCCAAAGGTCATATCTGTAATGTTCTTACTGTCATTATTTGTTAGTTTCTTTGGAGGAGTTGAAATGGAGTTAAGCATGAGAATATTTGTATGAATGCTACAGGTATTATTATAAAAATTAAGCATAAATTCATGCAAATGTTTGTTGCTAATTTGATCAAGGTTAACGCTTTTAAAGGTTATTATCATGTTGCTGATGCTTTTGGTATTTCTCTCAGTTTTACTTCCCCTGTTATTAATCAAAGAATTGTGAGATGGGTAAAGCTTAATCTTGATTGGTTTAAACTTAATACGGATGGTTCTTTTAACAACTCTAATGCGGGTTGCGGGAGTCTTATCTAGGACTTTAATGGCTATGTTGTTGTTGGTTTTACGGGTCCTAGTAATTTAACTAATGCAATTATGGCTGAGATTTAAGCTCTTCATTATGGTTTGCAGTTGTGTATTTCCTTAGTTATCACTAAAGTTGGATTGCAGTTGATACTACACACAACAACAACAATAACAAGCCTTTGTCCCACTACGTGGGGTCAGCAACATGAATCCTTTTTCTCCATTGTGTCCGGTTCAAAGTCAAATTCTCGTTTAAATCTAATAGAGAAAGATCATTTCTAATATTTTCTAACCAAGTCTTTTTAGGTCTACCTCTACCTTTCTTAACATAAGTCAAATCTAATACCTCTACTTTCCTAACTGGGTCATCGGAAGGCCGCCGTTTTATGTGACCAAACCATCTAAGGCGACTCTCTCTAATCTTATACTCCATTGGAGCTACTCCAACCTTTTCACGTATATGCTCATTTCGTATCCTGTCTCTAAGAGTAAATCCACTCATCCACCTAAGCATCCTCATCTCCGCAACACATAACTTAGTATTATGCTTCTCTTTTAATGGCCAACATTCTGCACCATAAAGCATTGCAGGTCTCACCACCATCTTATAGAATTTTCCCTTAAGTTTAAGGGGGACTTTTCTATCACACAACAAGCCTGATGCATTCCTCCACTTCAACCATCCAACTTGAATTCTACTGATAACATCCCCATCTATTTCACCATCACTCTGAACAATAGATCCAAGATATCTAAAACGTGTACTCTTATTAATGACTTGATCGCCCAAAGTCACAATCCCCTCACTAGGTCTATTACATTGCAGTTGATACTACCTTTCTTATTTATTATATTAAGGGCAATCAGAGGCTCAAACCTTCTAATTTATATATGATTAGAGAAATAAAGCAATGGTTGTCTCTTATTTCCTTTTTTATTTCTCATTTTTACGTGAAGGGAATGTTGAAGCTGATTATCTTGCTAAGATGAGTTATAATTTATCTGATTTTATTGAATTTGTTGAGACTAGTTTACCTTATAAGTTGAAAGGTCTGGTCATGTTGGATCGTTTTGGGATGCCTTATGTTTAGGTTTCTTATTTTTTTTGGTTTTATATGGGATCTTCTGTCTGTGTTCATCCTTTGTTGGCCTTTTTTGTGTGAGGTCTTTTTCCAATCTTCTGGGTTGCTGGTTTGAGGCATGAGCAAATTTTTTTTGGTCATTCTAATGGGATGTGATCTTCTCTGTATATAGTCTCAATTTGGCTTGTCTTGCTATGTCGTATATTCTCAATTTTTATGATTCATCTTTAGTTTGCTGCTACCTTTTCTATTACTTTTCCTAGATCAGGTCTTGGGTTTACGATGTTATGTATTCTTAGTATTTATTAAGGTATGAGCTACTGTATTTGACATGTTCTGATTGTCTTATTACTAGCCGAGCTTTTCCTAGGTATTGTTGCTATATTTTTTGTGTGATCCTAATTTATGGGTGTGCTTTAATAAGTTTTTGTTCAATTCAGAGCATTAACTCTATGCATATTTATTGGTGTATGTAGTGGGTTCATTTTTTTATGTGGGTACTCATTATTGGGATATTGGCATTACTTATCAGTTTATTTCTTATCAAGTATCTATTTTAGGTTTCCTTAGGACTGTTATTACAATGCTTGTAACCTTTTTGTCCAGCTACTCTGTAGTTTCTTTTGTAGGTCATTTGTGACTTCTCTATTGCTGTGCAAGCTTATTTTTTGGGCTTCATGATTGAGCTGACAAGATTTGTGGAGAATTCTCATACTTTTCTGCAAGGCTATTTTTTGGGTGATAACACCGAGTTGATGGGTATAGTTTTTTCTGTTCTTTTTATGTTCTGGCTTCTGGCCAACCTAGAATGTTATTAGGGTTACTTGTCCATATTTTTAGTGGGGAACTTCGGCTCATATGTTTTTTTTGTCTTTTTTTGTAGCTCTTTTGAACCTTAGGGAGCTGGAGGTCCCCTTAAGGATCTTGTACTTGTTTTTTGTTAATAATGCGTAGGCCCGTTGGTGGGTTTTAACTATAAAAAATAGGATTTTAAAATAAAATGATTTATGGTTATTTGGGGGGAGTGGTCCAGCATTAATATTTTATTTTCTCTTTTGGAGGTGATACGGGGGCCTGTTCTCCTAATTCTTTTTCGCATCTTATCCCTAATGCTTTTATTATTGGTATTTTGTCAAATTGCTAGCACTATAATGTGGACTAGAGGTTTTTCTATTTAAGAACTACTAATGTTACTACTTCCTACTTTTCTCTGCACAATGTTTTTTGGTTGATTGGGTATGTTTTTGAGAGCCTACGTATCTGTATCTATAAAGATGTTACTGATAGGTTGTGTTCTCTACTGATATGGGTACATAGCCCACTTTGGCATTGCCTCTTTAGGTTCTACTGGCTGATTTTGGTTCATCTTTTCCTTTATGGTTGTCAGTTTCAGGTTATTGATGTCAATCTGGGGCTCTCTTTTAAGGAGAGTAATTTATTTTATTAGAATTGTTGGATGATCATGCCTACCATAACACTTTATTATTGCTACAATTGCTATAATATGTGCTATTATTTCCCCTTTAATTTATTTTTTCTAGTTACCTTGCATTGTTTTCTTTTTACAGGTTCTTGGCAAGTCCACTCTGTCTGTTCAAGATTTCTTTTTGGATGAAAGGACAAAGCTAAATAATTTGTTTTGGAGCCTTTCTTTTTGGGTTTTGGCTACTAGCCAACCTAGAATGTAATTAGGGTGTTTTGTACTTGTGCTTAATGGGGAAATTTGGCTCAGAGGTTTTCTTTTTTGTACATGTTTTGTAGCTCATTTGAGCAGCAGAGAGATGGAAGTTCCCATAAGAACCTTGTACTATTTTTTTTAAATATTAATGTGTAAGCCTGTAGGTGGGTTTTAACCAAAAAAATATAATTTAAATAAATAAATCAATCAAGTAAGCATTTTCATTAAATCAGAGAGGTATGGTGAGGGGGAGTGGCAGTCGGTCATCTTCCCGCTCCAGCGGGGGAAGTGGTGGTAGGAAAGCTTCAAGGCATGGAAACTTTTGGAAGGTTTTGAAAGGCATAGGATCAGAGGCTTGTGAACAGATTTTGAAGGATGATTAGGCGGCTGAGTTAGGTGAAAATTTGTCTATAGATCTTTTGTCTGAGGAACACGAGCTGATTTCTTTGGAAGACGACCAGCTTTGTGACTCTGCAATGGGGTCCAATCAGGCAACTTTATGCATTCGCTAGTCACATTTTTGTCTGTGAGCTCACATCATATTTCATCCCGCAACTGTAGGTGCGTTTTCCTGAACCAAACATCCCGTGTGTGCATGCAATTAATGTTCTTCCAGTGTCCAAATATAATGCAATTTCTGGACTAGATTATGTAAATGGATTGGATGGAAGTTTGGTTTCCTGCGGGTGTGTTAAGTTCATCAATGCTATAACTCAAGAGCCTCATGCTACAGGATAATGCACATCAATTGTTTGTGTTAATGCTCCTAAGGCTACTTATGTTAACTTGGGGGCAGTTGGTATAGATTTTTTAGCACCAATCCAGCAAACAGAATTCCTCAAAGCAGTCTATAGTGTTTGGTGATTGAAGCCCATGTCATTTTGCTTGGAGAAAGCCCTCTTATACCCCTATAAAAAGATTCTTAAACATAAGGTGCTTGATGAGGATGGAATTTGCTTTAGCCTTAACATTAAAAAAGTTCAAGAAAATATTTCTAAATTGGAATGTGCTCTAGTTGGGAAACTTCTAGGCAAGTGGATCTCTTTTGCTTAGTCTCATGGTGAACTATCAAGGAGATGGTCACATGTTGGGGAGTTTCAATTGATCACCATTGCTCCAAATTGCTTTATTTGTATTTTTTAAAGCCCTGACTCTCATGATATCATCCTCAAGGGTGGACCTTGGATTGGGGCTAGAAGCATTATTGGCCTTGATTGGTGGTCATGTTTCTTTTATCTTGAGGATATGAAGAGGTTCGCCTCACCAATTTGGGTCCAATTTCCACAACTTCCTCTGATGTATTTGGATCCTTCCAATATTTCCCATATGTACTATGATTGGAGAACCTCTTTGGATGGATGAGCAATCATCCTCTTAGGGTCAAAGTTCTTATGCTAGAGTTTGTGTCCGCATTGATTTGACAAAAAAGCTTTTCCCGGTATTTTGAATTAAGTGCCTAAATGGCAGATTTTTTCAAAGAGTTGAGTACGAGGGCCTTTCTCATCTATGTTTCCATTTTGGTACTATTATCCATAAAGTGGAGTCCTATCCTCATAAGGCTAAGTTACAGCATGATATCCATGTTAACATCACTCTCAAACTACAGTTATGGAAATGCAGAATCCAGCTATTCCTGTGCATACTCAGTAGTCTGATCCTCCATCTTCCCAACTTAATACGGACCAATTGGGGACTTGGAACATTATCACTAGAAGACAGAAGCCTAAGCAGAAAGCCCAACTTCTAGCCACACCTTCTAGAGGACATGAAATGAGGCACCCTATTCCAACGATAGCTATTTTCATCCCACAGCCTATTGTCTTCTCTGCTCATAAATCTCAGTAGAGGGATATCTCCAATAATACCCTGAATCTCTCTAAGCAAAGACCTAGAGTGTCTCATGGTCACTTATGAAAAGAACTACAGTAGCTGGGGTTTATCACCGCTATCCCAAGAAAGAGGAAAAAAGTAACTAATGAGATATTGGGCAGGGATTTGTTCCCCTCAAATGACCAATGTTGAGGTCTTCCTATGTGTATTGTATTGGTTGTTGCAATCAAATGAATCGCTCTAGGCCCTTTTTGGAGGGGTCTTTTATTTTCTTTGTTGGTGTCCTCTATAATACCAGGTGGATGAGATATTTTACTAAATTTTTTAATGAAGAATATGAAAATATGATTGAATTTAGTGACCTTAGCATCCTAAATGAAAATAAAGATTTATGTTTTTATCGGTGTATTAGTAAAATTGAAGTTAGAGAGGCTTTAAAGAAAATGAATTTTGGAAAAGCTGTTGGACCTGATGATATTCCAGTAGAGGTGTGGAAATGCTTAGGAGATGAATGAATTTATTATCTTACTAAACTTTTTAATACTATTTTGAAGACTAAAAATATGCTAGAGGAGTGGAGAATGAGTATGTTAATTCATATTTTCAAGAATAAAGGTGATGCACAAGATTGTACGAATTATAGAGGAATTAAGTTAATGTGTTATACTTTAAAACTATGGGAGTGAGTTATGGAGCTTAGGTTATGGCGTGATACTAATGTTTCTCAAATTCAATTTGGATTCATGTCGGGTAGGTCTACTACGGAAGCGATACATCTATTAAGAGGTTTGATGGAGAAATATAGAGACAATAAGGAGGATCTTCATATGATATTTATTGATTTAGAGAAAGCATGTGATAAAGTTCCAAGAGAATTTCTATGGAGAGTTCTTGAAAAGAAAGTAGTTAATAATGCTTATATTTAAATCATCAAAGATATGTATGCATGAGCTATTACTTGTGTTCAAACAGAAGGTGGTTTGACCAAGTTTTTTCCTATTTCGTTTGGATTACATAAAGGATCAGCCTTAAGCCCATATCTTTTTTCTTTAGTCATGGATGTTATCACTAGACATTTGCAAAAGGATGTACCTTGGGGTATGCTTTTTGCTCATGATATTCTTCTTGTTGATAAGACTAGAGAGGGAGTTGAAGGTAAACTTGAATTATGGAGGTCAACCTTAGAGTCTAAAGGTTTTCGCTTGAGCAGATCTAAAACTGAATATATGGAGTCTAATTCTAGTAGTAATAGACCTAGTGAGGGAATTGTGACTTTTGGCGATCAAGTCATTAATAAGAGTGCACATTTTAGATATCTTAGATATATTGTTCAGAGTGATGGTGAAATATATGGGGATATTATCAACAGAATTCAAGTTGGATGGTTGAAGTGGAGGAATGCATCGGGCTTATTGTGTGATAGAAAAGTCCCCCTCAAACTTAAAGGAAAATTCTATAAGATGGTAGTGAGACCTGCAATGCTTTATGGGGCCGAATGGTGGCCATTAAAAGAGAAGCATAATACTAAGTGTTGCAGAGATGAGGATGCTCAGGTGGATGAGTGGCTTTACCCATGGAGATAGGATATGAAATGAGCATATACATGAAAAGGTTGGAGTAGCTTCAGTGGAAGATAAGTTTAGAGAGAGTCACCTTAGATTGTTTGGTCACATAAAATGGTGGCCTTCTGATGACCCAGTTAGGAAAGTATAGGTATTAGATTTGACTTATATTAAGAAATGTAGAGGTAGACCTAAAAAGACTTGGTTAGAAAATATTAGAAACGATCATTCTTTATTAGATTTAAATGGGAATTTGACTTTTAACAGGACACAATGGAGAGAAAGGATTCATGTAGCCCACCCATGTAGTGGGACAAAGGCTTGTTATTGTTGTTGTGGTGGTGTCCTCTATAATACCATGGGAGACCTCACATTTTCAAATGAGGGGCTTTTCTTTGCTCTTTCCTCTTTTTGTTGTTCTTTTGTTTGGTTTTCTTAGATAGCCTGCTCTTCCCCACTTTTGTTTTTTATGTTGGGGAGGCATAGTTTATTTTTTTCTAGTTTGTACTCATTTGTATCACCTTTTTTGTTTTGATAAAAAAATAAAAAAAATAAAAAAAGGATTGTTAAAAAAATAAATTAAAAAAAATAAAAACATAGGATTTTTAATAAATCATTAAAAATTAAATAAAATTAAAAGAAATACAAAATAAAGTGTACTTAACTTTAAATTCAAAAACCTTTCAAAGAAAAATAAAATCTAGATCATAATAATAAAAAATAAAAATTTAATAAAATTTAATAAAAAATTAAATAAAATAACAAAAATACTAAATGAAGATAAAAAACTCCAAACTGGTCAAATCATCATACTAGGTCATCCATAACCTATGGGAATGATATAATGTTGATTTGAATTTATTTGGTTCAAATATTAAAATCACCTTAAATATTGTAAGTAAATAATTCAATTAATGGGCTGATTTTGTAAAAATTGTAAGAAAATAAATAAAAGTCCTAAAAATACTAAATAAATTGCATTCAACTATAAATAAATTTTGAAATTTAATAAAAATAATAAACTTCTAAAATTTCAAATAAAAAGTAAAAGTAAAACTTTAGTTGATTCACATAATAAATGAATAAATAATTAATAAATAAATTCAAATAAAATTCAATAAAAATAAAAAACAAAAAATAATAATTAAAATAAATTAATTTAAAATAAATAAAACTCAAATTAATTTAAAAATCAAATTAAATAAATTAACTAAATGGATTAAATTTAAATAATCAATCCTAATAAAATTAAATTCTACATATGCTTGTTTAATCCCTAAGAGGGAAGCAAATTCATTTCATTTGAAAGCCTAGGACTTGTCAATTAAAGGTTTCAAAGTAATTTGAAGTGTTTAAATAACTTTGTTCTTTAAAATAATGATTAATAAATCTTTGAATAATATATTAATAAAATCAATGGAATCTATGTTATTTCTCTCTCTCTCTCTCTCTCTCTCTCTCTCTCTTTGAAGTGCATATTTCATTAAAACTAGGAAATAAGCTATAACAAACTAAAAGCAAAATAAAGCAAAGTGCCTCTCCTCTCTAAACAAGGAGAGAGGAATGCTTATTAAAAAGAAACCCAAGCTTAAAGAAAATTCTTGGTTAATATTGTCCAAAAGCAATAATAATAATCGACATTGCATATTGACTATATCAATAAGCATAGTCTTCATTTCTATTATTCACGAGAAGAAATTTTTGTAATGGATATGAGATCCACTACTCCTCTCTTTGAACAAGTTGGGGTGTTGGGGATAGCAGTAGTATGAAAACAACCAAATTGGTCGGTTAGTATCCCAAAGATCCCAATTAGAACTAAGGTGAGAAGTCGGAAGAGTCCCAAATTCCATTACCCAAATCCAATGACCCTTACTTTTGCTCATATCCATCACAGTCACTAACACATAAGGATCAACATTTACATAGGCATTTACTACCTAAAAATGATGTTCAACATATAATGTCATATTCAGATGACTGTTAAACTTTGTATTACTCAAAGAAGAACAACACTCTATAGAGTATGCTTTGACTTCAAAGTCTAATTCAGCAATCATATGAATGCGCATGAACTTCTTAGTATTAGCTGATCTTGTAAAAGAAATCTCCTCTCCCTTCGAGCCTATAACAAAATATATAGGAAGATAATAATTGTAATCTTGATACATTTAAGAAGAATATAGTTCTAAAACTACAGCTACCAAGCCTTGATCTTCAACGAATAAAGCACCAACTTTCCTTAGCAATGATGGGATGGGATCCCATTTCAAGATGTCAACAAAACATTTAGGAAGACCCAATCTGCCTTCCTTAGATGATCCAAACAAAGGAAGCCCTGTTGCTACAATAACTCTGGCATTCAGCTCCACCGAATCGGCTTGAAACATCACCTCAACATGCTTAGCACATGAAGCAATAATGTCTTGAAAGTCCACTTGCTCAATCATATGATTGCACATGGACTTCTTAGCAACACAGGACTGAGGCCCCTCTAAAGTCTCCCCTTTCAAAGTTCGAACTCAACGCTTCTTGACACAAGCTAAAAATTTCTCCCTGGTCGAACCAGCACCAACTTCTGAAGGATTATCATAAAAAACCCTCCAGATATCTTCCAAAATGCATATCTCTTGTAGTAGCTAAAACACTATAATTATTAAAACTCCCAACAGGAGATTCCATATTTTGGCAAGAAAGACACAATATCATCCTTCAACATTCCAACAAATGGGAGCCCTTCAACTGCAATTCCTACAACCTTCTGATACTCTGAATCTCCTTTATGATCAATAGAATTTTCATTAAATTTAGCATCAATGAAAGGCACCACCTTCGAATAGGCTTCCAATGTAGAATAATAAAACTCAGCAGTTTTCATGATCTTCAGAAGGATTTTCAAATAATATTCACCCAAAGAATTAATTGAAATGTCCTTTTCCATGGCTTTGTCTTCAAGGACCCCTACAACCATAAGTTGATTACAATTGCTCCTCTTAGCATCAACATGCCCAGACTCCTAGCTCCTAACGAATGAAGACTCCAGATTTGAATCTGGCTAGAAAACTATAGGAAGACTAACCGTTAATTCCTGAGAAAGACCATCCAATGGATGCCTAGAAACTAATAAACCACTTCTCTGATCATCCAAAGCCGAACCACCACCAACATAATAGTTCATGATAAAGATAGATTTTCCAAAGAAAGTCCACCTTAATCTCACTACTAGTACCTCCAGTAGAATAACCACAATAACCTAGAACCTCTTTCCCTATAACAGAGAAATCTAAGCCCATTACACCAATAGGATTTCCAACCACATCTCCAGCAGCTGCACCAACCTCACCCTCACCAATCAACACCACCATCTTTGACATTACAACAATCTTATTCAAACCAACATCCAAAGGGGAAATAAGAAGAACACCACAAACTAAAGGAAATTCAATAAAATATTTCTTTCCAAAATCTAGAATGCCTAAAGAAATTTCCAAATCTTGAAAACAAGATTCAAAAAAGCCAAAGAATAACAACTAAACCTATTAACACAAGGAGAAATAAGAAATTCAAACCAGCCTTTCAAGCCATCTCTCCTGATCCATCGAGAAGAATCTTCATCATCAACTGCATTAGCGACCCAACAAAGTTTTCAAATAGATACAATAGAGACACGATCAAACACCAAATTTTCTTGCATGACCAAAGACACGATCCCTACAAGAATTGCAAAAGCCGAAGCTCCAACAGCATTCTTGAACCTCGCAATAATCTTCCAAACATCCTTCAAACTATAGCTACCAAGAAGAAAATTGCCAACAATCATCATACATTTCACATGCTATGAAAGCTTCTTTACCCATAGAGGAACAACCACCACAACAAAATCCATGAACTGCAAAGGCAACCCTGCCAAAAAACCATCCACACCTAAACTCCAAAGAAGAACCCAACCAAACTCAAACCAAAACAACAACCCCTTACCACACTCATCCACCATTACTGACCCTCCACCAACCAAAAAGGGTCGGAGGCCTCCCCTCATTAAACAAGAGTAACCCAGCCACAATCATAGCTGCAACTTCCATGCCTTGGCCCTAGATCCCACTCTAAGCTAGCCACACAAATTTTATAAATAACCAAACTATCCTCCTTAGATAGCCAAAAAGAAGGCAGCCCTGTAATTGTAATAACTCCATCCTTCTGCTCCTCTGAATCCTCCTGTTGACTCATAACATCTTCCTTTTCCCTAGTAGCATCTTTGACACAAAAGACCACTACGGTAGCCATTTGTTTACATTGCTCCCTATTTGAGCCATCAAATACTTATGTAGGAAGACCCTCACTCTCCTCCTAAAATCATCCATAATCCTGCAGCCCAAAAGCTGCATTAAGAAGGCATTGATTTTCCAATGTAGAGGCACCGCATATATTGAGATCAATAGCCACGCCACCTATCTTCCCTACCAAACCCATCAATGCATCATCTGTAAGAAGACCCACAATGATCTCTAAACCTAGTCTAGTAAATGCCATCCTCTCTTCTACCAACACTCCTACTTTATACACATATTTCACACCAACATCCAACCTAGCCAATAGTTTATTACACTTGGCCTTCTCAGCACCAACAACTCATTGGCCCTTCCTTGATATTCTCTCCTTCTTAGAAGTAGCCATAACTTGAGTAGTAAGGCCAGTATTAACTTCCTAAGAAATCCTAGTCGAAAGTAGTTCTATAGTTACTACATCAAAGCTTTGATCTTCCAAGGATTAAGAACCTTTAATATTTAGAACCAAGGCATTCATCATTCAATGCACATCCCCTTTAGATCCCATACTAGCACCCCCAATGGGAGGACCACCATTGCCTTGGATCTCCTTCCATCTATCATCGCAATAAACCAATTCTTTAGCGTATTTATCATCACCGCCCAAACAAATCTTCTCCACTAAACCTGACACCACCATGTCTCTATTCAATCTAACCCCCAAAGGGAAAATAAGTAAAACACCTTGAAGGTAAAATTCAGGAAGCATGAAGACTAGATCCTTAGCAATTATAATTTCCACAAAAAATTTTAAATTACCAGAATTGTGCTGAACCTTTGAATATTTCAAATCCTGATAACAATAAATACTCTTAATAGGATAAATATCAACCATGGCATCACTTGGAGATGGAGGATCTTCAAACAGGAATCCCATATCCTCACTTCCACCCCTATACAAAGATGATAAAACGTCTTCATAAACCACATTATAGGTCCAACAAACCTTCTGATCAGAACCTCCCATAAGATGTTCTTCCTGCACCACCAGGGATGCAATCTCATCTTGACTCATAGGAGCGGAAGCTCCAACCACATGAGAAACCCGTCAAGATCTTCCAAAATACATTGAAATTATCCACTTATTATTAATATTGCATTTACCAATAAAATCATTAGCGACAAATAGATTTTCTTCCCCATTCTAGGAATTCTTCTTGAACCTGGAAGGAGCAACCACCACAACCACACCCCTTAGAACCAGCAGATTCCCAGCCAATAACTTATCCACTCCTTCCCACCATTCAAGAACCATTCCAGTCCCAAACAAAATAGGACCCCCCATTCTACAACAACAACCTTCTAGAACTTAACAGAACTACCAAGCATTGACTCACCGCTAGCCACCGAGAACTAGTGTCCAACCCATGCCAAAATGGCCTCCCAGCTAAAAATTTACAAAAGGCTAACTCAAAAAATGAACAATTCAATTCTCTCTCCCCAGAGCTTATCTTCTTTTTTTTTTTTTTGAATATTTTCATGAAGCATTTTATAAATTGAAAATAGCAATAATAACTATAAGAGCAATGAAAAAAAATAATCCTTAGGACTTGTTAATTAGTAGCTTCACACACTTTGAATACATTAATTATAACGGTTCTTTATAACTTAAAGTTAAATAATTTGAATAATTAAAACAATTTAAAATTAAATTATAAATCTAAATATATTAAATTATTAAAACTAAAATTTAAATTAAACATCTTTTAACCTTAAAACAAATAAATATAAATCATAGACAAAATCAAATAAAAGTAAACTTAAGACATATCCAAGCCACATAGTTTTGCGCACACTTTAGATGGTTGCTAGGACAACCAACTCTAACCAAAGTTAGGGTGATGTTATTTCTTTGTTGTGATTGGATACCTTGCTTGGAAGGTATTCTTGCTATGTTTGTTTACTTTATGCACTCTAGATGTTAAACCTATTTACCTTTTGCTTTGCAACTTAGTTTCTTTTAAGCTTGCACACTTGCATTACATAAG
Organism: Dendrobium chrysotoxum; assembly: GCA_019925795.1. Taxonomy (NCBI): domain Eukaryota; kingdom Viridiplantae; phylum Streptophyta; class Magnoliopsida; order Asparagales; family Orchidaceae; genus Dendrobium; species Dendrobium chrysotoxum. The sequence goes on from CM034297.1 coordinate 20,956,061, forward strand.
TTCAATCCATAGTCAACTTTCCTTAACTACATAGAGTCAATGTAGAATGTACCAATGAGAAAATATAAATATAAATGTAAAGTTAAAGTTATAGATTATTTTATAGTTAGATTGAGTTGTAAATGTAAAGGATTGCAAAAGATTTAAAGATTATTGCTTATATACACTTGTAGATTCCAAAAGAAAATAATTCTTCTTCCTTTGAAGATAATTGCCATTCAGAATTCCATAGAAGATCCAAGAGCTCAAAGACTAGATGACTAAAGTAAGTAATCATACTTAAATCTACATTATATATGAGTAAAAATCCAAGCATGTTGTGATAGAACATGGACATCTTCTCATTTAGAGTAGACCCATATTTATATTTTATGATATTATTGATAAATAAATAAAAAAATTATAAATATTTCATACATTGCTTTATAAATCATGCATTCCATTCATATGGGATGGCAAATTTCATTAGATGGTAGATGGTTTTTTAAGTTTCTTTCAGTGTATCTGTTCTTTCCTTTGTAAGAATATGTATATTAAATCTAGGATGATATAGTTCGGTACTACATACATGAACACATTTACACTTACATGCATACATACATGCATTTTATTTTTTGTAATGTATGCTAGCCCAATACACAAGCCAGTAGCAATGTACGAGGGGTCTAAGCATTGGGGTTGCCATAGTTTTCCTTATGATTAGGGTCATTATGTTGTTAATTTTTCTTAAAAAATTAAACATTTATTTTCTTTGTTAAATGTTCATTTACACTCTTATACATGTCAACTACTATTATTAATGCATGTTCATTTCTATCCATTTCTAATGCCAACTCTGCTAGCACTTTAAATGTTACCTCTAGCTCAAGAAGCTCTTAATTCGAGGATTCTACTTTTCTTGTCATTCAATATGCTTTTTTTTTAATGAATCATGCATTTTTTATTGCACTGTGCGCTTCACATAATGATTCATACCTTCTTATCTAGTCCAATAAGATTAGTTCTAAAGTTTGAATAATTATAAATTAAATTAGTATGCTCTTCTTTTAAAGTAGAATATTCTCTTTTAAGATGTGAGAGTTACCTTTTTAATTTTATATATGAATCATGCAGTTGTTCTGATAAAGAGAATAATTCAACATAATTCTAATACTTTGGAGTCCCCAATGCTATCTTTAGCCATTAAGCATAACTTGCTTACCTCTTCTTCTGGTTCAATTTCGAATGATTTTGAATTAGAGTTCACCCAAGAAGCCTTTTACATTTTTGTTTCTTAGCATTGTGTTTCTCCTTGCCCTTTCCCTTCACTGAATGGTTCTTTAAGCTCTGGCATTCAAATCGAATGTGTCCTGACTTTTTGCATTCATAATAAACAACGTTATTGGTAAATTTATTTAACATTGATTTCTTATCTCATTGTTTATTGTTATGGTACTTATGTTTGTGTTTCAAGAAACTTTTCAATTGTCTTGTCATTAAAGCTATGTCTTTATTTCTATCAGAGTCTGAATCGTTGCTTTAAGTATCATTAGGAATCAATTTAATTGTCTTATCCTTCTTTCATTATCCTGAATCTATATTTCGTTGACTCACATTTAGCTCATAGGCAATCAACAAACTAAGATAATCAATAGAGTAAGCATTTAAATATTTTAACTTAGATATAGCAGTTACTTTTGCATCCCAACTTTCAGGCAAACAATGTAAATATTTGTTAACGTTTTTAGCATTCAATGTTTCGTTTCCAAAGGTATGCATAGAAGTAATAATTTTTATGAACCTAGTGTACATATCAAAAATGTATTCGCTAGGTTATATGTGAAAAAAGTTTGTATTCATATAATAGCAAATTCATTTGTGATTGTTTCACTTCATTGGCTCCTTCATTACCATTTGTACAAGTTGAAACATGCATATAATCTTCTAATTTTAATGCACATAAAAAGTAGTTTAAACATTTTACAATTAGGCTTCATTCGGGATGGCTTTTTTATTGCTTCTTAAAACAGAGTTTTAGTACAAAAATTTTATTTTTGTACTAAAACTCTATTTTAAGAAGCAATGAAAAAGACGTCCCAAACGAAGCCTTAATTGTGCTAAATAACAATCTTCTATGGGCCATTCAGTAAAAGGAATCTCTATTTTAACTCTATTCATAATGTGAAAAGGTAATGCATAGCCAACTTGAATCATATGCCACATTCAAAAATCAAAGGATTATGAAAAATTAGAAATACATATTTTCAAAAATTGAAAGGAATGTTATCAAATAAAAGTGGTCAGAAAATACAATATCCTTTCGGAGTGTTATAATTACCAAAATATGCCATGCGGATCTACTCAAGATTTTTAAATCTAAAAAGAGAGAACCCCACTCTGATACCAATTGAAAGTGCTTATGACACACCAAGAGGGGGGTGAATTGGTTCTTTTATATTTTTTTTGGAATTTTGAAAATTCTTTTTGGTAAAATAAAACTTCATATGCATAAGTGTTTAAACGATTGAACAATTTAAAACAAATTTAAAAGCAAATAGTTTTTTTATTTATAAAAATTTTAGAAAATAAATATATATTTTTTGTTTTTTTTTTCCTTTTCTGATTTCTAAATTAAAGTTAAACCAAATATCAATCACCAAAAGCATCTTTCATAAAGATAATCAAGATAAGACCGAAGTATGATAAAATAAATATATAAATAGTAAAGTGCAAAAAAGTAAGAACACACTAATCATATTTATAGTGGTTCGATCAAATTGACTTTCGTCCACTTCCTAAAGATCATCATCTTTGGGTATTACATAAAACATGTCTCTCCTTCAGCACAAAACTAAGCAGTGAAGCTTTTCTCCCATACCACAGGCAGAGAATAACCTTTACAGACTCTTTGGATGATAAAAAATCTTCTTCTTCTTACCTCCTCGGCCAGGTAGGTGGAGATGACATCTCTCCTTTCACTTCCTTAGCCCGACGAAGATGTTGATCCCTCCTCTCACCTTAGCCCGACAAAGATTCCATCCATCTTTTTTCCTCCAATCCTTATCAACATGTTGCCCCTCCTTACATCTCCTTAGCCCGGTGGAGAATGCATCCCCTCTGTTATCCTCTAACCCTGGTAGAGATGTCGTCCCTCATTTCAACTCCTTGCTCCAATGGAGATGCTAATCCCCAGCCTACTCAAATAATAAATCTTTGGTCCCAAAGTCATTTCTGCGTAGAGCTCCACTCAAAGTGCTCAACCTAAAACACAACCGAAGGACCCAAGATGTAGAATAGTCAGAGCAACCGTGTGAATCCCCTCACACTCTCTTGACTCCGATAAGGATTTTTTCTATTTCTCAACCTCACCTCCTCACCTCCTCACTCTCTTGTGAAGTGGACTCCCTTTAAGCTCTCTCTCAAGAAAGAAAATGACTATGACTGCCAAAATACCCTTGCTATAGAATATAATAAGAGTTGATAAAGGGGGCTCAAGAAAACCCTAAGTTTTAATTTTAAGCCTTCTAATAATATAGTATGATGCTCAAATTATAAAGTATGATTAGTTCAATCAAATCACAAATCATCCAAGATGAACCAAGGTTCATCCAGTAAGCTCTCGGGTAGATCATCTAATATTATTTATAATCATACAGTATGACCTTTAATGTTATTTTTATTTGATTAAATTTCATAATCCTCATAATTAAATTAGGAAATTTTCATTAATATTAATACATTAAGAATTGGTTCATACAGTATGATAAGTTCTAATTTTAAATTTTAAAATTTTCTATTTTAAGTAACTAGGATTTGATGGTGGGGCTTCTCAAACTTATTGATCATCCTGTATGATATGTCGATTGTATAATATAAATAGTTATACTCAAGTTTTTAGTATGATATGTTAACCCTACTATGTGTGTGCATGGTATCTAAGTCAACATACACTTGAAATTAAAAAAAAAACTCAAGAAAAATAAAAATATAGGCTCTATCAAACATGAATTGACTTATACACTTACACACACTATCTTGAGTCTTTATTCTTTGCTTTTTCATGGTGTATAATGTACCTAAAAAGTTAGTTATGCATAAGAGATGATATACAATATGTAAAGTCAGAATGAGTAAAATAAATCTCCAATAATGTTTATAATCATCAAAATAAAATGTTGGGCTCCTAGTGACAGTTCGATAGGGATGTTAAGCCCTGATTAACTAGTCCCGAGGCTAACCAAGAGGGGGGGTGAATTGGTTATTTAAAAATTTGAGAACAACAGTAAAAGTCTTTTCGATGATTTACAGTGAAAACAAGTAAACACATAAACGAAAAGATCAACCACAGATTTCACCCAAGCATATAATCACAGAAAAATAAAGTGTAGAAAGTAATCAGAAAGAACACACCAGATTTTTATAGTGGTTCGGTCAACTTGTCCTACGTCCACTCCCCGGAGCCTCCCCTCCGGGTATTGCACTAAACCAAAGTGACTCTGCTTCTGCTCCCACAGCAAGGCGGAGAAGCCTGTACAAAAACTCATTTCCACCGACACGGTGAGACAGAGAACCTAACCTCCTCTCGCTTCCTCCTGAAGCAGGCAGAGAACCTCAGACTCCTTTCGCTTCCTCCTGAAGCAGGCAGAGAACCTGAACTCCTTTCGCATCCTCCTGAAGCGGGCAGAGAACCCGGTTGCGAACGATCCTCTCACAAAGAACACCAACAAGACAAGAGACGACGAACGAGGAGACGACTCTGATCCTTTCTTGGAGCAATCTTCGTGAATCCCTCACAAACACCCCCTCACAAGATCCTCTCTCTCTCTCCCAAACTCTCTTTCTCTCTAGGGTTTCTCTGTAAAGGAATGTGGTAAAAGATTTTTCTTGTTGGAAAAAAAAGATCTTTTATAGGAGGGCTCAAAATTTTCCCTAAATCTCAACTGGTCGGCCAAGATTGTCCAGGACGATCAGTTCAAAATCAGCTATTTCAGCCTAGATGATCTGGCTCTTCTGGACGATCAGTGGAAAAAATTGTTCAGATCATCCCATACGATTTTGTGATCGTCTGAGAGGATTAGTGTAAATTCAAGAATTTTGCCTAGAAGACCACGCTGATCGTTCAGAGAAACTTGTGTTGGATAACCTAAAAATGACTTGATCGTCCAGGATGATATGGATATCTTCATGTACGATTAGTTCAAAAAGTGTCGAAATCATCCTGATCACCGCTCTGGACGTACAGCTAAAACACACTAGACGATCATGATTGTCCCGGACGATCTTGTGATGATCCCGGACGATATGATCATATCAATTAAATATTAATTGCTTTCCTTAATTACCAAACTAATTTAGGCATAATTTTATTGGATCATCCAGGATGATAAATGTATCGTCCGGGACGATCAGATCAAATCTCTAAAATTAAAACTTACCTAACTTGATTTGGCGGCTGAGAATTTTTGGTTTGAGCCTTTCATCCCGTACGATGTATGGATCGTCCAGGACGATCAGCTTAATCAAACAGACTTAACTTGGTCACCATAATTAGGGTTTCTATATTTACTTGATCGTCAAGGACGATGTGAATATCATCCAGGATGATCTGAACAAAAAAATTGAACTGAAACTCTAATTCACTCAAGCTCCCCCCTAAGTGTGTGTGTGCAAGATTACTTAGCTAGGGGATCAGTTACATTACAATTGACTCAAGAAAAGGAAAAATAGTACATTTAGACACACTTGGACCCGATCTTGAGTTGGCTTGAGTTGTTTTGATCTTTTGTACCTGAAATGGATTAGCCAAGCAAAATAGAATACAAACATGTTTGTCATCATCAAAATCAGATTTGCAACAATATCCCCCTTTTTAATGATGGCAAACATTAGTGTAGTAGTTTAAAATAAAAGAACTAGGAGTTAACCAACACACATCGAAAAATAAATTTCTTTTTAAATTTCATTGAACAATTAGAACAGTACAGGAAAATAACTATAAATGAAGTAACTGTTGACCTCATTTTTGTATGAGGTCAGTAGGACCCATCCAGATCTCTGATCAATCCTGACCCCAAATCAACATAACTTCAGACTAACCTAGACTCTAGGATCCTCCTAGACTTCAGACCCTAGGATCTATTCTAGACCCTAGGATTCTGCTAGACTCTAGATCATATGATCTTCTTAGATCCTAGGATCTATTCTAGACCCTAGGGTTCCTCTAGATCCTTCTAGATCTTAGGATCCTCCTAGAACCTAGATCCTAGGATTCTTCTAGATCCCAAGATTATTCTAGACCCCAGATCCTAGGACTTCTAGATTCTAGGATCTTCCCAGACTCCAGTTCCTAGGATCTATTATAGACCCTAAGATTCCTTTGAGCCGATCTGGACTCCAGGACCTACTCTAAACCCTAGGATTCCTCTAGATCAATCTAAGCTTCAATTCAATCTAAACTTAATTTAAACCCTATCATTCAAGCTCAAAATCCAGTTCAAAACCAGAATTCCAATTCAAATTCAAAGGCTAAAGGTCTAAGTCCTGAAAGCCTTTTCGAGCAAATTTTTGAACACCTTAAAACCCTATCAAATGACCTCTGATTCAAGGTCTGTCAGTTCCACACTGATATGACATATCTCTAGAGGTAACCCTCCAAATTTGAGTTCATTCTGAGATCTCTAACCCCAGAAACTGAATTGAAATCCAAAGGCTGTAAAACCTTCAAATATTTACAGTCCATGCCACTGGACCTACCACCCAGTGGATTTTGATCCTGGAGCTTTCTCCAAAGCTCCAAATCACTTCCAAATCCTTTATTATGACCCATTGAGCATTAAACTGTATTTTTTTGGACTCAATTTGACCCCCAGTTGACCAGGGGTCAAAATGACCAAAATACCCCTATTGGGGTATGAATAGTCACTTTAGTCAAATGAGCTCCAAATTGAATGCAACCACCTCCAGCAAGTTTCAAAAATCAAACCCAATATATTAAACCCAAAACCAGCCCCTGGATCAATTTGGTTGACCAAGTCAACCAGGTTGACCAAGTAGGCCCTTTAACGTCAAAATAGGTCATTTTGACCGAATGACCTCCCCAGACTTTGAGACCCCCACCAGTAGACTCAGAATATCATTCTGAATTGATTGAACCCAATCCCTGACCCTGGGTCAACCTGGTTCACTAAGTCAACCCAGTTGACCCATTAAACCCTTTAAGGGCCTAAATGGGTCATTTGACCCAGATGACCAATTTGACCCTTGAAAACACATCTACCAGACTCCATTTACCATTTCAAATTGAATCAGTCCAAACCTTGACCCTGGGTCAGCCTAGTTGACCAGGTCAACTCAGGTTGACCAATTTAAACCCTTAAGCTCTTTTAAACCCAATCAAGCTCCATATCAATTTTAAACCCATTCAAACTTCTCTGACTATTTCTCTTAGTGATTCAAACTTGATTGGACCTTTGACCCAGTCAATAGTTGACCAAGTCAACTAAGACTCAAGTTTAGTCAAATCTGACCCATTTGGGTCAAGTCAATCCTTGTGATCAAATCATTATTTTTGAACCCTCAATTTGATTCTAATATATGATTCAAGCACACTTAAGCATATCAGGATCCAAGTCATGATCAATTTGACTTGGTCAACCCATAAGCATTAGTCAAACCTTATTCCATATATATTCCTTTTCCCATATTCAAGAACTGTAGCTCTAAACCAATTAAATCCTACTCAAATAACTTCAAAGTCTACCCTATCAAGCTTTGGCCATGTAGACTGGTCAAAACTAGTCAACAAAATGGTTTAAAGAACTTTTGGTCAACCCAATCAAGTAAAACTCATCCAGCTCAAATCAAGCCTGTCCAGCCCTTGGAACCAGTTCCAGAAACTTCCCTGAACTCCACTTGACTTTACCCAGCTACTGGTGTGCCCACAGCCCGACCATAACAACCCTAGTGGTCCCCTCCACGTGAAAGGAACCTAGGGTCGTTCTCACCTGAGGAGCCATTCTCTCTGCCTCATAACGGTTTGGGACACATGTCCTTAATCCCAACCATCATCCTAAGGCATCTGGATGGTCCAAAGCAGCTCCATCAGTTGAATAGGGAAAAGAGAGACGGGAGAGCTCGTTAGGAACCGATCTCCTATTCCAATCCAGCTCCAGCCACTCTGGCTTTTCATTTCGATCCCCTGGAGCTTCCCCCATATTTTCCCGATTAGATCTTGGCATTTGGTGGCCGCCGGCGATGAGCTCGAGGACAAGCCGAGGCTAGCTCCGTCCAAGCCACCCCAACGTTCTGTAGAAGCTTCCTCCGGACCTAGAGTCTTCTACAAATCTATGCGTGGTCAATCTACAAGCTCAACCATATCTTGAACTTGTCAAACCATTGTTTAAATTGAGGTATATCTTAAACCCTTGGTTTTAATCTATGTTATTATAAAACATTCTAATGATTGCATCAAAGGCTCAAAGAAGATTTCCACACTCTTTCTTCAATCCTAAAATACCTCTGTCTAAAATACCACAGGCTTTTATTAAGCATTTTTGAAGTACGAAATCAAAAATGAGATTAGGGCTTGCGGTTTAACAGGAAGAGGAAGACGATTCCACAGCCGTTGGATCTTTTCTTTTAAGATCAATAGCTTCGATCGGGTTGGATCCATGGTTTTTTTCGATGTATCAAAACCACGGGTTGATCGACCGTCAATCTAAACCGCGGGATCAAATTTGACCGTCAGATCTTTCTAGATCAAGGTCAGCCGCGGGATTCATCTTAGCCGTTGGATCAACGCGTAGTTAGATCCAACGGCTCTGTTCATTGCCGCGCTGGATAAGTGAATGGGGCCCCACTTGACCGCCGCCGCTCGTGTGGCCGAATCCCGTCGCGCCGCGTGGAATACTCAGCCCAGGTCAACGCCGTCATTTGACCTTATTTTAAATCCTTAAAATAAATTTAAAATTTACATAGAACTTCAAAAAAATGTAGGAATTTCATTTCCTAACCATTTTTGGAGTTCTTGGATTCCTTTTGTTCATATTTTCTTCTAGTTTATTTTAAAATTAAAATTAAAATATTCTGAATTACTTTCTGTTAATTATTTCAAGTATTCAGAAAAGCTTATTTTATTTTTAAATAAGAATATACAATCTGTTTGAATCTGAATTTTGGCAGAGGTATTCTAGGGTCTATTCATGATCTTCCTTAATTTTCTCAAGCTCATTTGATGCAATCTCAATTAGGTTGTGAATTTACAAAAATCTTGATCATTATTTGAGCTTGATTTTTGAAAATTCATAATTAATTCAATCCAAATTCAATTCATTCATACTAGGGCTCTATGGAATACGTGAGAGTTTCCCTTTCATTGAAAAATAAAATTAGATTGTAATCAGGCATGGTTTGAGAAAGATTTGCTTTGAATAGTATATGGATTTCCATAAATAATTAACAAACCATATATGTTTATAATATCAAATTAGATTGAGCTTCATTTGAGGATGTCTTTTATATCTTCAAATGTTTTCAATCCGATTTGATACACCTAATTCTTTATAGTTAATTATTTAAGTTTATAGGTTATTGTATGACCTATAGGTTTAGTAATTTATTATAAAATCCTTCCATAGAGTATTAAGACATTTCATTTTGTTCATGATTGTTTGATGTGTGTGTTATATGTTATGTCAAGGGTTAGTGACTTTGATTTGAACCCAATTAACCTAGTGACATCATTAAGGACAATAATTAATGACTCATTTAGAGAATTTAGAAAATTTCTAATAATTAGGATTCACCTCCAATTGACTTAAAACTTTGAAAACATGAACTTAGTGACACTCTCAGCCTTAAGAAAATTTCTCACTGGATTTTGAAATCATTAAACCCCTTAATTAACCTAATTAAGTTTAAACCTCAATTAAGCCTCTAAACATTTCAAAAATATAATAAATCAAATTTAAATTCAAAAATTATAAATAATACTTCAAACTAACCAGAATTGAACCCTTAATCAATAAAAAATAAAAGCCTATTTACTGGACTTCAAAAAGTAAGTTTAATTTAAGTTTAATTGAATATCAATAATTAATTAATTTAATTAATTAAAAATAATTAAAAATTCCAAAAATTTTCCAAACACTTAAGAATCTCTCCTTAGGTCATTCCTGACCTTTGGAGTTGATTCCAAGGAGTTTGGAGGTCATTTGGATTCAAATCATAAAAAGGGCTTTAATTAAATAATTTTAAAAATTCAATAAATACTCAAAACTTCAAAAATTCATAACTAATTCAAATAAACTCCAAATTGCGCAAAGTCAAAGGCATATGACTCATCTTAAGGTCTAATATTTATTAAAACTATTAAGTTTCCAGAAATCAATCAATTTTGAAAAAGTCAACTTTTGGTCAAACCTAGTTCAAATTCAAGTCAAAACTTCAAACCTTCATAATAAAATCTAGAAAAATCAAATTTTAGCGTACTTACTGTCTAACTGATCCTATTAAGGTCTGGTATTTTAATAAAATATTAACTTTTCAGAAAACACTTTAAATCAAAAAGTCAAATTTTGACCCTTGAATTAAATCATAAAAATAATCCAGAAAATACCAAAATTCAATAAATCAATCAAAATTCCAGAAAATATTAATTTAAACTTAAAACCAGCAACCGATCAATTTGAATAAAATTTATCAACTCTCAAACCCTTAATTAAACTTAAAGCACTTAATTATACCGGGTACCACTAGGTAACCCAGGCCTACGAGGTTATTAAGTTAGCCCCAAGGAAGGTGAAATAAACTTCACGGCCTCGGTGTGAAATAAAGGTGGTATCCAATAAATAATCAAAATCAATTTTAAAATTAATTTTAAATCATTAAGACTTAAACTTCAATTAAAATCTCCCTCAAGCCTTTCAACCAACCAGAACTTTAAACAATTTCAATCAAGTACCCTATCTAGGACATATCAAAGCCACACAGCCTACCTCACACACTTTAGATGGTTTTCTAGGACAACCAACTCTAGTCTTAGGCTAGGCCGGTGTTTACCTTTCTGCTACTTGCGTGTGCCGAATTTTCTGTGGTTTTCATTGCATGCTGGTTGTTAGATTTAAGTAATTGATGTTGATGTGATTGTTTATTTATTTACTGCACTCTATGTTGATTTGATTGTATGATTAGATCTACCCCTAGGCTAGGGATGATTTGTACTAATTTAATCTTATGCAGGTGGCCATGCTTATACAGGGCATTTAAAACTAAAGGGGGCAATCAAATAATTAAGCTTTAAAAATTGACATGTTTTGTGCAGGTGCTAAGCATGCTAAGACCCCCTTTAAATCAAAAAGAGCATGGTCAAGTGTGGCTGGTTTGAGCATTTTTTTAATTTCAAATATATAACTGCTTGGGATGTCAAATATAAATTGTTGATTATTAGGATAACCCTGCAGGTTGTTGAGTCTAGATTTTTCAATTTTAATTAATGTAATTTGATTTAAATTGAGTTGTAAATCGTTTAAAGTACTTTGAGATTGAGATGTTTAAACATCCAATTTGGAATCCAAAGAGGAAGGAACATCCCTTAGGGGAGAGTTCCTATCCATTTGGAGATCCAAATTAGGATGAAGTTCAAATATCCAAAGAGAAAAGATAACACTCCTATTCAAGGAGAGTTTTCTTTTCATTTGGATATCCAGACCCGACGATCCAAGGAGTTCCAAGAAGACGAAGAAGTGAAGAATCTCAAATCTCAAAGTCACTTGTGTCTTAGGAGTAGAATCTAGGTTGTAGTTAGTGGTGCCCGGCCATTTTACTTTTCCTGCAGACCCTTGGTTGTATAATTAAAAGGCACTTGCCTATGGACTTTCATTTTGAAAATTTATTTAATTAATTTAATTATTTGATTGATTTGATTAATGTGTTAATTGCGATTAGGATTTGCCTGCTTTTATTAGTTTATTTGGCAATCTTGCATGTCGTATTTGTTTTAGCCTGGAGTCCGATCGGAGGCTCGTGAGGGTACGGTCATAAACTATTTCTAGTTAAATAAAATTTAAAAACTTTAAGCTCAGATAGTAACTCTAACGCTTTTATGAAGTAAGCCCGGACTCGCCGGGAGTTTTTCATGCATCATATTGAATTATCTCTACCTTGTTAGGCACCTCCCTGCCTGCGGGTTTTGGCAGACCACCTGACCTATTAGGGTGCAGTTCTGTCCAAGGGGATGTTGTGCAATCTCTAGGATAAAATCTATTTTTAAGCCTGATTTTTAAACTGCTTCATTCTGATTTCAAGCATTTAATCGAGTCAACTAGCATGCATTGCATTAGATACAAATTAAAAATTGAGTCTAAATCTTTAATTACATTTTTAGCTTAAGCATTTCACCCAGCATAAGTTAATGGGTCAATTAGGAATCTACTCTAGATATTGACCCCAACTCCTCAAACTCAATCTTAAATAATGTCCCTAACCACTCTACATTTAAAAGACTTGACTCATGGTTTTAAAGTGTTTAGGTGGTTTAGCTGGCTCCCCAATCCAGGCCGGGGTAAGTCCATATTGCATTGCATTAGCTAGGATTTGGGTCACTGATTTTCAGTACCAATTTTAGACTTAGGTTCTGAGGCATGTCTTCAATCCTAAGACCTCAACCTTCCAGGAATCTAATTCCCACCTTCTAATAAAATTGATCATTCAAACCAAATATCTCTTTCAATCAAATTCAAGCCCAACATTTAGGATAGTTTGAAGTGTTTCTGGAGTAATTCAGAATCTCAAGGCACCTCCTACTCTTCTTCCTTTGACTCCAGAAATAACTGTTCAAATTTGAACCAATCCCTGTTGAATTTTCAGTCCCTTAACCTCCCTTGATATCACACTTTGAATTCTTTAATAAAATTTGTATCGCTATTTTAATCGAGAGTATTCGTGGCAAGATTTCTATTTTCCTATGATGTAATTTAACTTTGAGGGCTTGTGCTCGTAGGAGATTTAGAAACTCAGACCAGATTTTCAAAATCAAGTTTTTCAAAATTTCAATTAATTATCTTTGGGAAATTCAAAAGTCAACGATCATTATCGTCATTTTCAAATGATCGATAATAGACGATATCCTCTATCTTTGGAAAGATATATCATTCTATTATTGTAACTTTGGTTATGAAATTAATGATCTATTTACTAGATTATTATAATTAAATATTGGATTAAACATCATTCTGATTCTTCGGGATCATATGTTGTTTCTCCTTGAGTTTGACTATGATAATCAGGATAAATCAAGATTTGTAATCTGAACCTGTTAGAGAATGATATGTTCACCTTTCAAGGTGATATATTATTCATAATAAGTGTTCGGTTATAAAATTTAAATTTCAAAAATTTAATATTTCCCAAAGAAAATTAAAACACTCTTTTCGAAAACTATATTTTTCAATCAAACAAAAAATGGCGACTCCGCTGGGGAAAGTCTTTCTCTCCATCTTTAATAGCGATACAAATTTTATTGCATCTGTAGTTTTGACTACCTTTCTTCCATTGGTCCCTCTACCCATTTCTCCCTTGGGTGAGTGTGGCCAACTCAATTAAGACATGTGAAAAGAGAGGCGAGTGTAGGAAATCTCCCTCCAAGCTGGGCTTTGACATTTTGCCTCCAAGTTCATTGGTAGAGCAAAAGAGTCAAGCCAAGCTTGTCAAGATCTTTTTTGCATATGTTGCAAACTCGCATGCGAGTAGATCTCTGCATGCTAAGTTTCATAATTTACAAAAAATCTCTCAATCTCAAAGATCCAGATTCAAAATTTTTTTTTAATTCAACCTGGATTTTGACATTTCACCCCAAGCTAGTCAGTATGGTGAAAGAGTCAAACCCGGTCTCTAGATTTTCCTTAACTTTTGTTAACCATTATGTTGAAAATAAAACTCAACATTTTTTTTTTAGTTTCAAAAGTCAAGGAAAATCTATCAAATCAACTTCAATCATCGTTGCTATGTGTCTTCAACAATATTCTGTTGTAGTTGAACACATGCAATTCAAATTCAAAATTCTCCAGTCAATTCTGGGCTTTGACATTTCACCCCTAAATTGTTTGGTGGGGTGCAAAGAGTCAAGCCTTAGGATCTTCAGGCTAATTTGATAAACCAACATATTTGAATAAAATTCAATGTGTTGAGTTTCAAAGTTTGAAGAAGATCAGTTCAATTCCAGCCTCAAAACTAAATTCAATCTTAAGTCAAAATTCAATTTTAAAATTGAATTCAAGTTTGATTCTAATCTTAAAATTAACTTCAGTTTTGGTTTCAAATTTGAATTCGGGCTTTGACATTTCAACCCAAGTCAATTGGTGAAACAAAAAGAGTCAAGCTTGATCCCCGGATCTTTCATATCAATTTTATGCACCTATGTGATTGAGTGAAACTCAATCTGTTAAGTCATAAAATTTGAAGAAAGATCCATTTGACTTGAGCTTCAAGTTTAAATTCAAACTTTGAGTCCAAACATAATTTCAACTTGAAATTTGAATTTGATTTCCAATTTAAAATCGATTCAATTTTGATCAGGACTTTGACATTTCGACCCAAGTCAATTGGTGAAATGAAAATAGTCGAGCCCGGTCCTTGAATCTTTCATATCAATTTTGTGCACCTACATGATTGAGTGAAACTCGATCTATCGAGTCACAGAATTTGAAGAAGGGTTCATTCGACTTCAACCTTAAACTCAAATTCAAATCCAACTTTGATTCAAAATACAATCTCAACTTTAAGTTTGAATTTGATTGTCACTTCAAATTTTAATTTCAATTTTGAATTCAAGTTCAAGTTTAAACTTTGATAATTTGCCCCAAGTTAATTGGTGTAGTGAAAGTGTTCGGTTCAACCCTTAGGTCCTTGTCAATTCTACAAACCACTGTTTTGAATCTAAACCTAACATGATTGAATTATCAAATTTTGAATAACATTAATTAAGTTTAAAATTCAAATTCAAGGTTAATTAATTCAAATCATTGTTCATTAATTTTAAAATTTAAGCACTCAAATGGCTGGAAAACTCATTTTCTCTCTAGATAGAAACTTGATAATCAAAGGAATCACTTCTGGTAATTTTATCCAGTTTGAAATGCAATTCCAAGACTTCAAGTTATCAGTCGATGAAGAAGAAATGATTGATCTGTCTGCTGGAATACGAAGGAATGTCCCTTTGGTTGAGATTACTTTAGGGTCAGGAGTTGACTCCGCCATCTCCGAGATGGAGGCGGATGTCACCCCTTTACCCATTGTACCTTCTGCCCAGGTGGATAAGAACCAGAAGTCAATAACGATAGAAGAGCTACCATCTCAGCCTGAGATCGGGTCAAGTTCTAGTACCCCTGTCGTCAGCAAGGACAGCAAAAATAAAATGAAGAGCTACCTTTGTAGAGTCAGAAAGAAGGTTGTTAAGGCCAGAAAGACTGCTGAGGCGAAAGCCTTAAAGCATGTCAACTCTAAGGCTGATAAAAAGCCCATTGCTCCTTCTACGTACCCCTTCCATGGTGGAAATCACTTCCACCCTTCTACTGTTGCTCAAAGGAGGGAGGTTGTAGAAACGAGAGCACGATCTTCAATACACCTTCTTAACTACTACATGGCGAGAATCAATCAAGCCAGAACTGATCAAACACCAGCACTAGGCCCTAGGCCCCAAGTTGAAGGTTATGACCCGTCCACTCTACTAAATGATGTTAGGTCACGTTTCTATACGTGCCCCGCTACACCAACTAGAGAGGAGGAGGTGTAGAAACCACTCGGGGTGCCACTCTCCTAATTACTAGACCACTAGTGATAAGAGAGGGGAAATAATCTAAGATTATATCAGATAGTGATACCATTAAAATTCAACTTTCAACGGGGTCCTATCGAGATAAATCTTTTTGAATAAAGTGATGCAATAACTTCTAAGGATAGTGCAGACCCAATAATAGTCTCTCCCTCCAAGGAGATCGTAGGAATCTAATTTTGTACTACTGGGGTCTTGCCACCTAGATTTGTAATTTCTTTTTAAAGAAAGTTTCCAATTTTTTAAGTGTACTGATTTCAGACCTTCAAGATAGTTGAGTTATCTTTTTAAAGAAAATTGACCTCTATTTGAAGTCTTAAGCAGGAGAAAGTTGTTGTTGACTCCATCAAATGATTGAATACACCTCCCTTCCACCTCTTTTGTGGGATCAATTTAATTATTGAACTAAAATCAATGTTAAACTTAAGTTGATTTTTGAAATAAAAATTTTCTCAAATTTCTAGAAATTTTCTATCTTAATAGATATCTTTTGCATGTTTAAAATTTGTTCAATAATTTTCAAAAGTCAAGCCAATATGCATTTTAAAAGACTGGGTCCTGCCTTGAGGATTATTCGTCCTTGTATAAGAGAATGAGTTTTCTTCTCTTATACTTGAGATGTAATCCTGGTATTGAAATAGAGAAGGTGTAGCCTCTTCTTAAATTCAATTGAATTCAAAAGATGCGCAAAATGCGCCAACAATCAAGAAATACACAAAGTGCACTAAAAATCAAAAGATGCGTAATGTGCGCCACCAGAAAAAGAATGAGGCTCCCTTTTTCTAATTATTTTAATATCAAAAGACCCAGTCAACTTTAAATTACTTGACTTTGATAAATTTTGAATCCAGAATTTTTATCGTGCATCGATAATCTATCAAGATACAAAAATCTCTCGTGCTAGAGAATTGAAAAGATCAAATTTCTTCACTCAACTTTAACCTCTTTGAAATTGATTTTAATTCAAAATATTTAAGGGAAACCCTAGTTTAGTTCCTACGAAACTTGGTCTGGGTCAACAAAACCTAAATCCTCAAACCTTTTTAGGTTAGTTGGGGTCACTCAAACTTTTCACTGTACTTCTGAATTTATTCCCGTTCGTTGTTCGGACAGGGTCCAAATACCTAGAGGAAGTTTTCTAATAAAGAGAATGAATCTTCTACTCTTGATGAAAATTTAAATCCGGTCCTTGAGAAGTGTGTGTAAGTCCTTCCACATAGGTGTCTTTTCCTACTAGGCCTTCTTTATAAAATTACACTCTATGTTGGGTCCAAGTTTAATCCCAATGGAGGAGTATTTTATAATGCTGGAAATTGTTATTCGAAATCAAACCACACCCTGTGTTGGGTCCTAGATCATTCTGATCTAGAAGCGTAATTTCTTGAGCTGAGACTTGCTGTTTAAAATCAAACTCTAATTGAGCAAAGTGCCCAACTCCAATTCGAGGAGCTCGAGGGCCTCAAATAAAAATTAATTTAAGCTCAGCAAAGTTTGAAAATTTATAAGTCACGTTTGATTCAAGATACTGATAAGTTGTGTCACTCTAGAACTCCCCAAGTAGGAGAATTGGTCGTAGTCTTTTGTAGACCGCTTTTAATCTGTTGTAAACTCAATGAAAAGCTTGAGTCAATGTTGACTGGATCGTTCATTTTTAACGATGATCTTTGAGAAAATTTTCCTTTGACTGATCAACCCTGAAGAATGCCACCCAATATTTTCAAATATTGGGGAGGCTCTTCAGGAAGTACCATGCCAGATGAGTGTCAAAGACAAAATCAAATTCAAAACCTTTCAAAGTCAAAACCAAATTCAAAATGAATCAAAATCAATCAAATTTCAAATTCAAAATTTTCAAACTCAAAACCAATTCGAATTAAATTCAAAACACACCACAGATTCAAGACCCTTCAAATTCAAATTTGTCAAACTAAATTTCAAATTCAAATATCTTTAAATTCAAAACTCAATCGATCCAAATTCAAAAATCTTTCAAATCTCAAATTCCAGAATCCAAATCCGATCCTCTATATAGAGCAAGTTTCCTCTATATACGATCATCCAGACTTGATCCTCTGTGTGAAGCAAGTTTCCTTCACACATGATCATTCCAGACTCGATCCTCTATACAGAGCAAGTTTCCTCTGTATACGATCATTCCAGACCCAATCCCCTATATAGAGCAAGTTTCCTCTATATACGATCATCCAGACTTGATCCTCTGTGTGAAGCAAGTTTCCTTCACACATGAACATTCAAGACTTGATCCTCTGTATAGAGCAAGTTTCCTCTATACATGATCATCCAGATTCGATCCTCTATGTAAAGCAAGTTTCCTTTACATACGATCATTCCAGACCCCATTCTGTGTGAAGCAATGCTTCCTTCTCACAGAATCTTCCAGTTTTCTTCTTCTTTAGGATAGGATTCTTTCTATCCTTAGGATTAGATCCGCTAGTGGTGGAGTACGCCCTTCGTGGCACCATTCTAGCTTCTTCCAGTTTGCTTTTCCTTAAGGACAGATGTGAGTCATCGTGCTCTCTTTCCTTAGGATTAGATCTTCTAGTGATGGAGTACGCCCTCTGTGGCACCATCTTAGATTCAAAATCCAGATCCGACCTTCTATGGGAAGCAATGCTTCCTTCACTCAGGGTCCTCCAGTCTTCTTTTCCTTAAGGATAGATGTGAGTCATCGTACTTTCTCTCCTTAGGATTAGACCTACTAGTGATGGATAACGCCCTCTGCGGCACTATTCTAGTTTTAAAACTCAAATCATTAATCCTGATCTCCTATAGGAAGTAATACCGCCTTCCTATGGGATCATCTAGCTCTCTTTTCCCTAGAGTAAGTATTCTCCTACTCTTAGGATAAGATTCCCCAGTGATGGAATAAGTCCCCTGTGGCACCGTCCTGGGTTCAATTTTAAATTTTCAAATCAAACCCTTCTTTTCCTCAGAGTAAGTATTCTCTTTCTCTTAGGATCAGACTCCCCAGCGATGGAATAAGCCCTCGTGG
Source organism: Dendrobium chrysotoxum (assembly GCA_019925795.1). Classification (NCBI taxonomy): domain Eukaryota; kingdom Viridiplantae; phylum Streptophyta; class Magnoliopsida; order Asparagales; family Orchidaceae; genus Dendrobium; species Dendrobium chrysotoxum. Next base: position 20,974,879 of record CM034297.1, read on the forward strand.
CACCATCCTGGATTCAATTTTAAAATTCTAAAATCAAACTCTCTTCTCCTCAAGGTTAGACTTTTCTCTTTCCTTTAGGATTAAAATCCCCAGTGATGGAATAAGTCCCCTGTGGCACCATCCTGGATTCAATTTCAATTTTCAAAATCAAACCTTCCCTAGGATTAGATTCCCCAGTGATGGAATAAGTCCCATGTGGCGCCGCCCTGGGTTCAATTTTAAATTTTCAAATCAAGCTCTTCTCTTCCTTAGGGTAGGTTCTTCTCCTTCCCTTAGGATTAGATTCCCCAGTGATGGAATAAGTCCCATATGGCACCGTCCTGGGTTCAATTTTAAATTTTCAAATCAAGCTCTTCTCTTCCTTAGGGTAGGTTCTTCTCCTTCCCTTAGGATTAGATTCCCCAGTGATGGAATAAGTCCCCTGTGGCACCGTCCTGGGTTCAATTTTAAATTTTCAAATCAAGCTCTTCTCTTCCTTCGGGTAGGTTCTTCTCCTTCCCTTAGGATTAGATTCCCAGTGATGGAATAAGTCCCCTGTGGCACCGTCTTGGGTTCATTTTTAAATTTTCAAATCAAGCTCTTCTCTTCCTTAGGGTAGGTTCTTCTCCTTCCCTTAGGATTAGATTCCCCAGTGATTGAATAAGTCCCCTATGGCACCGTCCTGGGTTCAATTTTAAATTTTCAAATCAAGCTCTTCTCTTCCTTAGGGTAGGTTTTTCTCCTTCCCTTAGGATTAGATTCCGCAGTGATGGAATAAGTCCCCTGTGGCACCGTCCTGGGTTCAATTTTAAATTTTCAAATCAAGCTCTTCTCTTCCTTAGGGTAGGTTCTTCTCCTTCCCTTAGGATTAGATTCCCCAGTGATGGAATAAGTCCCCTGTGGCACCGTCCTGGGTTCAATTTTAAATTTTCAAATCAAGCTCTTCTCTTCCTTAGGGTAGGTTCTTCTCTTTCTCTTAGGATTTGACTCCCCAGTGATAGAGTAAGTCCTATGTGGCACCGTCCTGGGTTTAATTCTAAAATCTAGTTCTCTCTTCCTTAGGGTAGGTTCTTCTTCCTTGCTTTAGGGTTAAACTCCCTAGTGATGGAGTAAGTCCTCTATGGCACCGTCCTGGGTTTAATTCCAAAATCAAACTTTCTTCTCCTTAAGGTTAGGCTTTTTTTTCCTTTCCTTAGGATCAGATTCCCCAGTGATGAAATAATTCCTCTATGGCACCGTCTTGGGTTCAATTCTAAAATCAAATTTTCTTCTCCATAAGGTTAGGTCTTTCTCCTTCCCTTAGGATTAGACTCCCAAGTGATGGAATAAGTCCCCTGTGGCACCATCCTGGATTCAGTTTCCATACCTAAAATTAAACTTTCTTTTCCTTAAGGTTAGGTTTTTCTTCTTTCCCTTGGGATTAAATTTCCCAGTGATGGAGTAAGTCCCCTGTGGCACCGTCCTGGATTCAATTTCAAGTTGTAAAATCAAACCTTCTTTTCCTTAGGGTTAGATGTTCCTTCCCTTAGGACCAGATCTACTAGTGGTAGAGTACGCTGCCCCCAGCACTATCCTAGTATTATTCCAAATTCAATTTTCTAAGGCTAGGATTTCCTTTCCCTTAGAATCAAATCTAGACTCGATCCTCATTTTTGTATGAGGTCAGTAGGACCCGTCCAGATCCCTGATCAATCCTGACCCTAGATCAACATAACTTCAGACTAACCTAGACTCTAGGATTCTCCTAGACTTCAAACCCTAGGATCTATTCTAGACCCTAGGATTCTACTAGACTCTATATCATATGATCTTCTTAGATCCTAGGATCTATTCTAGACCCTAGGGTTCCTCTAGATCCTTCTAGACCTTAGGATCCTCCTAGAACCTAGATCCTAAGATTCTTCTAGATCCTAAGATTATTCTAAACCCCAGATCCTAGGACTTCTAGATTCTAGGATCTTCCCAGACTCCAGTTCCTAGGATCTATTCTAGACCCTAAGATTTCTTTGAGCTGATCTGGACTCCAGGACCTACTCTAAACCCTAGGATTCCTCTAGATCAATCTAAGCTTCAATTCAATCTAAACCTAAATCAAACCCTATCATTCAAGCTCAAATCTAGTTCAAAACTAAGATTCCAATTCAAATTCAAAGGCTAAAGGTCTAAGTCCTGAAAGCCTTTTTCAGCAAATTTTTGAACACCTCAAAACCCTATCAAATGACCTCTGATTTAAGGTCTGCCAGTTCCACACTGATATGACATGTCTCTAGAGGCAACCCTCCAAATTTGAGTTCATTCTGAGATCTCTAACCCTCGAAACCGAATTGAAATCCAAAGGATGTAAAATCTTCAAATATTTACAGTACATGCCACTGGACCTACCACCCAGTGGATTTTGATCCTGGAGCTTTCTTCAAAGCTCCAAATCACTTCCAAATCCTTGATTATGACCCATTGAGCATTAAACTATATTTTTTTGGACTCAATTTGACCCCCAGTTGACCAGGGGTCAAAATGACCAAAATACCCCTATTAGGGTGTAAATAGTCACATTGGTCAAATGAGCTCCAAATTGAATGCAACCACCTCCAGCAAGTTTCAAATATCAAACCCAATCTATTGAACCCAAAACCAGCCCTTGGGTCAATTTGGTTGACCAAGTCAACCAGGTTGACCAAACAGGCCCTTTAGGTTCAAAATAGGTCATTTTGACCAAATGACCTCCCCAGACTTTGAGACAATCACCAGTAGACTCAGAATATCATTCTGAATTGATTGAACCCAATTCCTGACCCTGGGTCAACCTGGTTGACTAAGTCAACCCAGTTGACCAAGTCAACCCAGTTGACCCATTAAACCCTTTAAGGGCCTAAATGGGTCATTTGACCCAGATGACCAATCTGACCCTTGAAAACATATCTACCATACTCCATTTACCATTTCAAATTGAATCAATCCAAACCGTGACCCTGGGTTAGCCTAGTTGACCAGGTCAACTCAGGTTGACCAATTTAAACCCTTAAGCTCTTTTAAACCCAATCAAGCTCCATATCAATTTTAAACCCATTCAAACTTCTCTGACCATTTCTCTTAGTGACTCAAACTTGATTGGACCTTTGACCCAGTCAATAGTTGACCAAGTCAACTAAGACTCAAGTTTAGTCAAATTTGACCCATTTGGGTCAAGTCAATCCTTATGATCAAATCATTATTTTTGAACCCTCAATTTGATTCTAATATATGATTCAAGCACACTTAAGCATATCATGATCCAAGTCAAGATCAATTTGACTTGGTCAACCCATAAGCATTAGTCAAACCTTATTCCATATATATTCCTTTTCCCACATTCAAGACCTGTAGCTCTAAACCAATTGAATCCTACTCAAATAACTTCAAAGTCTACCCTATCAAGCTTTGGCCATGTAGACTGGTCAAAACCAGTCAACAAAATGGTTTAAAGAACTTTTGGTCAACCCAATCAAGCTAAACTTATCCAGCTCAAATCAAGCCTGTCCAGCCCTTGGAACCAGTTCCAGAAACTTCCCTGAACTCCACCTGACTTTACCCAGCAACTGGTGTGCCCTCAGCCCGACCATACTAACCCTAGTGATCCCCTCCACGTGAAAGGAACCTAGGGTCATTCTCACATGAGGAGCCATTCTCTCTGCCTCATAACGGTCTGGGACACATGTCCTTAATCCCAACCATCATCCTAAGGCATCTGGACGGTCCAAACCATCTCTATCAGTTGAATAGGGAAAAGAGAGACGAGAGAGATCATTAGGAACCGATCTCCTATTCCAGTCCAGCTCCAGCCGCTCTGGCTTTTTGTTTCGATCCCCTGGAGCTTCCCCCACATTTCCCTGATCAATTCTTGGCATTTGGTGGCCACCGGCGACGAGCTCGAGGACAAGCCGAGGCTAGCTCCGTCCAAGCCACCCTAACGTTCTGTAGAAGCTTCCTCCGGACCTGGAGTCTTCTATAAATCTAAGCGTGGTCAATCTACAAGCTCAACCATATCTTGAACTTGTCAAACCATTGTTTAAATTGAGGTATATCTTAAACCCTAGGTTTTAATCTATGTTATTAAATAACATTCTAATGATTGAATCAAAGGCTCAAAGAAGATTTCCACACTCTTTCTTCAATCCTAAAATACCTCTGTCTAAAATACCACAAGCTTTTATTAAGCATTTTTGAAGTACGAAATCAAAAATGAGATTAGGGCTTGCGGTTTAACAGGAGGAGGAAGACGATTCCATAGCCGTTAGATCTTTTCTTTTAAGATCAACGGCTTCGACCGGGTTGGATCCACAGTTTGTTTCGATGTATCAAAACCACGGGTTGATCTATTTCTCCTCTGGATAAATCTAGACCGTCAATCTAAACCGTGGGATCAAATTCGACCGTCAGATCTTTCTAGATCAAGGTCAGCCACGAGATTCATCTTAGCCGTTGGATCAACATGTAGTTAGATCCAACGGCTCTATTCACTGCCGCACTTGATAAGTGAATGGGGCCCCACTTGACTGCCGCCGCTTGTGTGGCCGAATCACGTCGCGCCGCGTGGAAGGCTCAGTCCAGGTCAACGCCGCCATTTGACCTTATTTTAAATCCTTAAAATAAATTTAAAATTTACCCAGTTCTTGGACTCCTTTTGTTTATATTTTCTTTTAGTTTATTTTAAAATTAAAATTAAAATATTCTGAATTACTTTCTATTAATTATTTCAAGTATTCAGAAAAGCTTATTTTATTTTTAAATAAGAATATACAATCTGTTTGAATCTGAATTTTGGCAGAGGTATTCTAGGGTCTATTCATGATCTTCCTTAATTTTCTCAAGCTCATTTGATGCAATCTCAATTAGGTTGTGAATTTACAAAAATCTTGATCATTATTTGAGCTTGATTTTTGAAAATTCATAATTAATTCAATCCAAATTCAATTCATTCATACTAGGGCTATATGGAATCGGTGAGAGTTTCCCTTTCATTGAAAAATAAAATTAGATTGTAATCAAGTATGGTTTGAGGAAGATTTGCATTGAATAGTATATGGATTTCCATAAATAATTATCAAACCATATCTGATTATAATATCAAATTAGATTGAGCTTCATTTGAGGATGTCTTTTATATCTTCAAATGTTTTCAATCCGATTTGATACACCTAATTCTTTATAGTTAATTATTTAAGTTTATAGGTTATTGTATGACCTATAGGTTTAATAATTTATTATAAAATCCTTCCATAGAGTATTAAGACATTTCATTTTGTTCATGATTGTTTGATGTGTGTGTTATATGTTATGTCAAGGGTTAGTGACTTTGATTTGAACCCAATTAACCTAGTGACATCATTAAGGATAATAATTAAGGACTCATTTAGAGAACTTAGAAAATTTTTAATAATTAGGATTCACCTCCAATTGACTTAAAACTTTGAAAACTTGAACTTAGTGACACTCTCAGTCTTAAGAAAAATTTCCACTGGATTTTGAAATCATTAAACCCCTTAATTAACCTAATTAAGTTTAAACCTCAATTAAGCCTCTAAAATTTCCAGAAATTATAATAAATCAAATGTAAATCCAAAAATTACAAATAATACCTCAAACTGACTAGAATTGAACCCTTAATCAACGAAAAATAAAATCCCCTTTACTGGACTTCAAAATTAAGTTTAATTTAAGTTTAATTGAAAATTAATAATTAATTAATTTATTTAATTATAAATAATTAAAAACTCCAAAAATTTTCCAAACACTTAGGAATCTCTCCTTAGGTCATTCCTGACCTTTGGAGTTGATTCCAAGGAGTTTGGAGGTCATTTGGATTCAAATCATAAAAAGGGCTTTCATTAAATAATTTTAAAAAATCAATAAATACTCAAAACTTCAAAAAATCATAACTAATTCAAATAAACTCCAAATTGAGCAAACTCAAAGGCATATGACTCATCTTAAGGTCTAATATTTATTAAAAATGTTAAGTTTCCAGAAATCAATCAATTTTGAAAAAGTCAACTTTTGGTCAAACTTAGTTCAAATTCAAGTCAAAACTTCAAACCTTCATAATAAAATCTAGAAACATCCAATTTTATCGTACTTACTGTCTAACTGATTGTATTAAGGTCTAGTATTTTAATAAAATATTAACTTTTTAGAAAACACTTTAAATCAAAAAGTCAAATTTTGACCCTTGAATTAAATCATTAAAATAATCCAGAAAATACCAAAATTCCAGAAAATATTAATTTAAACTTAAAACCAGCAACCGATCAATTTGAATAAAATTTATCAACTCTCAAACCCTTAATTAAACTTAAAGCACTTAATTATACCGGGTACCACTAGGTAACCCAGGCCTACGAGGCTATTAAGTTAGCCCCAAGGAAGGTGAAATAAACTTCACGGCCTCGGTGTGCAGTAAAGGTGGTATCCAATAAACAATCAAAATTAATTTTAAAATTAATTTTAAATCATTAAGACTTAAACTTCAATTAAAATCTCCCTCAAGCCTTTCAACCAACCAGAACTTTAAACAACATCAATCAAGTACCCTATCTAGGACATATCAAAGCTACACAGCCTACCTCACACACTTTAGATGGGTTGCTAGGACAACCAACTCTAGTCTTAGGCTAGGCCGGTGTTTACCTTTCTGCTACTTGCGTGTGCCAAATTTTTCGTGGTTTTTATTGCATGCTAGTTGTTAGATTTAAGTAATTGATGTTGATGTGATTGTTTATTTATTTACTGCATTCTGTGTTGATTTGATTGTACGATTAGATCTACCCCTAGGCTAGGGACGATTTGTACTAATTCAATCTTGTGCAGGTGGCAATGCTCATACAGGGCATTTAAAATTAAAGGGGGCAATCAAATAATTAAGCTTTAAAAATTGGCATATTTTGTGCAGGTGCTAAGCATGCTAAGACCCCCTTTAAATCAAAAAGAGCCTGGCCAAGTGTGGCTGGTTTGAGCATTTTCTCAATTTCAAATATATAACTGCCTGGGATGTCAAATATAAATTGTTGATTATTAGGATAACCCTACAGGTTGTTGAGTCTAGATTTTTCAATTTTAATTAATGTAATTTAATTTAAATTGAGTTGTAAATTATTTAAAGTACTTTCAGATTGAGATGTTTAAACATCCAATTAGGAATCCAAAGAGGAAGGAACATCCCTTAGGGGAGAGTTCATATCCATTTGGAGATCCAAATTATGATGAAGTTTAAATATCCAAAGAGAAAAGATAACACCCTATTCAGGGGAAGTTTCTTTTCATTTGGATATCCAGACCCGACGATCCAAGGAGTTCCAAGAAGATGAAGAAGTGAAGAATCTCAAATCTCAAAGTTACTTGTGTCTTAGGAGTAGAATCCGGGTTATAGTCAGTGGTGCCCGGCCATTTTACATTTCCTACAGACCCTGGGTTGTATAATTAAAAGGCACTTGCCTATGGACTTTCATTTTAAAAATTTATTTAATTAATTTAATTATTTGATTGATTTGATTAATGTGTTAATTGCGATTAGGATTTGCCTGCTTTTATTAGTTTATTTGGCGATCTTGCATGTCGTATTTTTTAGCCTGGAATTCGATCGGAGGCTCGTGAGGGTATGGTCATAAACTATTTCTAGTTAAATAAAATTTAAAAACTTTAGGCTCAGATAGTAACTCTAACGCTTTTAAGAAGTAAACCCGGACTCGCCGGGAGTTTTTCATGCATCATATTGAATCTTCTCTACCTTGTTAGGCACCTCCCCGCCTGCGGGTTTTGGCAGACCACCTGACCTATTAGGGTGCAGTTCTGTCCAAGGGGATGTTGTGCAATCTCTTGGATAAAATCCATTTTTAAGCCTGATTTTTAAACTGCTTCATTCTAATTTCAAGCATTTAATCGAGTCAACTAGCATGCATTGCATTAGATACAAATTAAAAATTGAGTCTAAATCTTTAATTACATTTTTAGCTTAAGCATTTCACCCAACATAAGTTAATGGGTCAATTAGGAATCTACTCTAGATGTCGACCCCAACTCCTCAAACTCAATCTTAAATAACGTCCCTAACTATTCTACATTTAAAAGACTTGACTCATGGTTTTAAAGCGTTTAGGTGGTTTAGTTGGCTCCCGAATCCAGGCCGGGGTAAGTCCAGATTGCATTGCATTAGCTAGGATTTGGGTCACTAATTTTCAGTACCAATTTTAGACTTAGGTTCTGAGGCATGTCTTCAATCCTAAGACCTTAACCTTCCGCAAATCTAATTCTCACCTTCTAATAAAATTGATCATTCAAACTAAATATCTTATTCAATCAAATTCAAGCCCAACATTTAGGATAGTTTGAGGTGTTTCTGGAGTAATTCAGAATCTCAAGGCACCTCCTACTCTTCTTCCTTTGACTCCAGAAATAACTGTTCAAATTTGAACCAATCCCTGTTGAATTTTCAGTCCCTTAACCTCCCTTGATATCACGCCTTGAATTCTTTAATGAAATTCATATCGCTATTTTAATCGAGAGTATTCGTAGGAAGATTTCTATTTTCCTATGATGTAATTAACTACGAGGGCTTGCGCTCGTAGGAGATTTAGAAACCCAGACCAGATTTTTAAAATCAAGTTTTTCAAAATTTCAATTAATTATCTTTGGGAAATTCAAAAGTCAACGATCATTATCGTCATTTTCAAATGATCGATAATAGACGATATCCTCTTTCTTTGGAAAGATATATCATTCTATTATTGTAACTTTGGTTTTGAAATTAATGATCTCTTTACTAGATTATTGTAAATTAAATATTGGATTAAACATCATTCTGATTCTTCAGGATCATATGTTGTTTCGCCTTGAGTTTGACTACGATAATCAGGATAAATCAAGATTTGTATATATTTTCGAAAACTATATTTTTCAATCAAATAGTAACCAACACAAGACAAGATCAATGCATAAAATAAAAACTACTACAACTGACTCCCCCTTTTTACATCACAAAAAGGAGGAGGAACAGAAATAATAGTACAAACAGAAAAATAACACAAAACATAAAACTAAAATGGAGGCAGATCCTGATCAGAAGGAGGAGGTGGTTGTGGTGGTGTAAAGTAACTGTGAATGGCAGAGAAGTGTGCTCCTGGAGATGAAAGATCAGGGATCCCAAAAATACATATAGCAAAACAAAAAATAAAAGCAGAGTAAATAAAACTCGAAATGAGAGACACAAAAATAACAATTTTTGAAAATTTTTTTTAAATCGATCTGCTCCAGTAAATCAGAATTTTCTCTTGATTTTAAATCCAAAAAGCTAATAAAAAGATGATTGACAGCGCTAAAATCCAAAAATAATTGGAAAATCGACTCTCGTAACTCTCACCTCGGACACCTTATAGTTGCAAATCCCTTTCAAAATAAAAAATCCAATTCAGAAGAAAAGAAATTAGATTCGAAAAGAGATCCTTTTAAGTCTCGTTCCAAAAAAATATCTGATTTAGTAGTGTTCCAAAGTAATAAATCAAAAATCAGGATTTCCAAACTCAAGGTTTTGAAAATATTAAGTGGCGCATGGATTTTTCTAAGATATTTAATGATCTAAAAGGGAAGAAAGCTTGATTTGGACTCATTTTGTGCCTCTTTTTCAATTTGTTTGGCGCTTTGCGCATCTTTTGATTTTTGATACACTTTGTGTATCTTTTAGTTTGGCGACATTTCACATCTTTTCAACTTTGGACTCATTTTATGCCTCTTTTTCAATTTATTTGGCGCACTGCGCATCTTTTGTAAGCTTTCTCCCTCTCAAAATCATTAAAGGATCTCAGCTGTAAAATTATCTTCCAGACATAGGAGACGCCAAAGCTTACTCTCTATAATAAGGAAGAGTAATTCACAAAATAAAAACCATACATTGTATGATAAGTGCAATCACTTGGTTTAGAAAATCATAATAATGACTCAAGACTTTGAAAATACTATTCATATGAGGTAGATTACTGTATTGAGATAAAATAAATCTCTATTTCAAAAATTAATATTTTAATTTTGAAGAAGATTTTTATCCAAAAAAAATAATACACCAGTAAAGGAGTTCGAGGAAGAGAAATAATCATCAATATTTCTTCCCTTTAACAGATCCAGTGGAATCAATCACTGCTTACCAGCTTCCAAATAAAAATAAGGCAAAACTCTCAGTCAAAAATCCAGTTTATCAGTAGTAGTGAGCAGTGATTTGATTTTGAAAGAGATAAAATAGTAAACCAAGGAGATGAATGAGTAAATAAAAACAGGTAGAAAATCATATTAAAATAAATACTCAAGTCAAACTGACACCTAGGCTAAAATAGAAATCAGCAGAAAAATAAAAATAACAGAAAACAGATAATCAAATTAAATAGCTAACTAATAGAAACAGATTGAAAAACAAACAAATCATAAATCAGCAGTCATCAGAATCAAGTATTTATGTCAATCACACCTAATCTGGAACTCAAGATGCTGAATGAGTCAAAGGCCAGTGGTTTAGTAAATATGTCAGCTAGCTGATTTTCAGTTACTACATGATGTAGCTCAATGTCCGCTTTCGTAACTTGGTCCCTAATGAAGTGATGCCTTATATCAATGTGTTTGGTTTTAGAATGTTCGATTGGATTCTTAAAAATATAGATGGCACTAGTATTATCACACATAACATAAATTATGCCCACAGGTAATCCTAAATCTAAGACTTGTTGCTTCAACCAAAAAATTTGGGCCATACAACTTTTTAAGGTAATGTACTCAGCTTCAGCAGTGGAAAGTGCAACTGAGTTCTATTTTCTACTATACCAGGAGACTAAAGACTATCCTATGAATTGATAAGTCCTAGAACTGCTCTTTCTATCCACCCTACACCCTACAAAGTCAGAATCAGAATATCCAATAATCTCAAAAGAGGTGTTGTGCCTAGGGTACCATATTCCTAGGTTTGGTGTCCCTAAAAGATATCTAAGAATTCTCTTAACAGCAGTTATGTGAGACTCTTTAGGATCAGCTTGAAGCCTAGCACAAAGTCACACACTAAATCTGATATCAGGTCGGCTAGCAGTCAGGTAAAGTAGTGATCTAATTATTCCTCTATACTTCTTTTGATCAACAGATTTTCCACTTAAATCCTTATCTAACTGAACAGACGAGCTCATGGGAGTGTTGATTGGCTTGGCTTTATCCATTTTATATTTCTTCAAAATGTCCTTAGTGTATTTAGATTGATTGAGAAAGGTTTCATCATCTATTTGCCTTATGTTAAACCCTAAAAAGTAGGATAATTCTCCCATCATACTGATCTCAAACTCTTTACTCATTATTTTAGAAAACTCATCACATAAATATTTATCAGAAGATCCAAAAATTATATCATCAATATAGATATGCATAATGAGTAAGTCATCTCCTATTCTCCACAGAAAAAGGGTGGTGTCTACGCTCCCCTTAACAAACTCTCTTTCTAACAGGAATGTGCTAAGCCTCTCATACCAAGCTCTGGGTTCCTATTTCAATCCATATAAAGCCTTTTTGTAATTTGTAAATATGATTTGGATATTTAAAACTCTCAAAATCTGGGGGTTGTTCTACAAAAACATCCTCTTTTATTACCCCATTTAAAAAGGCACTCTTGACATCCATTTGAAACAGCTTAAATCCCTTATAACAGGTAAAAGCTAGTAGCACTCTAATGGCTTCCAATCTAACTACAGGGGAAAGGGTCTCCTCAAAATCAATCCCTTCAATCTGATTATACTCCTTAGCCACCAATCTTGCCTTATTCCTAACCATCACACCAGAATCATTCATCTTATTCTTAAAGACCCACTTGGTTCCCACTATACTTTGATTTCTAGGTCTTTCTACTAACTCTCAAACATCATTCCTTACAAATTGATTCAATTCTTCTTGCATAGCTAAGATCTAAAACTCATCAGAAAGGGCTTGACTAATGTTGGTGGGTTCAATCATTGAGATAAAGGCAGAGTGGTTTACTTCCTTCCTAAGTCCATGCCTAGTCCTAACACCTTCAGAAGGGTCTCCTAAGATCAGTTCTTTAGGATGACTCAAAGAATATCTCAAATCTCTAGGTAATGTGGTTTAAGGTTCTACCCTTTCCTTCAGATTTGTATTTTCAATCCCTTGGGTAATCTCCTCTACCTCTTCTTCTTCCTTAACTCTAGTCACCTTAGGATTAGATTCATCAAACACCATATGAGTTGTCCCTTCCACCACCAAAGTCCTCTTATTGAACACCCTAAAGGATTTCCCCACACTAGAATAGCCTAAAAACACTCCTTCATCAGATTTGGGGTCAAACATTCCTAAGGATGATTTCCCGTTGTTCAGAATGAAAACCTTACGGCCAAAGACATGGAGGTGGGACAGGTTTGGAGTTCTACCCTTGATGATCTCATAAGGTGTTTTGTTCAGATTTGATCTAACATTCACCTATTCAACACATAACAGGCAGTGTTCACCACTTTAGCCCAAAAATATTTTGGAAGTGAATACTCAGCAAGCATGGCTCTAGCGGCTTCCACTAAGGTCATATTCTTCCTTTCAGTTATCCCGTTCTGCTGAGGGGTCCTAGGAGCTAAAAAATTATGACTAATCCCTTACTCCTCACAAAAACTTCCAAATTTCACATTTTCAAACTCTCCACCATGATCACTATGAATAGTCAAGATCTCACAACCTAACTTCCTCTGAATCTAAGTGAAGAAGGACTTAAATTCATCAAATAACTCAGATTTATGTGACAAGAATTTAATCCAAGTGAACCTCGATTAATCATCAATAATCACAAAATCATAGACTTTCCCCCCTAAGCTGGCAGTGCTAATGGGTCCAAAGAGATCCATGTGAAGGACTTATAAAGGTCTAGAGGTGCTAATGTCCTTAACAAAGTGAAAGGAGGACTGGACTTGCTTCCCTAATTGATAGGCATCACACAGGTGGTCCTTAGTGAACTTAAGCTTGGGGACACCTCTAACTATATCCTTTTGGGTGACTCTCCTAAGGGTTTTCATACTTGCATGACACAATCAAGACTCATCAGTAGTAATTTTTAAGGCAAATTGAATTTTCAGCTTTAATACAACTTACATCCTGCTTGTAGACATTGTTGATCATTTGTCCCTACAAAATAATTTTATCATTTAAGCTTAAAATACAGCCAATGGGAAGGAATTTGAAGTTGTATCTTTTGCCACAGAGTTGACTGATGCTCAGCAAGTTGTGTTTTAGTCCATTTACAAGTCAAACATTGTCAATCATAAAATTCTTTGAATCACCAATTATACCTGAACCTACCACCCTCCTAATGGTGTTATCTCTAAGTGTAACCTTGCCTCCAGCCCTGGCCTCCAGCAAAATAAACATATTTGCATCTCAGTCATGTGTCTTGAACATCCGTTGTCCAGGTACGACATACTCTCACGAGTTCTTGTGCGAGAGCACACCTACAAAATCATCAAATGTTAGATTTAGGAACCCAAACAGGTTTGGGTTCCTTCTTATGAAAAGAAGAATGCAATGCATGTTTGCTGTGCTATTAACTAGGTAATTTGGGCCTCCACACCCAATGTGTACAAAGGTCAACAGTGTAGGTATGGGAAATGTGTCCTAGCATGCCACATGAAAAACATCTAACACCAGGAAAAGGATTAACTAATCTACGTGGGTGATAATGCCTCTTCCTAGGTTTGTGTGAAACATGCTTTGATGATTTTGAAATAGATTCTTCAAAAGGTTGAGGTGCATAAAACTGTGTAAAGGTAGGAGGTGTTTCATTTTTTTCAAAAGCATTAATTTTTACTTTCAAAAATTCGTTCTCCTTTTTAAGACTTGCAATTTCAAATTTTAATGCACCATTGCTACTCTCCACTTCACATGCCAAATTGTCTAATTCTTTGAAAGCTTTTTCTAAATCCACATGCGAGGTTTTCAATGAATCATGCTCAGTAACTAAATCAGAATATTTTTTATTCAATTCATCAAACTCATCAAGTAAAGATATGTGATTGCTGTCAAGTGTGGAATGATCTTTAACTACCGAATCATGCTCTTTTGTAAATTCAAAAATTTTAGTTTCAGACTAGCATGAGTTTTTTTGAGCTTCCTATACGATGCATGAATTCATTCATATATTTTAAATAATTGATTGTAAGTAAGCTCACATACCTCTTCCTGGTCAGACTGACCAGGATGATCATCAGCCATCAGACACAAATTGGTTTCCTCCTCTTCAGCTTCAGTTTCAGAGGAGTCAGATGCAGAATCTGCTCAGAACGCCTTCTGAATTTGCTTCTTGTCCTTCCTAAACTTTGTATTTCTGCTCACTCTTCTCCTTGCTTGGGTGAACTTTAAGTGTAGAATAATCAGCCTTAATGTGTCCAGGCTTCTTGCATTCACAAACAGATAGTATCAGATGAACCTTCAAAATTTTTGTGGACTTACACCTTGTTCCACTTCTGAAAGTTCTTATATTTCTTCCTTAGAAAGCTTTTGAATTGCCTAGTGATTAAGGCAATGTCATGCTATCAAACCCAGAAGTATCAGTGTCACTCTCGTTGGCCTTCAGTGCCACTATTTTCTCCTTCTTCTTCTCTCACCTGCATCAAGCTGTCTTTGGTTCACCCCTTGCTCGTAAGCAATGACTGATCCAAGTAAGCTATCAATAGAGTAAGTATTCAAATCTTTAGATTCAGTGATTACAGTTATTTTAGCATCATATGAAGAAGGCAAACATCTAAAAATTTTGTTCACTCTTTCATAGTTTATAAGTTCTCTTCCTAAGGCATGCAAGGAAGTGACAATTTGAGTGAACCTCGTATACATTTCAGAAATGGATTCAGTAGGTTTCACGTGAAAAAGTTCATAGTCATGAAGCAATATATTTAACCTAGACTGTTTGACTTTAGTTGTACCTTCATAAGTGATGCACAATCTATCCCAAATCTCTTTGCCAGTTGTACAAGTAGAAACACGCATGTAATCCTCAGATTTTAAATCACAAAAATAGTTTAAATATTTGGCATTCAATTGTACTAAGTCACGATCATCAAAAGTCCAATCAGTAAAGGACAGTTCAGTTTTAACATTATTAATCATTCTAAAAGGTGGCTCGTAGCCATACTTAACAAGCATTCACATACGATAATCAATTGATTGAAGAAAAGTGAACATGCGAGTTTTCCAAAAATTAAAAGATATGTTATCAAATAATGGCGGTCCTGTAATTGAATAACCTTCAGCAGTATTACGATTACCAAAGTTAGCCATGGATCAAATTCAAAACTTTTTCAAAACTAGATTTTATGAATCCCTCTCTGATACTACTTGAAAGTTTGATAGGGATGTTAAGCCCTGATGAACTACTCCCAAGGCTAACCAAGAGGGGGGATGAATTGGTTATTTAAAAATTTGAGAACAACAGTAAAAGTCTTTTCGATGATTTACAGTGGAAATAAGTAAAAACATAAACGAAAAGATCAACCACAGATTTCACCCAAGTATATAATCATAGAAAACTAAAGTGCAGAAAGTAATCAGAAAGAACATAACATATTTTTATAGTGGTTCGGTCAACTTGACCTACATCCACTCCTCGGAGCCTCCCATCCGGGTATTGCACTAAACCAAAGTGTCTCTCCTTCTGCTCCCACAGCAAGGAGAAGAAGCCTGTACAAAAACTCTGTTCCATCAACACGGTGAGGCAGAGAACCTAACCTTCCTTTCACTTCCTCCTGAAGCAGGCAGAGAACCTGAACCCTTTCACTTCCTCCTTGAAGCGGGCAGAGAACCTGGATCTTCTTGCCAACGATCCTCTCACAAAGAACACCAACAAGATGAGAGACGACGAACGGAGGAGACGACTCTAATCCTTGCTTGGAGCAACCTTCATGAATCCCTCACAAACTCCCCCTCATAAGATCCTCTGTCTCTCTCCCAAACTCTCTCTCTAGGGTTTCTCTGTAAAGGAAAGTGGCAAAAGATTTTTCTTGTTGGAAAAAAAAAAGATCTTTTATAGGAGGGCTCAAAATTTGCCCTAAATCTCAACTGGTCAGCCAAGATCATCCAGGACGATCGATCATCCTGTACGATCAGTTCAAAATCAACTATTTCAGGCTGGACGATCTGGCTCTTCTGGACGATCAGTGGAAAAAATATTTAGATCGTCCCGTACGATTCTACGATCTTCCGGGATGATTAGTGTAAATTCAAAAATTTCATCCAGAAGATCACTCTGGTCGTCCAGAGAAACTTGTGCTGGACGACCTAAAAATGACTTGATCGTCCAGGACGATACAGATATCATCCTGTACGATTAGTTCAAAAAGTGCCATAATCATCATGATCACCGCTCTGTACATGCAACTGAAACACACTAGATGATCAAGATCATCCCAGACGATATGATCATATCAATCAAATATTAATTACTTTCCTTAATTAGCTGACTAATTTAGGCATGATTGTACTGGATCATCCAGGATGATACACATATAGTCCGGATGATAATATCAAATCACTAATATTAAAACTTTCCTAACTTGATCTAGCGGCTGAGAATTTCTGATTTGAGCCTATCGTCCCGTACGATGTATGGATCGTCCACGGTGATCGGCTTAATCAGACAGACTTAACTTGGTCACCCTAATTAGGGTTTCTATTTTTACTTGATCAGTCCAGGACGATGTGAATATCGTCCAGGATGATCTGAACAAAAAAATTAAACAGAAACTCTAATTCACTCAAGCTCTCCCCCTAAGTGTGTGTGTGCAAAGTTACTTAGCTAGGGGATCAGTTACAGTATATTGACTCAAGAAAAGAAAAAATATTACATTTAGACACACTTGGACCTGATTTTGAGTTGGCTTGAGTTGCTTTTAATCTTTTATACCTTAAATGGATTAGCCAAGAAAATAGAATACAAAATGTTTGTTATCATCAAAACTAGATTTACAACACCTGGAATGTAACACATAAGACATTTAATTATGCTTATATTGTTAGCTGGAAGTCTACTCCAAGCAGACATATGTTTGGATTGTATACACACCCTCAATCATTCCAAAATAATATTTCAACCAAATCCAAAAATTAAACACTCGTCAAATTTTAAACTCAATTCTAAACTTCAATCATCAATCAACTTAAATCCAAATTCTATAGTCATTTATTTCCTAGCCCTGGATAGTACATTACAGTTACATTTCTTAATATAGCTCGATGATATTATCCGGACTGAGTCCATAGTCAAAACCATGTCACCCTCTATTATCAATCATTTAAAACTTACTTTAGAGAATAAATAGATTTAGTTTAATATATTCTCCTTATTCAATATCTATCTAATTTGGACTCAGTAAGTTTAGTAAATGATACAGATTTTCAATTCAATTTTAGAGCTCAAATGCTGACAAAGAATGGATCAAAATTTGATTACTAACTAAACTAACCTCATTAAACCACACTCAAACTCACAATTGTAGGCTATTGGAGGCCTATGAAAATCTTGGACTTACATTGTCACTGACTAGAGAATCTCAAGGAATAAAAGGATGAAACTGAGCCCCTCTAAAACAAGGGAGTATATAAGAGCCTAAGAATTGAATGTAGATAAATTTCTAGTTATGTCTTATCACACTAGGTCATTAGGCCAATTCAAAGAGATCTAGTAGGCTTCTAGCAACTATTAGAGTGAAGGCATGAGCAAATATGAGCTGGATGACTTCAATAGGCAAACTTAAATTTCAATGGCTCAGGTTTGATTTATTTTTTAGCCACCCATGGCTAGCTAAGTGTTCCCCTTAGGCTATGCTTAGTTTAAAAAGAGTTTTATGCATAGTTTTGATTTAATTGGATTTGGCTAGATTCAACTAGGCAGCATTAATTGAGATTTATCCCATTTTAATTAACTTAGGTTAACCTAATTGGTTGACCCAAGTCAACCAGTGGGGTTGGGTTGGCTAGTAGGATAACCTAGGATACTAAGCTTCTATAGTAGGGTTTTGATCAAATGATTTTAAGGTTTGCAAGCTAATTCCATGAGAGAACTCATATGGGTC